>OX377203.1:53741989-53863628 GCA_947396885.1 Heligmosomoides polygyrus polygyrus | reverse complement strand
AAAGAGTTCAGGTTCTGCGTAGTGGTTGATACGAAAATTCACGCTGTTGTGATCGCTGCTTCCAAGAGGGGGATTCGTTTTTACATCTTGTATCATTCTGTCTGCGTTGCATAGAATCAAATCGAGAGTGTGGTTTCCCAGTGTGGGTTCACGAACATACTGTATTAGGTTGTGTGTTTCTATAAATTCGATGAAGTGCTTGGAAACGGAACTGGATGGGGACATTAAAGGAAGCCAGGAGATGTCTGGAAAGTTAAAGTCACCCGCTAAAAGGCAGGGATGTTCACAACATAACATGTCACTTAAGGCTTTCATGAGTAACTCACTGTTTTCTGCAGAGCAATTAGGAGTTCTGTATACAAGTATGACTCGTAAAGGTTTGGATACTGAGCAAATATCACAACATAAAATCTCATAAGCATTGATGATGGATTCCTTGAAAATAAAAATTGGTGAGATAGATGAAATACAGAGAATCGCAACACCGCCCCCCGATTTGCGAGGGCGATCACACCTAATGCACTCATAGTGAGAACACCATTCACCCAGAAGTGGAGGTAAGGAAATGGAACTTTTGAGCCAAGTTTCAGTTAAAAGTACTAGAGCTGGTTTTTGTTGAGTTAGTAAAAGTTTGAGAGATTCATGATTTTTTGATAAAGATCGAATATTTGAGAGAACGCAATTCAATTCATGGTTGTAATCCTGAGGACCTCTTAAAAATTTCTTGGGGCAGAAGCTGAAAGACCTGGTCTGTTCTCTTGGCTGTGTGAGTGAGCGAGAGACACATCCTGCGGGAGATTTTGAGATATTTCGATCGTGGTATTAGCACCATTACTACTACGTCGAACTAGTTTTTCCTGACGACGACGTTCTCTTTCTTCCCATGAGCGCGAAGCCCTAATAAAAACGCGGCGAAGGAAGAAACGTGACAGCCGAGGAGCCCGAAATAGCGTCATTTTACAGTAATAGGAAGAAGGAAAAATTACTTTGAGTTCTCTAGGTGATTTAGCTCGAGAACCAATCCTACAAATCGAGATGGGTTTGCACTCAATATCGAGAAAGTCTAAAATTTGCATGACCAAATGCATATCATGAACTACCCTCACAGAGACAGGTGATCGAGAAGATTCTGGTAGGCCAGAGATAATGACAGTTCGTCGACGTTCGATTTCTTCATATGACGAGAGTTCCGCAGGAGTATGGGCCGGAGTAGGGCACTTTTCGCGGTCGTTAGCAAGTGCATTTTTCAACTCTTCTATTTCGGCCTTCAGGGCGCAATTTTCTGTCATCAATTCGTTGTTCCTGTTGACCACGGACTGAACTAGCGAACTTAACTGATTTCGACTTTCTAGTAAGTAAGCCACGATAGTCTTCAGATATGACGGTACACGATCGTCCTTGACCAGTTGTTCGATTACGCGATCGAAGTCGGATTTGTCGGTTCGCAGGCCATCAGCATCCGAATGAAGGCGGACTTCAGGGCTCACAGTTGAAGAATCGCCAGTTCTTGACGAGACAGTCGTAGTGGAGCGCATAATGAAGAGGAGTGTGCAGAAATACCGACGATGTAGTTGAACAGCAGTGAAGTGTCGGGAAATGCACGGAGAGCCAGATAGTGTCGGCCTCTCACGACTCGACTCAGGTCAAGAATGTTGACCAAGATTGGTATCGACCTTTATTCTGGCTAACGTTTCGGCGATGTCGCCTTCGTCAGAGCCTGGAAGAGTCGAAGTAACATTTGGAAACTATTCGCCCAAACACCATTTCATCTTACAGAAACTAATTCCTAAGGAAACAAGGAGACAAGGAGCGATGTAGTAGAAACCAGCAACGCTAACCTTTACGGTGGGGGTCGAGATGTTCTACCAGTCACGTTTAGCTGGAGGTGGGCTAACTCAGGTGGGTGGGCGAGCTTATATTTACGGACCACCTGCCCCGGGACCCCCTTGAGCACGACCACGTAGGTAAAACCCGCAGAGGTCGACGAAGGGCGCCAGTTCTTGCGTCACCGCGATGCACTCCTCCTTGCGGTTGATTTTTGGATTTTGGGCAGCGATCCAAAACGCTTCGAGTGTTCTGCGTGCCGAGATGTCGCGCTCGCGCGCCAAGATCGTCAAAGCCACCTCAACCATTGCGCCACCATGGCTTCGGACCCTGTGCTCCCCCAAAGGGGTCGACACATTGGACTTCTTTAGGCCGTCCAAGTGCTCCTTTACCCTAAATCAACCGCAAGGAGGAGTGCATCGCGGTGACGCAAGAACTGGCGCCCTTCGTCGATCTCTGCGGGTTTGACCTACGTGGTCGTGCTCAAGGGGGTCCCCGGGGCAGGTGGTCCGTAAATATAAGCTCGCCCACCCACCTGAGTTAGCCCACCTCCAGCTAAAGGTGACTGGTGGATCATCTCGACCCCCACCGTAAAGGTTAGCGTTGCTGGTTTCTACTACATCGCTCCTTGTCTCCTTGTTTCCTTAGGAATTAGTTTCTGTAAGATGAAATGGTGTTTGGGCGAATAGTTTCCAAATGTTACTTCGACTCTTCCAGGCTCTGACGAAGGCGACCTCGCCGAAACGTTAGCCAGAATAAAGGTCGATACCAATCTTGGTTAACAGCTGCAGTCAACTTCATATCATCAGTTTTATCACAAATTTGCACCCGCCATACTCAGGAATTGCTCTAAGATTTCCAGCGAGCCTTTGGACTGCCGTGCACAATCCATGTGGGATCGAACCTATCAACCGAGGGGGGACAGCTTGTAGAGTGAGCGTCTGAGGAGTTTTATCACAAATTTGCAGCCGCCCTACTCAGGAATTGCTCTAACACTTCCAGCGAACCTTTGGAGTGCGCCGTGCACAATGCATATAGGATCGAACCTATCAATCGAGTGGGAGCGACCGCTTGCCAATTGCACGCGCGGCCGTGTTCGGAACGCAATAACTCTGTCAAGTCCGATTCGTATCGACTTCAACTCGTGAGTCTTGTAGGCAGTGAAACGGTGTAGTAATACGCTAAAGTGGAACGGTGTAGCTTATGATTAGGTGAAGTTGCGGGGACGCGAATATGCAGGTTAGCCTTGTGTGACACGATTTTTTCGGAATTCAGTCGACCTCTGTAGGAAGACGCGGAGACCTAACGGCCTACAAACGCGTAGGCGAGCAGGACAATTAATATACTTTACGATGACATGCTCAAAACTTCCTAGCTTCCTGAAGTGCCTTAGCCCCATCTGCCAATTTAGAGTGGCGGAAGATAGCGGTTAGAGTTTATTGAGTTCTTGCACGCTCAGATTTGATTTTCGACACTCGCAATGATCTGTTCAGTGTGAGAAGCGCTATCGAATGTTGTCAATTTCGGCAGATTTTGGATTTTGCATTTTATGACCATTTTGCATCGAGGACGAAACCGCTCCAGGCCGTCGCAGACGGACGATGACGTCATCGAAAATCGATATTTTCGAAATTTGCCAAGCTTGATACCATTCGATAGAACTCTTCTTGCTGATTTCAATGGTGTTACTAGGAGTATCGATAACTGATCTGGGCGAATAAGAGCGCGGAGAACATCGACCGTTGCTGTGCCAAATAGGACGCAAGGGCGTGTTCGGAGCGCAGTAACTCTGTCGAGATCGAATCGATCTGGCTCTGCAACTTGTCGATTTTGTAGCCATTGAAACGTTCTAGTCGTGTGCTAAACAGCAGCACTGCAGCTTTTGAATGGGCGAAGTAACAGCGGCGCGAATATGCAGGTGAGGCTTGCGTGACGCATTTTTTCCGATTTCGGTGGACCACCGCGGGAAGACGCGGCGAGCTAACGGCCTCAAAGTGCGTATGCGAACAGAGCACTTAGGGTGCTTTACGGTGACGTGCTCAGAACTTCTCAGCTGCCTAAACTGCCTCAGCCCTATCCGCCCTTTTTGGGCGGCGGACTTAGCGGTTGAAGTTTCCTGCCCTCTTACTCGACCATATTTGGGTTGCCGACATTCACGATAACACCGTTTTGTTCATAACGAAAAGCTCTATCGAATGGTGTCACTCCCGACCAATTTGAAAAAAATCGATTTTTTGACAATGTCGAGGACGTGGGCGCTCTAGACCGAGCTGCACGGACGATGACGTCATTAAAAACCGGTATTTTCGAAATTGGCCGAATTTCCTCGTGCAGACTTCGTCCAAAATCATCTAGTGGTTAATTGGGGCGCTGATTACGAATCCGACGTTCATTTTTGAAAATTCCGCCGACTTCAGCAGGTTACCTCCCGTTTGAGGGTGGTCAGGTCAGGATCACCGATCACCCTCAGTTATCGGTATGGGCGCTCTCCTGCCGTAATCGTCCAAATGTACTTCGGCATCGAGTTCGGCACCCCGAACAAGTCCCCGACCCTACACGAATTTTGAGCAAAATCGATGATCCTGACGCGACCACCCTCAATTATCCAGAAGAAAGTCCAAAACCTACCGATGTCGACGGAATTTTCAAAAAACGGACATCGGATTCGTAATCAGCGCCCCAAATAACCCCTGGACGATTTTGGACGAAGTTTGCACGAGGAAATTTGGCCAATTTCGAAAATATCGGTTTTCGATGACGTCGTCACCCGCGCAGCTCGGCCTAGGGCGCCCACGCCCAGAAGAAAATCCAAAAGCTGGGATATTGTCAGAAAATCGATGCTTCCAAAATCGGTCGATATTGATACCATTCGATAGCGCTTTTCAAGAACGGTGTTATTGGGAGTGTCGAAAACCTAAATATGGGCGAGTAAGAGTGTAGGAAACTTCAACCGCTAAGTCCGCCGCCCTGAAATGGCAGATGGGGCCAAGACAGTTTAGGCAGCTGAGAAGTTCTGAGCCCGTCGCCGTAAAGTACCTTAGGCGCTCTGTTCGCGTACGCATTTTAAGGCCGTTAGCTCGCCGCGTCTTCCCGCGGTGGTCCACCGATCTCGGAGAAAATGCGTCACACAAGGCTAACCTGCATTTTCGCACCCCTATAAAATTACCCCTCCTAAGCTAAGCTATTCTACTTCGGCGTACTAACAGAACGTTCGACTGCCTGCTAGACCCCGAGTTGCAGCCGAAACGATTCCAATTTGACAGAGCTATTGCGCTACGAACACGCCTGCGCGTGCAATTCACCGCAACAACGGCAGATGTTCTACGCGCTGTTAGTTGCCAGATTCCAGTTTTTCCTACTTTTAATAACACCATTCAATTCAGCATAAAATGCACTATCGAATGGTGTCGAGCTTGGCCCAATTCGAAGATATCGGTTTTCGACGTCATCGTCCGTCTGCCGTGGCCTTGAGCGGCCTGCGAATTTGTCAAGAAATCGATATTTTCAAATTTGGTCGCAATTGACGCCATTCGATAGAGCTCTTCGCTCTGAATGGTACCATTGCGAGTGTCGAAAACTCAAACTTGGGCGAGTAAGAGCGAAAGAAATTCTAACCGCTAGATTTCGCCGCTCTAAAACGGCAGCTGAGGCTAAGACAATTTAGGCAGCTGACAAGTTCTGAACACATCGTTGTAAGGTAACTTAAGCACCATTTTAAGGCCGTTACCTCGTCTTCTCGCTGTGGTCCACCGAAATCGAGAAAAATGCGTCACACAAGCCCCTGATTTCGCACCGGCGGAGTGGCGTTCTACCCCCCCCCCCGCCCTTTAAACAGAGGCGTGGCAAATGTCTGCGTCTCCACTTTTTCGTAAGGCAGCCACTGGACTCTCGAGCAAGCCCAGGGGGTTGGGGGGTGGGCGGGCCAAGGGGACGAGGGGGTAGAACGCTCGTCCCCCTTTCGCACCCTGTAACACTGCCTCTTCCTAAGCTACACCATTCTACCTCAGTTTACTACTAGGCTGTTTCACTGCCTACAAGACCCACAAGTTGCAGCCGAAACGTATCGAACTTGACAGAGTTATTGTGCTCCGAACAGGCCCGCGCATGCAATTTACGAGCGGTCGCCCCACTCGATTGATAGGTTCGATTCTATATGCATTGTTCACAGCGCTCTCCAAAGCTCGCCGGACAGATTCGAGAAAATTCTAAGGAGTACGGCTGGAAAATTCTCATAAAATTCTCCAAAATATCACTCTACAAGCGGTCGCGCCCTCTCGATTGATAGGTTCGGTCCTATATGCATTGTTCGCGGCGCACTCGAAGGCTAGCTGGACAGTCTTGGAGCAATTCCTGACTAATGCGGCTGTAAACTTCTGATAAAACTCCCTAAACGCTCACTCTACAAGCTGTTCAGCAACTCCTCGATTGATAGGTTCGATTCTGTATGCAGTGTGCACGGCGCACTCTCAAAGCATTCCTGACATGACAGCGCACTGGCAACGTACGCCATTCTTGAGATACTCCGAAAGCACACATGTCCTGGAAAATAAGCTGCTCTAATCGCAAAAGCCTTCTCCAGTCCCATTTTGGGCCACCCATGGCGAAAACATAGGTGCTCTAGTAAAGTAGTCTACATGTTTGTGTAGATTTCAAAGAAACGAATCGAATCGTGCCAACCTATTTTCAAAAAAAACCTAAAACTGAAGGAGTTATGAGAATGCGAGGCTATTTTATTTTCGCAAATCCCACTTTTGACCGTGCGGCGTGAGCAGATCTCTCTCGTTAGAGAGCCTTCGGGTTCTCTTGTTAAGAGGGATCTCGGGCCGCTTGTCGTAGGACCACGTGGCGCGTCCCCGGGTGGTGGATAGAGGAACAAAAACCGAACCAAATGCGACCGTGTACTGCCCAGAGACGCAGGTGGGACGCAGGAGATGAACTCCTTGCTCCTGCTGTGTCGGGTCGACCCGCTTCTTGTGCGTAGGAGGGGCAAGCTCTCATAAAGAGTTGCAATTTTTACTGTAGTGGATGTGTTCGCTCCTGTGCGGATTGTAACTGTGGCCAGAAGCTAACAATCGGTAGACTGGGAGTACTCGTAAGGCGATCCGAGGCCGCCTCAAAAGTCTCGCCTCGTCCCTTCGCAGTCTGGCTGGCTGCCCGAAGTTCTTCGCCCGCATGACAGAGCCTGACTAGCTACCCGTGTTGTATTCCAGTCAAACACAGCAGCACTAAAGGGCCTCATTCCCCTGACCCCGAAAGAGCCCCCATTTCTGCAGCGATGGGAAGGACGAGTACGGAGAGGCTGCTAAAATCTTAGGGCCTAACCAGGCTGAGTAAATTGAGAAGGGCAAGGATGACGATCTGTACTTACAACGCCCGCACGCTCGCATCGGAAGCATCCGTCGAGTACCTGATGATGCAAGCCAGGAAGATCAAGTACGACGTCATCGGACTGACCGAGACGAGAAGACACCACCCCTTCACGCCACCTACGACTCCGAAGAAGAACTGTTCCTCGGAACGTGCGACAGCAGGGGAGTAGGCGGCGTTGGTGTCCTCTCAACACGCACTTGGCCATGAACATCGATTCGTACGAGTCTCTGGCAAGCCGAATCGGACGTCTGCGACTGAAGCGATGTGGATCCGTGCCGGCTTTGACTGTGTTCGTCGCGTATGCCCCAACATCCGACTACGACGACAAGGAGGTCGAAGCCTTCTATTTGGAGCTGGAGAAGTTCTATAAGGAAGACCACACCTTCTACAAGGTGATCCACTTCAAAGCCAAGATCGGGCCCCGAAGGTCGCTGGAAGAACTTCACATCGGAACCCACGGTTTGGAGTGGAACGAGCAAGGTGAAAGAAAGGTTGTCTGAATTTATCGTGTCGACCAAGGCCATCCATGGAAACTGACAGCTCCAAAAGCCTCCCTCCCTACGATGGACCTCACTAACTCCCGGTGGCCAGTTCACACAACAAGATCGACCGCATCATCTTCAACCGCAAGTATAGCTTGGCCGACGTCTCCGTTGTCCTCAAGTTCTGCATGGGATCGAGCCACCGCCTCCTTCGCGCGAGGTTCCGCTTTTTGCGCCAAGGAGAGAAGGCCGCGAAGTTCAAGAAGAGAAGTCCCAGAACGACCATCAACTGGGACCTGTTAACCTCTCTTGCCGGCCTTTCGAAATGTACCGTCATGGAAAACGTCGACGAGGAATACGACCACTTCGTGCACCATCTCTCCGATAGTGCTAAGGGAGCCGAGAGCTTGAAGACCACCAAGAGACGTCTATCTACAGAAACTCTCGAGCTGATGCGCCAGCGTGGAGCAGCACGAGCGTCAGGCAACAACCAACTCACGTCCGAACTTGCGAAGCTATGCAGAGCGGCGATAAAGGAGGATCTTAAGGAGAGAAGGGCGGAATTGTTGGCTGAAGCAGCAGAGGCAGGGTTGAGCATCCACGATGCCCACCGGAACTTCGCCAACTTCAAGACCAAGATGACCGCTCTCCGACGTCCTGACGGAACCGTCACCTCTTCTAGAAGGACCATGGAGAGGGTGTGGGAAGGAAGAATAGAGGGAACGTGATTCTCGTCGGTGAAGAAACGTACAGCACCCGGCCCTGACAGGATCAGACCCGAACACCTGAAGGACCTCCTTCAGGTGTTCGGGTCTGATCCACCAAGAATGCTCATCAACACCTTGGAGCGGCTCTTCGCACGCTTCCTCTCGGAGTGCAAGGTTCCATCTCAGTGGAAGACCAACAAAACCGTCTTGCTGTACAAGAAGGGAGACGTGCACGACATTGGCAACTATAGCCCGATCTGCTTGCTGTTCGTAGTCTACAAGTTACAGTAGTAGTAGTTACAAGTCATCCTGAATAGGATCAGCAGAACGCTGGACGAAGGACAGCCATGCGAGCAAGTAGGATTTCGGAGAGGATTCATCACGGTTGGCCACATATACAACATTACGAAGCTCATCGAAGTGTCTTGAGAGTATAAGCTGCCGCTGTGCCTTACGAAGGCATTCGACTCTGTCGAGACTGAAGCGGTCATCGAAGCCCTGTTCACTCAGGGTGTTCCTACTCAGTACATCAGAGTCCTTCGAGAGCTGTACAGTGGATTCACGACCAAGATCTCTCCATTCTACAACGACGTCGTCGTCGACGTGAAGAGAGGGGTTCGGCAAGGGGATACTATATCTCCGAAGCTCTTCAGCGCCACCCTCGAAAACGCCATGCGCGAACTAGAATGGGAAGACATGGGAGTGAAGGTCGATGGCGGGCAGCTGCACCATCTGCGCTTCGCTGACGACGTCGTGCTCATAACACCGAGCATCCGTCATGCGGAGCGAATGCTGGCCGTCTTCGATCGTGTATGTGGGAACGATGGACAGCAGCTGAATCTTACGAAGACGATGCTCATGAGGAACGGACAAGTTTCTGATGCCCCATTCTCGCTCAACGGAACGAACATCTCTGAATGCTCCACCTACGTGTATCTGGGTCAATGTGGCCAACGACCCAACATCAGAGCTGAGCAGGAGGAAAAGAGCGGCTTGGGGTGCTTTCAAGAGCGTCGAAGAAGTCGGAAGAGGACGAAGAACGTCCGACTCCGTGCCCACCTATTTGACTCCACTGTTCTTCCTGCCCTAACATACGCCTCAGAGACCTGGGCTATACTAAAGCAGGATGAACACGCGAACAGCGTCGCGCAACGTGGAATCGAGAGGACGATGCTCGGAGTGACACGACTCACGCAAGTGAAAGAAGGCCCTGGCCGAGCTTCGCCGACGTTCGAAGATCAGAGACGCTGTCGCGTGGGCGAAGTCGTCGAAAATTAGGTGGGCCGGCCACGTAATGCAATTCGAAGACTCCCGCTGGACAAGAGCCATCACCGACTGGATTCCGCGGGATGTCAAGAAAACACCAGGACCCCCACCAACGCGTTGGTCGGACTTCTTCGTGAAAACTCTTAACGACCGTTATGACGCTCGGTTCGAATGCGTTTTGGGTTTCTCAATTTCTTCCCATTTTTGTAAAGCACATTTCGGGTTGATGAAAGGTAAGAAAGTAACTTCGCAAATTCGGCGAAAAAATCCATAGACGCAGTGGAAAGTTCTTGCTAGAGCCAGACCTATGCAGTAGACTATAAAGTACCAGTTATTGTCTTAACTTCATATTTAAGAATTGACGAAGAGTGGTCATCAGCTTCTTATCTTTTTTGTCTAATTTTTTTGCCTGCCTGTACCTACGTTCACAATTTCTCGTGTAGTTGAGTGTGCTCCTTCCCGAGAAAACCGCCAAGAGAACTGTCGAAAAGCACGAAAACGTTAAGCAAAATCGTTGACGTGCACAGCATGAAATTCAGTAAAAGCGAAGCAATGACATCACCAGCAGATCAGTTAGGCGGGGCTCAACGTTGCTCACCTGTTGCACGAAGACCCCCCCCCACCTTTCCGGACAACTTGTGGAGAAGAGAGCAGGAGCCTTTTTCTTTCCCTCTTTCGTTCCTTACACTTTTTTCGCTTCATTTGTGCTTCGTAGCGTTTTCTTCGCGTTTTCTTTGTCTCTTGGACCTCACTTACGAAACAAAGTGCACGAAGACTCCCACCTTTCCGGACACGAATTTACGAAATAAAAAACTGAAAAAACTGATTGGTTGGTAATTATGAGAAATTAATGTGTAGCAATCATGTGCGAGAAACGGCATAGGAAGTGAAACATAAAGCACGAAATGGCTGCATAGAAAAGTGGAGGCGCATGCAAATAAAGTGGTCAGTGGGCTAGAAAATGCTAACAATTCTCGAAATATGAGGATGATATCGACTGCCCATTTCTTCTGATCCAAGTAAGTCGAGAATTTCCTCGGTATCACAACGGCGCTGCGAAAGCTCATCTAAACTATTAAGGAGGAAGTAAATTTTGAAAAATGTTGCGTAAAATGTAGTTAATGCAATTTGTGCTTCGTAGTAACGGGAATTTTCGTCGTTAAATTTCGTTTGAAATTTTTAACGAAAAATACCGGTAAATCTGTAAATCGTTAAACGCACGCCCCTGATCCACACCTCATGAGAGCAATCAGCACTCACCCGTATATCGGATGATCGGGCCGCTGATATCAGCATGGAACCGGTCAAGCAGATGGTGGCGGTGGTGTGGGTTGGAGTTCCGCCCAGCGCTAGAGTTTTGGTCGCAACAAACCATTGTTATGAGAGACACTGAATTTTTGCCTTCCTCTATTTCTTCGGACTTAGGATCTGAACTGCACTAAGAAGACCCTAATAGCTTAGGTATGTAGAACTTGGGACTCTGTCCGGGGCGTGAGATAGCAAGACGCACATTCAAGTAGTGCGACTTTTTCACAGATACAGCTTTGAGGACAAATCATTGAATGAAAATTTCATCTTAACCGTTTAGAACGAGTCTAGTTTGATTCCGAGTACGTGTTATGTTTTCTAGGAGACGTTCAGTCTGGTTTGAGAACACCGTTCAGAATGTTTCCATCTCAAAATGGACGCGGCATACGTCGTGCGGGACACATCCGCATCTTGACCGGGCATTTGACCTCGTTGTCTTCGAAGTTGTCTGCCCATACCTTACCACTCCAGCAATCGTAGCAGTAAGAGATGCGCCACTCCTAGGAAAGGATAGAGTTCAGCGTCGGCGAATGAGTTGCGGGAAGAGGAAGGTGCTCACTTGCAGGTCAAGCCCCGTCCACGGCTGCGGAACAAGGAAATTCCACTGCGACCAACCCATTTGTGGCGGCGTGGGACGCGCCTCCTCCACCACCTCCACCAGGCAACTCCCCGTATCAGCAGAACTGGTAGAGGCTCTGGAAGGTCGCCCTCCTCGTCAAGAAGGAGATAGCCCATCGTTCTTCAGTGAACTTTCGCTAACACTCATACCGTGTAGGTAGACGTAGTTGTCCCTACTGTTCATAGTAATTTATTTATGCGCTGTTTAATAAAGATTTTATTATTGTTGTTTATTTGTTTAGTGCCACATATTCATGCCATTAATTGCTAATGCGTGTCAGAAATTTACGAATGAGGTGATGTGACATTAAAAGAAGGATATTTATTGGCCTATTTATTTACTCGTTGTGTGGGTGGGTGTGGTGTGGTGTGTGTGTGTGTGTGTGTGTGTGTGTGTGTGTGTGTGTGTGTGTGTGTGTGTGTGTGTGTGTGTGTGTGTGTGTGTGTGTGTGTGTGTTTCCGTGTCACAATTGTTGCAGTGAAGGAAGGCCGTATTGGCGGCACTCGACGTTCATGGCGATCAACAGCGGCCCAAAACTTCAGCACTGGAGGTAGTCGAGGTCATTGAACGCGAATCTGAAGTTCGTTTTTGAAGTGTCGATCGACATCAATCGATATTTATCATATAATCGATTCGACTGTGATTATTCTCAGAGAAAGACCTGTTGGCATACGCTACCCCGTCGAAGACATCCATTCGCTTTGGTTCCCCTCCCCATGATTGCCGTGATCCACGGATTAACTGAATTATCCTTATATATACATTTATATATACAACAGTAAGAGATTGTGTCTGTCCTTCCATCTGTCCGTCCGTCTGTCCATCTGGCCTTTCGTAAACGTCGAGTAACTTCACTTCGTGTCTTGCTGGTGAGCGGTTGTGCCGCTACTTCATTCCGCCGATTGTATTTGTGGGTGTTTCCACTCTTTCAGCGCTGATAGATTGCATCTTTTTGACCTAGCTTCCTGTGTGCAGTGTTTTATTATTGTATTCGCGTGTACTGTAGTTGCCCAAAGATCAAAATGGCGAGACGTGTGCAACGAGCCGGTGGGCAATCCCAAGTAGCGTCTTGCCCTCATGCTGCGATGCCTATTACTGCTTCTGATGATGCAGTTCGAATCCATGACACTGGGAAAATGACGGTCTCTCAGCTCATTGCAAAGACGCTCGAAATTAATAAGGATCCTTTGGTTAATGAGCTTCTCCTAGTGCTTAAGACAAAAATTCCCACAGAGGCCATTGAGAGCGATAAGCGTGACCATTCCATAGCCATTAGCGGAATTCAAGAGGCTCCTGACTACTGCTCAGCATCTGAACGTCAGTCCGATGTTGAGAAGAAGGTTCATGACGTCCTTGCCTTCCTTGATGTGGAGTGTCCGGTTACCTGCTATCGCTTGGGAAAGCTCAGCCCTCAGCATCCGCAGCGTCTCTATTTGGTCAAGGTTATACTACCTACTAGTTTCCACTGGCGGTTAGTACTTGCCAATGCTCGTTTATTACGCGGTTCCAGATACTCTCATGTCTTTGTACGCAAGAGCATGGCGAGTGACGAGAGATAACGTGAATTTGAGATCCGTCAAATTGCTCGGGAGCGTAATAATGGCAAGGCAAATAAGAAGTGGGTAGTTTATAGAGGCCAATTGACACGTTTGTCGGAATTAACTCCAAGAAACCTGGGAAACCTCTAAATCGGCACGGTTCAACAACTCTGAAATGTTTTTTTTTTGTTAAATTCTCGCAGTATTTGTAACAAACTTGACCATTTACATTGCTTTCTCTGTTTTTAATAAGCCTGCTATTTTAGCAGTAACTGAAACTTGGTTGACTGAGAAAGTTTTGGATTCCGAAATTATTTGTGACTTCTCTTTTAATATTTTCCGAAGCGATAGGAGTACTGAAAGAGGTGGTGGAGTTTTTTGTCTAGCTAAATCAAATATTTGTGTGAGGGAAGTTAAACTGGACCATTTTGGCATTAATGATGTGCTTTACGTTGACATCATTATCCCCCCGCTTGACTAGATTACTCGCCTTGTAGTATTCTATTGAACTCCTATCTTTTCCCAGCATGATGATGACTCACTAACTCCTCAAAGATATTTCATCTAGTTATAAGGATACAATAATCATGGGTGATTTCAACCTCCAGATTAATTGGGCTCAACGTCAAGCGTTGAACGCTCAGTCCTCCAAACTTCTTGATTTTTTTTTGAATGTGCAGGTTTTAATCAGTTAGTAAACGTCTCAACCCATGGCGATAATGTGCTTGACATAATTCTGTCATTATCTGACAACATTTCCAATGTTTCCGCTCTTGCGCCGTTTGCTTCTTCGAATCATTCAGTGGTTGAATTTGACTTGCTTGTTCAAAGCTGTAGCTCATTCATAAGTCCAAGGCCAGATTTTGCCAACGTCGATTTTGTCTTGCTTAACCACCATTTAAGTTCGATTGATTGGTGGTCGATCTTCGATAACTATAGTTCCGTCTCTGAGATGTACGAGCGATTTTGCAAAGTTCTCTCTTCGGCTCTAGCCTTGCTCGTTCCATTGGAATTACCGAGAGATAATCGTACTAAATATCCTAAGCATATCCATAACCTTCTTTGTCAGAAAGAACGGTTGTTTCGTAAAACCCGAGGTGCCCTCAGCAATTCCCTCCACAAGAAGGTCTGTGCAGATATTAACTACCACTTAGTAAAAATTTTTGGACTACTATGAGCTCCTTCTCCTCCCTACCTACGAAAATCGTGTGAAGCATTTCAAACTGCTGTCACTTCAAGTTCGTAGGATAATATTTGACCTGGTCTTTTGCTTCCGCATTATCAGGAACGAGGTGAATCTCTCAGCGAGCAAGTACTGGGTTTTTCGGCGCGTTAGTTTTAGGCGAAATAGACTTTGCATCTCTTACCGTAGAATCCAACACACTGGCAGAGGTAAGCTGTTCAATATTGTGTTTTATCGGTGCTCTAGATGGCTTCGTCTATTACCCATCGAAGTCTTCCAAGCCCAATCAGGCTCAGTTTTCAGACGCAGGTTAGTGAATCTTGCCTTTCGGGGCGATCTCAATTTCAATGAGAATTGCTTTTAGCATACTGTTTTCTAGTGAACCAGTGGATCTTTCTCCCATGGACTTCGCGTCGGCAAATTCTGCTCTGGGGCCGTATGCTGTTCCCTCCCCAACCGTCCCCAGCCGGGTATGAGGCGGTCTCCGCCCACATCCCCGGTATGCACATCATGCGCCATCGATTTTTCGCGCCGTCCCCGTCCCCGAGTCGGACGAGAATAGCATACGGTCCCTGATCTACTATCTCGCTTCCTGCTTTTTTAAATCAGCAACATTCACATTCGCAATTTCCAAGAAGACATCGGCAGATAAAGATAGCTTGCATTAAAGATATTTAAGAGTAGTATTATGTATTGTTGCTGTCAATTATATGAGTGCTTTTCGAACCGCCATTAAATTTCTCAGCTCGTAGCTCTACTCATTGTCTTATCTCCTTATTCTCAACATTTCATACATTCTCCTCGCTCTCTCACATCGTTTCAGCTTATTGATGGTGTAATGGTGATTGCAACGGCACAGAAGCATTAACACGCAAAGCTCTTTCTGTCTACTTTTTGTACTGCTGCCGCCATATTCATTTTCTCTCTCTCCAATTACTGGCTATGAGTTTGCTACGATCCCAAATCGTATAAACGATTCCTAAATATTTGTGATCAAAGGTTCGAAAAACACTCAGACTGCAGCATGCACATGCAGCACTGTTTTTGTTTCTGTCTACTTTTGTTTATTTATTTAAGGCGCACAACTTGTGCAATAAATGAAATGAAATGAAATGAAACAACCATCCGGGTTCAAGTGAGGTGTCACCTACGTCGTGTTGAGAGGGGTCAGAAGACGTGTCGCTGATGTCATGCAAAGGGCGTCCTAGTTCGGAAGGGTGTCACCGACGTTGTTTAACAAGCGCCTCGGTTCAGAAGACATGTCACCCATGTGGCGCAAAGGACGGCCGGGATGAGAAGAGGTGTCATCAATTTCGCGCAAGGGTGTCTGGGTTAAGAAGAGGTGTAACTGATGGCGCGCATAGGCCTGTCCGGATTCAGACGACGTGTCACCGATGTCGCGCAAAGAACACATGTCATCGACGTTGTTCAACAGGCGTCCGGGTTTAGAATAGATGTCACAGAGGTCGCGCAAGGGGTATCCGGATTCCAAACACGTGTAATAGGGGACCAGAAAAGGGGGGACCAGTGAAGGTTGGACCAGTAATGGAGACCGGTGAAGGGAAGGGGTTCAGTGAAGGGTTGACCGATAGAGGGTTGACCAGTGAAAGAGAACTAGAGGAAGGTTACCAGTAAAGGGGGACCAGGGAATGTGGACCAGTAATGGGGACCGGTGAAGGGAGAAGGGGGGGGGGGGGTTCAGTGAAAGGGGACCAATAAATGGGGTACCATGAAGGACCAGTTGAGGGGGTGAAGGACCAGTTAAGTGGGGACCAGTAGGGGGGGGGTGAAGGGGATCAGCGAAAGGGACCAATAAGGGGACCAGTATTTTTTCTCAGTGTCGTCCAACATGGCGTCAAAAAACGTTCTACAGGCGTCGTGCCACGAGTGTGTGCGTGGGGAGTGGGTGCAGAAGACATGTCATAGACGTCGTGGCACATGCGTGGGGACTCAGCGAATGTGTCACGACGGTAGGGAGAATGACTAATGGAATCGTAGCAATATTATTGCTATCGGACTGTGAATGGCATCGAGCGGCCTACTAATACCAATTGATTTCAATTATGTTTCTTCTGATTGAGCGCTTCGGATTAAGACTCTCTCTATATGTTCCTCGCCACGTATAGAAAATTTCTCTTGGTCACTTAAATTTACGTCGTTATGTATAAGCGACTCGAACACCGACCAGAAGGTGGAGAATTCTCTGAGGCTCCCTGTGAATGTTGGAACCTCGAGAAGTGGACGTATGAGTGTCACACTGCGTTCCTGTGAAGGTGTGGCTCCATTTGTCGATGTGCAATTGCTGCCACTACTGCCAGTGACAGTACGGTTACCACTGCTACCTTCCTGACAGCTGGTAATTAAAACTGTTTGCTGAGACAGTTCGTCCTTTCTGAAGTCCACTTTATTCTGCCATCTCATGACCGTGATGTCAAGCTCGTTTGATTCTGCTTGCAAGTGGTTATTTAAATCTGTCATGAGCTTTTCACGTTTTTTCTCATCGGGACGTGAATTAATGATTTCGATGACTTCCTTAAAGCAGTTGTCGTGGCACTGCTTGTTGCTCATTACCGTTCTCATCAGGTGGTTCAGCTGTGCTGTCTTTTCCCTAATGTACGCTTCGCATTCCTTCCTTTCTTCCGGAAATGCGAACGGTTGGTCGAGACGGGTGACCTCTGGCTCGCTTTTCTTGATCAGTCCGCAAGCATTCGTCATCTTTGTCTTGTAAATCTGCATTTCTGCCATCTTCTTGATTATTTCAAGGTTTCACAGTTTCACCTTAGATTTTACTTCGTTTGGTTCGAATAAGAACTCTTTTCCTGCCACGCGGGTCTTTTCTTTGCTTTTCTGGCTCTATCAGATGAGAATTCGCACAATGAACGAGCTTTTTTCAGCGACTTCTATTGGTCCCTCTGTTGAGGTTTAACCAGAAAGAACTGCTGATTTAATCTCTTTCCAATGAGTTGGAAAGAAACTTTTAGCTTCCTGGTAATGGAAAGTTTTGAAAGAACTTCTGGTTCCCCGAGTAACGCTTAATGGAGTGATTTTTTGAATTCTTCTTTCCCTAGCGATGGAAAGAAGTTTCAATTGCTTCCAGGGCTCTCCTGAGAGAACGCGGTAGGAAGTCTTTGAAGTTTTCCTGGTCCCCTGAGGAGCGCTTACTGGAGTACTTTTTATTAGCTTCTGTCTCTCACTGGGGAGAGCTAGTGCAGAAATTTTGCGTGGGTTTGAATCCACGGCTGATGCACCAATTTGGTGGTTCACCACGGCTGTGTCTATTGCGACTTGTAATTATTGATTTATTACGATATCACGTTAAGAGCACGGCAAATATTATAGAACATGGCGGTATATATGCAGAAATTCCTTGGGCGGAGCCTATAAACAGGGTACATATTTGCCAATGGGTGAGATCTTAAAAGGATATACCGCTTCTAGAGTGTATTGCATATGCGCAACCTCGATTGGTTACTTACGCTACCGCTAGGTCATGCCTGTGGAGTTGTTCAATGGTACTTATCTTGTGGTGCTAGTCTAAATGTCTAAACATTTATTATTCAAATTTATGCTGCCCTACATGGCATTATGCTAATACATTCTCATGTAGGTTGTATGTTCACAACATAGAACGAGCTTCTAGTTTGGCGGAGGTCAGGCCGCTGAACGTCTGGTAAGCTATTAGGTTGTAACGAATTAAATGGCACTGGCTCGCGCCATTTTTGGCGCGTCTTTACGCGTTTGATCAAGAACAAACCGTAGCATGTGACATATCATTTAGAAGCTCAAACTTTGCTCTACCGGTGAGTACCAAATTTTCTATGTAAAAGTGGGAAAACTTTAGAGTTTTATTGACTTTTTGCAGATGGACAAAAGTGTAATCCGAGGCATTTACTTGTATGAATTCAAGCTGGGCACTACAGCTAAGGAGGCGGACGAGAAGATCAACGCCGCATTCGGTCAAGGATGTTCCACAATTCGGACGGCGTATCGTTGGTATCAGAAGTTCCGGAATGGAGATGAGAGCTTGGAAGAACATGAAGGTCGTGGGAGGCATAGTGAAGTTGATGAGGACAAGCTGAGAGATGTGGTAGAGGAGGATCCACACAAAGGTACCAGGGAGATAGCGACAGTTCTTGGCGTCACAACACAGCTGCCCGGCATCTGAAGGAAATTGGAAAGACCAAAAAGCTGGAAAGATGGGATGAGCTGTCTGGGGAGCAAAGAAACCGACGATATGAGATCTCGTCCGCACTGCTTCTACGAAACGAAACGGACCCATTCCTTAATCGCATCGTAACCTGTGACGAGAAATGGATAATGTACGACAACAGGCGACGATCGGTACAGCGGGTGGACAGCGATGAGAGCCCCAAGGTTTTTGCGAAGCCGGAATTGCACCAAAGGAAAGAAATGGTGACAGTGTGGTGGTGTTCGCTGGGAATTATTCACCATAGCTTCCTCCCTCCCGGTGAATCCATCACGGCAGAGAATTACTGCATTGAAATTGAAGAAATGATGAAAAAGTTGAAGGATATCCGGCCGGCCTTGGTAAACCGAAGGCGAGTTCTCCTTCTGCACGACAATACTCGCCCCCATGTAGCACGAATGACGTTGCAGAAATTGAATGAGCTGAGCATTGAAACTCTACCACATCCTCCGTTTTCTCCTGACCTCTCCTCAACAGACTACCATTTCTTCAAGCATCTTGGCGACTTCTTGGTAGGGAAAATATTCAAATACCAACAGGATGCCGAAAGTGCCTTCGATGATTTCGTCAATTCCAGAACTTCTGATTTTTATGCTACTGGGATAAAAAAGCTTGTGTCACCTTGGCAAAGATGTGTAGAATCAGAAAGTTTTTAATTCGATTAACAAACTTGCCTACAAGCCGAGATATAAACTGTTTAAATTTACAGTGGTTCAATGCCATTTATTTCGTGACAACCTAATAGTACAGTGATAACCGATTCTCTAGTAGACATCGAAAAAAGAAAAACTATTGCAAGTCTACTCCTCCCACTTTCCTTCCGCAGGAGGCTTGTGGCGCCAGGGAAAACGTTACTCTTCACTATCGTTGTGCTTTGAGATAAGAATCCAGCTCTGGATTTTCGACAGTTGAGTATTTCCTATCTCATACAATCCAGGCCAGAACGTATCTACAGAAAAACTAGTAAATGTGTTCCTGAGCAGTACAATTCTAGTTCCGAGAGATATGTTGAAATTAGGTCTATACTTGTGATCTTTTAAAAATTTTCGAATGAACGAACAATCGAATAACCCCATTTTTTCGGTTTTTCGAATTTCCGAATAATCGAATAACCCCATTTTTAGAAAAATCGAATGAGCGAATAATCGAATAACCCTTTTTTCGTTTCTTCGAATTTCCAAATAATCGAATAACCACATTTTCTGATTATTCGAACTTCCGAATAATCGAATATTCGAAAAAGTCGAAGAATCGAATAAACTTCATTATAACTTAATGCACCCCGGTGCAGAATAGGTTCACCCTGATTTGTCCATTAGTACCCTAAGAACCCGCCGCCGAGTCTCAGTAATGTTACCATCACATTCCTCACTATGGAAAACTTCTATAGAAGAATTTTAAGCAGTTTATCTTACCAGTGCAGGATACCACGAACATTTATTGAAAATTTAACGAATGGAGACCGGTGCAAAATGTAAGTTCGCTTCATGGAAAACCTGATTAATCGCAAAAGTACCTACAGACAAGGTAAGATTAGTAGTTCATCACATTACCTCTGTTGTAAACAATATTGAAAATTCTATTTGTGCATATTTCTAATTAGATTATCAACAACAGTTTGCTCAACATTGGTCCATGCATCAAGTATGGCGTTCTTCAGGCCAAAAACCGAAGTGTAAGTGGTTCCATTTTTTGTACACTTTGTGTACAAGAATCTCCCACAAGCTTTTTTTTCGAGTTGAGATTTAAAGAACAACTAGGCCACTTTAGAGGTTGAATTCTGTTAGAGTTAAGCCAACCTGTAGTTGACTGCGATACGTGTATGGATGCATTATCGTGTTAGAAAATAAGGTTATGCCTACGAAATCTTGTGAAATATGGCAGAAAGTAGTCTCCGTGCGTGCAATTTCTGGTAGTCTTCACTGTTCATCCTACACGAGACGCACTCCAAGGCAACAAGTTCGTATCCAGAAAACGCAGCCCTAACCATGAGACTTCCACCGACAAAGTTGCGCCCGTAGAATACTCGTTTCCCTCTCTTCTAATCTCTTCAATAGTGTCTGTACCCGTCGGGCCCATCAAGATTCCACTTGTTTTACACTACTGTAGAGATCTGAGAAAAGAGGTCGAGTATCATCTAGGCGCAATTTTGGCGGTGGAAGTCTCATGGAGCTGCGTTTTCCGGATGCGGACTTGTCTCGTTCGTCTCGTGTAGGATGAACAGTGAAGACTACCTGGAATTGCTACGAGATCACCTTTTGCCATATTTTAGCAAATTTCGTAGGCTCAACCTTATTTTCCAACAAGATAATACATCCATGCACGTATTGCAGTCAATTGGAGGTCTATTTATTTATTTATTCAATACCTTCGCGATAAGCGCAAGCGCCAGAAAACAGAAGTATTACAACAACACAACAACATGAAGACACACTTAGAGCGAGTCAAACCAATGTCAAACAACAACACAAGGCATACATAGAGCGAGATAAACCAATGTCTGATCAGTGACTAATTAAGGCGTGAATAAAAAGTCTGTTAAGCCGAACCGAATAAGCCGGGAAGGCTTGTTAAACTTCATAACTCAACTGCAACTCAAGCGCGGAGATTAAATTATAAACCCGACAAATATCAAAGAATTTCCTGCGACAAACCAATGTGTGAAGACCCAGGTAATTGTTCCTTATCGATGCTTTAGGTATCTTACTAGAGATAGTTAGAGTAAAGAGTAAAGAAACCCGCCAATGCGAATAAGAACCTTGCGAGTGTAGTTATTATGTACCTTTTCCACAAGGTTTATAGGAGGTTGGCTAAACTCCAATACAAATCAACTTTTGGAGTGGCCTAGTTGTCCTCAAGATCTCAGCCTGACAGAGAACTTGTGGGGATTCTTGTACACAAAGTGTACAAAAATGAAACCACTTACACTTCGGTTTCTGATCTGAAGAACGCCATACTTCATGCATGAGCCAATTTTGAGCGAACTGTTTATGATAACCCAATCAATAGTATGCGAAATAGAATTTTCGATATGGTTTGTCGCGGCAAGCATCAGCTGCCGCTACTTTTTCATGAGTTCTCACCCGCAGACAAACAAAAAAATAGTGTATTCACAGTTTGCCTACAGTGTCTTCTTCCTTGAAAACACAAAGTACACGTCGTCTCCCTTGTACTATAGAAGGACCGCCCTCGCGGTCTCAGTCTCATTGGGTTCCTTCGCTCTGGTAGATCGCCTTTATTGTACAATTACGAATAAACGGATTATTAAATAATTTTGTGTCAGAGGCAACGGAAGCCCACGTAAAGTTTCTGGTGCATCGGCCATTTACCAGGCAAAAATAATAAAATCCCGTGTGGCATCTTTAAATCAGCTTGTTCTCCCTCATAAGGCTAAGAACCGCTGATTTTCTAAAGAAAAAAGAAACTCAACGCTGAATAGCAGAAAATGAGGAAAATTACCCTTCTCCTCCAATCTCTGGAGGATGAATCGACTATTCTCAAAGAAGTGGTTGAATATTACAAGGCCACCACAGAGCTAATAAACCACCCACAGAGGATCAAAAAATACAAGTCTGCTGTCAGGAAAGACGGTGTGAACTGCAAACGGCACTGGAAAACGTCGAAAGAAAACTGTCATCAATGCAAGATGTCTACCAGAGCATAATGAGCACCTATTCAGAGGCCTCAAAAGGAGAGAAAAAGAAATATTAGCAGAAATAAAGGAACTCAAACAGGAAATCAATTTCCGCTCACTCAAACAAGAAGCGGAAACCGTAGTGATAGCTCTAAAAACCAGAACTCGAGAAATACAGACTCAATGGGAAATTCTGCAAATTACTCGCACCCCACTGGTTCGAAACGATCCCGAAAGCAGAGGAGACCTCGACAGTGGGAACGCATATGAAGAAATCTATCCATATGGTCTACTTCAAAGTAACCGACCGCCGACGCAGAAGCATATGACAAGCCATTCGGGTCTTGAACCACATGAGCAAGACCCAGAACAGATGGTACTATCGCCAGCATTGAAGAACAAGTACCCGCAAATCAAACTACCTCATTTTGACGGAGAAAATGATTAATGGGATGAGTCCTGGGACGCATATTCTCTCATAATCGATCAAAATGCACTAATAGGAAAGGATAAAAGGATAAAGGATAAAGGACGGCGTTACTCAATCCCTTCTGGGATGCGCCAGCGCATTCTACTTCTACGGGATGTCGTGGAGGCGAAATGAATGCGTATTTGGTCATACAATGACTTGCGGTGGCCAGCCGATGAACAAGTCAGCGCCCACTAATAGGAAAACTGGAGAAAATTCTCTACCGTAAGGACGCAATACGCGGAAAGGCACAAAATGCCATCAAAAGCATCCCAATGAAGGCTTCCAATTACAGCTTGATTGTGGATGTCCTACACAAAAAATACAGAAACAAAGGGAACAACAGGTCACAGATCGTACAGCGCCTACTGGCGCTACCAGCTGTCAACACAGGGGGCAAAAAATGCGTCGAAACTCTCGAAAAGGTCAATGATCTTGTCTTCCAAATGGTCGCCACAGGATACGACGTAAGGAAAAGACACGATCCATTATGGATAAACACTATTCTTGCAAAATTTCCTTATGAAATTATAAAGGACTGTATGAAAAGGGAAAAAGAAGGCTCGTAGTTGACCGTAGGCATACTGCTGGAGGAGCTCGGCGAGGAAGTTTCTTCCAGATCGCGATTCGAGCGCCGATTCAAATCGCTGAGGTGGAAAGAATCAAACAATACCGACCCTTCACGACGCCCGAAACCGTCTACGGCAGAACAATGCCTGTTTTGCCGCAGATCCAACCATCAAATCAAGGAGTGCCGTACTGTCCGGACCGCAATCGATCGCAGAAACGCACTGAGGGGTCAGCCAGCATATTGGAAATGCTTTGCACTGGACCAGAGGAGCCGTGCTGCACTCTCAGAAGTTGCCCCAAATGCAAAAGGGATCCTGACATCACACTATGCACCAAGGAGGACGTACGAAAACCTCAGGAAAGGGGTAATCGGCCAGAAAATAGTCAGCTTCTTTTCTCTACTACTCAAAATACAAAAATCAAGCCTACTTAAGTTAGTTCCAGCCGCAGCCAATCCAACTGTACTGTGGTGGATAAAAACCAACCATCTGCAACACAAGAACCTAAGGAAAACACGATAGCGAGTTTCTCCAATGTAACGGAGGACAGGATCACCGAAAAACAGCTCGTTCTTATGACTGCCGAAACTCAGATAAGAAACAATCGCACAAATTTTTTTGAAAATGTGCTGATCTTTCTAGACTTAGGAGCTCAATGCAACCTAATTTAAGCCAGTCTAGCTAACGCGCTGGGAATACAACAAGGTGAACCTTATCAATACATAATGCATGGCATTGGAGGTAACAGTGAGACATATATGACCCAACAAACATCAGCGATTTTTATTACACGTTTCGGTAATACCATTTCACTCACACTTAGTAACAAACCAGTACTCACAAATACCTTCCCAGCAGCTAAGCTAACGGTTTCAGACGTGCAATTCCTGAAAGACAATAGCATTTTCCTCTGAAACACCATTATAAACGGTGAATTCGTTAAACCCTCCGTTCTCATTGGAGTTGAATCGTACGAGCAAGTAGTTATGTTGAACAGCCCTCCCGTTAGACTGCCATCAGGGCTGCTTGCGCAAAACACTATTTTCGGCCCAGCACTGTTCGGATGCTCAATCACAGCGAAAGGAAACAATCGTCATTCTCAGCTCTCTGTAGTAGCATGCCCGCAAACAGTTGACATAAAGCAGGAGCTACGTGATATGTACGAACTTGAGGGAATGGGCATATCCACAGACGAGTACAAAACAAACGACAACGCTTACGACTACATGAAGAGTTTTGAGAATCGCATCACTATTGAAGGAGGTGCAATTACAGCACCGTTTCCGTTAAAGGAGAACGTGGTGGACTTAGAAAACAATTACAATTTGGCGGCTTCGCGCTTAAACGCTCTTCATAAGTTTCAGAAAAGCCACCATGACCAAAAACTATGGTACTCGAAAATAATTGAAGAGTACCGAATCAATGACATCATAGAGGAAATCCCTCCTGCGGAACGATACTGTGCGGACAAGACCACATTCTTCTTACCTCATTCAGGTGTTTGGAGAAGTGACAAGCCAACACCACTTATAATAGTTTTCGACGTCTCTTCCAAAGCAAAAGGGAAACTTTCCTTGAACGATGTCATGCACACTGGGGAAAGTTTTGTTAACAAAATACAGGAATCCTTCTTGTCAGCCGTTGGTGTAAAACACTCATCACGGCTGATATACAGGCAGCGTTCACCCAAATTCGCATAGATCCGGAACATCGTGATCTTCTCCGGTTTTTGTGACTAAAAGATCCAGACGCCACCATCTCCAGGTAACATAACTCACTACAGATTCAAGCGTCTCCCATTTGGAACGAAAGCATCACCAAGCATTCTAAACATGGCCCTAGCTACATATCTTACCAGAACAGGCACAGAGCTCTCTAAGGAAATATTAGACAACATTTATGTTGACAATGTCTTCATGACCGCTGAAACTGACAAAGAAGCTTTACAAAAAATAGAACAATCGAGACTCTTGTTCAGCTCAATAGGCATGAACCTTTGAGACTTTATCACTGACACTGACAATATCAACGCAACCCTTCCAGATTCCATCAGAGAGAAAACAGGGTTCACGAAGCTGCTCGGCGTCAGGTATAACACCGACAGCGACGAGTTTCTTCTCGAAATATCACCGGAACCCAAACAGAAGCTTACAAAGCAGGAGCTGGTCAGCGAGGTTCACAAAATACGACCCACTTGGATTATCATTGCCACTTTTGTTGAAAGCAAAGCTACTAATGCGAGAAGTTGTAACTCAAAAACTTTCATGGAATAAACCTCTTGACAAAGAATACGTCAGCAGATGGAGCGAAATATGTGCGGAAATTCGAGGAACCGCCATAAGAATCTCACGCAATATTGCTGCTGAAAATCATCTCCATAATAGGACAACGCTCTGGATCTTTGGTGACGCACGTCAGGTCGCTAAAGCGTGTTGTGGTTACGTGACGTACGGTCCTGATCACAACACCAAAGGACTCCTGTGCGTAAAGGCCAGACTAGCTCCTCTAAGAAGGAAATTGTCCATACCACGTCTAGAGCTCTTGGCACTACTGATTTCACTCCGCCTAGAAAACTCTATACTGCGAGTGCACCAAAGACATATTCAATGTACTCGGATTGTAAGCGATAGCAAAATTGCACTCGCTTGGACGCAGTCTTCGCGAAGACTCCCACTCTTTGTAGCCAATGAAGTCGATCGTTTACATAAAATCACTCGTCAAATCCGGGATCTTGGAATAACAGTCGAGCTCAATTACATCGAATCGGAACATAATCCTGCAGATGTTGCAACACGACCTACCTCTCGAGAACAGTTTGAAGAGAGCCAGTGGCTAACATGGCCAAAGTGGTTCGCTAAGTCAGAGCACGAATGGTCTATAGAATCAACACCGAAAGGAATTGTCGAGGAAGACACTGATAACATCGTTGAAGAAAACCGCGTGGCGAGTAGCACAGCCTCCTACCATTCACCGACTTATACATCCGGAAGACTCATAGATCTCTCCCGATCCCGACACTACTCAAAAGCTCTCATAGCCCTGACCTGTTCTATGAAAATACTTGCGTCTTGGATATCCAAACTGAACACACACAAGGACAAAGGCGTTCGCACAATAACGGTGCGACGATTCTCCACAGAAGAAGAAATTACAGCAGATGAGATCAAACTCAGCGAAGCCATTTTAATCCGCATGGAGACAAACCATGTTGATATCTGTACACTTCAGTTGAAATACAAGGATAAGAGCCTGTTCTGTGATGAAAACCAGCTGATCAGAGCAAGGTCTCGGCTTACTAACGCCGCATTCCCGCGGGACACTAAAGAGCCTGCGTATATTCCAAAAGAATCCGATTTGCTGAGACTTATAGTGTCTGAGATACATGAAGCAAACATGCACTGTGGACGACAACACACCCTGTCACTCCTAAGAATGCAATTCTGGTACCCAAGCCGTCCCCCAAAGATTCGAAAAATTCTAGGCACATGCACGGTGTGCAGACGAAAGCAAGGTTTACCTTTCGCGCAACCGGTAATCTCTCCTCTACCAAAGGACCGAATTGTGGTATGTAAACCATCTCAACACGTAGGCTGTGACTACATCGGACCGTTCACAACTTCGAACGACGACAAGGTTTGCACACTGCCCACCTGCTTGACTATCCGTGCTGTTCACCTTGAACTTGTGGATAGCCTATCAGCATCGGCATTCCTCGACAGCTTCGTTCGACTCATCAGCCGCCGAAGAGTACCCACAATCATGCGATCAGACCATGGAACGAATTTCGTTCTTGCTTCAAAGGTAATTGACAGCCTTTTCGGAAAATATGCAGAATCAGGGAACTCCGTTGTGTCCTATTCAGCATCTAACAATATCAAGTGGGTGTTCAATCCTCCAGCAGCTCCCTGGATGGGAGGAGTTGAGAACGACTTGTGGGGACAGTCATAAGGTGCCTTAGCAAGACCATTGGTCGAAAGAAACTCTCGTATCAAAAGCTAGCAACAACACTGGCATGCATAGAAGCCGTAATGAACACACGGCCATTAACTAAAGTTGATCCAAACGATCTAACGACACTTCTCTTACGTCCTATTGACTTCCTACAAGGTAACGCCAAATTTGCTCTTTCCCAGAGCAGAGATGAAGATGAGCAAAATGATCCAACTTACAAACAGGCAGCAATCCAAACGGTAAAACAGGCAAGAGAAGCGCTGCAGTTCGCAGAGCACATGGCAAACCATTTTTTGAGCCTAATGGCAAGACGAATCTCCGCGATATGCACAAAACAGTTTCGATTCAGAAGAAACACTCCTCACGCCTGCATCCAGAAGTTGGCGAAGTTGTACTTGTACAACAGGATGCACCTGCTCCACGCAGCAACTGGTCTCTTAGACGGTCTCTAGAGTTAATAAAAGGATCTGATAGTTTAATTCGCACAGCCGAGATCCTTATATCATCGGGAAACACTTGCCTTCGCCCCATATCGAAGCTAATCCCCCTTGAGATTCGAGGATCCAAAATCAGCAACGAGACAAATAATAAAAAACGGTGACGTAGAGCGCACACACGCCCCCCCCCCTCCCCGTCTGTGCCACTTCCAAGAAAGGCAAAGAAGAACGTCGGGTATTACAACACTACTGATGAAGATCAGCGTGAAGAACAAACCACAAGTAACGTCAGCATCTTCACCAAAACCCTACTTTATCCGCTGCTCCTCCTCCTCCTGGCCATCGTGAGCCGTGCGGATCCTATAATGTGTGAAGAAGGAACCGTTTTACTAAAACCGGTATCAGAGTCCTATACACTCTGCTTCAACAATGCATGCCACAACATGACGAGAAATGTAACGTCGTCCTTCATACTTCCACTATCTGTTCATGACGAGAACATCAATGTCACAGTCTCCAGTCACTTCAATGATACACCTCTCCTTCATAAAGAAATCCGCAAGAGGCAATCATTCTGTCACGACAAAACCATCTTCACATTACCTCTCCTGGGCAATCCACACTGCTCACCACTCGGAGCAAATCTGACAACAGGCGTTATCTTCGCCTGTATCACCTGTCATCCCGTTCATTATCGACTTGCTCGAGCGGGCGCCAGCAGCGTCTCCATTCGTCCCTGTAGCGTGCCAGAGTGCTCCAATGGATCCTCCTCGCTCGAGGGACACGAAGAGCGTGATAGCGGTCGTTCATGGCTTTCACGAAGAAATCCGACCAACGCGTTGGTGGGCGTCCTGGTGTTCTCTTGACATCCTGCGGAATCCAGTCGGTGACGGCTCTCGTCCAGCGGGTGTCTTCAAAGCGCATTACGTGGCCGGCCCATCTAATTTTCGACAACTTGCGACGCGACAACGTCTCTGATCTCCGAACGTCGGCGAAGCTCGGCCGGGGCCATCTTTCACTTGCGTGAGTCGTGTCACTCCGAGCATCGTCCTCTCGATTCCACGTTGCGCGACGCTGTCCGCGTGTTCATCCTGCTTTAGTATAGCCCAGGTCTCTGAGGCGTATGTTAGGGCAGGAAAAACAGTGGAGTTGAGTAGGTGGGCGCAGAGTAGGACGTTCTTCATCTTCTTCGTGACTTCTTCGACGCTCTTGAAAGCACCCCAAGCCGCTCTTTTCCTCCTGCTCAGCTCTGGCGCTGGGTCGTCGGCCAAATTGACTTCGCGACCCAAATACACATAGCTGGAGCATTCGGAGATGTTCTTTCCGTTGAGCGAGAATGGGGCATCAGAAACTTGTCCGTTCCTCATGAACATCGTCTTCGTAAGCTTCAGCTGCAGTCCAACATTCCCACATACACGATCGAAGTCGGCTAGCATTCGCCCCGCCTACTGATGCTCGGTGTTATGAGCACGATGTCGTCAACGAAGCGCAGATGGTGCAGCTGCCGGTCGTCGACCTTCACTCCCATGTCTATCTTTTCTATTGGTGTCTCCTTGCCAAACCTTAACGGAAACGTCGGTCAGGCAATACTTGCGATTGAAGATGATGTGGTCGCTCTCATTGTGGAACTGGCCACCAGGGGATTCCGAGGTCCGTCGTAGGGAGGGAGGCTTCTGGAACTGTGAGTTTCCAGTTTCCATGGATGGTCTTGGTCGGCATGGTAAACTCAGATAGCCTTTCACCTTGCTCGTTCCACTCCACATCGTGGGTTCCGATGTGAAGTTCTTCCGGCGACCTTCGCGGTCCGATCTTGACGTTGAAGTCGCCGACGATCACCTTGTAGAAGGTGTGATCTTCCTTATAGAACTTCTCCAGCTCCACGTAGAGGGCTTCGACCTCCTCGTCGTCGTAGTCGGATGTTGGGACATACTCGACGAACACAGTCAAAGCTGGCACGGAGCCACATCGCTTCAGTCGCAGACGTCCGATTCGGGTTGTCAGAGACTCGTACGAATCGATGTTCATGGCCAAGTGCGTGTTGACGAGGACCCCAACCCCACCTACTCCCCTGTTGTCTCATGTTCCGAGGAACAGTTCTTCTTCGAAGTCGTAGGCGGCGTGAAGGGATGGTGTCTTCTCGTCTCGGTCAGTCCGATGACGTCGTACTTGATCTTCCTGGCTTGCATCATCAGGTCCTCTACGGATGCTTCCGATGCGAGCGTGCGGGCGTTGTAAGTACAGATCGTCATCCTTGCCCTTCTCAATTTACTCAGCCTGGTTAGGCCCTGAGATTTTAGCAGCCTCTCCGTACTCGTCCTTCTCATCGCTGCAGAAATTGGGGCTCTTTCGGGGTCAGAGGAATGAACCCTTTAGTGCTGCTGTTTTTGACTGGAATACACACTGTCGGGCTCCGTCGTGCGGGCGAAGAACTCCGGGCAGCCAGCCAGACTGCCCGAAGGGAAGGGGCGAGACTTAAGGCGGTCTCGGATCGCCTTACATGTACTCCCAGTCTACCGAGTGCAAGCTTTTGGCCGGGCCGACACAGTTACAATCCGCACAATCACGGACACATCCACGCACAATGTGCATGAACATGCCGATCCCACGCACAAGGAACGCGTCGATCCGACACAGCAGGAGCAAGGAGTCCATCCCCTGCATCCAACCTGCGTCTCTGGACAGTACACGGTCGCTTTTGGTTCGCGCTTAATTCCCCAATCCACCACCCGGGGACACGCCACGTGGCCCTGCGACAAGCGGCCCGAGATCCTTCTTAACAAGAGAGCCCGAAGGCTCTCTATCCATTGAGATCCGTGGAGACGTTATCTTAACAATTGTAATGCTGCTCACAACATTCATGGTTTTTCTGCAAAGAAAATAATCAAAAAGAGATCTTCCCAAGAGAAAATAAAATATAACGCCGCTACAACGGTGTATTTCCCACTTAAACCATCCACATTTGTAACAATTGCTACCATTACTGTGTTGCTCTTTGCAGCAGGTGTTAGCTCGTGCCAACACACGCACATGCGACAGAATACGGAGCTCATCTGCAATGACACAAATTTCTGCACATTCGAATATGAGCATGAGTTCCTCTTCAACAAACTCAATAAGGAGGCATGCATCAACCTGCAACATCGCAACAAAACGATTGGTAGTCTCAAAATTAGATTTGACAAGCCAGGCCTGCAACAAACAGACCCTATTTTATACAAGAGATACGTACCCAAAAGTGTACTACGAAAAACGTTGCCATTTTATGGGCTCCTGCCTATGGAATAAGTGCGCAAACGTCGGCCATAATGAAACTATCCCAGAACTTGCAGAAGCAGGAAGATATCCTGGCTACACTACGTGTAGCTCCCTGTGCGGCAGAATAGCATGTGGCTGCCTTCCAGTAGTGTCTTTCCCTGAGTGCATGTTTTACCGTATTGCGCAGATGCCTCGCAACGACAAATTGTATCACATTTTTAAGTGCTCCTCATAGAACCTCAAAGCACACGTAAGCGTGGAGGTCTATTCTTTCAACGGCATCTGGAAAGCTACCGCAGAGCTACACCCTATGTGCAAACTAATATGAGTGGAAACATGAAGGTTATTTCTGTAAAACAGACTTCTTTTCCACTTCCCCAACAACGATTTGCTCAATCGTTAACGGAGCACATCATGTTAGATAACCAATTCAAGATTCCTGTTAAGTGTCCAGATGAGCACACAGCCATAAAACAATTTAGGAGTTGTCACAACGACCTAATCTGCGCATGCACCACCGGTGTAGAAGCAGTGCAATGCGCTTGCCCACAAAACACATTTCATAAGTTGAAAAATTCCACAAAAAGCTGCCAATCATAGCACCTCATCTCAATCTGACAGCATCCAACACACTCGTAGCGGATACGGAAGAAGTAGAAGTCACACTCCTCATTTCCACCAAAAAGCAAATCGAGCTCTCTCAGCTTGTGACGGACATTCCATGTTCCTTACACGTGAGCGCGGTAAAGGGTTGCTACAGTTGCTCCGAAGCCGCGAAAGCAACGGCGTACTGTATGTCCGGAAGAGCACAGGAAGAAGTGCTGGAGTGCAAGTAACAATCGTTTCTAATACAGTGCTCAGATGGCAATGAAACAAAAAGTAACACATGACACTTGACACTAGAATACAACGTCGCTCACATAGAAGAAGTATGCTCGCTCCAATATGAAGAAAAGAGCTCAAAAGTAACCCTCGCCGGTACACTTCTATACCACAACTCCATCCCTGATGAGGAGATCTTCTCAATCAGCCAAAATTCAGATAAACCCTCCAAGTGGACAAGTATATCAATTCCTGATATGCGTCCCTCATTTATTTATTTATTTTTATTTATTTATTTCAAGGCATAGAACATAGTCTAGCGTAAGCGAACATAGCAATACAAAGAGAACAAACGAGCAAGCTCCTGTCTAAAAATAGGAATAGTAATGACAATTACGCAACCGTCAACAGAGAAATCACTAGACCATAATCTTGGAGTTCAACCAGCAATAGGACGTTCACAGGCTTGCACAGACAGCTCCTCTAGGTCAGCATACTTCCCAATCAACAAATTGAATTCCTTAAGAATCCTGTAGGTCAGAGAGTCAGATCTTATTCGTGACTTAGCAATCGGAACTCGAAGCTTAAGCTTTCCTCTAACGGTCCTCGTCTGCACATCTCCAAAAAAGATAACTGGGTCGATGGACACCTTACCAGAAAGTATTTTGTACATCATGACTAGATCTGAGATTTTCCTCCTATTTTCCAGTGAAGGAAGACGAAAGCGAACAGAACGTTCCTGACCACGCGGTATCAAACTATAATCCACCGAGAAACACCTCATCATAAGCCTTCTAGTAAAATTGTTTTGTACGCTCTCTAAAAGGTCGATGTTCCTCCTTTTCGTCGGATTGAACACGACTATTCCAGATTCCACAACTGGACGAACGTAGGTTTTGTAAGCTCTTAAGTAGACCTCTGGTAGGCTTAATTTCAGAACTTTGAAAAGATTGTAAATGCGACAGTTAGCTTTATTCACCAAGAGCCTGCAATGACTGGAGAAGGACTAAATCACGAGCTTCTTAGACTTCCTTTAAAACTTTGTCATTGATCCTATATGACGGCGCCGTAGTATGGCCTCTAGACCCGATCGTCAGAAAGTGAGTCTTCTCAGAGGCGATTGGTAGTTCCCATTTTACTGCCCAACAACTGATGAAATCAATTGCTGACTGAAGGCAGATAGAACCTCCGTCGTGCTCAATTTTCTTGTAAATTTTGACATCATCGGCGTACATTTTGCACGTAACCTCTAAATTATTAACGTAGCCTGGGAGTTCATAGGTGTACAACAGGAATGAGATCGGAGACAACACACCTCCTTGAGGTACACCGCTGAATGCAGTAAAGACCTCAGAGTATTGACCACTAACCTTTACCTGGTACGTTCTTCCTGATAAAAACTGTAGAAGCCAATCAATGATCAAGGAATGAATTCCCACCGCCTTCATTTTGATAATTAATTTCTTTACGGGTACCTTATCAAAAGCCTTTGAGAAGTCAAAATATTCAACATCAGTGCGTTTTTTCTCTTCAGCAGCCTTCGGCCAGTCGTTCAGTGACGTAAGCACAGCTGTTTCCACCGATCGACCTTTAATAAAGCCATGCTGGTCGCTGGAGATCACCTTGTCGGTTTCAAGATGCGACAATATGTGCTTCTTAAGTATCTTTTCGAAAGCTTTTGCAAATACTGAGGTAATGGTAACGAGTCTGTAGTTCATAGGATCGTTTAAAGGAGGTTTCTTTGAAATGGGAGTTACAAACGCATGTTTCCACCTAACTGGAACTTCTGATCTCATATAACTGAGATTGAAAATGTGTTCTAGGGGATAAGCTATGTACTGAACAACCTTCTTTATAAAACTGATAGGAATGAAGTCCGGTGATACCGAGAAAGAGTTTTCCCATTTGGACAAAGTGTCAGCAATCTCATCCTTATGGAACCATAGAGTAGAGCTCATTTGGGGGAAACGAGGCAATTCGTTAATGTCATTAACTAATGTGCTGTCCCCATCAATCTGATTCCTGTTGTAAACCTTCTGAAACGCTTCAGCCATTAGGTCAGCTTTATCCTTGTCCGTTGAAATAAACTCTCCATTTGAACCGAGTAAGTTAGGAATTGCATTGTCCTTACCTGAATGCGAACTCATCAACTTATAGAAAGCCATTTTGTCCCTAGATAAAGTTATCCTCCTTTCGAGATACAAGTTGTAACGATGAAGTGCATTCCCACGTTTGCATGACAAGGACTCGTATAAAGACCAGTCTTGTTGACTTCCTGTAGCAGATGCCTTCTTCCAGCAGTTGAGACGACGACGGCTTAGTCTTCTCAGATGTTCAGGAAGACCCTTCTCCTCTGCGTTGAGTTTTCGTAAAGGCACATACAATTGAATTGTATGATGAAGAACTGCAAGCAGCGTTTCATACAACTGATTGACTGTACCGCCAGAGTTCAGAATTCCTACCCAATCAATCCCTGCCAGGTACGTACCGATTTGATAGTAATCCGCACATCTGTAATCGCGAACCCATCTAATTTCTTTGCTTTTATGCTTCAAATCTAACTTAAACGTGACCGAAGCATGATCACTACTACCAACAGGTGGGCCTATCTGTACGTTACTAACGAAGCCTGACTTGTTGCACAGGATGAGATCCAAGACCGAACTTCTCCTTGTTGGAGCTAGCACCAATTGTTGAAAACCGTGAGTTTCGAAAATTTCGGAAAAGCATTTGGAAGTATAGCCTGTACTGGAAGACGACAAATCGGGTAAGTTGAAATCTCCCAATAGGAGAGTGGTATAATTTATGGCAGAAAAATAACTAATGGCCTTGGCCAGTTGATGCAAACCAGAAACGCTACAACCAGGTGTTCTATAAACACATATTACACGGAAAGGATCATCAACTTGCTTAACGTCACAAATCAAAATTTCGTAGCAGCTTTCCACTGACTCACTGAAGACTTCTTTATACGAGAGAGACCTTTTTAGAAGAAGTAGGATGCCACCACCTTTTCTGGAATGTCGATCGCATCTAACTCCTATGTATAGGTTACTAGCAGTGCCCATAAGTGCTTTCAGCTCATTTTGACTATTCAGCCAGGTCTCAGTCAGCACGACGAGATCGAAATTGTGGATACTTAGTTCCAGAGTTAAAGCACTGCAATTTTTGACGAAAGATCTTACATTTGTTACCAAACCTAAGCACTTATCGCGGTTTCTCCGGTGACCGTCCAATAGTTTCCCGCAGGACTGCTATTGCACGGTGAGGAGGTAGCGATAGTGTTAGCAGAGGGACCGGGTGAATGACAGTCGTCACGAACACGAGTTGGACGTGCCGAGTTCTCACTTTTCAGCCCTCCACTACATTTGCGCTGCTCCCGCCTACGCATTCTCTCCTCTCTTGTTAATGAAGGGCGTATGTAAATGCCCTTGTGAGCAGGAGAGAATCGTAGGCGCGGCGCACGCCTTATCGCCAACCTTTGAAATTGACCGGAAGGGAGCACGACCTTGATGAGACGTGGCCTGTCCTGTGCAATCCGCCCCATTCGGTAAACTGAAACAGGAGCACACTCCACATTTGAATAACTAAGTAACTCCTCAACATAGGCTAAGTCATGGGACACCCTGTCAGACGGCTTCGTTGAAGGCGACTCCGGAACATGTGAGACAACAATAGATCTATGAAGATCATAGTCTACTTCCACACGAGTAGTATCAGAATGTTTTTGAGGACTAATTGCCTCTGCTCCGTTGGAGCTGTCGAGGCTAGCTAATCTTTCCTTCAAAAAACGATTCTCTTCCCTCGTAAGACGCAACTCCTCGAGCAGCTCAGCATTCCTCTGACTGACTTCTTTCATCTTGGCCCTCAGCAATTTGATTATTTGCTTGACGTATGCCGGAACCTTTCCTTTCGCTGTTAACGCCTGCAGGTGATCGATTGCGTCCGGCGTGCTGGTAGTCGTTGATCTTGTTCTGACTGCAACAGAAGAACAGCCGACCGAGGAGTTCATCGATTGGCTCGCCATGTTCTTAGCCATTGTCACGAGAAAAAAACGCTTATATCTAAAAGTATACCTTTCGAAGTGCCAAGAGTTCGGAAATAGGAATGTTAGCCTTCTTGCCACCCAAGGCTGCGCCAGAAATCAGAGCAGTACCGCAGAGTAACAGAAATACAGCGAAGTCACTTGGTGTGGTACAGAGCCCTTGAGAACACAACCGCACGCGGTGTTGCCACGCGGTAGAATCCTTTTTTTGGCTTCAAACAATTTATTACAGCTGGAGAGGTTTGGAACATGAGCGGAAATCACAATTTGTAACAGTAAAAACCATCCGTTAAGCCACAATTGTTCGCATATAGCTGGCGCTATGCAGCACTTGGTACTACTCTAATGACAACATCTCTAAAGACATCTCATCTTTACTTTCTTTACGCATTGGAAGTCTACGATAGCAATATTTGCAACATTTACCTTGTTAGGACTAGCAATATACCTATTCGGTTCAGCTGCCATAATTGCAGCGCTAAAACTGGCGGCTACGGTCGTAGAATCAGTCCTACAGTTGCTTTTCGCATGCATTCGGGGCACCTTGGTTACCATCTGCCAAACAACGCGGTCTCTGAGGCAGTGACGCTTGGTCCCTCGCTTTGGTCCCTCGTCTCTTGCGCACGACCGAAGCTTCTAAACACATAAGGTAAACACTCCACGCCCCTCGTACCGTTCTCCATTCAGTCTAAAGAGAACCCATCCCTTGCTATGCCGAAACATATGGTCTCTTCTGATGGCGCGCCGAAACACGATGACGCACCTGCGACTGGTCTTGCGTCAGCGCTCCATTCCGACACCTTCGAAGTTTCCACTCGCCTAACACTGAACCTCATCCAATCCTCCATCAAAGATCTACAGGACAAGTTAGCCTCACTCGACAGCAAACTTGACACTTTACTCACACCACCCCTCGACATCCGTGCATATTCTGTGAAGGCGACAGTGATGACGGTCACAGGTCATCTACCTGCACTGCCTATTCGGACACTATCGCTCGCTCGCTGCGTCTACGAGATCTGAATAAGTGCATCTCATGTCTAGCAGCAGCACATGGTACGTGCCAGCAGAAGTGTCACGTCTGCGGAGGGAATCATCATGCAATCCTCTGTAGCGAAAGAAGCAGGCCAATTCAGCCTCAGAAGCGCCACAGAGCTGAGTAAAGATTGTGTTCTTTGTTTCAGTGTTTACAATACATTACCGTGATTGTTGCCCAAATTACTCTAGTGTCCTTCCCTTGTTTCACTCAAGTTTGTCTCTCCAAGTATCTTGCAGTTCGTATTGGTATTTCGTTCTATACTTCATTGTAATACGTCACATTCTGTATTACGTAGAACATACATAAGTGCACATTGCTCCTCAAAATATTCGAATCGTATCACCTCTCCACTTATCACATTATAAACGCGGAATCACTATTCACACCTCACGCACACGCATCCTCACGAGTCACTCACATCTACTAGGTAGCCCCTAAACGGCTGGTGAGTATCACCCCATCACATACGCTGTTGTCGTCGGTGACTTTAGCCTCTCACAGGCGCTTCTAATTGCGCGGCAAGCACGTCTGTCACTAACAAAATTGGTGGTGGAGCCGGTCGTGGCAGCCCTAGTCTTTGTGGGTCATCCGGCCGTAGAGCAACAAAATAAACAAACAGAAGTGAATATTACTCCGCGTAATTACCCCTCGTACCTACTCGCCATACTCATCCAGTTACTCACTGATCACATGTTATATTGATCAATTTGTTACTCGCATGTATACTTACCAATATACTCACTGTTCATTATTACAAGGTAGTTTTAAAAGTTTTGCGCCCGGGAGTGTCGCGGCAAGCACCAGCTGCCGCTACTTTTTCATGAGTTCTCACCCGCGAGACCTCAGACGGACAAGAATAGTGCATTCACAGTTCGCCTACAGTGTCTTCTTCCTTGAAAACAGAAAGTACACGACGTCTCTTTTGTATTCTAGAAGGACCGCCCTCGCGGTCTCAGTCTTGTTGAGCTCTGGTAGACCGCCTTTATTGTACAATTACGAATAAACGGTTTATTAAATAATTTTGTGTCAGAGGCAACGGAAGCCCACACATGGTTGCAGCAAAGGTGATGTGACGAAGTAATAATCTTACTTGGTCTGTAGGCACTTTTGTGATAAATCAGGTTTTTCATGAAGCGAACTTATATTTTGCGCCGGTCTCAATTCGTCGCATTTTCAATAAACGCTCGTGGTATCGTGCATTGAAAAGATAACCTGCTTGAAATTCTTCTATAAAGGCTTTCGATAGTGAGGAATACGATGGTAACATCGCTGACCCTAGGCAGCGGATCCTTCGGGTACTAATGGACAAATTGGGGGTGAACCTATAATTTTGCACCAGGAGTATTAATAAGGATGCGATTTTTGTGTTAACCAATTTTGTTTGATATAGTTTATTCACTTCAAAAGCGCATTGCGTAGGTTTAAGTAAGTGTGGTAAAGTAAGTTCAACGGCAATATTCGCCAGAGACAAAACAAAAGAATCGAATTCTTGAAAAAAAGCAAATAATGGAGATATCCAATATCTTCTAGGAACCGTTAGCAATCCTCGTTAAGATGGCAAGACATGAGAACTTTTTCGTACAAAAAAAATCCTACAAAAAAATTCTTACAGAAATACATCTGCAGAACATCTACGCCAAGTGCAAAGCCTTTGCAAAAAAACCGTTCATTCTATTTGTTCATTTCATTATCTCACAGGAATTGGCATCCAATCAAATCGTGGATTTATATACCATTTTCAGTCTAAATTCAACGTTTTTGAAATAAATTTCAACGTTCTTCTGGAATCTTCCTCGTGTAATAACGTTGAATTTGATTTGAAAAACTTCGAATTTCAACTGAAAAGTATTTTCAACTGGAATTGTATATAATCGTGTCAGATATGCAAACTGTCAGCTTCAGTGCCGAAGTAATAAAGGTCGCTGAACACGAACCTTAAGTTAGTTTTTGCAGTTGCGATTGCCATCAAGTGATATTAATCAATTTATCGATTTTTCGTGAATATCACTCAACAAGTTCGAAACTTCAGCCTGAGGTAATCGAGGTCACTGAACACGACTTTGAATTCATTTTTTTAAATTTTCCCTCGATGCTTGTGTTTATTGTGCAAGTTTCGTAGAGGATTCAAGTGTATGACATTGATGACAGTCGTGGTCGCAGAGAATGCGAATGTGAAGTTAGATTTTGAAAATATCGACGAAGACTGGTCATACAATTGATTCCCCTCAAGGAATTCCCAATAGAAAATCAATGGCTTGATCAACTTCAACCGATAATTTCAAAAACGAACTTCAAGTTTGTGTTCAGCGGGATCGACTACCCCAAGGGCTGAAGTTTCGGACCGCAGTCGGTCGCCATCAACTGCAGTCAGTATCGCCAATACGCCATGCCCCCACACCAGTTGTGATAGGACTGATGGAAACACGCACGCGCACACACATGCTACCCTTCTATGTATAGTAGGATATTGGATGCGTTTTCGTAACGGTGAGCTCCTCGAAGTGTGCTATCGAAAACAATTATCACCGGAATGGGCGTCGCTTACAAAAATCGTCATTGTGGCACATTCGAACCAAGCACATATTCGAATATTGCTCGAATTTTCGTACCTCGAATAACCGAATTCGAATAACGAATAATTATTCGAATTTGCAAAACTCGAATAATCGAATTCGAATAATTATTCGAATTTGCGAAACTCGAATAATCAAATAATCGAAAATCGAATTCGAATGAATTATTCGAATAATTATTCGAATTGGGTTATTCGAGCACAAGTATAGTACATAGGATGAAAAGTAAAGGAAAGGACGCATTAGTTCGTCTCTTTCAGAGGTGCGCCATGCGTTCTTTTTCAACGGACTGTCGTGGAGTCAATTTGAATGTGTCTTTGCCCTTCACAATGACTTGCAGCGGCGCCTCCAGCGATTGCGCTAGTACACGCAAGTCAAGCTAGGTATTCAATCAAAATCACTGAAACTTGCAAGGGAAGGGTCTCAGGCGTAGGTCTGAACTGCGGAAATGGATAGTACTGCGATCCTTGAACCAAAAGTGCTACGGGCCCTCGAAGGCGGGGGTACAGTAGCGCACCATCTGCACGTGCTCACGTCCATACGTGCGTGCGCGCGATGCTGTATGGGACCCGGCAAAAGGCTCTGTGGCAGACGAGTCGGTGGCTCAGCAGGGTGCGGGCTACTTCGCAGGTGCTAGGTCAGGTATTGGGCTCCCGTGCTAGGCAATATTTTTGCATTTTCTCATAACCGCTGTCTCCTTCACCAATTTGCTTCCTACACATCTCCTTCATATCTATTTCACTCTAAATTGTCTAAAGGGTCAGATTCGTTGCCAACACTCTTTCGTGATTAACGCCCCATGACCTCGACGGCCCTAGTCACTCGTACCTGCTGTTACCTACCGTAATCAGCATAACTTAAAAAACGGATGTCAGATTCGTGATCAGCACCCCAAATAACCCCCTTGGGGATGTTTGGGCGAAAAATTCTTTTCGACTTCTCCTCGACCTCTGGAGTCGTGAAAGTACATTAGTGCCTGAGGGCGGTTTAGATCAGCTTCCCTCCTACACATCTCCTACACATTTATTTCACTCCAAATTCTTAAGTAAGGGCTTACTTTCAGCTGTGCTTCACTCACTTCTCTCACTTTTTGTAATATACGTTTTGTGTTTTTCAACGAATGTTGAACAGTGACCTCACAGCCGGTACGGGTTACTGCAGGTACGGGCAGGGTCAAGCTTGAGGTACGGGAATCGAAGGAGGGGTCGTAGTGTGGCGTCGTCTGGAGGGGAGGCGTACTCTCTCGGTTTTAAGGAGGATTCTCTGTAATTTCAGGTTTTTAGATGTTACATCTTTTAATAAGTTATTTTTCCCAGTTGTGGCTACGACCATACGGATAAATGCAAGCACTCGCGTTTCCTGGAGTAAAAAATAGGATCGAGTGTCAAAAAAATATTTTACAGTGAAATATAAAGATTTCCTGTTCGCAGATTTAGAGCCAATGAGAGGCTTTCATTTTTTCAGATTTTCCCAGGAGGTGATGAACATGGAGTTTTCTACCTGAAGGAGCGACATCTACTTGTACTCTATACAATTTTAAATGTCAATTACCAAGGACGACCTAAGAACTTCCCCACAAGATTTTTGAAGCACTATTCGAATCGATGAAGGAATGGCAACCGAAAGACGGACTTGCTCGAGAAGAATTTTCTCTCTTCAGCGCCTGAAAGTGAATTCGTACCCTATAGAATTTTAAGCCCGTTTGACCCACAGTGATAAAACTATGTTTTTCTGACGATCTTTTATAGGACCTTGATTTATCGTCATCTGCCGAAAAAATATCGATCCAAATCATAGTGGAATAATCACATATTCTAATCACATGGAAGATGTCAGTTTTAAAACCTGCGTTTTGACACATAGAACACACATAAAGCTTTGTGAATTTTTTAGAAGCACAAAAGATCTCCGAGTTATAGCAGTTTTCGTGCGGCTACTGCGTTCTCTGACATGATCGACCGCAACTGAAGGATGGATGGACTCTTCGCGGAAAAAACTTTTCTGCCTTCTGAAAGAAAGAACGGCAGAAAGTGGAACTGTGCCATATAAAATTTAGAGTCGTGATTACTATACAGTAAAAAACTTCTCCGCTGTGATGACAATATGATTAGGATGGATCGTAAGCTGAATTCTCGTTTTTCATGAAAAAGTTGTTTTTTTAGCCGAAGCAGACCACCCATACAAATTAAATTCTGCCACAAAAACTTCCCAGTCTTGGTCAAAATTAATTCATAGTGAAAAATCATGATTTTCTGGATAGAACAAGATGAATCGACCTCCGGTCGACTTTGCACCAACGTCATCGGAGCATAAACTTGAACGTTCACAAAAAGGTTCATAACTTGGTAAGTTTTTTGAAGTTTTAAGATCCCGCTAGCTTTTCAAAAACTAGAAGAAAAGCTCTTTCTCGCCATATAAGAATCAATTTCCAAAAAAGGGGTCTTCCTGCGCGGCAGGGGGAACTTCTGGTCCATTACGCAAAAATACGTACCGAAAATCGAACTCCTCCCCCCCCCCCCCCCGCCCCGCATGAAGACCTCTTTCTTCAAAATCAGTTCTTATATGGTTAGAGAGCATATTAGCTCTATTTTCTGATGGCTGAGCGGGATTTTTGATTTTCGGAAAATTAGCCGATATATGATCAATTTTCGGAAGTCGTGAACTGAATCTCGGGTCGACCTTTCACCGTCGTCATCGTAGTGATCTTGCAAAAATACACATAACTCAGCCAGTTTTTTGGAATTCAAAATTTTTTCTAGCTTATCAAAAAGTAGAGAAAAAGCGCTTCTTTATGGTTACAAATACTGTTTACAAGAAAGGGATCTTCATGGGTTCGGAGGGGGTTCGATTTGTTGTCGATTTTTGCCGAAAATCCAGAAATCAAACCCTCCCTCGCACCCCGCATGAAGTCCCCTTTTTGGAAAGGTGATTCTCAAATGGTAAGAAAGCAAATTTTCTATACTTTTTTAATAGCTGAGCGGGATTTTTGATTTTTAAAAAATTTGCTGAGTTGACTGAGTACATTTTTGTGAAATCATCCCGATGACGATGGTGAAGGATTCAGTTTACGACCTCCGAAAATTGGTCATATCTCGGCTAATTTTCAGGAGATCAAAAATTTTGCTCAACCACCAAAAAATAGAGCAAATATGCTCTCTAATAACATAAGAACTGATTTCCAAGAAAGGGGTCTTCATGCGGAGCGGGGTTCGATTTTCGGTACGCATTTTTGCGAAATAGACCAGAAATTGGACCCCCTGCCGCGCATGAAGACTCTTCTTTTGGAAATTGATTCTTATACAGCAAGAAAGAGCTTTTCTCCTAGTTTCTGAAAAACTAGTGGAATTTTAAAACACAGATAAGCTTACCGAGTTATGAGCCTTTTTGTATAGTCACTTCAATTTTTTTTTGCTCAAAATTGAACCGTCCGCCGCGCATGAAGAACCCTTTTTTGAATATGGTTTTTACATGGTCAGAAAGCGTTTTTCTCCTAGTTTTTGAAAAACTAGCTCTAAATTCAAAAAACTTTTTGCACCTTTTTGTTTTGTTTTGTTAGTAACCTTTTTGTGAACGTTGAAGTTTATGCTCCGATGACGTTGGTGCAAAGTCGACCGGAGGTCGATTCATCCTGTTCGTTCCTGAGAATCATGATTTTTTCACTGTGCATTGTTCGAGACTTGGAAGTTTTTGTGGCAGAATTTTATTCGTATGGGTAGTCTGCTTCGGCTAAAAAAAACAATTTTTTCATGAAAAACGAGAATTCAGCTTACGATCCATCCTAGTCATATCGTCATCGCAGTTCCGTCGTCGCTGCGGAGAATCATGTTTTTTTTCTGTATCATGCACAGAACTTGGGTTTATGTAGCTCCATTTTCGTTTTTTTATGACATTTCCTTAGGATGGGAGAACATTATTTCCATAGGGAAGTCATGTCCAAAGTCCATGAAAAAAATCAAAAAATACTAGAAATAGAACAGTGGAAGAGAGGGAGGGGGTCGTACGAATTCCGCTTCTGAGAGGGGGGGTAGTAAATTTCCAGCAAAAATCGAACCCCACGCTTGACCCTGGGTACGGGTGACTAGAGATGTCGAGGTCATAACCGTCATAATCACCGATTTTGCCCAATCCTCTCCCAAGGAATTATTTGGGTGCTCATCACGAATCTGACATCAGTTTTTGAAATTTTGGCCGACGATGGTAGGTTACAGCAGGTACGGGGACTACGGCTGTCGAGGCCATGGGGTGTTGATCACGAATCTGGCCCTTTTGACAATTTAGAGTGAAATAGATGTGTAGCAGATGTGCGGGAAGCAAGTTGGTGGAGGAGGCAGCGATTATGAAAAATGCAAAATTAGTGCACACTATGGAAGAGTCGAACATCCAGTCCAGCACCTTTGAAGCTGTCCTACACCCTGCTGAGCCACCGACTCGCTTGCGGTAGAGCCTCTCGCCGCGTCCCATTCAACAGCGCGCGCATGCACGTGGGCACGCTGACGGTGCGCTACTGTACCACCGTCTTCGAGGGCCCGTAGCTCTTTTGGTTCAAGGACTCAGCAAAAACGAAACATGTTTTTCTGTATGAAGGGAGGAGAATCTCGCAGTACTATCCGTATAGTAGTTGTATGCTATTGCACATTTTTGAAATTTTACATGTGTGAACTTTAATTTAGAAAGGAAACATTTTAGATGTTGTTTTGTTGATACAGCTGTAATCAACACAGTTTAATTTTATTTTATTATATTTTCATTTGCAAAATTTAGTTGTCAGTACATAAGTGAACTCACTGTAACATATTACATGGCACTGTACCAACAACTCAGTTAATTAGTTACCTTCTTCACTGAAGAGCCTAATTGTTATGAACATGTTTGGTTTGAAGATATAGGCGAAGCAGACATGTTTTTGCTGTTAGTTGTCACTGTTTTGTTTGTTATTATTCTTTAGATACAGTTGTTTTGTGTTGTTAAAAAACTATGAGATTTTCAATATTTGTTACGTATAGATTTGCACCTGCTTCTATTGAACACAAAGCATATGAATTTAAATTCAAAGGTTCTCCGACGAGATTGATGCAAACTGCTTCCTCAGCTATGCACTTGGCTGTTTATGACCCGAGAGCACTTCTTTGTTTCACCACACACCACAAATAAGATGTGTTGTTGTTCAAATATCGGCAGTACAGAAAAAAGCGCCACCACTGCTAGATACGCTGTGCGTAGCAGCCCGCGCAACACTCTCACCGACGTCGTCGACAACAGCGTCGCTGACGTATAACATAGGCCTAATCCGGAATGAGGCGAGATTACCCTGATTCTGACTTTTTGAAGAGATGCTTTAGAGTTGTAGAAGAAAGCATTCGCAACATGTCTGAAATATGTAAAGTGTTAAAGGCTTGTTTTATGGAACTGTCAACGATATTAACCGCCTGTGATACTTAGAACGGAGGGAAAACCATTTTTCCAGCCCTGCTCGGAAAATTGAAATATTTGGCAAATCATTTATCTTAGAAGCCAGGTCTGTATACACTTCGAACCCGAAGAAAAATTGGTAGATTTTAGAGACTGTTCCACTTTTCAATCTTATATTCTGTTAGAGCAGCGATCTAGTACGTGCTCTAGAAGCCTAACAAATCAATATTGCCGGGCGTGAGTTTTGTTTCTCCCTTCAAGGTCTTGAAGCAACGTACTAGCCCTAAATATACAAAGGTAAAACATGCTTCATGCTTGAAATTCTCTCGTCTTCACTTCCACCTAGACATAGTACGAGGATAGTCAAGGCCAAAGAAACATGCATCTGACTGAAGGTCTGCTGGATATTTTCAGTTTTAGTTTCCCTGCCACTAGGAAGGCTGCCAATCAGGATATTCTAAAATGCAAACATTCCCAAACACATTTTATTCAAAGGTTATGGAATGTTGTAGGTCGTGCTTCTGTGAAGTCTATAAAAGGTAAAAGAGAAAAACGTAAAACGAAAACAAGAAAATGGAACGAGTTCAACTGGGATTAGAACTGTCAGCAATCATTACGTGTGAACCCATTGCGGACAAGCGGATGCTTCACGTAGAAGGGCCTCTACAGAGTCTGAGAGCGCCGCCGCAGTGGGGAGCCACGCTGCCGCTGTGGTAGAAGCCGCAAAGGTCGCCGAGAGCTGTCGTAGTTCACGGCGGCTCTCACCTGCAGTGCCAGGCGCTGCGGGTGAGACCTCTCGGAGGGAGTGTTCGGATTCGAAGCTTGGGGAGGGGATAGCCCATTTTTCATGGCCAAAACATTCTCAGGAAACTAGGCTTTCGACTCCAGTCAGAGAGGCTCTACCCCTATGTCATTAGAAAAGGCCTGTTCGCTTTGTTTTTCGTTTCCCGGCGATTTTTGAGCTGGCTAAGGAACAACAAATTAGCCGACCCTTCAGGTTGGGATGGTCTTTTTACAAGATCCTATTCAGTAGTAAGAGTGATCGTAGGCAACAACGGAAGATATTTAAATCCCCAAATGTACGAGAGATACTCCTCGCGTAAGCAGAGGTGGTGCAGTTGGAAGGATACCTAGCTTCCATCCCTCCAGGGTGGCCAAACTCGTGCCATGCGCCATGCTCAGTGTTTAGTAGATTTATGAGATCTCCTAAACATTGAGCTGGTCATCCAAGATAGCATTACTTGATGATGATATCCCTTGATGGTATTACTGATCGCTAGGAGTGGAGGAGCTCACGCATCCCAAGGAGAATCGTTCAGCGCCGACTTTTGCATCCTATCCTTTGTGTTTCGGCGCATTCGATTCGATTGCATGCGGGAGTGGTATCCCTTCAGTCATAAACTGTTGTGAAGCATCCAACAAAGACGCAGCAAATCTTCATTGCAATATAGGGAACGATCTCCTTTCAAGAAGTCGCCGGATATTCTACTTTACCCTCATGTATGTTACCAGACGTACAGCGGCCTAACGGCAGCAAAACGTCTGGATGGGTGCATTGCCCGCAAGCCCCGAGAATAGAACATCCCGCCAGGGGCTTTTCTTCTTTAAGCGTTCTTACTCTGATTGCGGTAAAAAAACTGGCTTCATTCTATAGAATAGTATGACCGGATTCGGTAGGGCAGACTCTTCAAAAATGCTCGTTTGAGGCCTGTCCACCCTCTATCCCATGTACCGGGGTTTATTCTCCAAGGTGCTCATTTTGCCTGGCAACAAGCAGTTTGCAGAAGTCCCAATCCGAAATGCTTAATCTGCAGAAACAAAAAATCATCAGTATTGGTCGCCCAGCAATATCAGTTAGTGTCCGGAAGCAATACAATTCGCAATATAACCCTTATAATTCCTGCAATGATTTTCCCTCCCCCTCCCCCTCTCCCTCCAATACCTCTTTACCCATGTGCCGACAGAGAAACGGAGTGAGAATCACGCTCGCGCATGCTCGTTGCACAAAGCCTTTAAAAGTTTTCCTGAAAATCCAACGCATACCGCGAAAAGGCTGATCCGTAGCATGTCTACGCACGTTATGCGACGTCTCTTCTCGATTCATGCTAACTTATGTGACACATTTGCTGAGTCCCGAGCAAGTGTCACCACATTACGGGGCGTCCATGTCCCTTCTGCATCACGTGGCACGATGTCTATGGCACGTCGTCAGAAACCCGACACACGTTGAACGACATTGAGAGAAAATGCTGGTCCTTCCTTATTGCCTCCGCCCACCTAGTGGTCCCCTTTACTGGTCTCCTAGTTCCTGATCCCCTTTACTGTTCTCGCTTACTCCGAATCCCGACGCACATTGGACGACGTCTACGACACGTGTTCTGATTCCCTACGACACGTGTTCTGATTCCCTGACATCTCAACACTTCATCATCATCCTACCCTGACGCGCTGCCCGCTGAATATATCGTAAACTTTCCGCCGCCAAGCATATAGGTAGTTCGCCAGCAATCTCCCTTGGTAAAGCTAAAAAAGCCGGCTTTCATACGCCGCGCTGTCCAAGACATCTCTTGGCTTCAGTCCCTCCTTACCGTGAAATTAGCCGATCATATGTAGTAAGATATTTCTGAGAATATGTATTTTGACTGCACAATGGCTTGCTCTGGCCAACTGTTGGGAAGTTGGCTTTTTGTTTCAGCTCGATTGCCTTGTACCGTGGAACGAACAACAGTGATGGTTCTCAGGCTGCGAAGTCAAGCTGGTTATGCAGACTTTATCGCGCAGATGCTTCTGCGCTACCGGCCTCTTCATACAGGTTCTTCGAAAAAGACGCATTTTCGCGGCTTTTTCGGCCTTCCAAAATAACTCCCTTCAAAGTTGACTATTTGAGGAAATAAGCACATTTTTGAGTTGAGTAGCTCAAGCTCTGTCAGGTAGTGTAAAAAGCGTGTCAAAAACATCAAAAACTAACTGGATTTCACCGTGTTCCGTGTTTTGAAATACATACTCCATCCGCACTTGACAAAGTTACCGCACTCCGTATACGCCGCGTGCAGTTTGCGAGCGGTCGAGCACTCGACTGATAAGTTCGATTCTACATGCATTGTTCACGGCGCACTCCAGTCTTCCAGGGACAGAGTACAGCAATTCCTCAATAGGGCGGCTGGGAATTTCCGAATTTCTTATAAAACCCCCCAAACGTGCACACCACAGGCTATCGCTCCACTCCATTTTCCATCGGTTCCATATGCATTTCCAAAGGCAAGCGGGATAGTCTTAGAGCAGTTCCTGAAAATTCCCGGCTGGGAACTTCTGACCTGGAGTAGAGTCTTGAAGACATTACATTTTCCAGTAAAGGAAGATAGGTGCGGAGTGAACATGCTTTTGCCCACTCGATTGACAAGTTCGATCCTATATGCATTGCAACCTCGGAGCATTCCTGGCACGATAGAGCACTGGCGACGTACGCCATGCCGGAAATACTCCGAAAACATGCAGGTCCTGGGAAATAAGCTGCTTCAATTGCAAATTGTCTGCTCCAGTCATTTTTAGCGCCCCACAGCGAAAATGCGGTGGTCTGGTAAAGCTGTATATGGTTCGTGTAGATCTCGAGGAGGCGACTCGAAAGATACCAACCGTTTCTCAAAAAAGAACCTGAAATTAGAGGACAAGTGGTTGAAATCGAGAGATCGTTCAAAAACGTCGATTAAAATAAAAGTTGAACAAATCCGAACACTCTGGGCACCATTTGATAGAGCTTGAGCTGCTGAGCTCAGACATTTATTTTCACAAATCATTGAATTTCAAGACAGTTATTTCAGAAAATCATGTAGAAGGTTGACTGCCGAGCAGGAAAAGAATAACTCGTCCACAATAAAGAACGCATTTCAAAACACTGTGAAATTCTGTTAATTTTTGGCATTTTGGCACACTTTTCATGTCGTTTGATGGAGCTTGAGCTGATTAACTCAAAACTGTGCTTGTTTCTTCAAATTGTTTAAATTTGAAGGGAGTTATTTCGACAAGTCGAAAAGCCGCGAAAATGCGTCTTTCCATTGGGCATCAGCTTTTAAAAAACTGAGCGCCTGATAAATAAAGCAACATGGCGGAGCCTCTATAATCTGCCGAAAGGCATGCAAAAGTTGTAAATTGACATCACTCAAGCTTTCCTTGTCTTTTCCAGGCATTGAAGAAGCTGGTTACTCCGAAACATCAGTTGAGTAGAGTTGCAAAAATATTGCAATGTCAAATCGCCTTGGTTTCTCTCTTGAAGGTCTTCGATTCTTCTCACTGACAGCCCAAAAAGACGTCAAGGTCCTCGCCAAAGAAGTGCCTGCGCTGCACCGCGTTTCAAAAAAAAACTAAAATGGTAAGAAGTAGCTTATAATTCAGCAGTGCTTGAATTCTTGATATGCTGTTGGAAGTATAATAAAACAATATATTAGGTTGTCGGTCCATAAATGCCGTTTTTGCTCAAAAAGAAATTTCACTACATGAAAAAAATGACCACACTTTAATACAAGAGGTAATCTCCATTATTATCAACGACATGTCGCCAACGTCCTCGCAAAGAATGGATGCTTTTCTTGAGGAACTCCGGTGGTTCGACTCGAAGAAGTTGGACAACAAAACCGACTTCGTTCTTGGATTCTTTTTTGCCAAGGATTGCTGCATCAACCGAGATGGTAGTCTGATGGCGCAAAGCCTGGTCTATAAGGCGAGTGAGGCAGAAGTTGCCAGCCCAACTCTCCAATTTTTTTGCAGCGTGATATTTGCGACGTGCGGTCGAGCGCTGTCATGGAGGAATTTCACAGTTGTTGTGTTCACTCCTTGTTGACGCAGCGCTAGGTCCACGCGGTTCAGTTGTTCTCTATAAATGTCTGCCGTAACAGTTTGGGCTGAATCCAGCACCTCAAAGTACACTAGATCTTTTCTGTTCCACCAAGCACAGAGCGCGAATTTTTTTCGTGAATGCCAGGCTTCGTCGTTGTCTTTGGAACTTCACCGAGCTCAACCATTGCTGCTTTCGTATCGTGTTGTCGTAGTGGATCCACTTCTCATCGGACGTCACGATGGGATCGTAGAAACCGTTGTTTTTGGTTTTGCAGATGATAATTTTACTTATGGCGTCTCGTTTGCCTTGCTTGTGTCGCTGAGCTGCAATAGGCCACAAAAGGACCTATTGTTTCACAATGAGTGACGAGCGTCTTCGATGAATGTGGAAGACCAGTGGGAATGGCCTCAATGGCCGCGTTTTGAACGGAGAACTTTCAGAAGCTCGCGAAAGCATGTGAACAACAGCTTCAGTATTGTTTCTACAATTACAGTGAAGATCTTAACAACGGCTATTATGACAGCTGATCCACAAAAGTAGAGTGAAAGAACGATGATGCTTAAACCTGCAGTTGAGACCAAAAAAAATTCCAGTGGTTTGCAAATGTGGAAAAGAGGGGATTGAAGACTGGAAAAGAAAATCTTTCCACCAGTTGTTATATTTGCTGTTGCTCTCTTTTCCATTGAATATTTCGTGGTCTGGTATCGATTTATGGAAGAAAGGGTGCCCACTACAGGGAACTTTGTTGTCCGTCCGCCGCACTGGTAGGTGCACTCGTTTTTACGTGGGTATGATCGTACTCCATCGGTGGCGATGTCCGTTCCTCCACGTGGTGCCACTGGAAACTGTTCGCCTCTGCGAGCTAAGCTAATCACGTACATTCGAGTACAGGCGACAGGCCCTAGTGACAGGCCGGCCTATGGAGATCCCGTGTCACATCACATGGTTGATGACGTTAAGTGAGTATCGAGATAATGCTACGGCGTCCGCGGGAGCCGACGCGCACTCGCAGAGCCCGGCGAGTGTGAGAAGTATGCGAGGGTCCCTGATGCGAGGACGGCATCGGGGGGAAACTGAGCTAGTCCGAAAGTCCCGTAACGTAGGCAAGACCCGCGTAGCTACGCTGAATGTGGGTACGTTGACGGGCCGCTCGTCCGAGCTGGCAGAAGCGCTGGAGCGAAGACGAATCGACTTATGTGCGGTACAGGAGACGAGGTGGTCCTGTTGTAAGTCGAGGGACATAGGCCGAGGCTTCAAGGCCATTCTGTGCGGCAGTCCCAGGACCACCAGCGGAGTTGGTGTAATCGTCTCCGAACGTTTCCGAGACGCGATTATAAGCGTGGAACGTTTTAATGACCGCTTGATGAAGGTCGTAGTCGCTGCTGAACAGCGTATGTATCATTTCTTCTCTGCATACGCTCCGCAGGCAGGCTGCTCTGAGAGAGCCAAGGATGAGTTTTGGACCCTGCTTGATGAAAAGACAGCAGATGTACCGTCAGAAGACGCTGTCGTTATCGCAGGTGACCTCAACGGTCATGTGGGGACTGCGAAAGATGGTCGCAGCTGTCACGGCGGTTTCGAATATGGAGCACGTAACGCTGATGGTGAGCGAATCCTTGAGTATGCGGACTCGCATAACCTCATTATCGCGAACACCGTATTTCGAAAGCGTGACTCCCACCTGGTGTCGTTCTATAGCGGGAGCACCAAGACACAGATCCACTTCATCCTTGTGAAGCATCGCGATCGAAAGCTGGTTACAGATGCGAAGGTGGTGCCGTACGAGACTGTTGCCACACAGCACCGTCCGCATGATATGCACTCTTAAGTTCGCCCCTACGAGGGTGAGGCATGTCGAGCGATGCGGTCCACCGAGAATCAAGTGGTGGCGATTGAAGGAAAAATGCTACGGCTTTTGTTTCTCGTATTCGGTTACCGACGGTGACAACCGTCGACTTGGCGATGTTCGGGCTCAAGCTAAACGTCAAAAAATCTGAGTACTTGACGACAGACGTAAACGAAGCCGGGTCCATTGAGATCAATGGCACTGCGCTAGTACGAACGACAAACTTCAAGTACCTTGGATCTGCAATTGCGTCTGATGGTAGTCTGACGTTCGAGGTAAACTCGCGCGTGAGCGCAGGTCCAAATGGGGCTCGATGACAGACGTTTTATGCGACAGGAAGATACCGGAACGCCTTAATCGTTGCGACCGTATTCGCAACGATGAAATACGCCGGAGGTTTGGTGTCGCTCCAATTGCTGACAAGTTACGTGAAGCTCGCCTTCGGTGGTATGGCCACGTTCTTCGAGCTGGTGGTGACACTGTAAGGAAGATTGGCCTTAACATAGATGTGCCCGGAAAAGGGCCTAAAGGGCGGGCGAAGCAGCGATGGCTTGATACGTTGCATGTGGACCTAAAGGTTGCTGGTATCCATCCCGATCAAGCATTTGATCGCGTAAAGTGGCGTCACCACACCAGAATAGCGGACCACACCTCGAAGCGGGACAAACGCTGAAGAAGAAGAAGATGATGATGATCGTACTCCATCATTAGTGTATTGGTTTCATTATGTTGTGAGCATGTAATGAGATATTATTGTCTCTTGCAGTCAAGAATGACTTCATGTGGTTTCTCAGAATAGCAGTATGCTGTCGATTTTGCTGTTTCTAAGCACATGTAGCATCCTGATACGGGTGAAGTTTGTACCGAGCATTGTGGATCGAAGATTCGCTGCGCAAATTGGATCTGTTTCTTGGATGCTACGAGAACGGTGACTTCTGCGTCATTCGTCTCAGTTACGACGGGTTGGTCGTCGTGACGCTGAAGTGGTGCGATAAGCGGTATTTTATTTTGGGTACACGCACATTGCACGTTATCACCTTTGGTAGTGCATGCACAGATTTTTTCATTTTTGCATATGTTTAAATGTTGAGCAGCGGTTTTCGCGTTTGGCAAATTTGAAATCATCACTTATGCGAACTGTCTTTGTGTTGACAGAGAAAATCGACGACTGAGTAAGGGACGGGGAGTGTATTGTGCGGAGATTACTTTCAAGTCCCAGCCGTGAATGTTCGTTTGAACATAAGGGTCCAAATAGAGAGAGCTACTTCTGTAGTGTTTGCGGAGATAAATTCATAGATTATTTCAGCATCGAGGCTCCAAGAAGTACATTTGAAGATGTGGTAAACGTCTTCATTGATAGGCACTTGAGCGACACGGTAGAAAAGGCACGATGGCAGCGGAGTTAGACATCCGCATGGTAGGCCGCCGCAGATTAAAGCGCCCATTGAGTATCCGGGGTATTTGTTTGCCTCCCAGAGTTCTTCTACTGTACTATTTTGTAATCACGCACATCCATCTGCAAAACATGATCTCATGAAGTGGTATCTTTTCTCATAGAATATTTCTGTGAACGTATCTCTGGTGTAGAACAGAGACTGTTTACTGCAACTCAGACCAACTTTGTTCAGGGTTAGTTGGAGCGTTCCTATGGATTGGTTGCGGTATCGCAGAAGTATGCATGTTTTTCGGTTCAATTTATTGAAAAGAAGTTCATATTCGATCGTACAGGTCTCAGCCTCGTCGTAAATGACTTCTGCGTTGTGACGCATGGAAGAATGTTGGTATGTGGAAGTATCCTGATGTTACAACTAGTGCGAGTATGGCAATTGTTATTCCAGCGCTTACAAATTTCGATGGCTGTAGATTTCTGAGGTTAAATGATGCGGCTTCGTTGTTGTGTTTTGTTGCTTTTCGTTGCGAATACCTCACAACTTTTTTCATTGACCATGCAACAATTAGAGCTGTGGCTAGAATGGGGATCGCGATAAATACCATTGCTGTTATGATTGCTCCAACTAGTGAGCAGTGCGGATTTCCGAGGAGTGTCAATGTGATCATGTTTTTATTGGCGGAAAATGATTGTCCAGCGCATGTTTTAGAGTGATAGACATTTGTTCGTGGAAAATGGGAAAACACTGAAATGTTCATGGAGTCCTCGTGAGCCGAGGATGGTAACGTAAATGCGAAGGTTTCGGTAAAGGGGATGTTTTTTAGTATGGAACTGATGTTGAAGCTCTTGCTGAAGGAAAGGTGGTTCTCCTGATATCGCATATTTTCTTTAGCTTTTCTGGGGGCATTACTCTCCGTGAGGGTTCTTTTTCATTTTCGTGATCTAGTTTGTCATTTTCGGTGTTAGTGACGTCCATTTTAGTTCGAATTTCGAGCGGGATTAGCTTGGTGATTGGACGTCGGCATATGTTCCCTGAGTGTGTCAGGACTTCGGCTGTTCGAATTAGCCCATCAGAGCTTTCAATCAGCTCAGTGATGCGTCCGAGAGGCCAATAACCGCGAGGGACACACTGGTCTTGTTGTACAATGACAATCTCACCAACTTGATGATCTCCTGATGGTTTTTAAAGTGATTACAGGTAGAACTGAACTAAATTCTAGAGATATTTTTAACCTATTGCCCTCTAGAACTAGAGGAGCAAATGCTAAGCTGAGGGTTCCAGCTACTAGGTCACAGGTTCGTCATAAAAGCTTTCCCATAAGAGTGATTCCGTTATTCAATAAGCTGCTTAATGAGAACATCCTTTCTCTACCGCTCTCTGCCTTTAAAAAACTGATTTTGTCGCGTAGACACTTAGGGGTTTCCTGATGAAATCATTCATTATTGCAATTTAATTTTACATCTTTCCTGCACTGCTATGTTGGATTTTGTTGGAGTTTTTCTAGTGTTTCTCTAACTATGTTTCCTTCCTTTGAAGTTTACTAGTGTTTGTTGCACTATGTTCCTGAGTTTGTTCTAATGTTGTGTTTCGCGTCTAGATGTTGCTATTACTCGCGTGGGCATGACCTGCGCCTCCAAAGATAAAGATAAAGATAAACTTCTGGTACGTGAGACGTGTCCGCCTTGTTTAAATTTGGTTTTATGAACATCACGGAGTTCGGCCAAATATTCGTTATGCCACCTGTTCCAAAAGTGGTGAGCCATTTCTTCGACAAATTTTAGAGCCTCTTTGGCCTGTTCGACTGTGGTGATAACGGTGTCTTCGTAGGTGGGATCAGCACTTTCACCTTCATCAGCACATCTAGGGAAAGAAAACTTGAGATTGCCTTGCAGAAAGTCTATAGGTCTTAGCGGAAGTAACATCAAGTCGCAATGGTCGAGAGGGCGAGCGGGGTTGACCACCGCTTCTATACATGTTGTTACAGTGGTTATTTTCTGAGTGAAAGGCGTTTACGGCGAATAGTGTTGTTAAGACAATTATTGACTGTCTTATTGACTGTCCCTACAAGGCGTTCCCATATTCCCCCATCCAGGGAACCGCAGGCGTGTTGAAAACCCACTTTATGTTTTTCGTGGCTGAGTACGTCATCACTGAGCGTCCTGAGTTTTGATCTTTTTCAAAAAGGTAGTTGATTATTTTGCCTCCAAGTACGAAGTTTTGCCGCAGTCCGATATGATAATTGATGGAACTCCACGGCGACTTATGAAGCGTAAGAAGCTATCGAAAAATGCCAAGGTTGAAAGACTGTCCACCATTTCGAGTTGGATTGCTCGTGTAGTCAAGCGTGTGTGAAGAGCGATGTAAACTTTCTGGCTGCTATCGGTTGTGAAGGGGCTTATGTAATCGCAGTCGACATGCTAGAAAAGCTTACATGCTACAACCGCCATTTCCGGATGCGGGAACGGTAAGCCCTGTTCTTTTTTGCAGATCGTACATTGAGCGAGAATCTTGCGAACCGTGGCCGACGGCTGCGGGGCCCAAAATTTCATCACTCAATAGTGATAGAGTATGATGGCGTCCACAGTGCATACTGTTTCATGTATTTGTTTGACTATAAGTCGTACACGTTTGGATTTCTTCGGTTAGTAGATGGTTTTTTTGTGATTTTGCTGGAGGAGACCGCATGGGTCACAAAATTTTTCCTCACTGTTACGTTCATCTTGCTCTGTGTTTTTTACTCCTTGCCGAACTCTATTCAGATGAAGAATTGATTCTTGTATATAAATTTCTCGTATCCTGGTCTTTAGTGCCATGGTGACGTTTTCGGCTTCTTGTTTCAAAGCACGAAAATGGTTTTTCTCTTCTATTTCTGAGAGCATGTCTTTTTCTCTGCTTTTGCTGCATCACTATAGGTCTGGATGATGGTTTGGTGAGCTTCTTGTAATTTTGTGATTTTGATTTGAACATTGCCCAATGTAGCTTGAAGTTCACAAATCTTTTCTGGCAGTACACTCGTCCTCTGCTAGAGGCTCATTTGGCTCAATTGCCGGTTTGTAGAAGTCAACTATGCTTCGTATGCTGCAGTACTCATCTTCTAGACATTGAAGAAGAAGAGTTATTTTGCTCATTTTGTTCCACTGTGGGAGTAGAAAGTGTTCTCAGATGACCAGCGGTTCTTTGCCTTTGGAGGGAGAACGTACTGATCCTGTGCTGCCACACGGGACTGAGAACGTGTGGCCGATGCACCAGAAATTCTGTGCCGGCTCTCACAGAATTATTTACAAATTTTTATTAACGTTTGGTAATAAGCACACTGGAAAACGTATAGGGCTCCTTCCGTCCGGTAGGATCTTCACCTTTCAGACTGACTATCGAAGGGGGTGACGCTTACAGGGCAAAAGACGCCGCCCACGTCGAGAAAGGTGGCGGCGCCGACGCATGCCACGACAGTCTCTCTTTCTGTGCTGCAAAAGACCTGGATTTCTATGTGTTTCCTATAGCTTGATGACGACTGGCAGCGAAGTTCGCCTTCCGTCCACTGTCTGCCTTCCGCTCATCAAAGAGAGCTGTCATCTTCAGACCATCCGGTTGAACGAAATTTCTTGAGAAGTCCAATCACGAACTTGACGGTCTCTCATAAACAGTTGCAGTTCTTACTGTAGTGGACATCGTTGTGCGACGGGTCAGTGAGTGGAATGCTTTTGATTGCGAGAACTGAAATTCGCAAAGTATCCACCCATTCAGCTAAAGTTGGGAAAGTGTGACGTTTTCAAAGAACAGAGAAGGGAAATAATTGGTTATAGTTCACCCTACCCTGTTTTTCTACGTTTAGCTTATTTCAATACAGAGGATGAAAAGCATTATTAACGCAAGCTTCAAGTGAGTATACTGCCAGTGTAGACAACACTATTGTTTCATAATAGTTAACAGTTCTGGTCCAGCGCTTGTAGTTTTTTGGGGGAACAACCGCTTCATTCAGCAATATGTACTCTGCTAATCCGTCGACGTACGAGTTTCACCTTGGCGAATCTTTTCCAGATTATGGTTGTCGGCTAAAATAGCTCTCCTTAAAAGGAAGCCATAGGAGTTTTCCGAAGCACAACAAAAGTGCCCGACTGACAAAACTGAGTCATCATGCTGATGAAGTGGAGTCCAATGAACTGCTCCGCAAACGGGTGCGACGGTGATGTTCCGCATAAGTAGTGCTATAGATAAGGACGATAAAGTTCACTGGCAGCGGAATGATGAAGAGTTACGCCTTCCACGATAAGAAGCTAGCAACTACTAGCGGCCTCGAACTAGCAATCTTCGCCTTCCACCGCGGAGGTCAGTCTTCTGTCGGCCTAACTGCCTAGACGGCTCGACACCCTTTCAGATGATTCGTCTCTTGCTCGCGACCGCTTTGTTCACGCTAGGCGTGTCCGAGCCGTCCACTAGGATTCGAACCGGTGTGTTTCATTGTATCAGCTACCAAGTAATCCCTCGCTGTGCATCAGCATACTCTAGGCCTTCGCAGAGACCTGCCATCGCACCTACGAGCAGCGACAGTGAACGCGATACCACCGTCCGCAGCTGCTACTTCAGTGGCTCAGGGTGATTTTCACGCCTCAATATTGTGTATTTCTGCGGAATCTCTGGATAGTATGCAAGTTCCTAGGAACGTCTTTTGTCTATTCGTACTTGAACAGTCACTTGGACGCCAAGGACGCATCCTACACTGAAAACCTTGCTCTCACCGTTACAAATCCTAACGAGCAGAACGCCCAAGTGACGGTAGGTGAGCTGATAAATACGGTAATCTCCGTGCTGTGGTAGTGAATTAATTCTGATTCTAATTTTCAGATCACTTCCCCCTATGAACAGTTCACCACAATGACATTTATCGTCGGAGCCGGGCAGACTAAGACGGTAGGAGCTTTTGGGCGCTTTCACAATTTCTGCGAACTGGAAGCTTCTGCCCTTTTAGGGCTTTGAATGATCTCGCCTTTGTAATACTTCCACTCTCAGACGGGAGAGGCGAATTTGTTCATGTTGTTTTTGTATAGAAAACACGTCGTCTAAAACACATATCAAGCTGAAACGATAGCTTCTGGAAATAGAACTTACCAGGAAACTGGCTCACGCGTATGTCCGAATGGCGAAAACGAATACCACTGTGAGAATCTCCACCTTTCAAATAGTGGGAAAGGGTGTTCCTTTTTTGCAAAGACCTTGAACCCTTGGAGCTGAGGGCCCTGAACGCCCATCACTGTATTGCACTGTCAGCACGTATCTAACACGTGGAGATAAGGGAAATGGTGAACGACACTGGTACAAGCAGCTCGGTGGCTCAGCGGAGAGTGACGGTGGTTTACAGGTGTAGGGTCAGGTGCTCGATTCCAGCGCCTTTTTGACTTTTGTATGTCTTAATATTTATCCCTTGTTTGGCATCTATCACCTTCCTAACTTTTCCTATGCATATATTCGTCTATAGGCTGCCAAGTACGTGTTCAGTAAGAAATTTTCATCAGCTGCCCTCTCCAGGGTGGCCCATAAGTCATCATCATCATCATTATCATCATTTTCATCAGCGTCTGTCCCGCTTGGTGGCGGGGTCCGCTCTTCTGGTGTGGTGACGCCAGTTCTCCCGATCAAATGCTTGATCAGGGTGCACACCAACCATCTTTAAGTCCAAGTGCAACGTATCTAGCCAACGCTGCTTCGGTCGTTCCCTGGCCCGCTTACCAGGGACCTCAAGGTTCAGGATAATCATACGGACGGTGTCGTCGTTAGCGCGAAGGACATGGCCGTACCATCGAAGACGAGCTTCGCGCAGCTTCTCGGCTATCGGGGCGACACCAAACCTCTGTCATATGGCGTCGTTGCGAACGCGGTCCAAACGCGTAACACCAGCCGTACACCGTAGCATTTTCGTCTCCATTACACTGAGGCGGCTTTCAATTTCCTTCGTCACGGGCCAGCACTCAGCCCGTACGTCGCTACTGGGCGGACGACTGTTCCATAAACCTTGAGGTGCTCAGGTATTGTCCTGTCGCAAAACACCCCAGTCAATTAGCGCCATTTGGACCAGGCTGCACTCACGCGCGCGTTCACCTCCAACTTTAGGCTGCCATCGGACGTGACTGTTGATCCGAGATACTTGAAAGATGTAACTCGTGAGAGCTCAGTACCATTGATCTTAATAGATCCGTGCTCATTCACATCCGTCGTCAAGTATTCCGTCTTTTTGATGTTTAGCTTGAGTCCGAACAAAGCCAAGCGATCGCCCCACGCCTGTGCCTGCCGCTCGAGTTCGGTTTTATCTTCACATGCAAGCATGACGTCGTCAGCATACAGCAATGTCCAAGGTGCCGCCATTTGGAGGTCTCGTGATATTGCGTCCATCACGACGACGAAGAGCAGTGGGTATAGCGCAGATCCCTGATGCACCCCTACAGAGATGGGAAATTTCGTCGAGGTGCCCGCTGGCGCTCGCACTCGACTCCTTGGGCAAGAGTACAGAGTGCACACCCACTCAATAAGCTCTTCAGGAACACCATGTTCTCGCAACGCATGCCATATAACATCTCGCGGAACGTGGTCGAAGGCCTTCTCCAAGTCCAGGAAGGCAAAATGCACCGGTTTCTGTTTCTCGCGGTGCTTCTCTAGCAAAAGACGAACAGCGTGAATGGCATCAACAGTGCCACAGCCAAAGACGAAACCACACTGATTCGTGGAAAGATGGACGACATCCCGGGTACGTCCATCGACAATTCGCTCAAAGATTTTCATGGTGTGCGAAAGAAGGCGAATTGGACGGTAACTGGCGCAGTCTGCAGGACTGCCCTTCTTCTTCCATATCGGGATGGTCGTGCTTGGCTGCCAGCTCTCGGGCGCTTTCTTCTCAGCAACAACCTGATTGAAAAACTCTGTCAGCCAGTCAGCAGGGCACCAGCCCTTCGACTTCCACAGATCGGCAGATAGATCATCGGGACCAGTGGCTTTGCCTGACTTCATCTTCCTCAGAGCTGCTTCGGTTTCGCTCACTGTGATCTTCTGAACAGGGCCAGGAGATGCAAAAGGAATAGCAGGATGGTCAAACTCAACATTCGAGATTTCCTCGAAGTAGTCGTGCCATCGCTTCACAGCCCTCTTACGATCCATCAGAAGACGTCCGTTGTCGTTGTTAATGCCAAAGAACTTCTCGATGCCTTCGGCTTGGCGACAGCGAGCTTTCGCAAGTCGGTAAAGATAACGCTCACTATCGCGCGTTTCCAGCTTTTCGCTCACATCAGCGTAGTGCGCGGCTTTAGCAGCGGCCACTGCCTTCTTTGTCGCTTTCTTCGCTTCTCGATAATTCCGCCAATTATGGACTGTTTTATCACCGATGAATACGTGATAGAGCCGTTTCTTTTCTCGGTCTTTCTCTCTGACATCATCAGTCCACAGCCATGCCTGCTTGTCAACCCAGCGTCGTCCAGGCTTCGTTGTGCCGAGTTCGAGGCGTGCAGCCCGGGTTATCGCATCGGTAGCATCCTTCCAGGTTACGTCGACAGTTGTCACCGTCGGCAACCGAATGCAAGAAATAACCGCCGCTTCCTTCTCATTCAGTCGCCACCATTCGATTCTAGCCGATCCGCATCATTCGGCATGTTTACACCTCGAAGGTGTGATCTTCAGCAAGCAGATCAGTGTACGGTGTTGCGTGGCAACCGTCTTATACGGCACGGTCTTCGCGTCTGTGACAAGGCCTTGGTAGCGACGCCTGACAGGGACATAGTCAATCTGCGCTTTAGCGTTCCCGCTATAAAACGAGATGAGGTGGGAGTCACGCATTCGAAATTTGGTATTCGCGAGGTCATGTGAGTCTACATACTCAAGTATACGCTCACTATCGGCGTTGCGCGAGCCATATCCAAACCACCATGACAGCTGTAACCGTCTTTCGTTGCTCCGACGTGGCCATTAAGGTCACCTGCCACAACAATCATATCTTCTGACGGCACTTCCGCTGTCTTCTCATCAAGCAGGGACCAGAATTTGTCCTTGGTTTGCTCGGAACAGCCTGTATGCGGAGCATACGCAGAAAAGAAATGGCATCGTCGCTCTTCTACGGCGACAACAATCTTTATCAAGCGGTCATCGAAACGTTCTACGCTTGCAATCGCGTCACGGAAACGTTCGGAGACGATCATACCGGCACCACTGGTGGTCCTGGGACTTCCACATAGAACGGCCTTAAAGGCCTCGTCCTATGTCCCTTGACTTGAGCAGGACCACCTCGTCTCCTGCACCGCACAGAAATCGCTCCAGTGCTTCTACCAACTCGCACGAGCGGCCCGTCAACGTACCCACATTCAACGTTGCTTCGCGGGTCTTGCCTACGTTACGGGACTTTCGGAGAAGCTCAGTTGCCTCCCGATGCCGTCCCCGCATCAGGGACCCTCGCATACTTTTCACACTCGCCGGGCTTTGCGAGTGCGCGTCGGCTCCCGCGGACGCCGTAGCATTATCTCGAAAGTCTTAAACGTCATCAACCATATGATGTGACAAAGGATGTTCGTAGGCCGGCCTGTCACTAGGGCCTGTCGCTTGCATTCGAATGTCCGTGTTTGGCTCGGCTCGCAGAAGCAAGCAGTTTCACCACGTGGAGGAACGGACATCGCCACCAGGGTGGCACATAAGTCCTGCAACGAAATTAGGCGACCTTATTGGTTGTATTTTTCCAATTGCAAAGAACCGCATAAAAACTTTTATGTAACATATGCTAAGTGCTATACTTCTAAAAAGTATTGTGGTTGTAGCTGCTCTTGTTACAACGTAATGCGTTCTAACGTAAAACTACCGAAAATTCTTCTCTGGCCCGTGGTGGAACGCTCCCATTCCTATGTGAATAAATTACGGAAGGTTGGTTGTTGAACATACGGTATGATGGTTTCGTATAGGAAATTCAGATGCTTCTCAATAGTGAACATTAGATGAACGGATCTGAAATAAGCAGAAGAACGCTATTAATTTTCTGATCATACACGATGCAGCAGCCAGCTGGAGCAAATTCAATATTCAGCCGTGTGCGTAATCCATTACTAAGCAATATGTAGTTTCTAGAAAACTAGAAGGAAGGCTCTACAAGCCAATAAGTGAGTCGAAGACTCGGCTATGAGGAGAAGAAAGTAGAGAGAAGAATTTGTAAGCGGAGCGCGTCGTTCGAAAAGGGTATTCAGCCTCCTACTACCGCATGGAGGTTTTTGTCATACACGATTTTCCAAAATGTCTCCCCTCACACCCTATGTTTTTGTGTAAAAAGAGTGAAAATCAACAAAAATTTTCGTTTGATGAGAACAAAAACAGAACACCATATATTGGAGACTCAATCGCGATGTCTAAAGGTAAAATGGACATTCTAGTAAGGCGATTCTTCTAACCGCAAAAGAAAAAGACGTGATAGCGGTTCTCAGTCCATCTGCAAAATATTGCACCTGCGAAAGACTAGCTGTGAAATTCCTGAATCCTTAGATTTTCAATCTTTGTTTATCAACCGTCTTAAAGAAAATGTCCTGCTCTATAAAGCCTGGAAAAACTATTGTTCAATATCTTCTTTAAAACGAATAAGAAATAAAACTCCGTATGATTTGCTGCGACGCGAGCTGCTAAGCAACCCACATAATCTGAAGGCTCTTATCAATCTAGGAGTGGTCAGTTATGAATAATACCGCTCTACCATAATCTACAAACAATGGGTTAACATTGTTTGAAAGTGTGCCAAATTTGGTGCACTCTTAGCATTTTTATTCGCCTATGTTTTGTTGCAGGACTTGTGAGCCACCCTGTACATATATGCGACACTTTGTATTTTCTGCGATTTTTGATAGGACCTTGGCTACATATATGCGACACTTTGTATTTTCTGCGATTTTTGATAGGACCTTGGCTACATGGGGAATGAACATTCCCCACTAAACATAAGTAATGCAGTTACAATGGCATACGATGGGACCAGTCCACAAGCCGAGAACGGGTGTCCAGACAATCTCACCTAAATGTCACCTAGCATGTGCCCCAAATGATCAAGGAAGGGCAGCTAATCGTTGCACGAGTCCAGTTGTACCTTACTGTCCGTCGAAGGTGTACAACTAGACACACTGGTGGTGACGAGCAAGTAGCTACTGCAGTCCCTTCCGGTCAACGAGTATAGGTCACCGTCACATTCTAGCGTATTGCTGGACGGTGGCGCGATGGTCTTGAAACTAGTCTGGTGGGCCGACCAATTCAAAAAAAAAGATAAATATAGAGAGATTTTTGCTGATGATGCAAGGATATCTTTCCAAAAAGTTGATCACGACGGTTGCCATGACGTCAGCGTACGCTCCCCTGAGTATGCGATTGCCATGGGTAAATCTGAAGCTGCAGTATTAGGCTTCCACAACTTCCACAGTGCCGGACGCGACTTTTGCTGCAAAAACCGCGAGTTTGCGACTTTCCGTCTTTTTGATATAACTCGCCGGAAAGCCACCCATTGAGAAAAAAACTAAGGAAATATTTGAGCTCAGGAGGTTGAGCTCTATCGTTTGATAACAAAATATCTAGAGGGTGTGGAATAAGAGAGGTGTGGAATTATCATGCACAAGGCATCTTAAAATGTGCGACCAGGCAAAACCCGGGATTCCCCCTTTCTTAGTTCTTTGCGAAACCGTTTTAGGTGACAGTTCTACGAGCGTGTACAATCTCGATGCGAACACCACCTCATTTAATAAATTACAATTTAAGATTTAATAAATATACAATTAGAGGCCTGTCATGGAATGTTAACACGTTGTCGAACGCACCATTTTCGAGTGCCTTGTGTGTGGGACCAATCCATTTTTTTTTGCAACGTCGAGACCGTGACATGACATCGTGTCACACGGCCCTGCACTGCCTAAAAGGAGTGATACGTCGTTAACGTGTTAACATTCAGCAAAAATATCTTTCCTAATTTTTGTTATCAGCGTTTTTTTTTAAATCGTTTAAAATACGCCCAGCGGCCGAAAGCATTCTCTCCGTCAGGACTGTTCCAGGCGGCGAACAAAAGTGTTCTGGGATAAGCATTGCCAGGTGAGGATAGGCATGTCCCATCAGGTTAGACCAGTATCTTTGTGGATTCGTTGACGTGCTTGGGGGCTCGGCGAAGAATTTTCTAGGTCCAAAATGCATCAAAGTATAGAAGGATAAAGGGCGGCATTACCCAATCACTATCCCCGCCACCAATTCTACTTCTACGGGATGTCGTGGAGGCGATTTGAATGCGTATTTGGTCATGCAATGATGACCTGCGGTGGCCGGCCGATGAAGAAGTCAGCGCTTTATCCTTCCCAGACAAGTCTTGTACCAATTCACCGACCCCGGAGGGATGGAAGGCTTGGTTGGCCTGGGCGGGAAATCCGAAATATCCTTGCTGATTTCAACGGTTTTTTACGAACAGTCCTTGTAGGGAGGATGAAACCTGCAAGATTAGTGAAGACTAAGGGAAAACGTGTTAAACTCACTGAGAAAAAAGTCCGTTTAAAATTCCGTCAAATGTCTAAAAAATTCCATTAAGTCGTTAGGCCAGATTTTAACGAAAAATGCCATTAATTGGTTAAATTCGTTAAACGGTTAACCGTTAAATGTGCACCCCTCTCACGGATCATCCTCAGTTATCGGTATGGGTGATCTACTGCCATAATCGGCCAAATGGACTTCGGCATCGTGTTCGGCACACTGAATAACCCCTGCCCTTAGACGGCGTTTGAGCAAAATCGGTGATCCCGACCCGACCACTCTTAGTTAGCAAGGAGAACATCCAAAACCTACTGAAATCAGCGGAATTTTCAAAAACGGACGTCGGATTCGTAATCAGCGCACCAAAGAACCCTCTAGATCATTTTGGGCGAGAAAATTCGGTCAATGTCGAAAATAACGAATTTAATGACGGCATCGTCGGGGCATCCTCAGCCTGGGGCGCCAACGATGACCTCGATGGGAGATTGTAAAAAAAAATCGATTTTTCTGAAAATGGTCGAGAGTGACACCTTTCGATAGGACTTTCATGCTGGACAGAATGGCGTTCTTGCGAGTGTCGAAAACTCAAATGTGGGCTTCGCACCGCGGTAACTTTGTCCAATCATAAGCTACTCGCTGTGTTTCAGCACACCTATTGAACCTTCTACTGCCTACAAAACCCTCGAGCTGCTGGCGGAGAGATTCGAACTTGACAGAGCTTTTGCGCTCAGAACACCCCCGCACGTCCAATTCAGCACAACAACTGTCGATGTTCTTCCCGCTCTTACTCGCCCAGTTCTTGCTCGACCGAATGGTATCAAACTTGGTCCGGTTCGAAAATATCGATTTTCGATAACGTCATCGTCATCGTCATTCTGCCGCGGCCTTGAGCCGCCGCGCCTTTGATGCGAAATTGCAAAAAAGCGATATTCCCAGTATAGGTCAAGACTGAAACCATTCGATAGAGCTTTTCGAGCTGAACAGAACGGTACCATTGGGAGTGTCGAGAACTCAAATGTGGACGAGTAAGGGGACGGAACTTCACCGCTACCTTCCGCAGCTCTAAAATGGCAGATTGGGCTGAAGCAGTTTAGGCATCTGGAGAGTTGCGAGCATGTCGTCGTAATGTGCTTTCAATCTCGTGCTCGCCCACGCATTTGTATGCCGTTAGCTCTCCTCGTCTTCCTGCGATAGTCGACTGAACTCGGAAAAATCGTGTCATACAAGGCTAACCTCCATTTTCGCACCGCTGTAGCTTTGTCCAATCATAAGCCCTTTGCTGTGTTTCAGCGCACTTCTTGAACTTTCTACTGCATACAAAATCCACAAGTTGCAGCCGGAAAGATTCAAACTTGACGGAGCTATTGCGCTCAGGACACGCCCGCGGTGCAATTTGCGAGCTGTCGCGCCCAGTCGATTGATAGGTTCTATCCTATATTCGTTGTGCACAGCGCACTCCAAAGTCTCTCCGGACAGCAATTCCTGAGTAGGGCAACTGAGAATTTCTGTAAAACTACTCAAGTGCTCACTCTACCAGCTATCGCGCCGCCCACTTGATTGATATGTTCGATCCTATCTGCATTGCACACGGTGCACTCCAAAGCCTCGCCGGGACAGAGTACAGCAATTCCTGAGTAGCAATTTCTGTCTCTTAGCCCCTTAGTCGAGGACGAGAAGGGATAGAAAAAAATTCACCAAAACTTTGCCTGAGAGGGTTATCTAAGGTGCTGATCACGAATATGATATGCATCTTTTTTTTGAAATTTCGGCGGATTATGGTAGATTAGCACGTGTGCATGTGATCCATAGTAAACTTTGAGTGCTACTTACTCCTTGAGTTCTAGGAGTTTGCAAAAATGGTGCCATCTCTTCTACTATGTGAAGGGTAGAGACTCTCATAGTGGTACTCATTTTCGCCCTTCAGACTTACGTGCGTGTGAATGCGATCCCATAGTAAACTTTGAGGATCCTTAGCACCTTGGGTTCAAGGACTTTTCAAAAATGGAACATCCCTTCCTGCTACTTGAAGGGTGCATATTCTCACTGTACTATTCGTTTTCGGAATTCAGACATACGCCTGAGACAGCTCCCAGGTTAGTCTACTCTTCCTGACAGCTGGAGACCCCACGGCTTGAATCTGTCAGACGCGCTATGTCAGAACTGACCCGAAATATAGGAGGTACAGGAGGTTGGAGAGGTTTCGGGTTGCTTTGCTAGGGCCACGTGGGCGGCCCCAGATGGTAGAACCAGGTCAAACGTCGAACGAAACGCGGCCTGTGATGCAGATGGATGCAGTGAATGACCCCTTGCTCATGCTGTGTCGGGTCGCTTCATACTTCAGTGTAGGTGTTGCATGTCCATGCATAGAGTTCGTGGGTGTGTTCGCTCTGCGCAGATTGTATCCCGCTCTGGGAGCGCTGAACACATACATAGAAGCGCGCTGCGGTTGCTGCCGCGTGCGCGGCCTCTACATATGAATTCCGTCCGGTTCTCTGATTCAGATAGTTATTGAAATCGGAACGCCTCAAAGAAATAGACGACTGTTTCCACTGCGAAATGATTCAGGGTACTTTTATGGCAAGAAAGGTCATTTCTAAAAGCCACACATTCGGATACAATATAGCATAACTCTGGAGTTTAATAGAGCGATAGAGTTTAATAGAGTTTAATAGAATTTTATATAGCTGTCCATTTAGGAGCGCTGCGTCAGCGGCGACAAGTCGTATGTTCAGACGTGCCTGTACCCTGCACGCCAGCCCGGAAGAAAGCTTGCGGTCATAGAATGAGATCGAAGGGCGATTCGAGGACACCCGAAACCCCGAAAGAGTTCCTATTTCTGCAGCGATGTATAGGGTGAGCACGGAGAGATTGCTGTGATCTAAGAGCCGCGCAAATTGAGAAGGACTAGGACGACAATCTGTACTTACAACACTCACACGCTCGCATCGGAAGTATCCACCGAGGAGTCGGAACACTTTGAAAGAGAGATGCAGGGCCTCGAAATGACTGAGCGCTTTGCTTATCATGGACGATCCTTCAGAGGGACAGACCGAAGCAGAGCCTAAACGATTCTTCGATTACTCAGTCCAAGGTGTGAGGTGTTGGACATAGAACCTTCTTTCTTCGCGAGAAAGTAAAAGCGCTACACCTATTCTGTACTCTGCCGTCTGGCCACTCGACATCATGTATGTACTAACAGCAACAACTCGTTTCTATTCTGTTGTATTTAATGCAAAAGCGGAACAATTATAAAGGACATTTATTTTATACAAAACCTGGCAAAATGAATGGCTCGAAAAAGCTATATGTTGCTGAACTATCCTGCATAGCATAAAAAATTTCTGTCACCCTTAGAGGATCGTTTCTTGTGTGTGATTATTTATTTCTGATACCTTTCATAGAGTTAGTCAATTAGAGCTATGGAGCTGATGAGCAGCTGAGGATAAACTATGGTTGTCCCTTCCAAGTGTGCTCTGCTCGGGTAGGTAGAAAGTTACTACCTATCCGACTGGCAACCAGAAAGAACCCATCGCATTCTCAACTGCAGAACTCGGGGGTTGGAGTTATACTGCGCTTATACAATTTAATTTTTTGGAACTAGTCTCCAAAGAAGACGCCTCGCCGTGTTCAAGAGGATGTCAAAGCACAATTATTTTCGAGCACGGTCGCTGTCGCTAACCACGCAATAGGGATAGTTAGTGAAAATACGAGGATTGTGAAAGACATTTCTGAAATTCCACCTATGTTAAGAACCTGAGCCACATAAAAGTCGGGGCACGACCTATTCCTTCAGAACGTTTCGCACTGACTCCTTCGCTGATCTCATCCATTGTTAGAGCCTCAAATGTCCCCGTGAGATGCGACTTGGCTGCTTAGAATTATTCTTCGGAAACTGCCCCTTACACACTCGACAGTGCTAGTTGTGCTCTTTGTATCCCCATATTCGGCTTGAGCGAATGTATGCGAATCTGTTAGTAGTACAACTGGAGCCATTCCTTCTCTTCTCTGTTCCTTTATTGTTTCTTTTTATACTTTTATTAAACTTCTTTGTATGCAGCATCTCCCCGCTAACCGGATGAGCCCCCGGGGGGGAGATGTTGCATTAACAGATTCGCATTAAGACAGTGGCAAAACGAACCTTAAATTAAAGTCTTTAATTTGTTGTTTGGGTGGTAGATTATCAATTCAGTGGTAGCCGTGCCTAATAGTCCTCAAGAAGGCCACGGGCTGGCATTCGCTGTGTGTTCTAGAAAACATGTGAATGTCAGTTGCGGACCAACTCAATGGTAGGATATACAACAGGATCAAAGATCCGCAAGGGTTCAACTGGCCAATGAAAAGCTTTGCTTCACTTTACGTCGTAAACCAAGCACTGTACGTTTCTCCCTCGATCCGCTCGCATTAAGAATTTCATCGCCCTATTTCACACTTCACATTCCCCCGAATGAACACGGAATTTCCTAGTGGTTCCCTCTTATGCCATGCGGGCTTTTACTGTAAATCAAGCCGCTTCTAACTCTTCTTTAGTGAAGTGAATCGCCAAAAACGAAGTGGAAATTTCCTTCCTGACCGTGAATTGCTAGCTGAGAAACTGCCGAAATGAATGAACGTGTGAAGAAGCACTGCAGATATTGCAGGAACGGTGACAGCAGGGAGCTCCGTCGCAACTTATTCGCAGTTGCCGTGTTCATAACGCTCACTTCTAAACCTTCAAACTACCAGCCGTGCGCGCAGTTTCTCGTTGCAGGTTTCCATCACTCCGGCGAACATGCAGACCGACTACATGGACCAGTACCTTCAGAAGGCCGTCATCGAGAACAAGGCGCTGTTCGTGAACACCAACGCGACCGTTTCTCTTGTAGCCAGCAACAGCCTCAGTGACGGCGGTGGCGAGGACAAATTCGTCGTGCTTCCGGTAGGACTGAGCTTGCAAATGTCCCTAGAAGCGCTGAAGCCATCGGTTCCAGATATGTCAACTTGGCCTGGAGTACCATGTCGTCGGCGACGAGTCGTCGCGCGTCTTCCAAAGCTATCAGTCAACGAACATCATAACAATCGTCGCCGCCGAGGACAACACAACAGTGCGTTGCCACACTTGTCTAGGTTGACCAGAGAGTAGCGATCCGCCATTTGTTCCCTACTGACGAGGTGGACCTGCAGTGCCATGCGGTGGAGTACGCGTTCCCATTCTTTCACACGCAACTTCCTCACAGACGAAATATCACAGACGAAATTCTGCGTTCCCTCCGTTCGGATCGTTCTATTGCTCTGATTGTAAGCTATAACATAAGTGAAAAAGCTCTTGATAACACTTATGGCTCGGTTGTTTTGTTTTTAGTTCTTCCGTTCAGTTGTTGTTGCAAGCCCTGAGCATTCAACACAACCCGTTGTCCCAACTCTAAGGTCCCTTTTGAAGCCAAAGAATTTTTCATTTTCTTTGCTTCGGCGAATTACAGGTCCAAATGGATTACCTCTTCACAACTCCTACTGTGCTGAACAGAGGCCAGCAGCTCACCCTCGCTACCTATTACTCGCAGGTCGGTCAGCGCTCACGTCCGTCGAGGCGTTTCCAAAGATTAATGCTCGCTCTTGCTCAGACTACCATTGCTGTGACGTCGAACAAGCCCGTTGCTGTGATGTCCGGATCTGTCTGCGGCTTCGGCTACTACAATCCCAGTCACTGCAGCTATGAGGTTGGTAGTGGCAAAACTGTTCCGACCATGTTCAGAGATCGTCCTCGAGGTCAGAAGCATCCGCATGTCGGAATTGATGTACGCGAAATGCAGGGCTCTAACCTGATTATTGAGTTGGGGCACCGAAGAAATGAAGTCACCATTTCGTTTCCTGGACACAGCTGTGAGTCTCTTGGTGAAGCCCTCTCTCGTGCTGTTGACGGCATCTGTTCTATGCAAAATACACGTGACGCGGCTGGATACAATGCGATGGTCAAGACAGAGACCCTATTTAAACGAAACTTGCCGAAGCTGAGCCAGTCAGTCGAATGGTTCATCGAGTCGCAGAATGCTGCAGCTCAACAAAACGGGCAGCACCGCAGTAACGCCACCACAATTCAGTGTCAGCAGCTTTTTGTTGAAAGTGCTAGCTTTTCTGTGTATTGTAATTCGCCTTATTAGTATCACCGCGAGCGTTGTGGTATGCGAGCGGTTCTCCAGCCCATTTCGATGTGTCATTGTGCTGACGTAAGCTCAACACGTGCCTAAATCACTCTGTTCAACGCTACATTCTAAAGGGACGTCCTTGGCCCTCGCACGCAAGGTTGGTTTGATATAAGAGGAGCTCACCTCTTGCCTTAATAAAAAGGGGTTCTTTTGAAGGAGTGATAAAAGCAGGAGTTTGCAGGGGAGAACTCCTGTGCTTCCAAAAGAACCGTTCGTTTAAAAAACGTGTATTACTAATTGATTAGAAATATTCATTTCCATTTAAAGGAACACCAATAGGGTGGTATGGACAACATACCCGCGGTAACCTATTGGCAGCCCCACTAAATACCTCCCCAAGTTCAAAATAGTGTAGAGCTTGGGCCTGTTCTACACTTTATTGTTTTGGCCTGCTAGGAGAACACACGCTACTGACCCTACGAACCAAAACCATTATTATAAAAATAATAATTTTACTAGGAGTAAGGTTAATGAGATTAATATTTTAAATAATTTTGGAAATTGCAACAAATGTAACAACTGTTCTGAAAAATGTAGTATTTGTGCTATAATTAATAAAACTGAATATGTTTATTCTTCAGTTACAAATTTGAGGATTAACACCTACTGCAAACAATGATAATTGCAGTAAAAGTGATGTTGTATATTGTATAACATGTAACGATTGTCAAAAACAATATATCGGAATTACAACTAATAATTAAACACAAAATTAGAGAACATATATCCCAAATTAAAAACCCAAAAGTTAAAAAATGTTTATATACACATTTTGGAAACAAATTCAATGATTTGTCAATTAATATAACTACTTTAGATTCTTTAGAAGATAATGTAGACAAGGACATTCTTTGTAAAAAAAGAACTTTTTGAATAAAATTAATTAATACGGCTAATCCTTTTGGTTTTAATGATCATATTAAAAGGTATGGAAATACATCTGATACTGGTAACCCTTTAACGTATAAAGAAAACCACCTGTTCTATAATTTGAAAAATAGAAAAAATTAGAAAAACGGGTGGCAAAAAAGAATAAAAAACTAGGAATTACTTACTTACTTTGATACTTTGATGGCCCTTTTGTCGACTGGAGGTCTTCTCAGCGGGGACTACAACTCTTCCAGACCGCTCGATCTCTGGCTGCTTGCATCCAGTGAGGCAGACACTGCTCTCTTAAAGGTCTTGAGAATGAGTCTGCCGATCGCGTTGGCGGTCGTGCCAGTGGTCTCTTATGGCCTCTCGTGAGCCATTCTGTGACACGGAGACTCCATCTATCGTCCTCTCGTCGAAGCAGGTGTTCGGCCCAGCGATATTTGGACTTCTTCATGTACTGCAGCGGGTCTGCTAGTTGCGACTTCTCCCGTAGCTCCGAGCTTCGTAGGCCTTCTTGCCATTGCTGACGAAGGCTTGTCTTTAGAAGACATCTCTCCAGTGCACGATGCGTAGTTTGCATCGCTCTGGCGATTGTTTTGTTGTCGGGTCAAGTTTTCGTCGCGTAACACATCGCAAGGCGTTGAATATCGAGGCCCTGAGGCCGGGATCCTTGACCTGATCGGTGACTTCGCGAATCGAACTGAAGGCTGCCCATGCCGAGTGTCCCCTGCGGGCGATTTCAGGAGGTCGTTACCCATGTTCAGCTCTCTTCCCAAATAGACCTAGGAGTCGACCTGTTGTAGAGCGACTCCATTTATCCTTACGAATCCCGTGTCACACTATTGGTTGACCATAAATTGTGTTTTGGACATATTCATGTCCAATACAATCTTCATACCTGCCACCTTGAGCTCGCTCAGCATTTCGTCGACTTCTGCCGTGCTGGTAGAGACGAGAACAATATTGTCGGCGAACCGAAGGTTGGTGATTCATTTTATGTCCACAAGGTAGCCTTTATCGTCCCAGTTCAAGTCATTCATGGCATCCTGGAGTGCCGCTGTGAATAGCTTGGGAGAAATCGTGTCTCCCTGCCGTACTCCTTTCCCGATAGGAATTTTCAGCTTTTGATCGAACAACTGGATGTGGTCGATGTGTTCGAGAAGCATTCGTCTTGAAGTCGGGTGTAGAGCTATGGTATACCAGCATGCACAAGCGCGTTCAGAATGGCGTTGATTTCCACAGAGTCGAACGCTTTCCGATAATTCACGAAGACAAGGACAAGTGGGAGGTGGTATTCGCGGCTCCTCTCGATGAGCTGTGAGACAGTCTGAACATGGTCCATGCAGGAGAAATCCTTGCGAAACCTGCTCCACTGGCTGATGCTCATCCAAGCAACGTTCCATGCGGATAAGCGGTATGTTGGTGGAGATCTTGTGCACAATCGAGGGAAGACTAATGGGTCGATAGTTGTTGATATCCTCCTTCTGACCTTTTTTGAAGATTAAAACTGTTTTCGACTCCTTCCATGAGTCCGGAATCCTGCCAAGTCGAAGGTAGTGGTTGAAGTGCTTGGCAAGAAGTGAGCAGAGGGCACTGCCACCCGCACGAAGGAGGTCAGCAGAAATGCCGTCCAGTCCGGGAGCAGTGCCGGGCTTCATCTTTCTGATGGCATGAGCAACTTCTGATTCAACAATGGAAGTGCTTCCTCAGCTGGTGGCATCAAGCCTTTCGGGACAGTGATGGAAGAACGAAACAGATCTGTGTATACTTCTTGAACGATGTCCTCCATCGCTCTTCGAGACGTTTGCGCTATTCCATTCTCATCCACAAGGGCTGACATTATTGCCTTTTGAAAGATCTCGTTTGCAGCGCATTATGCTCGAACCTTTCCAGCAGCTTCTAACAGCTTCAATCTTCTACAAGCTTAAATGGACTCCTTCACTGCAATTCGACAAGCCTTCGAGATGGTCACTTTTTCCAGATGGGAAGCATTAGGATCTAGTTTAACAGCTCTTCTTTGCTCCAAGAGCTTAATCGCATGTGCGTTGAGTCTTGAAGCAGACGGTGATGTGACTCCGCAAGTTGCTGCTGAGCTGCTAGCACATTTCAACAGTCCTGGGGAGAGAAGGTCGTAGTCTTCCGATGGATCTTCAAGAAGATTCCAGTCATACGTCTTTCTTGCATATTCCAACTCCTCAGACTTGAATGTGGGGATCCTCACCGGTGCCGGTTTATGAATGTCACGCTTGAACATCCTCTTTTTGAGAGTCAGCTTCGCACGGACAAGACGGTGATCCGAGCCGGTGTCAGATGAAGGCAGCGCGGAGACGTCGAACAGACTCCAGCGTCTGTTTGTAAGAACATGGTCGATCTCCGAACGCGCTTCTCCATTTGGGGTTTCCCAGGTCCATCGCCGGTTTGAAGGCTTCTTGAACATAGAATTTCCATGGAAAAGACAGCATGCGGATAGGAAGTCTAGTCGTTCTCCGTTTTCGTTTTTTGAGGAAGCTGCACGTGGTTCTAGCCTCCATTCGTCGTGATCATTCGTACCGACGGTAGCGTTAAAGTCCCCAACGACAACTTTGTAGTAACTCTTCTCGTCCTTGACAGTACTTTCGAACAGCTTGTAGAATTCCTCCTTTTCTTCGTCTATGGCCGCAGATGTTGGAGCATATCCATTTATGATGTAAGATGGTTCCTTGATCTTTGGCTTCCAGACGAAGAACAGCCACTCGCGGACTGATGATCTTGTAAGAGTCTACTAGGTGGTGCACTGTCGAATTGACGAGAAATCCAACTCCGCCAATATTCTTTCTGTCCACCTTTGCTCCGATAATGAGAAGCTTGTTGTGGTCGGTCCTTCTTATGGTTTCCGTTCTGCCTTTCGTTTCCTGCAGGGCGATACCGTCGTATTTGATGTTGCGGCTTCTGTAAAGCAGTGTCTGAAGATCCTGCTCAGATGCGATCGTACGACAGTTATAAGTGCAGACGAATAGGCAGCTGGGGTGGTGGTGGGAAGGAGTTTCCGGTAGTCCGATTCCAAGGACGTCCTGATAGTTCAACTCCGAGATTAGATGGCCCCTCGCCGGAGGTGGATTCAACCAACGTCGTAGAAGACCACCTCCGGCGCGCGGGTTTAGTTGTTTGAGCAATGGCGGTGGTCTAGTTGCTCACATGTTCCTGGCCAGGGGAGAGCCAGGAACAGGAGAGCCGTCCATGCACGACAAAGGGCCGCGTACTGCGTGACCGTTTGCGCCGTTAGCCATCCCTAAAGTAATGTTCACCCTTTCGCCGCGATGAGGTGACACATGAAGAGGCCACCTCGAAAGAGTGATCATCGAAAATATTAACACGGACAATGCATTCAATCCTGATGAATTTTTCAATAGATTTAATCAAATAAACTCGATAGTAAAAATGTATAGATATTAGGTTGGAAAAAAAGTCTTTTCATTTTTTTCAAAGATTTATTACTTCACAACTACAAAGTCAAATCAATTGAGATAAACTCTATTTTGTTCTGCTACACTTCTCCAAAGACGTGGTAATTTTTCTAATTCCTCTCGCGTAAAAGACTGCAGTTCTGAAGTCGAATCACCGCTGAATCCAATTTTTGAGGTCCTCGTCCGTTTCAAAATATTTCTCTCCAATTTCTTGCTTGAGAGCGTGGAAGAAATAACATTCGGGAGGGCCGAGGTCAGGGCTATACGGAGGATGTGGCATTACCTCCCAGCCCAGCTTCTTTATTGTTTCTCTTGTGAGTCTTGCAGCATGTCGCTTTGCGTTGTCATGCAGGATCATCACCTTCGACTTCTCAGGCCTCTTTTCTTGGAAAGCTGCGGCGACTTTGTGGAGTTGGCCACTGTATGTGACAGCAGTAAGTGTCTCTCCACTTCTGAGAGTTTGCCGATAAATCACTCCTCTGATATCCACCAAACACTCAAGAGAATCTTCCGTTCGTGAACATTGGGCTTGAGATCAGACTTAGGGCTCTCTCACTTTTGTACCCATTGCCTTTTCCTCGGAAGTTGGCACACAAAACCCAGGACTCTTCGCCTGTCACAATCCGCGAAAGAAACGATTTTCTTCCTTATCTGGACAGAAGAGAAGCAGCGATGGAGAGCCGTCGACCTTTCTGAGTGTCTGACAGGGCATGTGGAATCCAAGCTCCAAATTTCCATGAAAGCCAAGATTCTTCAGATGGATCCCCACTATCCTATGAGACACTTCGAGCTTCTCTGCCAGCTGACGTGTCGTCTGCCAACTATCGGTACGAAGAAGATGGTGTAGTTCAGTGTCGTCCAATTCAGTTGGCCTTCCTGACCATGCTTTGCCCTCAGTGAATAATTTCCCTTTAAAGACTTTCCGAACCACTCATAACAGGCGCGATGAGTAGTAGATCCCAAGCCATATATGTGGTTAATTTGGTCTGCTGCCTGACGTGCTGTGGATTCTTTAATGAATTCTTGAAGAATGCCGTGCTGAAAACGGCCATGAGGTAGATCTGGCATTGAGTTCGGAAGATTGGATGGATAACGAATTACAAGAAGAGTCTTAACCTGTGTCTGCGTGCGAACGGTAGACAAGTGTGATAGGATTACGAAATCAGCAATCAACATTGGCTAGTGCGTTTACAAGGGGAAGGGTAAAAAAAAATTTCGAAGTGTGAAGAGACTTTTTTTCCAACCTAATACATTAATACCTTTAAGAAAAAGCATCTTAATAAAGTTATAAAAATAACATGTAATAAAGAACACTTTAATAATATAGATACGAATGAATATAGAATTCTTGTTAGCATGTTATGCAAACTCTGTTTTAACGAAAATAAAAGTAAATATTAAACTCCGAGCATAAACACAATAACTATATTAATGTTGGAGTTACATATACATATAAATAATGTTTTAGATAAAGTTAACGTTAATAAAATATTTAACTATAACTATATTTAAATATTTAACTTAATAACTATATACGTGAAATTATATAAAACAATTCTAATAAAAAAAATTTACCTTCTAGATGTGTATTGAAATCACAACCTTCTTTTCTAAGAAAATGTTTAATTATAATACATTTATTAGAAACACAAACTTCTCAAAATTAATTTCTATATTTAACAATAAATGCTTATGTATTGAAGAAATTTTAAAAAAATTTGTTGACATGACACATAAACATATTGTCACAGGTAACCTAGAAATAATTTCAGATGACGTTGTTAAAAATTTAATCACAAAAGGCACAAAATTTGTTCCAAAACAAAGTGTTTTAAAAGAAGATATTCAACACTGGTTTGAAGAAGTTTTTTCTTTAATCCTTAAAAATTAAAAATAAATGAAAGTTAAAGGATTTCCACCTTAATTTGATAAAGGAGATTCAAAATTTTTAAAAAATATGGAATTCTTTACTACATCATATTAATATAGAAAACAAGGTCTTTTAAAAAATTAAGTATACACAAAATAGAATACTTGAACTTTTTAAAGAAAAATTTTGTTATTTGCCCTCTTGAGAAGGCAAATACTAAACTATAGCTTCGTTTGTAAAAAAAAAACTCTATTTAGTCATTTTAGCAAAAGGGATGGGGATTATTTCAGAGAATGGTGAGTTGAAATTTTCAAGATTTAATCAAACATATGAAATAGATAATTTAATTTCATTTTCATTTCATTGAGACATGTGGTACAAGCACAAGTAAAGCAGTCAGCGTGAGCACGCTCACTATCGCACCGAGAAAGAGTATCAATAAAATCATTTAGAAAACGAACAGAACAAAGGAATGAATCAACAAATAGCGAGAATAATAAACTTAGAAAGGTAAGAAACACAGCTCTGCAAAAGCGATAAGAGAGGATGAACAAAAACCGCTACGAAAAGCAGAGAGAGTTACTGGGAAAATTAGAGGTATTTCTCTAAAATCCTTGCAAAAGCCGCAACGCTTGCAGGTATAGCAAAGCGCTAAATTAACTTGACGTATTCCACGCCGGCTCGTCAGAGAAAATAGTTGGAGCGGACCGAACTCCGGTCCCCAGGAAGCCGCAGCTTTACAGCAGCACCCCTATGGTATGGAATCACACATCACGAAAAACCAACCTCCACTCAGATGGACAAGACCGTGCAGCGCTTTGTAAACCATAATACGATCGAACTTCTTTTGCCGTGTGGATAGAGGTTCCAAACCTAGCTGCAGATCCCGCATATCTTGGCTCGGAATAGAACGGTAGTTTGTATGCCTTGCCCTAAACAAAAGCTTTCTAGTGAAGCTTTCTAGTGACAAAAGCTTTCTAGTTCTGGATCCGTTCCAAAGCGTTGATATTTTTGATTTTATTTGGACTAAAAACAGGAGTGCCATACTCGAGAATAGGGCGGACGTAAATTTTTGTAGGCTTTGAGGAAGATATGTTCGTCTTTAGTAGTTAAGCACCTGAAAAGATTGTATACCCTGCGAGAAGCGTTCGCCGCAACTTCATTACAGTGATTATCAAAATCTAAGTTTTCAGTGATAACGAAGCCGAGATCCTTAACATCCGAAACCTGCGCTAATTGGAGGCCTTCGATGAAATAAGGCACTTTATTATTGTTCTTACCTAAATGAAGCACTTTAGTTTTATCTATCGCTAACGGAAGGCCCAAGTGTGGGTCCACTTGGCCACTTCCGAGATTGCTTCCTGCAGTTCACCCACCCCCGGGGTAAGTGACACTGTTATAAATTTTGAGATCGTCGGCAAAAGCCTTGCAAGATACCCCAATAGAATTTAAAAGTGGTGGTATAATAAAAAAAACGAACTTGAAATTATCAACAGACATAAAATATTATGTTTAAACAATAAAATTAAAGTTGGAGAAACAGAAAGAGTTCCGTTGATATATTTCACCAAAATTACGCAAAAGTCCAATCAAGTTTAGATTTATCACTGGAGCATACAATAGCTCCATAAAACCTCTTTCAAGAGAAATGACTATAGTTTTTACCCTTCCAAAACAACATTTTTTAATTATATAAATATAATAAAATTAAGAAATAAACATTTCATTGGTTATTGGTCTATTGATAACATAAATATATCTAAAAAAAAAGTAAAATCAATATCGAAATTGTAAACTGTTTTCAGCTAACATTTCCACTGTGTTTACTACTCTTCCTCATAAATAATACTAACAAATATTGAGTTAATCAAAATATGTTTCAATAATGCCAGTAAAAAATACATTGCGTATAATGGGCATAATAACATTTATTACACCAATATTCATACTATAAATAAATGCAGGTATTATAAAGCGGAACATTTGATGTTTTTCACTGAGTATTTACTTAAAATTAGTTTTACAATTTTTGCAGGCATAATTTATAAACAAATTGAAGGAGTACATTAAGGAAGTAATTGTGGTCCGTTACTTACCGACCCTACGTTGTCAATATGTGAATATAAATTTTGCAAAAATTAGTAGCACAACATCGATACGTAAATATATATCCACTTAGATACATGGATGATACTCTTATAATTCATAGTAAAAAATAATGAATATATACAGGAATTACTAAGTGAAACGTTCAAAAAATTCTCTTCAGCTTGAAACAACACATGAGTCAGACTACGAATTATCTTGATCTCAATACCGAAATTATTAACAATAAATTAGCAACAAAAATATACGACAAAACAGGCAATTTTAAATTTTATGTTATTAGATTCCCACATTTTAACTCAAATATATCTATAAAGATTAAAAATTAACCATATTCACCGAAACACTTAGGTTAATTAGATGTTGCATAGTTTTTAACGACTTTGTTGAAAACCTCATAATGTTGATTAACAGATTATTAAAATTGAATATCCAGCAGATATAATTATAAAGAATGTATTAAAATGTTTGAATAGAAATAAACATTTATTATATAAATACGATCGCTATGATGTTCCTCATTTCATTTTTAATTTACTTAATTATAATACAAAGTATAAAATACAGAAATAATAATAATAAATACTTAGTCTATTAGTCTATCAATTACGAACATAACTCCGTATGAAAGAGGAAAGAATGGTTTGTGAAACATATTTTAACTGTTAATGATAATAACAGTGATATGCTTCTAACCCAAACATAGTTGTTATCACTTTATTACTACCTTCCGCAAGGAGAGGTGAGTTTATGAATATACAAGATTTCGTGTTTTTAAGTTAAAAAATACAATAAAATAAATATTAATACAATTTAATAAACAATTTAATAATTTGAGTAAAATTATTAATACATTAATAAAATATTAAACTATATAAATATATACAAGTTAAAAATTAAAAATAAAACAAAAATATAAAAATAAAAAATAATTAATTAAAAATTAGATAATATAAAACAATTGATAACAAAATATGTATAAAAGATAAGAAAATGTTTGTGTTCAGTGTGTGTTTAAGTTAACTAATAGAAGAACACTGCCATCAATACATACAGCTGCTTTACTGCGTAGGACATGCTTTGCTGCATCTAGTTCACCACTATGAACTGGGTTTGGTTGCTCCAGACAACGCTGCTGCTCTTCTTCGGCGCAGAGTTGGTGCTGTGCACAGGAATAGCAGTGGGATGAAGACAATGACGAGTTGTGCGAGAACGACGATGTTGGGGGAGATTGTATGTAGCGCGTGCGGTGCGCAGCTTTTCGCCAGAGCAACACAATGAAGGAATTTGGAACCGCCTGGAGCATCAAAGAGCTCATGGTGGTGGTGGCGAAACGAATCACTTCGAGGAATGGTCGAAAATGATCATCCACACGAGGCGTCTACAGCACAGGCATTGCTGTACTAACTCTTCCAGCTCACTCAGCCCCCCCCCCCCCCTACACGGCCTCATGCAGAATGTTTCCCTTGACGCTCGACAAAATTCAAGAAGGCTTTATTAAGTTGCTTAGAGATGTCACTGAAAACAACAACCAAGAACACAAATAAAAGCAGAAGCAGGATGAAGACAAAGACCAATCCCAACCTCCGGATCCAAACCCCTGGTGCTTTCCTGCAAGTCCGCCCGCACCCACTCGGCCATCCAATCGCTTCCGCCTTGCTCGTGAGCAGCGCACCTCAATGTTTCACTTCGGTTACTGTATCGATAACAAGCAAATAGTGAGATTGCACTATTTCGCTACAGTTCCAGCCCTAAACCTTTGGAAGGTTAGATTCTAACCACGACATGGCAGCTTCAGGTGTCAGTTTTGCTTTATCGGCCCGCACTGAAGTGATACGGTATTTTTGCAAATTTTGACCTTCCAGGTGTCCGCAAGAAATTTGAAAACCACTACGGTGCTTCAGACAATCCTCTACAGCCCTTAATACGTCACTTTCAATTTACAACGGAAGCTCATTAACATCCCTTGTGAGAGGTACCGCTGACACTATGTATGGTTGTACGACGACGATACGCCATTAACAAGAACCCTTTGTATGTGCACTAAAACGACTGGATGAAAGAAAGCCCTTCCTATAAGCTCGCAGCCACATAACAAGCTGAAACATAACCATTGGTATCCATAATTTTGTTCCATGTGGAAAAGGGTGTCATGAGAGCCGTTAATGTAGGTTTTTTTAACAGTAAGCCAGCTAATTACTGATTATCTTGTTGTCAGAGAAAACGTGGTCAGAGAGTTGCTTGCAAATAATTCTTCATGAACCTTACTTGTGCAAGAAGTCAAGTAGATCCGTCTATAATTCCTCACATCCGCTTTACATACTTTTTCGAAGGTGGGTCTGACAAGACTGAAAAGCCATAGTAAGTCTACTTCAGCATACTTCGGCGCGGGCACCATAAGCTCCTTGTTTGGCGCAAAGATTTCACAATGATCTACGCAGTTTGTGTATCGCATGAAGACGATGAGCGAACAAGCGAAAAAGGCTGAAACCTTCAGACTGGGTCTTATGGTTAGCCTTCATCACTCCGCCTTTCCGTCAAGTGTACAACCATTTCACCACGGCAAAATTCTCTGACCATTGCCTATGAAAGCTTATCGTCATCCCTCCATTATCGGGACTGGCCGCCGAGTCGCTCGGAATAGACCGGTTAAGCTGAAACCGTTTAGCTGATAACCAGTGAGCACTGATAAGTTCTTGCAAATCGAGCCACGCCTAGAAATAAGGAAGGCGAGTGCAGGCCGGGACACTCGTGCTGCCCTCTCATTCCATGGGAAGTGAAGTGGAAAACTCGTGGACGGGGCGCCGTGCTTTGTCTGACTGGTTCCAGTTTGGTATTTAGAATAGGTGCAATGTACGCAGTGCGATACGTCCGCTTTAAAACTAGGCACGACCGAAATTCGTTTGCACCCCCGGAAATCCGTTGCGGCCATTGTACCTGGCGTACAAAAAAAACAGGAACACAACACTTTCAGAATACTGGTCCCGGGCATTTCTCCAAATTCCGCTGACTGCCTATTTTGACCTGTAATAATTACACGTCCAGCTGCTCGAACGAAGGCTTTCCACAGCCACCATCACGAGTGCTCTCGAGCCGAGTATCACGTGGTTTCGTACTGATTGAAAGAGTCGACTACAGCAACTGTTTGCTTCGGGTTGAGTGGAGCAGCGTGAAAGTCTCTGAGAATTTTGGTCCAGCTGGTAGGCGTCGATGCTAGCCATGTGTAATTTCCAGGACTAGGACAAGCGTTTAGAACCATCGCGGAAGAGCTTGAATCGGAAACAAAGCTGCTTTATGCAGGACGCCAAGTCCTGCTCTGGATCTTCTCGGCGTCCTCTCCGCAGATGACCATTGACTAGGACGGAAGCGAGCTTAAAGAATCCAGAAAGCTTGATGTCCGCCTCGCATTTCCCCTTACAAGGGAGGGCAATGAACTTCCCGTGGATGCTTCGAAAGTGAACTATTAATGATTGTAGAGGACTGCCTGGGAAGCACCGTAGTGGTTTTCGAATTTTCTGCGGGCACCTGGGTAGGTCAAGCTACAGAGGCTTCGAGCTACAAAAAACTGTAGCACTTCAGTGCGGGCTGATAAAGCGGAAATGATGCCTTGAGTAGCCAGGCAATACTCAGAAATTAACCTGCGAAAGGTTCGAAGCTTCAATTGTAGTCAGATCATAGCCAAATGAAAGATCCTTCAGTTTTAACCTCATGGCAATTGCTGTTTTTATCCAAGAAAAGGACAATTTTTCAAATGGTCCTGAAATTGTGATGTGGTCGAATATGGCCTCCAGGAGTGTTTGAAGTTTTTTGGGGATGTAAATTCATTTCTTTAACTTGCGTTTTATGTGCGCTTTCTTCGTGAAAAAAGATGAGAAATTATAATGCCATTCAGGTGCTGATGTTGCCGCCGTCTTCCAGCTGGGCTAAGGAAGCTGCCTTCTACAAGTTCCAGCCAGAGAACATCGGAGAATTTATGGTTCTGTTTGAGGTGAGGTGCCCGCTGACGTTGGCAATTTAGAAGTCCTTGCCAAGGATTCTGATTTCTCTGCAACAACGACTTTCTTAAAAGAAAATGTTGGAGAAAACGCATGCGTTCCCAACGACATTGCCGTAAGCGACGGCCCTTCACCTCCAGGGCGACGAACGGTTTCTCTTCAGAGTGCGACTTCCATTCAAGGAATAAGGTGGGGCGGTATCAGGCACTTCGCGGTTGTCGTGCACATTCGCCGCACCGCGAAGCCGTTCGCTGAATTAGGGGGGAGGGGGGTGCGCAGTATACTTGTGTCCTTCCAAAAATTTTTCGAATAAACGAATAATCGAATATATTCGGTTTCACGAAAAACCGAATATTCGAATAATGAATATTTTCGAATTTTGGGCCTCGTCGAATATTCGATTAATGAATATTCGAATTTATTCGAATATTGGTTCGAAATTATTCGATTCGGTCCGAAGTATATGACAGATGTATTTGAAATGAAAGTCAAATTGAGCCCTAGGCTAAATGCCTTTTCTAAATTCTTCTGTAAGATCGTGTCTTCAATTTTCAAATCCAAACTCTTCTAATCTTAATGAATTCCGACCGTAACGCACAACTGACATAGCGCCACAAAATTTATCAAAAGCGAATACTTTGGTTGAAATTGTAAACATTCTACGGCTTCTAGCCACAAAATTTATCAATAAAGAACACTTTGGTTGAAATTGTAGATATTCTACGGCTTCTAATGACTCTCGTAAAGCAAATACAGAAATAAACGTAATCTCAAACACGACATGTTATTTAAAGGCATTATGTTAATATGTATATGATGTTTTATGTTCCCGGACAAGAAAAAACAACAATTGAGTGAGGAAACACCTCGCCGTTAAGCTGAGAAATAAGGTCTCCTACAAGTGAATCACAGAGAAGGACTTTGAGAAGGATGAATGATGCTGTGGCAATTTGGGATGAGATCGCAGCCAGTCTATACCCTTCCGACTGAGAAAATGAATGTCAAATAGTCCAGCCATGCGACACTTTTCGAACGGTACGACTGGAAGATGGTCTCCCAGACACATATTACTATTAACCAAAGATCGCTCCTATGCCACTCAGCGTGACATACTTCCGATTGGTATTGGAGGCCGGTGATTGCGGTCGAAGAAATCCTCAACCAAAGAACCAGATTGTGTTCCTAAGCCACACCAACGGTAGACCAAACAAACCGACGACGAAGTACTTTCGACAGAGGTCGACCTTGGCCGCATCGTTCATGTTTCTCAAGTCCATTGGTCGGCCTTCGCTTGGGTAATTAAACATGTATCCCATTTCGAATAATTTCATGGCTCCATATGAAATATGTATACCAAACGATAGAGCTCGAGCTGCTGAGCTCAAATATATCCTTGGTTTTTCATATACTTGACTTTAGGCGAGTTATATCCAGAATGCGCAAAAACTGACTCCCAGTAGTCTATCTCAGTAGCGTCGAATATATTCGAATATATTCGAATTTTGGGGCACGTCGAATAGTCGAATAACGAATATATTCGAATTTTCGGCCTCATCAAATATTCGAATAATGAATATATTTGAATTTTGGACCTCACCGAATATTCGAATAATGAATATTCGAATATTCGAATTTATCCGAATATTCATTCGATTCGGTCCGAACTATAGTGCACAGTAGAGTCTCTGGAGCTGATCTATCCATCATGTCTTGACTTCCTGACATCTTCCTCTGTTCAGAACCGACATGATCCCTCACCTGCTCGCCTACCAGCCCGCTTCCTTTCTTCAGCTGCGTCTGTTTCATTTCATTCAAGCACTCTGGTTCAAACTCAGTCCACTCCGTGTTTTGATGCTTACCGGAATACTCCACCCTAGATTTTCCCCCAACAAGAGCAGCTAAAAGCCTCGCCCTATCTTTTCTAGCTGACCACGAGTTCTACTATCACATGGAATAACAAATGTCTTGCTATACGTGCTGAGAGTGGTTCCACATGGAAGTTAGCGTACCATTCTCCCGGAGCACATTCCATAACATTTTGCCGAAGATACCATTACCAACGGGTGCGGATAATAGCATTTCTCAGCGTGATGTCTGCATTACTAGAACAACTCTCAGGAAGAAACACGCGCCGTTGAATCCGCTTGGTGACGTACAGAAAATGTAGTGGAATCCAATCATGCCCTTACGGACCAGAGGCTAGACTGTAAACCTTTGCTTGAGTTCGTTCTTTTTTTTCTGCTTTCTTTCTTGTGCTGCTGCCACCGTCTCGTGCGGAGTGCACTTTAAAATAAAGAAATGATTAACAAATGGTCAGCAGAGCAGCTTAGACCTCCTCCAAGTTCGATCCCATACCCTTCGACAGGTCGCCACTTCTGCACTAACGCCGAAGTATCTAACGGCGAACGCGCAAGAGGGCTTCTCGCTACGAATGGAACCATTCATCCGGCCGTCTCATACCTTTACGTCGACCGTCTTCTGCTTATTTGAAAACAACGACTTCCGACGGCCACATTAATCTACGACGTTCTAGGAGCTTGTGAAAATCTCCCGGGGTAACAGTTCTCGAAAATCCGTTTACTAACCAACTTTACCTATCGTCTGTTGAGCGACGACTATAAAGGCACAGCGCTATTTATAGACCGCTGGCGAATGATCGCATTACGGGTACAGTGCCACATCTTCATAAACGTTACTCTATTTCCATCCGTCAAAATTTGAAGGTTAAGGAAAACTAGTTAAGCACATCACATGCTGGGTGTCCAGAGTGAACACGCTATTCATGTCTCTTCTCCGCAACTGTATGTTACAGGACGAGAGCACCGACCTGTACTTGGACGAGCAGAAAGTGGACGGAAATTTCACTCACGACTCTTTCCTCATTGCTGGAACATACACTGGAATGTACGTACGCGCCTCAGGTCCCATTTTTGTTGTCGCTGTGAGTGTACATTTCTCCATTTCTTACTTTTAGTCGTTTACAACCGAGGATTGCACTGCTACTCATATGACATTAGATCGACCGCCTCTTTTATCACCACTTTTCAAAATACACCTAGGTGCTTTTCCGCAAGCGGCGCTGTAAGCAGTCGAAATAGTCTATCGCCATATTTCGTTCCGGAGAGCCTGCCGTAGACATCTTCGCAGTCGGAGTTCAATTTCCATTGCTTCCATTGTACTTCAAACCGCTGCTCTACAAGTTTGGATCAGCCCGCTCTTAGGCTTCGCGAGATTGCGCTTACCAGCACTGTCTTGACCTTTGCGAGCTCGACTGTTCCCGGCTTCACTTCCACGGCACGCCGCGAAGAAACCGATCTCACCGGCGAGCCTTCAACAACTCTTTCGTTGCTCCCGCATGGTGAGTACGGCAGGGCTTCAGCAACGAGGACGTAAGAGTCTTTATATAGGCGGCTAGACCATTCACGACAGATGGCTCTCCGATCAAAAGCTGGCTGTCGAGCTGTTCACCGAGATCCCTACCAGCCTCGCTCTGCTTGACCTTCGTATAGGCGAGTTCGCTCTCGTCGGAATCTGTAAAAGATGAGACATTTACAGCGTGACTTCAAACAACCTCATTGTATGAGTACTTTATACCGACAAGAGATAAAAGTAACCACAAGAAACCAGAAAAATCGGCATGAAAATTAGACATTTTGTTTGCTGATACCATTGTGACGATTCCCGTTCCAACTTCAGCTATGACGAAGTTAAAGATTTGAAGCCTCTGATTAGGTATAAATAAATTTCCTAACCTTTAGAGTGCTCCCGTTAATATCTTAATAACGTACTAAGAGATGGAAAACTGCCTTTATGTCTTACAGCTATTGTCCACATAGTTAGGGACATATACCATCACTCTGACACCGGAATTATTAAGAAATAAGAGGTGGATATGGCTCTGTTTAGTAATTCTTTCAAACTAATACGAAATACGGCCTTTTTATCTGCACCAACCACCCTAATAATTTACTATCCACGCCTTGAGACCACGGGTGAACTTTAGGAAAGGGACATACTACGCTAATGCATATTGAGCTGGATTGAATAAACGGGAATATTTTCAGGTCGGCAGCGCCAACAATGAGGACCAGGGAGCTCCGTTCTTTTCCACTGTCCCATCAAGTGCCAGTTTTAGCCAGGGACCGTACATGTTTTCGTGAGCTTTTCATAATTGAAGTAAAAACAGAGAGGGAGAGAAAATGTGCGAAAAAATGTGTGAAAGATGATTCCAAGATACCAAGATGCACTAAAGATCAACGGACGCGTTCGCAAAGTCGGGAATTCCCAAACCCCTCCCGAGAGCAAGTTCAATATCCAACCACAGCACCAGTGAAACCAGAAGCTACTGGACGACTTCCGTGCACAGTACCCGTTCCTTGCTCAGTAAAACCTTACTGATGGAGCCTAACTTGCCAAGTTTCTATCCGCATATAGGATTCAGTGATTTTCGAAGCAAAGCAGGACCGTCTGAGTTAAAATTCGCCTCCGATCATTGGAGTTGCGTACGCATTGCTAACTGTCAGCACTAGAACGCTTCTTCTCCCACAGTCGTGCAAGCGGATTTATCGGTTGTTAAAAGATGACAAGAGGGGAGCAGCCAAGGAGACGCCGACTCCCACGCTCTCTAATCACTCGAATAAACGTTTAATGCTCGGGCCCCTCTTCGGCCACTCGAGCCTTCCTTCCCACCGATCTGGGACCGGATTCATCAACGACTTACAGCAATTTAACGCAGAAAATACAGCCGAATTTTTTGATAGCGCGGCTTATCAATAAGCGATATGGTGAAATGTTTCACCATATCACTTGATTTAAGTAAATGGAATTAGAAAAAAGAACAGGCAACACGGCAACAGGTATTATTCATAACGCTAAACAATCTAGTGTTAGTATATCTTGTGCCACACGAGGTTTGTAGGTGGACAGCTTTGGGCCTGACGTTTCGACGTTCCGTCGTCTTCAGAAGCCAAGGTCCACCGTTAAGGGCGTATGTTCGCCCTGTGACTAGTAGGGGCGAACATACGCCCTTAACGGTGGACCTTGGCTTCTGAAGACGACGGAACGTCGAAACGTCAGGCCCTGCTGATTGAAGCTGTCCACCTACAAACCTCGTGTGGCACAAGATATACTAACAGTAACTGCCGAGGTGCCAAGAAGAGAGAAGTTGGGAGCTACTAAACAAACTGCCTAGGAGGAGTGCAAACTATAGTTGTGCTCTCGCAAAATTTTCGAATATTCGAATGGTTTCGAATACCCGCAATTTTCGAGCATTCGAATTTCGAATACATTCGAAAAACGTGATTTTTTGAACATTCGAATTCGAATACATTCGAAAAACGCGATTTTTTGAACATTCGAATTCGAATACATTCGAAAAACGCGATTTTTTGAACACTCGAATTCGAATACATTCGAAAAACGCGATTTTTTGAACACTCGAATTCGAATACATTCGAAAAACGCGATTTTTTGAACACTCGAATTCGAATACATTCGAAAAACGCGATTTTTTGAACATTCGAATTCGAATATTGATTCGAATATTCTATTCGAATATTCGAATATTTTCGAATGGAACATTGGGCTACAGAAAGGAAAAAACATGGCTGGTGCTTTGGTGGCAATGACCAATAGACGGTTTACCCTGACGTAGTAGGAAATTTACATTCGTTAAGCGTTTAACAAAGTTTTAATGGAGTGATCTTTCCACCGAATTCTTCTATGCCTGAAAGGATGAAATATGTTACTGGTCATCAAACCAAACAACACGTCCTTAAAAAGTTTAGTTCTTTTTCCTGGTCGACTGATAAAAAGATTCCAAAGGCCATACCTCACCTTAGCCCAATAAAGGGCCAGGTGATATGGCACGGGATATAGCTGGTGGAGCGCTTACCTTTGGTTTGAATTACTGGGGTTACATATGTGCATCCACCTTTTCGGCTTACCATGGGACCCCTGGTAATTCTCAATGAAACTATTTGCTTCATCGGAGACCAAAGTCATCATGATGGAGATCTTCGAAACCGTAAGGTTCCATCTGCTTCATCTTTTTATTCACATTACCTAAGAAACATGAAGTGTACATAAGAAGGAGCTTAGAGTCATGCGTATCCCTGAGAAGTGCTTGAGTGTTGTTTGTGCGTTGTTTTTGATGGCATAGGAGAGTGCGGAAAGGTCTAAATGATCTCCGCGATTGAGAAAAGTGGTCGTCGAATAGTTGTGTATAATATAATAGCTGCCTTCTCCACAGTGCTTACCTAACGATTGTTCGAGCCGAAAACTTGACCGCAGTTAACCACACTCCCACAAAGTCAGACCCATAGTCAGCTCGGGCGTACGCTCCGACGAATAAAATAGCATGGCCTGTTTCTTTTAAGTTTCTTTTAAGTTTCCTCAATGAGCGCTTTCGCGCAATAATTTCATCACCATCCTTTTCATGGAACCGCCTACTTTAGTGCTCTTTGCGCCGCGTTTCAAAGTTTCAATACTTTACAATAGGAGCCATTTTCTTGCTCTACAGTCTGCACCATGCAACAGATTGGGTTTTGTACAGCTGATAGATCCCAGGAGCACATATGCTGTGCAAAAAGGGAAAGTTTGTTATAATTACCATACTATACAATAAACCGCTAAGAGCTATTGATTGGCACCACGCAGAAGTTAGTCGAAGAATAGGTGAGAAATCGGAGAAAGTTAGTCATAAAATAGCGAAAAATACCGAAAGGTCTTCTACGTGCTTGGGGATTCAGAAAACGTGCCGAAGGCGTCGTCTAACGTGTATGGGGATCCAGAAAACGAGAAAACCATAAAATTGCTTCAGTGGTTCAGCGTGAACTTTTTGCACTTCTGCCACACGCAAATTTCGATCGACGGTTTATTCGATACCTCAAACTTGGGTAACTAAACCAGTGATAATTAAGTGATTAAAGAAATTATACGTAAGTTCAAAAAATAAGGCACAAATAGATGCTTGAATGGATGGATAAGATTAAGTGAAGGGTCAGCGCATAGCTAAAGAGAGCAAGAACTAGGGGAAGTTAAATAAGAATAAGAAACACTGAGAAGAAAAATTAATAAGCATGAGGCGCCGCGCTGTGCACTGAAGAGAAGATGTTGATTTGTGTATGTTGATGTATAGTGTCACCCAACGTGCATGTGGATTCAGAAGACGTACCGAAGTCGTCGTTCAACGTGATTGGGGACTCAGATATCGCCGACCATCACTTAACCGTCCGAAGATGATGCCGATGTTGAGAAGAGTAATGGCGGTGGGAGAGGGGGGAGGTTCTGGATGGCTCCATACCGCAAAACTACTCACGTGATCTTAAGGAAGGTAGAGCAAGGTTGGAACATAGCAGGGTTCTTAAATATTGCCTTTTGTACTGCTAGGGAGGAAAGAAAGCAGAATGAGCAGAGCAACTGTCTTGAAGTGATTGTCCTTAACTTAGTGATACTGACCTTAGTGATACTGCAACATCGCGCAAAGCGCGCAAGTGCGGGCACACCCATAGGCGTGACGGATATATATTACAGGCACCAATATTTTTGCCATTACTTTACATCAAGGACTGAGGAATTGTGGCGCCGCTTTTTTGCTGTCTTGCCGATATTTGAACAACAACATATCCTATGTGCGACAAAAGATGAAATAGACAAGTACTTCGGGTTATAGACAGCCAAGGACCAAGAAGAGCATTACCGAGAAACATTGAGTGATCTGACTTCTTCTTGTCGATGCCTAAGACCATCTGAACGAAGGAAGTGTGTTACTAAGTGATAATCAAAACCCAGCAAACAGAAGCACAGTTTCTTAAGGAAAACTTCGCGATTAGATGTTTTCATGCTTCTGTGCCTTATAGGATTGCAAGGAAGATTAATCTTGAGCAGCCTAACCTCTCCCCCTCTTTGTATTGGTAGTCCTAATAAGTCCCCTAAGTGTGTGTAGATCAGCGATTGAACTACTTGTTATTAGATTTAGGCTTCTAGTTAGGCATCTGAACAATAGCCGAAAAGCTCCAACCTATTAGGTGCTTGATGGATTGGTGTCCGAATCGTTGAGTAATTTTGGCGTGCAAAAACGATGATGGTCAGAATGTTAGGAAACTCAGTAAAGACTGATCAACGTTACGACCTCGTTCGGCACAGGAGCACATAAAAGAAACTACATCCTTTCCATAAACATTCGCTCCATCCAAATTGGCAAAAAGGCAGACCTAAGAAACATTTTGCATGGACGTGTACACGGAAGGAAAAGGCAAGGCCTCACGGAAATGGTCCCGAGAAACACGCTGTCCATAAGTATTCACCTAGATGCAAAGGAGAGCGATTCGAAAAGGAAGGCCTACCCTTGTTTCGAAAAACCTTTTCATAGCGTTCTTTGTCTCTTATGAAGTCAGCACCTCTGATCGGACGTGTCTGAGCAGTTGTAAAATCCGGTTGCTGTAATTGATCTATCACGTAGAAATCTTATACCCACTAGCCCGCCTATATTATCGTCCCTACTGCACCCCAACTGTATGGTTTACTGCTCAGCTAGTAGAGAATGCAACTGCATCGCACAACAATCCTGATCTGCCAACCCTCGGGCGGCGAACATACTATGGAAACAAAGCGGCCTCTGCACTTTAGAATTAAAAAGCAACTTGATGTGAAAGGAAAGCTTAGAAGGGCTACGATAGACTCACAGGACCTCGCAGTGAAAATGGGAAATTTGGAGCGCGAAGGTCAATACTTGGTGAACAAAACCCTTAGGCCTATGTTATACTTCGGCGACGCTGTTGTCGGCAGCACAGTTGAGCGCACTGCGTAGCACCCGCTCAACACTGTCACCGACGTCGCCGAAGTATAACATAGCCCTTAATGTTTTCGGATCTATACTAGAGGTCCCCATTAAAGAACAAGAGATCAAGCAAAGTTCAATTGTGCAAAGATGAGGTCGAAAAACAAGATTATCGTAGGCAGTGTCAAACAGAAAACTGGTTCCTGAGGTCCAATAGGAAAAGTTCGAATACGAATGAAAGTGTAAGTCCTTCTATGAATAAAGCTGAAGGTTCAGCTTCTGATTCAGCCGTGCTTCTTGTTTCCTGTGTATTGTTGTGGAAGAGGGATTAGGAGACTCATCATATATGGAGTGAAAGGGAGACGACGTGCTTACAATTTCTGGACTCTCAATGCAAAATATCCATGCATCGGCTTCGCAAAACAATGCAGATCCTAACTTGCCTATTCGAATCGCATCCATTGAACATTCGAATAATTGTGTGTTTTTGGAAATTCTCGAATATTCGAATGGATTCGAATACCCGCAATTTTCGAGCATTCGAATTTCGAATATATTCGAAAAACGCGATTTTTTGAATATTCGAATTCGAATACATTCGAAAAACGCGATTTTTTGAACATTCGAATTCGAATACATTCGAAAAACGCGATTTTTTGAGCACTCGAATTCGAATACATTCGAAAAACGCGATTTTTTGAACACTCGAATTCGAATACATTCGAAAAACGCGATTTTTTGAACATTCGAATTCAAATACATTCGAAAAACGCGATTTTTTGAACATTCGAATTCGAATATTCAAATTCGAATGAAAATCATTCGAATACCTATTCGAATAGGTCATTCGAGCACAACTATAGTGCAAACTAACACGTTTCCCTGAGATACCGGTCGACCAGTATTTTGAATTGCCTTAGAGGGTTAGGCAAATTATTTTTCTTGAAGAACCTCAGGAATTCAATGCCGGCTCGACAAGTGAAGAACGGAGATCTTATGTTACTTCTTGCTCTGGGAATCTGGATCTTCCACTGCCCACCCCTTGTGTTAGAAGCAGAAATTGAATAAAACTCCCGAAGAGAAAGGCGCAGTATACCACCAAGCAACTTGTAAATCATGATTAGATCATACTTTCTTCCACGACAGGCAAGACTTTGCAAGTTGAAAATTTGATTTCTCTCAACCGCTGATGGTATGGCGGCGTAGTCCAAACCATAAACTCTTATCCAAAGTTTCCTGGTAAAGCTGTTTTGTACAGATTCAAGTCTAACAGTTTCTCGCTTGCACTTAGGACTGAAGATAGTTGCGCCGTACTCTAAAATAGGTCTAACATATGATTTGTAAGCTAGCTATAAATGAGCAGCAGAATTTGTTCGCAGTGCCTTAAGTATGCTGCATACAACACAGTCAACCTTCTTTGCTATGTATGAGTTCACAGTGATCTTTGAAGAAAAGTTTTGAGTCTAAAATAAATCCAAGATCACGCAAAGTATCAGCATTGTTAAGTGCTAACTCTCCAATGCGATAGTTGTACCTATTATGCTGCTGTCTGAGGTGAAATACCTGTGATTTTGACCCCGACAGTGGTAACTTCCACTTTATTGACCAATCGACGATAGCATTTATTGCAGATTGGAGAGCAGTGTGGTCTTCCCCGCTAGTAATGTTCTTTTAAATTTTTATATCATCCGCAAACATTTTACACGTAGCGCCGTATTGATTAACCAACGAGGGAGTTGCCGCAGTATAAATAGAAAACAAAATTGGAGATAAAACAACCAGATATTAATTTTCACAATTAGATTGCTGTAATTCGTTGATGAATCCGGCCCCTGCCGCCAAACTTCCCTGAGAAGGATAAAACACTCTCCTTTTCACCGGAACTTACTGTGAATATAGTATAACTTACTGTGAAAGTACAAAGCATGGCGCATCCCACAAAGGGTAGACTACCGCCGAACGGTGTTCTTCATTTTACAACAGATGACGCTTTCGGGACTACTACTCCGTTATAGAGTTGCATCATCCCTCGATGAGCAGCTGAACTTGAAGCACTTCATCCGAGTGACCTGTTCAACAGTTAACTGCATTGGAACAGTGAAGGTAGACAACTATGTGCCAAATGGGCTCCTCTATACCAGGTAATTTTTTGCGGATATGTTAGCCTCCAGAGAATGATAGGTTACAGTTGATGATCTCGGGAGTAGGTGACTCCTGAGGTCATCAACTCGTACATCCTCTCTATAAAGGAGTCACTTCCAGTGGAAGTAGCAAACTGTGGCTCGTTCCAACGAAGTCTTTCAGAATGGGCAAAAGCAACTACTATTTCGTCGACGTCTCGGTGAAAGGAGGCCAGCACTCAGTTTCGTTCGTTGGACCGGATACGCCCTGGGCACCCCTCACCTTCGGGTAATTCTCAGTTTATGCGAGTAACACACTATCTCCGTCCGTCGGTCTCTTTACATGTCACAATTACAGAGTGACGGTTTACGGGTTCGGACTGAACCGAGCGTACGCCTTTACTCCAGGACTCAGCTACCAATGTAGGTTGATCTAATGGACACAATTCCGTGATTAATCTGTTACCCAAAGAGCGCAGCCATGGAGACCACTAAGGCGCAGTACCGCTTTGGGGAGGGGTACGCTCTTATGGTGACTTTTCTCCCTCATTTTTCTTGCTTAATTCATATTCCGGCGGAATCCTAGAGGTGGAGTGGACTACGCCAATGAAAACGCAGCATGCTGTCCCATCGTAAACTCGAATTGAACGAATCCACGCTTAGAAGGAGGTGTTCCTTCCCTAACCCGCATACCCGCTTCCTGTTGTCCAGTTTCACGATCGAAATGATTTCGCTTCCTGCCCAACACTAAATTTTCTTAGCCGAGATTGCAGCTCGCGTCAAAAAAATAATAATAAAAAATGGTAAGAACAGTTTTAAACTTCGCGGCCGCCCGATTACGATTGGTGACGTACCTATGTTGCTGAGTCTTTGCTCGGTCACCCTCTCGTTGTTCGACCATACCGGATTCCGCTATATTTATTTATTTATTATTAATACATCCATAAGGATATTATTAATACATCCATAAGGATGCGCCAACATTGATTGTAGTAAAACCGCGAAAACACTGCCTAGAAAAACAAGAACAGAAACAACTCGGAACTCAACTTACAATTAGCGAAAAACATTAAAAAGAAGGCTATCGAGAGCATTGAGGAGATGGCCCACGTTCTACAGTATCGTCGGTAAACATTCGCCAAAACGCGGCCGGCGGCGGATTAATCCGCCGTTTCCGCCGCTTTGCCATAACTTCCTTCAAAGTCGATTATGTTCCCCAAAATACACATTTTTGGAATCAGAGCAACACGATCTACCCAATGGCCCGAAAATGTTCGCAAGATTTGAGAAATTTTGAGTTCGAGATGACCTAAATTAAGCGAGCCCGTAATTGTTTTGACCTGACCAGTATTCACTACTGAGTCTCCCGCAATTGTGTCTCGTGGCAAGATTGGACCTTCCCAGTAGAATTACAGAATTTTTAAAAAATGTCGAAAATACATTTGGTGCCAATTTTAGGATTTGCCTCATCATGACGTTGAATTTGATATCAAATTTGCCTAGATCAGCTCGATCCATGCATTCTCAACAGCCAATTTTTCCCATTTTCGCTATTTATTTACTATCCCACCGGTTTTGTTCAAGGGCTAATTTTTGATCGATTACTCGACAATGAGGCTTGGATTACAAATATGGGTTTTAGGCTCAGTTTGATCAAAGGCAAGATAGTAATCAGGTACCCAATTGGCAGTGCATCAGGTTCCCAAGGAGAGTCTAGTCTGACAATGAGATTCGAGAGCGGCATCTACACAGACCTTGCAGAACAGTTTCTGTCTTTCAGCAAAGCACACAATCGCAACATTTTCTTAGATTCTTCCGGTCAAGCTTAATATTATCTGTTTTCTCAGACAAGTCCAGAGCTGGAGTCCAGACTCTTGTCATAATGGCGCTGACCTGACCTGTCCCGCCAGCAATCTCCTTTAGGCATCCAATCACCGATTCTCTTCCCTCTCATCTCACTACTCACATTTCCGCAGTTTCGGATAAACGACTTGAAGCGTGAGGAACAGTCGCACATATCTACTTTATTGTTGACAATAACCTACAAAGTTCAATAGTATTTGTAGACTCTTGAATGGCCTATTCGTTAATAAAGCCATAATATAATAAAATTGCAATAACAGCCCTGACGATCTCATTATGACTATTTGATATTTGATCAAGTTTGCCTATATCGGCTCCATTTATTAGGTTGTAACGAAATAAATGGCACTGAACCACTGTAAATTTAAACAGTTAATATCTCGGCTTGTAGGCAAGTTTGTTAATCGAAATAAAAACCTTCTGATTCTACACATCTTTGCCAACGTGACACAAGCTTTTTTATCCCAGTGTCCAAAAAATCAGAAGTTCTGGAATTGACGAAATCTTCGAAGGCACTTTCGGCATCCTGTTGGTATTTGAATATTTTCCCTACCAAGAAGTCGCCAAGATGCTTGAAGAAATGGTAGTCTGTTGGGGAGAGGTCGGAAGAAAACGGAGGATGTGGTAGAGTTTCAATGCTCAGCTCATTCAATTTCTGCAACGTCATTCGTGCTACATGGGGCGAGCATTGTCGTGCAGAAGGAGAACTCGCCTTCGGTTTACCAAGGCCGGCAGGATATCCTTCAACTTTTTCATCATTTCGTCAATTTCAATGCAGTACTTCTCTGCCGTGATGGATTCACCGGGAGGGAGGAAGCTGTGGTGAATAATTCCCAGCGAACACCACCATACCGTCACCATTACTTTCTTTTGGTGCAATTCCGGCTTCGCAAAAACCTTGGGGCTCTCATCACTGTCCACCCACTGTGCCGATCGTCGCGTGTTGTCGTACATTATCCATTCCTCGTCACAGGTTACGATGCGATCAAGGAATGGGTCCGTTTCATTCCGTAGAAGCAGTGCGGACGAGATCTCATATCGTCGGTTTCTTTGCTCCTCAGACAGCTCGTGAGGCACCCATCTTTCCAGCGTTTTGGTCTTTCCAATTTCCTTCAGATGCCGGGCAGCTGTGTTGTTACTGATGCCAAGAACCTTCGCTATCTCCCTGGTACCTTTGTGTGGATCCTCCTCTACCACATCTCTCAGCTTGTCCTCATCAACATCACTATGCCTCCCACGACCTTCATGTCCTTCCAAGCTCTCATCTCCATTCCGGAACTTCTGATACCAACGATACGCAGTCCGAATTGTGGAACATCCTTGACCGAATGCGGCGTTGATCTTCTCATCCGCCTCCTTAGCTGTAGTGCCCAGCTTGAATTCATACAAGTAAATGCCTCGGATTACCCTTTTGTCCATCTGCAAAAAGTCAATAAAACTCTGAAGTCTTTCCACTTTTACATAGAAAATTTGGAACTTACCGGTAGAGCAAAGTTTGCGCTTCTAAATGATATGCCACATGTTACGGTTTGTTCTTGATCAACCGCGTAAAGACGCGCAAAAAAATGGCACGAGCCAGTGCCATTTAATTCGCTACAACCTAGTACATCAATCCATGCATTCTCAACAGCAGATTTTTCCCATTTTCGCTAATCGTGCTTGCACACTAAAGTGCACTGAAAACAGTTTCCAACGAACGTTACCGAAATATTGCTTGAAGAAACTGGTACATATCGCAAAGACGCACTGTATGGTGCGGGAGCGCACCGTTGCTCCTATCATAGTCGCGGCAGCCAATCAGGCTTCGGCTCCGCTGCACAGGCACATCACATGATTGGCTGCCGCGGTTGCGATAGGAGCAACTGCGCATTCCCGCATCCACGCTGCACGTACCGAAACTTCAAACATAGTTGAACCTTTGAAGACCTCGTGCAACAACAGGCTGATGTTTTCGCTCATCCCCATGTAGGCCGCATCAAGACTTCCTTGAAAACGTTTTGTCAGTGGTGATGAATCAATTTTTGGCGCATGCTCATTTTTTCCAGTCTCGTAAAATTTTCCCTCGTTTTTGGTGATTATTCAAGAAATACTCCATGTGCAGAAAAAGGTTGTTAAGAACTGGTAGAGTTATGCTTGTGAGCCACACAAACTATTTATTAGCAGTTATTGTAACCCAGCTTGATCACGTTTCCAGCCGTTATATGTTTAGCACTGAAACATTTCGTAAGATATATGTGGAATAGGAGTAGAAACAAACGAGGTCCTACAGTGGTCACACATGCATATAATTCCTAGGTGACTAGTGCACAAAAAGAAATCTTTGAAATTCTATATGTACTTCAACTGAACGCTCTCGAGCGTTGCTCGAAAGGAAAGAACCCCGTCACAGCAGTAGCAGTAGGAGTAGCATTTTCATTTTCATACACGCGACAATACCAAAGCTAACTATTTACCGTGCTTGTCAGATTTCTATTTTATATTTTCTATGTTCTATTCAAAGTATCGATAGTAGCATACGGTCATAATAGGACGGATGCAATGTTTAATAGGCCTAGTTGGATCTCAAACCCTAAATCGACGTAATGTACTGGCTAAAGACGACGCCTTCATTTTAATTCAGCCTTATCCCGTGCAAGGTAGAAGCTCTATGTAATGGAATACCACTGTAGATGTGACCAGCGCTAAGAACGTAGACAAACTGAAAAGTTGTGGTCAGTATGTGCGAGGGCAACATGATTTCAGAGACATTCATACAATTAAAAAATTGGGTTAAAGTGAGTAGTTAGGTGAGAAGGAAGAGAATCGGTGATTGAATGCCTAAAGGAGATTGCTGGCGGTACAGGTCAGGTCAGCGCCATTATGACAAGAGTCTGGACTCCAGCTCTGGACTTGTCTGAGAAAACAAATAATATTAAGCTTGACCGGAAGAATCCAAGAAAATGTTGCAATTGTGTGCTTTGCTGAAAGACAGAAACTGTTCTGCAAGGTCTGTGTAGATGCCGCTCTCGAATCTCATTGTCAGACTTGAAGGAAACTGCCTTTTTCAGGAAGCGCAGCTGGCAGGCGTTTCATGCTAACTTCATCATTTTTGCTGAGCAGCATCTCTGTGTGGTGTGTGATCACATACTCAGCTTCCATACTGATCTGTTGCGTGAAGACAGAGATCTGCAGGCGTGAAGTTACCTCTGCAGGACGAGTCTCCTTGGTAACCTGATGCACTGCCAATTGTGTACCTGATTACTATCTTGCCTTTGATCAAACTGAGCCTAAAACCCATATTTGTAATCCAAGCCTCATTGTCGAGTAATCGATCAAAAATTAGCCCTTGAACAAAACCGGTGGGATAGTAAATAAATAGCGAAAATGGGAAAAATTGGCTGTTGAGAATGCATGGATCGAGCTGATCTAGGCAAATTTGATATCAAATTCAACGTCATGATGAGGCAAATCCTAAAATTGGCACCAAATGTATTTTCGACATTTTTAAAAAATTCTGCAATTCTACTGGGAAGGTCCAATCTTGCCAGGAGACACAATTGCGGGAGACTCAGTAGTGAATACTGGTCAGGTCAAAACAATTACGGGCTCGCTTAATTTAGGTCATCTCGAACTCAAAATTTCTTAAATCTTGCTAACATTTTCAGGCCATTGGGTAGATCGTGTTGTTCTGATTCCAAAAATGTGCATTATGAGGAATATAATCTACTTTGAGGGAAGTTATGGCAAAGCGGCGGAAACGGCGGATTAATCGCCGCCGGCCGCGTTTTGGCGAATGTTTACCGACGGTACTGTATGAACCAGCGCTATAAAGGGAGAAAATAACCAGAGGAAGGGTAAGACAGCCAACCTATAAGTAACATGCTCACTACAGAAAATCAGATCAGCTTGCCCATGGCAAGTTACAATACTGCTCCTAATTCGCAAACAATCGACGCTTTGCGACAGATTTTTACGTCGCAAACCGTCGCAGTGTCATAACTTCGTTCAAATTCAACCATATGAAAATTAAATTAACCATTGGATTCACCTCTCTCCTACCAATACAACTACCTAAATGACCTGTGGAATTGGATGCTCTTGACCTAGTTGTTGATCTCGACTTCTACGTCCGCTAATTGATTTACGACCCCTCCGCAAGCGCCATTGGTTCATTTTTATAGAGCTAAAGAATTTTAAAAAATATCTCATTACAAAAAAATTTTATCAGATCTGTGTTTTTAGAGCGTGGCTATCGTTCTGATAGTAAACACTGCGAAATTTACCGAGTTTGAAGTGTCTATGACATGGATTCTTCGAATTGAGCCTCAATTCCTAGTTAGCAGCGAACATCCAAATAAACTAGCTCATTTATAACAACAAGTTGAATGCCCTTTCTTTTATAGGTGGGTTTATACAGGTCCAGCAGTTGTCAGCCAATTTCAAGTTCTCAAGCCTTAAAAAATCTTCCGCCCTTGCTCGCCATATTTGAGTTTTCGACACTTCCAACAATATCGTTCTATTCCTCACGAAAAGCTCTATCGAATTGTGTCAATCTCGACCAATTTCGGAAAAATCAATTTTTTGACAATTTTGCATCGAGGACACAGGAATTTTTCCGATTTCAGTCGACACCGCGGTAAGAAACGGAGAGCTAACGGTCTAAAAGTGCGTTAACGAGCAGAATAGTAAAGGTTCTTTACACTGTCATGCTCACAACTCTCCTTCTGTCTAAACTGCCTTAACCAGAGCTGCCATTTTAGGGCGAAGGAAACTTAGAGAGGTATTAAATTTCGCGATTTTTACACATTTTCTTTCATTTGTTCTTCGAGTTGTTTCTGTCTGAGAAAATGCTTACGTTGGTGGGGCTGGCGGCATCATCAGCTCTCTAACCGTATAATCTGGCTCAAATCCAAGTTGGTCGATATTTCACCCCTTTTGCAGACCGACGAATTACAAAACCCGCCGCCTAGCGCTGGACTCGGCCTTAAGGCCTTCGCACACTTTCGCCGCCACGCGGTGCGGCACCACGATTAGGTATCGATTTGCCTCGCGAGGCGATTCTGCGTCTCTGCCCCATGCTTAAAGATAGGGCTGCCGCGTGGCGGCGAAAGTGTGCGAAGGCCTTTAGCCCAGCGCTCGGCGGCGGGATCATCGGCGACCCCTGTGTGGTTCGCACCTCGCTGCCATACCCACTGGCAGTGTGATTCTCCAGCGGAGCACTAAAATAACACTGATCGATCTTTTGGAAACCCTTCGACGTTCATATTTCGCCTTTGAAGTCAACCTCGATCCTGTCTTAACCCTGGGAAACTCCAAGCTTCCCATTTATTTGGTTAGTCCAAAAATTATGTCGGATTTGAACTGCCACATTAAAATTAAAATGTTCCAACACAATAGTTTTTCTTTAGTTGAAACAAAAACTTCCAGTTTCTACATGTCTTCCCTGACAATATGCAGTGATAGCATTCCATATATGGGTGTGCCATTTTCACATAAAATTGGACACTTCAAATCAAACTGGACCCTCTTCTAAACAAAGCTAACTAGATTATAACAATGGTTTTCTCTAATGTTACAAAAAAGATCCATTTGAAGAGTGATTAGAACCATTTTTACCTTGTTTTTACGTAAAATTTTTGTTGGGAATCATTTAGGAAAATTGTATGTCCAGTTATTCCAGTTTCTACTGATGTGGAAAGCTCATTTCCTTCTGCTGTTGATTTTACAGTATATATACTGCAATATCACCTGCAAAAATTATCTAACGAGTCTGTAGGAGCGGTATTACTCCGCTGATTTTTGCACCCAGCTGAGAGCGTGTCATATACGCCGCCTTGGCCGCGTCGGGCCGAATCGCAGCCCCAAACTGTTCTCTACGGCGTAAGAGGTGGAAATTGTTTCCGTCTTGAATACGGGCAACATTACGTTTATGAAAAGCTCAAAATTCGCTAAAAAACGCTGTTCAATTTATTCTTGAGGAAACTTCTTCTTGAACGAGCTAGCGGCTAAATCAAATATTGCTTGCGCTTTAGTAGAACTTTGCTCCCATAGAAGTCTGCTTTAAGATGACCATAATCTCTGTTCCTTTTCAGGTGTCAAAGTGCTAGTGGACTACTGTAGATCAGAAACAGCTCGGTTTCCATATTTCCGCTGTCTAAAAATTACAGATGGTTTAATAGGAGATAAATCACATGTGGCAAAAGAGATGTGACAAATCCCTTGTTGGGAAAGAGAAAATCGAGCCACTTCCGTCTACTTATAAAGAAAATTTTGCAAATTTCATGAAGGAAGCCATTGCTTAAACATAAGAGTAAAAGATATCCTCTGCCCGAGGTTATTAATTGGGTAATTATTGATTGAAATATAGGTTACCACGTGCTCGTGCCTATTTAAAGCGGAGCGTTTGTTATTCAAATTTAGTGAAGTTCAGAACTTCAGAGATACCCAAAACGTAAAGAGTGCAAAATTCCCGAAGAAAGTAGAGAATCCTGACTTTTTATAAGCCTTGTTTACGAAATTTCATAGTACACTCCAAGCTTTTATATTACATGAACTGGCAGACACTCCAAGCTTGATTAACTTTGCGATGTCTACTATCAAAATGATGGCCGCGCTGTACAAAGCACAGATCTGATAAAGAAATTTCATGACTGGAAACTTTTTAAAACTTTCTAGCTCTATAATGATGGACGAGTGGCGCTCGTGGAGTCGTAAAACAATTAGTGGACGTTTGAGGGGACGAGCTGCACAACTAGGTCGAAAGTATCCAATTCCACAGATCATTCAGATAGTTATATTGCTATGGGGAAAGTGAATCTAATAGTGCAATTTAGTTTTCATATGATTGAATTTGATCGAAGTTATGGCACTGCAACGGTTAGCGACGGAAAAAAATCTGTCGCTAAGCGTCGATTGTTCACGAATTAGGAGCGGTATTGTATGGTGTCGTAGCTGATGCTAGCTGTTATATGCAGATGTTGTGGTCTCCTAGCCTTTCGCTCCTTCAAATGAAAACATAAAACACCCACTGCTCCTTCCGGAATGCCGCAGTTTATTCGCTTGTTTAGTCCCGCACCAAATAGGCCTCCATTTATTTATTTATTTATTTATTTATTTATTTATTTATTTATTTATTTATTTATTTATTTATTTATTTATTCAAGGCATAGACAGACACAGATAATTGTCTAGCATGTAAAATGTAAAAAAAACATCGAACAATACATCACAAATTGACAACTCGAACACAATTCAAGTAAACAGCAAACCACAGGGATCATTTCTTGACTGTTTGGTATTCAATCTTTGACAAATATTCTACAGGCTTGAGAAGTATTCCATTTCAGTATTTCATTTCAGCCAATGGAACGTGCTGAGCCGACCCTTCGGATGATATGAACAGTCTATGGGAAATCGTTCACATCACATCAGCTCCAGTATCTCGCAAATAATAACAAAACGAATAGGAATAAATTGCACCAAGAATGTTCTGACATGCCACTACAACAGCAATCGGTCCGCGTTGAAGATTAGATTTGAAGCACCTCGGGAAGGTGCAATCGAGGAACTACCTGTGACTCCAGTAATGGACAACCGAAAGAGGGTCTTTCTGAAATGAGAGTTACGAGTGAGTTTCGCCGTTAGTGTCTCATTGTGAAGTGTAGAAGGACAGGTTGGCGACAGTGATGTGCAGTATGATCCATTTGCCTCTGCTGCTTAATTAACGAGTGTGAACATTGCAGTGAATCCGGATGGTGAGTTTGTTTCTTCCACTTGGTCCCTCCTTTGTGTCCTTTGTGTTCGTAGGGTAGGTCCGGAAGTTAGGAGATACTGGGCAAATTAGGCTGTCCATTCATAATATTCAAGCGATCCTGCGATTCAGTATGCGCAGTGCTCGTTGGGTTTTTGCACATTGTGCGCACGGCTAGTGCTCGTTCACATGAATGATCTGCACAGGCACTTTGAGGTCCGCGGGACCATTCGGGACCAGCGGGATCCTCTCACTGTGACGCTTCGTGATCTGGGATGGAAGTTAGCCATCCAAGACGAGCAGCGGATGCACGGGAGGGAGGTGTTCGCATTGGTTGGTCGCGGGCGGAGCGGCCGCGAGTCAGGAGGCAATACCTGCAACGTCAACCCATGCTCGACATCTCCACACGCGCTGTCACACAACGACCCGCTGGTGGCCGTCGCCGCCGGCCCAAGGATTGCGACCCGATGAAGGGCCTGAGCGACAGAACCGACGGGAGCGACAGCGCCAGCGCTCATATACGGACAGATTTCGGCGGCGATCGCTCGGTTTTAATCGATTTGCATGTTTTCAATGGGCGACGAGTCGCTCTCGTCGCGAAGGATGAAAGACGAACAAGAGGGGTACGCAGATAGACCAGATTTGTAGCGATTGCAATCATTTTTATTTTCCTTTTCATTTATTGCGCCTTAAACAAACAACAGTAGGCAGGAACAAGAACATATGCTGCAGTCTGAGTGTTTTTCAATCCTTTGATCCTAAATGTTTAGGAATCTTTTATAAGATATGTGATCGTAGCAAACTCTTAGTCAGTAATTGGAGAGAGGCGAAATGAATATAGCGGCAGCAGCACGAAAAGAAAAGTAGACAGAAAAAGAGCTTTGTGTGTTAATGCTTCTGTGCCGTTGCCATCAACAGCACACCATCAATAAGCTGAAACGATGTGAGAGTACGAGGACAATGTATGAAATGTTGAGAATGTGAATGCAAGACAACGAGCAATGCTACGAGCTGATAATTTTAATGACGGTTCGAAAAACACTCATATAATTGACAACAACAATACAGAATACTACTCTTGAATATCTTTAAAGCAAGTTTACTTGATCTGCCGGTGTCTTCATGGAATTTACGAGTGTGAGTGTTGCTGCTGAGGACGGAAGATGGTTAGAGACTGAAAGCACTAACGGTTGCTTACTCTTTCTAGAAGCTTCAACAATTCAATACTTATTCTTTCTTGAAACTAGAGCTGTTCTCGGATTGCAGAATTTTAGCGGGTGAAGCTGCCATCCACCTCGCAGGTCTATAAAACACAAAGTTGAATAATTTGCTGAAACCTCTCCTTTGAATGCGCTGATAGTGTAGGTTAAAACCACCTGTTCTCTCCCCACACGGCCGGAATATCCAGTACTTACTAGGTATCAATCTAATTTCCCTGAGTAGAATGCGGAAACTAAACACAAGATCAGCAAAGCACGTTTTTTGTAAACTTTTCAATCCCAACAATTTCAATCGATTAGGATAATCAGGTAAATCAGCAAAATTCGTTCGTGAATTGTTGGCACCATGGAAAACCAGTTTCGTGAAGGTTTTTTGAACTCTTTCGATTTGCAAAATCTCGTTCTTTTTGATCGGGTTCCAAAGCTGAGAGCAATACTCTGGATGAGTTAGAACGTAGACTTTGTACAATCGCGTAAGTAAACGAGGGTCAGTCGTACGAACGTTGCGAAAAATCAGAAAAAGAGTGCGAAAAGCTTTTCTAACCAAAACCCTAATGTGTTAAGAGAAATTTAATCTTGAGTTGAACAATACACCTAGATCTTTTGCTAGATCAGTGCTTTTTAGTGGTATGCCGTTAACACTGTGCTCTCTAGCCGATCCTTCTCTTAGTGCATGACGGAGCTTTTATCGAAATTGACAGTCAGATTCCAGCGGGATGCATAATCAGCTAATCTCACAAGGGACCTCTCAAGTGCTGAACAAACACTATCGGAATTCTCTCTATTATAGATGCCATAGATCTTGATGTCGTCTGCACAAAGCTGGGCTTTCAGGTTCTGTGAGGCAGTTAGAAATTCTGGCAAATCCATGATATAAATCAGGAAAGGTAAAGGCGAGAGAGCGCCACCCTGTAGAATCCCGCTTCTGCAATGATGTTTAGCCAAGAATTCCCTTCCAACCTTTACAGTCATAAACCTGTTACTCAAACATGAAGTGAACCACCTTAACAAGTTACTGCCGATTCCCAGAAGCTCGAGTTTTGAAATTAACTTAGCGTGACTCACTTTGCCGAAAGCCTTTGAGAGATCTATGTAGATGACATCCACTGACATGCCTTGATTGACAGCAACATTCCACTCCAATAAGCTATCAACGAGGTTGGTAATTGTTCAAGCTCCAGACATGAAGCCATGTTGTTCAGAAGGAATAACACGGAGCCTCTCAAGCCAAGCAAGAAGTTTCTGTCTGATAACCTTTTTCATAACCTTTACAGGGCACGGAGTAATGCTTATTGGACGGTACTGAGATATTAATTGAGCTCCAGTAGTCTTAGGAATTGCTGTGACTAGCGCCCCTTTCCGAACCTCTGGAATTTCACCGTACAGCATTGAGGCATTGAAAATGAAGGCTAAGAGCTCCGAGAACGGACATTTTTTGAACACAATGGGCGGGATACCATCATAAGGCTCAGTAAAAGAAGGTTTTAAGTGTTTGAGAATTTTGCAGATCTCAGATCGGTGAAAAAACATCACAAAACTGGTGTGCAGCGAATGGATTCACAATAGAAGATGAAGAGGTGTTTGGTGCAGAGTCGTAAGAAAAGACGCTTGCAAAGAACATTCCCAGAGCAACAGCCTTTGATTTATCATTAAAGCGCGATGAGCCATCTATATCAGTAAGCAAGAGAATTTGTCCAGCAGATTTGATTTTGCTTCGGATATTAAGCATGAAGCCCTTTTACGGAATTTGCAGAGATAAGCCGCCGTTCCTTATACGCCCAGAATTTTTTGATATGAAAATCAGCGTCTTTGCAAATCTTTTTATACAAACTATTGTTTAGTGGGTCGGCTTTGCTGAAAAATACGCGCTTTTTCTGCGAAAGCAAGTTTCGAATGTGAGTAGGAAGCTTAAGGTCAAGAGGAGTGCAGAATTTGAAGGGTACGTGCTTTGAAAGAACATCGTATACTACAAAACAGAACCTACAATAAAGGTAAAGCAAGATGCATAACCATCGAACAAATAGGCCCAATCTACACTAAAGAAATTCAAATTAAGAGAAGTATAATCAACGGTGGCGAAATCTGGTGTTGGGATACCCCATGAAGGTTCGCGAGAAGTCTGAAACCAATAGTGCAATGATTGGATGTGGAGAGAGGAGGATGAATTTCAACGTTGTTTACAAAGTTGTTTGATGTCAGAATTACGTCGAGTGTTTTGTCGTGATGAGTGTATCGACAATCATTGACGTATTCAGGAAATTTACAAGACTAGTGTAAAGATTCATGTTGGTGTGCAAAAACACAGTTCTATATCAGAATTTTGAGCTCCATCTAATGAGCTTCATCCTATGCTTATCACTGTCACCGTCGATGCGAAAATCTTGAAATTTGAAAGCAATGCATAATCTTTTGCAAACCTGCTACGAAGATGTGCAAAGTATATTTGCGGCATAAAATTTCACACAGAATTCAACTACATCATCGAAGTACCTTCTAGAAGAAGTCATTTCTTTAAGAAAAAGCATAATTGTGTGTATCACACAGTTGGAGACAACCTACAAACCAGAATTCTATGCAGAACTCGATTACGAAGCTTATATGCACAAACACAGTCGCGTCCCCGCCCCCCCCCCCGCTTATAAGCCTCCGGATATGACGCGACTCTTGACATAACGAAGATTTTTTCGGGAACCGGCCAGCTTACCTTTACGCCGGTACAAACCAACTTCGGTTAAGACGTCGGATACAACGCTACTCCCATTATAGCGCGGTTACGAGAGAAACTCTTCGCTCAAAATGACTCCCATTGGAACGCGACCCGGGCTCAATTGCGGTCCCACACAGAAAATGGAGGCGAGCAAGATGCTGACAGCGTTTTTGATCAGACCTGCTGTTCTACTGCCTCGTTCGCAGTCACGAGCAGCACCTGTGCGACAATGAATTGGATGCGAATTGACGTTTTCGCGATGCGCGGCCCACTGAAGTACTAGTAGTAAGCAATATGTCGAGCACTGGGGAAGGCTTAAGCTTGTAGTTGTTATAAGCGATCTATGTTGGAAGACTTCCTCAGAAACAACAAAGGATGTCGGTTCAAACGCAGATTTCTCAACTAGAATGTTTGAGTGTTTTACAAGTTTGGCTTAAGCTTAAAGCAGGTGGTGTAGAGGCAACATGCTGCTACAGGATTTTTTGCTGCGATATGAACTCTCCCGTGGTACTTGTGCTTCAGCCCTCTCTTTTGGAGCAGAGTTACAGCAACAGCGTTGTTTAATCACATGCAACACAACGACGATTTAACGGATAGGGCACGGCTATTTAACATATTCGCGACGATGTCCACTTATATGAGTGGATGTTTTTGTTCAATTTCCTTCTCAAATTCGCAAATTTATAGTAACAAATCAGTCTTGTGTTTGCGTAGGCGGAAAAATGATAGGCTTTTTCGTAACTGACAAGACAAAAACTTTTCCCATTACTGAGGCACAAGAGCACATACTTTTAGACGAGAATTAATTAACAAATTTTGTGTGAAACATGAACTGAACACCTAAATGAGACAATAGGCTCTGGGTGATTATGACAATAAACAAACATTCGACAAGAACACATCCCACGTTGGAGCGCATCAAACAAACATACTTTTCACAACTTGAGCAGCACGTATGGACACTCCTTTCTCCTTGGCAATATCTCTTCCCAGGCTAGTGCTCAGTTTTTTATAGCGACCTGTGCAGTTCTTCTGGACTTTTCGTGAGTCGGCAGTAACATTTTCTAGGACTTTCTAGGACTTTTTTCTTGTTTTTTTTTTCGTGGGTGCCCAAACAAAGGAGTGGACACACACGCGCCAAAGATGCAGCCGGCGGCAGTGGGCTCGAAGACGCTCTCGCCGAGAATGTGCTAACAGCGCTGATCCTGCGCGTAATCGGTTAGGCCTATGGCCTTTGCCATACCATCGCTCACCCCGAGCGACGCCTAATGATATGCACCCATATCGATTCCATCTCGCCGCCCGATCGATATGGGAGCACATCATTAGGCGTCACTCGGGGTGAGCGATGGTATGACAAAGGCCTATGGTATATTCCCGCGTCGCTCCAGCGACGGACGTAGGGCAACTGTCAATGACGCGCCTTCGCTGCAGTGGCGCACGACGAGTGACGCAGTGCACTGCGACGAGCGATGGGCAACGATGGTCGCTGAGGAGGGAGTGCTTGCCTTGGCCTATTCTGCACACTTCCGCTCACATATTTCGACACTTCCTTGGTTCGTGACCGTACAACAGCGATTTCAACACAAGCATGGTGATGGTGAGCATGGTGAGCATGAGTTTGGTGGCAGGGTCAAGCTTGAGGTTCGAGAATTGAAGAGGGAGTCGTACTGTAGCCTCGAATGGAGGGGGGGGGGGGGGTCGTACTCTCTCAGTTTTGGCAGAGGACTCTCTCCAAATTCAGGTTTTTAGATGATGTTTGCATCTATTAATAAGTTGTTTTTTCCGGGTGTGACTACGACAATGCGGAGATTTACAAGCACTTGCGTTTCCTGGAGTTAAAAAAATAGGATTGAATATCAAAAAAAATTTAATGCCGATTACTGTGCAGTGAAAAATAAAGATTTCCTGTCTTCAGATTTATAGTCAAAGAGAGATTTTCATTTTTTTCAGATTTTTCCAGGACGTCATGGACACGGTAGTTTTCTGCCTGATGAGCGACATATACTTCCAGAATTGCACTCTATAAAATTTCAAGTGTTAATTACTGATGACGACCTAAGTGCTTTCCCTACAAGATTTTTGAAGCGCTCTTCGAGTCGATGACGGAATGGCAACCGAAGGACGGACTTGCTTGAAAAGTAATTTCTCTCCTGCAGGAAACAGCATCAGAAAATGAAATTGCACCCTATAAAATTTTAAGCCCGTTTGACACACAGTGATAAAACTATGTTTCTCTGAAACGATATTTTATATGATCAGACGTCTCGATTTACCGAAAAGATATCGACACACTAATCACATGGAACATGCTACTTTTAGAAACTGCCTTTTAAAGCATAGAAAACACATCTACTAAAACTTTATGAATTTTCCAGGAGCCCCAAAAAATCTCCGTGTTACGGCAGTTTACATGCGGCTACTGCGTTCTCTGACATGATCAATCGCAATTGAGATATGGATGGACTCCTCGCTGGAAAATTTTTTTCTGCCTTCTGAAGGACAGGACGACAGAGAGTGGAATTGTATCATATAAAATTTTAAGTCGTGCTTAACATACAATAAGAACTATGCTTCTCCGCTGCGATGAAGATATGACGAGGATGGATCGCATACAAAATTCTCATTTTTCATGAAAATATTATTTTTTAGCCGAAGCAGATCACCCATACGGATAAAATTTAGCCACAAGAACCTAAAAGTTTTGATCAATTCACTGTGTAAAAATTGTGATTTTCTGGATAGAACAGGTTGAATCGACCTCTGGTCGACTTTGCACCAACGTCATGGGAGAATAAAATTGAACGTTCACAAAAAGGTTCATAACTCGGTAAGTTTTTCGAATTTTGAAAACTATTTTAGCTTTTCATAAAGTAGATAAAAAGCCCTTTCTCATGGTTAAAAATCGTTTTCCAGAAAAGGAGCCGTCACGCGTGGCTGCTGGTTCGATTTTTGTGCGAAAAAATTGAAGTGGCTTCACAAAAATATTCATAACTTGACCAATTCCTCGAAGTTTCAAAATCCCGCTAGCTTTTCAGAAACTAGATGAAGAGCCCTTTCTTGCTGTGTGAGAAGTAATGTCCAAAAATTCGGTCTTCATGCGCGGCAGGGGAGGTTCAATTTCGGCTCCATGTCGCGAAAATACGTACCGGAAATCGAACCCCCCCCCCCGCCCCGCATGAAGATCCCTTTCTTGGAAATCGGTTCTAACATGGTTAGAGAGCACATTTGCTCTGTTTTTTGATGAGCAAGCGGGATTTTTGAACTTCGAAAAATTAGTCGACTTATGATCAATTTTCGGAAGTCGTGAACTAAATTCTTCGCCGTCGTCATCGGAGTGATCTCACAAAAATATTCATAACTCGACTAATTTTTCGAAATTCAAAAATCGCTAGCTTTTCTAAAAGTACATAAAATGCGCTTCTTTACGGTTACAAACGCGTTTAGCAAAAAAGGAACCTTCATGCGGGGGGGGGTTCGATTTCCGGTACGTATTTTCGCGACATGGAGCCGAAATTGAACCTCCCCTGCCGCGCATGAAGACCGAATTTTTGGACATTATTTCTCACACAGCAAGAAAGGGCTCTTCCTCTAGTTTCTAAAAAGCTAGCGGGATTTTGAAACTTCGAAGAATTGGTCAAGTTATGAATATTTTTGTGAAGCCACTTCAAATTTTTTTCGCTCAAAAATCGAACCAGCAGCCACGCGTGACGACTCCTTTTTTGGGAAAGATTTTTATGAGAAAGAGCGTTTTATCTTCTTCTTGAGAGGCTAGAAAAATTTTTAAAATACGGAAAACTTACCGAGTTATGAACCTTTTTGTAAACGTTTAGTTCATGCTCCGATGACGTTGGTGCAAAGTCGACCAGAGGTCGATTCAACCTGTTCGATCCAGAAAATTATGATTTTTTTTTACTGTGCATTGATCATGACTTGGAAGTTTTTGTGGCAAAATTTTATTCGTATGGGTGGTCTGCTTCGGCTAAAAAATATTTTTTTCATGAAAAACGAGAATTTTGCTTACGATATCATGTCGTCATTGCAGTTCCGTCATCGCTGCGGAGAATCTTGTTTTTTTGCTGTATCATGTACAGAGCTGGGGTTTTTTAGCTCCATTTTTGTTTTTTATGACGTTTTCTTAGGATGGGAGAACATTATTTCCACAGAGAAGTCCATCGTCCATCCTTCCTTTTTCCGCTCCATAATCGATTCGAGGAACGCTTCCAAAAAATTCATAAGGAAAACACTAAAGTCGTCGTCAGAAAGTAATACTCAAATTTTTATATAACACAATTTCGGAGCACAATTTCAGATGCAAACGTCGCTACTTCAGGTAGAAGAATGTTCCGTGTCCATGGTGTCCTGAAAAAAAAACTCCATAAATTGAACAGTGATGATTGCTACCAGAAGATCTTTATTTTGGAGTGTCGAAAATAGCGTTTAAAATTTTAAAGAATTTTATTGTGTTTTGAAAACATTATTGTTCAGGGAACTCGTTTCATTTTCCTCTTCAGTGCCGAAGCCGCACCTGAAAAGAAGAATCTATTAAAGAGTTCAAACTGCACAAGAAACCTTGAAAAAATCAAGAAATACAAGAAATAGAACAGTGGAAGAGAGAGGGAGGGGGTCGTACAAATTCCGCTTCAGAGGGGGGTCGTAAATTTCCAGCAAAAATCGAACCCCACGCTTGACCCTGTTTGGCGGTCGTGTGGTGCCTCTTTTGTTCTCCGGGTTTCCGTCGTGGCTAGGCTCATGTCGAGCTTTTTTCCCCCGCGAACTTCCTCTTCGGCACGGAAATCCACATTTCTGTGCCTGGCAAGTCACAGGGAGGTTTCCTTCACATGTCCGGCACAGAAATGTGCCAATTGAATGGCTACTTTTTGAGGAGATACCTTTGTAGACGTTTTTCCCACTTTTGTGCCGACTCGCGCATTTTTTCTCCTGAAGTGAAATGCATGAGTGAGCACAGGCATGGTGGAAACCCCCTAGCAGAACACTGCTTTGGAAAAATTTGGCCTCAACTGGGACGGCTGGACACGTTCCGAGAACACTCTCGTGTCGTGTCGAGCACAGAAACGTCGGTTTCCGTGCCTGTGGTTGGAATGAGAAACGAAATAAATGAGTGAGCACAGGCATGGCGGAAACCCTTCTAGCAAAACACGACATCGACGAAATACCTTTGAAAACAACAATCCTACAACGGCATACTGATCAGAAGACGATAAAATGGGAAAAAACACGAAATCACGATCGAAACGGTCGACAAAACAAGGAATCCAAAAAATGCACTGAATCAGCTGATTCGCTAGAATTCTGCAAGTCTCCCTCTGCAGAACTACGTGAACTATGCCAGCCTCAGCGATGGTATCGCTGTGCACTCCCGCCTCGGACGGGAGTATACCATAGGCCTTAACCTCCGCCTGGAGGCATGGAATGCGAGTTCGAGCTACACCTGGAGCAAGAATTTTGATCGCAACAAAGCAACCTATAACATCAGGTTACGTAGTTGTGCTGTTAATCACGCCTAGCTGACCTCTGCTACTCGTTATTCCTCGCACATATGTGTAGCATTTATACAAGCAACCGAAGGTATATCTGAGGACAGGGCACAATTAATGATGCGTTCTTGTGTATAATATGATATGATATAATATGTTGTCAGTAATATGTCGTTCTATGCTTTAATACTCTCTTCATGGTCACACACTTCAGTGCTATAGCCATATTGAATCATTGAATGCGATCTTTAAAAAATCTGTGCTTAAAAGGGTAAAAGAGTCAGCTTCGGTTGGGACGCGAAACTCGTTATAACGCGGATTTTCTTCGGAACCTTCAAACGCTTTATACAGAGAGGGGACTAATTTTTTAATTTTTATTGTTATACAACACGCATAGCTCTCAGAGTTAAAATGAAGTGTCATTTAATGTTGATGTCCTATATAGTACTATGCTAGAATATTACAGTACCGGACATCTCTTTTGGTCATTGGCCGGAAAGACCGCGCAGGTCACTTTGGAACGGACCAAAGCGGCCTTTTCAAATAACTTCTTTAGAAATTGAATATTCCTGAAAAAACCAATATAGCTGAGCTCAGCAGCTCGAGCTCTATCCATTGGTATACAACTGCCGATACTCAATGAACCTTTTCCCATCGATTTTTTGCCGACTCTTCTAATCGCAACTGGACCCTCGTCGTTTACCTTCATTCCCGCAATGGTTTTTTGGAGTACTAATTATAAATTTGATGTTATTTTTGACAGTTTACCCACTTGTGCTGTGCAAAATGTATATAAGACCGAACATATAAATCGAGCGGGCACGACCACTCGCAAATTGCACCGCGGGCGTGTCCAGAGCGCAATAAGTCTGTCAAGTTTGAATCTTTCCGGCTGCAAGTTGTGGATTTTGTAAGCAATAGAAAGTTCAATAGGTGCGCTGAAACACAGCAAAGGGCTTATGATTGGACAAAGCTACAGCGGTGCGAAAATGCAAGTTAGCCTTGTGTGACACGATTTTTCCGAGTTCAGTCGACTACCGCAGGAAGACGAGAAGAGCTTACGGCATGCATATGCGTGGGCGAGCACGAGACTGAAAGCACTTTACGGCGACATGCTCGCAACTCTCCAGATGCCTAAACTGCTTCAGCCCAATCTGCCATTTTAGAGCTGCGGAGGGCAGCGGTGAAGTTCAGTCCCCTTACTCGTCCACATTTGAATTGTCAACACTCCCAATAGTACCATCCTGTTCAGCTCGAAAAGCTCTATAGAATGGTTTCAGTCTCAACCTATACTGGGAATATCACTTTTTTGCAACTTCGCATCAAAGGCGCGGCGGCCCAAGGCCGCGGCAGAATGACGATGACGTCATCGAAAATCGATATTTTCGAACCGGGCCAAGTTTGATAGCATTCGATCGAGCTTTTGGTATAGCCTTCTCTATAGCTTTTGGTATTGAATGGTGTTACTGTGAGCAGCAAGAACTGTTATCTGGACGACTAAGGGCGCGAAGAACATCGACAGTTGCAGTGCCTAATTGGACGCGCGGGCGTGTACTGAACGCGATAACTCTGTCAACGGTGAACCTTTCCGGCTGAATTGGTATTTTACGATGAAGTGCTCACAACTTCCCAGCCGCCTAACCTGCTTTAATCCCAGCTGCCATTTTAGAGCGGCGGAAGGCAGCAGTGAAGTTTCTTCCACCGTTATTTCCACAGTTGTTGAGTTTTCGACACTCGCAAGAACGCCATTCTGTTCAGCACGAAAAGCTATATCGAAAGGTGTCACTCTCGACCAATTCTAGAAAAATCGATTTTTTTGACAATTTCCCATCGAGAACGTGGGCGCCATGGCCGAGTATGTCCGGACGATGACGTCATCGAAAATCGATATTTTCGAAATTGGCCAAATTTTCTCGTCTGAGATCACCTACCGGTTATTTAGTGCGCTGATTACGAATCCGACGTCCGTTTTTGAAAATTCCGCCGATCTTTGTAAGTTTTGGATGTTCTCCTTGATAACTGAGGGTGATCGGGTCGGGATCACCGATTTTGCTCAAACTTCTTCTAAGGGGAGAGGTTATTCAGTGTGCCGAACACAATGCCGAAGTCCATTTGGCCGATTATGGCAGGAGATCACCCATACCGATAACTGAGGGTGATCGTTGATACTGACTCGACCGAACTCGACGGAATTTTCAAAAATTGATGACGAATTCATAATCAGCGCACCAAATAACCCCTAGATGATTTTGAACGAGGAAATTTGGCCAATTTCGAAAATATTTATTTTCGACCTCATCGTCCTTCTGCCGTCCTTGATGTGAGATTGTCAATAAACCGATATTCCCAGAATTGGTCGAGGTTGACACCATGCGATAGAGCGTTTCGAGCTGATCAGAAAAGAACCATTGGGAGTGTCGAGAACTCAAATATGGACGAGTAAGGGGAATGAGCTTCACCGCTGCCCTCCGCAGCTCTAAAATGGCAGATTGGGCTGAAGCAGTTTAGGCATCTGGAGAGTTGCGAGCACGTCGTCGTAATGCGCTCTCAGTCTCGTGCTCGCCCACGCATTTGTATGCCGTTAGCTCTCCTCTTCTTCATGCGGTAGTCGACTGAACTCGGAAAAGTCGTGTAACACAAGGCTAACCTGCATTTTCGCACCGCTATAACTTTGTCCCATCATAAGCCCTTTGCTGTGTTTCAGCGCACCTATTGAACTTTCTACTGCTTACAAAATCCACAACTTGCAGCCCGGGGGCAGACATAACTCCAACGCCGCGCGAACCCCCCTGGCGTCGCGCACGGTGCGCGACGAAATTGGACCAGTTGTCGCGGTCCGATGCTTCCGACGGCTGCGAACGCTTAATAGGGACACGCGGCACGTCTTTGCCTCAATTCAACGTTTCTTGGAGATGGTATATGAATGTGGTTTCAATAGGACGATCAGCGACAGTTTGTACAGGAATCCTGGTCATGTGGATGGTTTCCAGCGTCAGCATTTGCCATCTACAACATGTTCGGTCAATTTTTATCCGTGATTGTAGTTACACTACGGGAAAGGGTCACTATCACCCATTCTCGGATCAATTGTCCTTCTGCAGACTGTAGCCTACCACATTCTGTGGGATCTTAAGTTCCTTGCTAGAAATGTGGTCTGGGAGCTTAAACATTGAGAATATTTCGTGCTCCGCGGCTAACCACGCGTCACCGAGCGCATGTCCTCGTTTCAGCGCCGCGACGTCGCACGCGGCTAGCGTGCGACGTCGCGTTGGAGTTAGGTCCTGGAGCCCTTGAAGCCGGAAAGAGTCAAACTTGATAGTTATTGCGCTCAGACACGTCCGCGGTACAATTTGCGAGCGGCGGTCGTGCCCGCTCGATTAATAGGTTCGGTCTTATATACATTGTGCACGGCACAGAAAATAACATTACATTCGTGGATTATAGTCTAAATACCGCGTGGTCAGGAACGTTCTGTTCGCTGTGGCTCGTCATCATTCACTGGAAAATAGGAGCAAAATCTCAGATCTTGTCATGACGTACAAAATGCTTTTTTGAAAGGTGTCCATCAACCCAACTATCTTTTTTGGGGGTGTACTGACGCGAACCGTTAGAGGAAAGCTTAAGCTTCGAGTCCCGGTTGCTGCGAACCACGAATAAGATCTGACTTTCTGACCTACAGGATTTTCAAGGAATTCAATTTGTCGCTTGGGAAGTACGATGACCTGGGGCTGGATTCATCAACGACTTACAGCAATTTAACAGAGAAAATTACGGCCGAAATCACTGCTAGCGCGGCTTATCAATATGGTGAGCGATAAGCCGCGTTATCTGTGTTTTCCGCTTTGAATTCTCCTTTAAAATTATGTGAGTCGTTGATGAATCCGACCCCTAGAGAAGCTGTCTGTGCAGGCTTGTCAACGTCCCATTGCTGGTTGAAGCTCTGGAATATGATATAGCGATTCTCTGTTGACGATTGCGTAATTGTCATTAGTATTACTATTTGTAGACAGAAGTTTGCTCGTTTGTTCTCTTTGTATTGCTTTGTTCACTTACTCTAGACTATGATCTACGCCTTGAAATGAATGAATAAATAAAAATACAAATAGCAACCCTTTTCAGTACTTCCTCGAGCATTGTAGCGCTAAGATTTTCAAGCACCTGCTTGGAACACACCCATACCTAGATCTGGTACTACATTTCTGAAGAATAAAACGCACTTGCTATTTTATCAAAACTATGAATGATGTTATACGGTGGGTGAAAGTTACAAGAGATCATGCGGGTTGTCGTTTTGTTGATCTCGGAAAGGACCGCCCGTGTTGATGAGCGGGAAGGCGGGAACGGCGGTCGCCACAGAGGGGCCCAGGAGTTCAGTTTCATTAGTGGTTCAGTGGACTTCGCCAACAGACACTGTTGCTTCACCGCTCCCCTCCACTTCCTCGGTCCCAGCTGCCACCGCCGGACGGGACTCGCTTACCCATTTTATCGAGTTTTTTTGTTGTTGTTGTGTTTCCACTAATCGACTCATCTATTCTAATAAATCGTTCGTTTCGACTTTTCCTGCCGCCACTCTACCGACACACAGCGGTGTGCATCCCTCCTTCCTATCGTACACTTGGGTCAATAAGAAACGCAACTTGGGGGCCAATCCGATGACCCAAGTGGATCGGTGAGTGGCAGTGTGACAAGTCAGGCAGCGGATTATTAGGGACGAGATCATGGATGCAGTACTCGGCGGTGAGCCGATCGTGAGTGACCGGGGCTACTACGATGGCGGTGATACAGCGGAATTGGATGACGTTGCAGGTTCGCGCGGGCCGCGAGAAGAAGCTAACGCTAACATTATGGAAGACGACCAGATGGCGGTGGAGCTGGAGGAGGAATTCCAGCGGTTGTGCGGAGAGAAAGCCCAGGTCGAAAGTATTAAGGTATGTAACCGAGTGGGGAGAGCCATCAAGAATATTGAGGTACTGGTCATGGCCGAAGTAGCCAAGTCAATGCGCTGCGGGCACCCGAGTCGTGCGGCGATTGAAGAAGTGGGCAGGGCGGCTACGGAGGCAGCGATGAGTGAGTTGGGCACCTTACGAGTGAAATGTAAGGAAAGCGCTGTGATGGAAAAATGGGTGCAGGTAGTGCTAGAGAGCCTGGAGTGGAATAGTAGAGTGAAGGGTGTCGAGCAGTTGGCAGAGCTTTTAGAAATGCGGGATGAGCTGAGTAGACTAAGTGAGGAGCACGGAGTGCCAATTGACAGGTTTCCACAGAGGTTCGAAGACGTAGTCAAAGAAAATGAGTCTTTGCAGGAGAGCGTACGTGCCCAGCAGAGTGAGCTGGCTGAGCTCCGAGAACTGAAGAGGAGACTCGCGGAGCAAGAGCGCGAGCTGCTTCAGATGCGACGAGCAATGGCGACTGGGGAAAACGCGGTACCAGAGCCAGCAGGTAGGCGTCGACGAGGCATTGACGTCTTGAATGCGCTACTCCCAGAAATGAAAACCCACCGTGAGACAGATGCGTTGCAGAACCGCACCAGCAAGGGCAGTCGAAGGACGGCGGCAACGGCCGAGAGGACTGTGAGCAGGGCGATGCAATGCGGGCAGTGGAGGAACCAAAGCGGTGAGTGCTTGGTTCCGACTAACGGTGGTGAGAGTGACGTGGAGGAAAGTGTGAATGAGGTGGGGCGGGACACCCAGATGGCCCATTACCTCAAGTACTTAGCCCTCCCGGAGGTGCGCCCATATAGTGGAGGACCCGGCATACAGTTTCAGTACCTTTTGGGAAAGTTTCACGCTGAAATGTCCGAGGAATAGTTGGTCGGAGGCCGAGTTAAGTGCTTTATTTAGGGCGAAGCTTACAGGCAAGGCTAGGACACAGTATGAGGCTCTGCCTTCAAAAGTGCGCGAAGGTAGTTTCGTGGCGCAGGTAGAAGCGTTGAGGCGAGAATGCAGGGCTGAGCTAAGGAACCACAGGATTGTGGATTTTGGGAGAGTTGAAGAAACTACGTAAGAATGAGGGGCAGCCCGTAGCAGACTTCTGTGTGGAGCTAGAGCGGCTGACCCGGAGGGCACATCCACATATGGATGAGGCTGCATTGGACGCAGAGAGGGCGCAACTGCTGTACGGGCAGCTGGCCCATTGGAATGATTCGTATCATTTGATGGAAGCGTTGGAAAGCGACAACCACGCGTACGATAAACTTAAGCAGACCGCACTACGATCGAGCGGCGTAATTGGACATTGCGCAACAGTGGATGGTGGTCAGAGCTGGAAGAGGAAACAGCAGAGAGCCGAACAAGCCGAAACCGATTGGGTCGGCGAGTGAACAGAATGAACCGAAGGACACCAAGGAGGAATCCCGGAGGTTGGTTACTCGGAAGCGGCCCCTGCTGTGTTATATATGTCATGAGGCTGGTCATCTCGCCAAGGATTGCCAAAGTAGAGGGCGGCAGCTGAAAGCTAGTGATCGGCAAGCAGCGACTTCGCTGTCTGCACGATTGATACAGACAGCATGTCGGTAGGTAGGAAAGGAGGAATCAAAGGGCGAAATAACGGAGGAACGGCCATGTCCTTTGAGTGGACCGAAGCACACTACTACCGTGGGAAACCTTTGGCAGGAAGTGGACGGGTCTTCTGGATACAGGGTCCGAGATTTCTATACTGCCTGCTACTGTGCTACTCGCGGCGAAGGAAGATGGGTATGACATCGACCGAGAAGTCGTAGAACACAGGATGGACCAGTCCGTACGTGTGTGCGACGCCTCGGGGAGGGTTCAGGGTCAAGCGTGGGGTTCGATTTTTGACGAAAATTTACGACCCCCCCCCCTTCCCATAGCGGATCTGTACGACCCTCCCCCCTTGTGTAGACCACCGTTTTATTTCCTATCCGCGTTGATTTTTTAAAATTTTCTATGCAATTTTTGTACCCTTTAATAGGTCCTTCTTTCCAGGTGGAGCGTCGACTGTATCAGATTAGCTCAAGAAAGAGGAAAACTGTTTGATTTAGTGATTTTTGTTAGAAAAAACGCTGATAAAGGTTTTGTTTATGTAATCTTCTGATAATAATATTTCGTTTGTTTACAGTTGAAAATAAAGCACTTTTGAGAGCAGTTGTCGAATTAATCACGAGTTCAACTTTTCAGGCTTTCTGAGCATTTCGTGAACACGGGACATTTTTGTACGTGAAGGAGCAACATCTGCATTCGAAATTGTACTCTATACAATGCAGAGTGTTAATTGCTAAAGCTGACTTAAGTGCTTTATCCACAACATTTTTAGACACTCTCGGAAGCGATGACGGAATGGCATCCGGAGGATGGACTTGTCGCGGAACTAATTTTCTCTCTTCTGCTGGAAACAAGCATCAGAAAGTGAACTTGTACCCAATAAAATTTTAAGCCTCCGTTTGACACATGGCAATAAAACCTGTTTTCTGAAACGATCCTTTGTGAACACACGCTCCGATTTCTGTCATTTGCCGAAAATTTTCGACACCGTTAATCCACATGAAAGGCATGGATCCTGCTTTTTAAAGCGTAGAATCCACACTTCTTATTGTTTTAAAAACTCTGTAAAATTTTCAGAGACGTTGAACAAACTCCGAAATATGGTAGGTTACGTGGATCCATTGCGTTCGCCGATATCATCGATGGAGACTGAGGATGGCCTTCTCGCGGAAAATTTTTCAATCTTCTCAAGGAAAGAACACGCGAGAGTGAAATTGTGCTTCATGGATTTTTCAGTCACAGTAAAAATCTGAGCTTCTTCGCAGCGATCTCCGATATGATTAGGGCTGATCGCGTTTAATTTTTCGCTTTTCAAGAAAAATTAATTAATTTTTACCTGATGCAGATCACCCACACAGTTGAAATCTTGCCACAAAACGTTTCAAGTCTTGTTCAATGCACAGTGTAAAAATCATGGTTTCCTGAAACGAATAGATTGTATCGACCTCTGATCGATATGGCACCGTCGTCATAGGAGCGACGAAATTCGACGTTCACAAAAATGACTATAACTCGGTAAGTTTTCCACAATTTTGAAAAGCCAATGACATTTTAAAAACTTGAAAAAAGGTGTTTTATACGGTGTGAAAATCGGTTTTCGAAAGCTAGATTTTCATAGGGGGCGGAGGACTTCGATTTTTGTGCGAAAAAAATTGAAGTGATATTGAATAAGTAATCGTAACTCGGTAAGTTTTTCGAGTTTTACAAAAGCCAATAGCTATTTGGAAACTAGAGGAAAAGCGCTTTCGAACCACATGAAATTGGTTTTCAACAGGGAGGTCTTCATAGGGGGCGGTAGGGGTTCGATTTCTGGTCCATTGTTGCAGAAATACGTGCCAAAAATCGAACCCCCCTCGCCCCGTATGAAGACCCCTTTTTTGAAAACCGGTTTCTATATGGGTGGAAGCACCTTTTCTCTATCTTTCAAAAGCAATTGGGATTTTTGAATTTCAAAAATTGAACCAAGTTATGATCAAATTTGTGAAGAACGGCTCGCAGACTCTCCACCGTCGACATTGGAGTGATTTCATAAAATTATCATAACTCCGTTCGTTTTTCGAAATTCGAAAATCCCAATTGCTTTTTGAAAAACAGAGGAAATATGCTAACTGACCATGCATAAATCGTCTTTCAAAAAGAAGGTCTTCATACGGGGCGAGGGGGTTCGATTTTTGGCACGTATTTCTGCAACAATGGATCAGAAATCGAACCCCCACCGCCCCCTATGAAGACCTCCCTGATGAAAACTAATTTCTGCATGGTTCGGAAACGCTTTTCCTCTAGTTTTCAAAAAGTAATTGGGATTTTTTGGATTTCAAAAAATGAACCGAGTTATGATCAATTTTTTGAAACCGTAACCAGAGGAGTTGGTCGGCCCATCACCGGAGTCATTGGAGTGATTTCAGAAAAAATGTCCATAACTCGGTTCGTACTTTGGAATTCAAAAATCCCAATTGCTTTTCGAAAACTAGAGGAAATGCGCTTTC
>OX377203.1:53701099-53741789 GCA_947396885.1 Heligmosomoides polygyrus polygyrus | reverse complement strand
ATTAGGAGAAGTTTGAGTTTGGAGTCGTCTGGTAGGACGAGAACAGGGTCCTGGTTGATTTTGTAAGGCACTAAGTATAATACTCCATCGCTAAGAAAGTAGTTCAGGAACGCTGGGTTATTGGGGTTGTTTGTGATGCTTTCTATAATAAAAGATGTGCGAGGACAATTTTGTAGTTCTTCGCGTACTTTACTTATGATGAAAAACTGGGTGTTATGGTGTTGATTAATCGCAATCGCATAGTTATACCATTTATGGGTGGATGTCTTGAGAGAGCATCGCAAACTACGTTTTGTTTTCCGGGGTGGTAATTGATAGTGATGTCAAATTCTTGGAGTGCGATTTGGTATTTTGCTAAGCGACCGGTGAGGTCTCTTCGATGAAGAAAAGCCTTCAACGGCGCGTGATCTGTAATTACTGTGGTTTGAGCGCCGTCTATATAAGGTCGGAATTTCTGAACTGAAAACACTAGTCCTAGTGCTTCCAATTCTATAGCGGGATAATTGGCTTCGTGTTTATTCAGTGCGCGGCTAGCATATGCAATAACGTGCGTGCATCCGTTTTGTTGCTGTTTTAGCACGCCAGCCATGCCTGATGCTGAGCTGTCAGTTTCAATTATGATGGGGTATCCTAATTTGGGTGCGACGAGTATCGGTGCTGTGGTTAAGGCTTGTTTGAGGGATTGCATTGCTTTTTCGCATTCGGATGTCCATTGGAAGGTTGCGTCCTTTTTTGTTAAGGCGAAAAGTGGGGCCGCAATTTGAGCAAACCCGTGGACGAACCTGCTTAAGAACAAGCACATTCCTATAAAAGCTTTAACTTCGGTTACGTTGGTTGGGGTCGGATACTTGTCGATGGCTTTTGTTTTGTCCGGGTTAGGTTGGATTCCTTCCTGATTGAGGACGAATCCCAGGAAGTTGATTTCATTGCGTGCGAATGCGTACTTTGACGCTTTCAATTTCATTCCTATGTTTTCAATTTTTCCAAGCACTTCGTCGATGTCGGCGAGGTGCTGGTCTGGCGTCTCGGATGTAATTATGAGATCGTCGATGTATATGAAAACTTGGGCTCGCAGGTGTTTCTTAAAGTTGTCCATAATGCGTTGGAAGGTTGCGGGAGCACCTTTGAGTCCCATGGGCATGCGTATGTATTCAAATCCGCCTAAAAAGCATGCAAATGCTGGTCGCTCGCAGTGGTCGGGTTCCAAGGGTATTTGATGGAAACCTTGTTGGAAGTCGAGCGATGTATAGAAGCATTTGTTCGCGCACAGATCTAAGATATCCTGAATATTTGGAAGTATGGACTGTTGGGGCTTAGTAATCGCATTAAGACCCCGGAAGTCAATTGTGAAACGCCAGCTAGTAGTGTCTTTCTTCTTTACCAGTACAATGGGTGCGCAAAATGGTAAAGATGACTCACGTATGATTTCATCTTCCATCATTTGTGCTATTTGCCTTTCAATTTCTTGGCGCTTTTCTAGTGGGACCCGGTATACCTTGCGAGTAGGGATGATATGATTAGGTATAAGGTCTACGCGATGCCGGATATGTCCGTTATATTGACCCAGATGGCAGTCTGGTCCAACAAAAGCGTTCGAGTGGTTGTGCAGAATCATTTTCAACTTGGCTAGTTGTTGTGTGTCGAGGATGGATTTGCTGAAGTTAATTTGCTATGTGACATCGAAACTGGCTTGTGGTGTGGTGCGAAGTTTTGGTAGCGCGCTTTCCCAGTTGACTTCAGGTGAAGTATAGGGGGTGTTGCTAGATTGTATGTTCGCAATTTGCATGTTAGGGTAGTTGATGAGGTGCGCGTTGGCAATATTCATGTTTTCATACAACTGGATAGCTGTATTGCATGGATTAGTTACGAGTTACGTTTTGTTTAGGCGTAACGAGCGCGCGTGCGACCACGTAGAGAGAATCGGAAGGACGTCGATTGTCCTCGATGAAGAACGTGGAATTGTGACTTGGGGAAAAGTTATCTACATGCGCTTCAACGTAATTCTTAATGCGTTTTTCTAGGCGTAGTGAATTAATTAAACTTTAACTTAACTTTATGAAAAGTTGGAATTGGTAGGATTTGCCTAATATGGTTTATGCTAACTGTATGGTGAGTGTCTGTTCCTATGGTGACGGTTTGGTTATACATATCCAGTGACACTTTTATACCATTTTGGTTGAGACTTCTAATGAAGTCGGTTCCTAATAGCATAGGCGCAGGGCATTCATTATCATCGGAAACGTGCAGTAGATGTAGTAGTGGATACTTGCCTATTTGGATGGGTAGGATCATAGTACCTAATAAGGTAACTGTAGTTCCGTTAGCTGTTTGTGCCTGCTCTCTGTGATGCTGTAAGAGAGATGACGAAATTTGCGTGCTATAGATGCCTTCATGTACGAGATAGAGGCACCACTATCCAGTAGAGCGGTTACTGGAGAGCGATTGATGTTAATATTGATGTATGATAGAGAGTTGTGCGATAGGTTATTAACACTGTTAGCGGTCCTGGATGGATCGCCGTAAGTTCACATTCTTTTGCGTCGCTCTTCAAAACTCATCGCCGCGATGGAATCGCGGCGACGGGAATTATTCACGAAGAAGTATGCAAGAGGGCCCCCACACACTTCTACGGCAACGCCGCTCCCCGCTATGGTTAAGGATAGAGCAGCGGCAACGTAGCAGAAGTGTGCGGGGTCCTCAAGGACCGGCGGCGGACACGGAAGGGTCGGCGGAGGTCCGGCGCATTGGCGACAGGTCCCCTTTGATCGTGGGTACCACGACAGGTCGGTTGTCGAAGAAAAATTACATTAATTGAGGAGTCGCGTCTTATGAGGAGGCGTTATGATGGGAGGTTTAAGACCATCACAGTAAAGTCCCCGCACACTTCTGCGGCAACGCCGCGGCCCTATCCCTAACCACAGCGGCGAGCGGCGTTCCCGCAGAAGTGTGAGGGGGCCTTAAGGAAAAGCTTCCTCGCGACTCAACACACCTTCTTCACGCCTCTAGCGCCTTCATCCTATAGTATTCGTCCTTGCCGCTCCGGCGTACCGTTGACACCGTTCTCCAGTTCACTGTAGCAGAACCGCGCTCCATTGAAAGCGGTGCGCCTCAATCGCCATGATCGGATTACGGGGCACCTCGCCCCCAAGCACGCTGAGTCATCGCTGAGGGGCAGATTCCAGACAGAAAAAGAGCAGTGGCGGTACTTGCACTGTGGCGTCTCTGAATTTGCGTGCACTTCATGAGCCGGCTTGTTCAAGGAGGAGACATTGCCGGATTTGGGGTTATGAGATCTAAGAAATGGCTATCCTACAACGCTATGCTATTTAACTTTCGACTCTCACATTAAGCTGGATTCCATGATGTATTGATCGTCGACCATTTGCCCCTCCTACTAAAATCAGAAATAAGACATCTATGTCACGACGCCGGGTGGCTCCTCGCTGTGCATCGGTGGGCGAAGGCGTCACCCTGCGCAGTGACGTGGGGTTGGCTACGTATGGGTCCCGGCTCGCTACGAGCTCGCCTATGACCACGACCACCTGCTATGATACTATAGGCCCTGCGGACCCAAAGTCCCGTTATACGAAGGCTAAGGGGCGATTATCCTTACGCACCTACACTTGTCCGCTTCCTGCGGCCTCGTCCTGCGTGGACTAGTTGTTCACATTCACTGCGTATCCGATAGACTCAGCCTTCCGCAGTATGACTGCCGTCTGCGGGATTGATGCCATTTACTTCTACGGATCGGTCAATAATACACACATACACGTTGACGGATAAACCGTATATCATCTTCGATATAGTACACGATACTGTTATATCAATGTCCATATCTATCCCATCGTGCCGCAAGTAGAAACTAGGGTTAGAAGTTGATCAGCTTTATAGGGGTGTATCCCAGAGTGGTTGAGGGGCAACTCGCCCCCGTTTGTCCCCGCTCCGACTGCCCGCTGCCGTTTCGCAGTGCGCCAGCAGTTTCCTGCTGCTGGCGAGCTATTTCGCATAGAGCCGCCGTCCCCTGTGGGAATATGCTCTCTCGCCGGTACTTCCGCAACCAACGTCACATTATGGGACGCCGCTGAACAGGCATTCATTGGTCCCAATGTGCAAGTGGACTTGGAGCCAAACCGTGAAAGGAAAGGGGTATCAGCATTTGTAGTCCTCTTGACATTCTTGAGCATTCTTGAGTGAATGTTGACAGTGAGCAACAACGAAGGTCCGAGTTGTCCACAAGCTAAAGTGGATCTAGTGTAAAGGAATAGCGGAATAGCGTAGTATAAGATACAAGTGCTCCGACACGCCTAAAGGCGTGTCTCGCACTTGCGCGCTTCGCGCGACTTTGCAGCATAATTGACCTATGGGAAGTAGTTTTTGTAAAACTTAAAATCCGCTAACATCTAAGACCTGCTGCGTGCTTTATCGGCATCAAGCCGTTCGCCACTTCGGTACCTTCATCATAGACATTCTCTCCGGACCGCCCATTGGTTTGCTCTGCGCAGTACTTCTGTCCCTCAGGTTGCTCTTCCGCAACCGTTCTCATGCTCAACATCTAGCGTTTCAGGGTATCGTTGACATCCCTTCCGAAGCCAGGTCCCCCTCACTCGTTTCTTTTTACTGGATCTAATTGCTGGTCCGCCTTTACTGGTCTTCCCTTCCCTCTTTAGTTCCCCCACCCTCCTGGTCCCAACTCCTGGCCCACTTTTTTGTTTAAACTTTTAACCGCTACTGGTCTCTTCTTGCTAGTTTTCCCGTCCTGGCCCCTTCTCCAGGTTGTTCCTTTCCTTCCTGCTCGCTCTCCTGGTAAACCCTAGAGGTTCCCTTACTGCCGTTCTCCACCACATCCTTAGTGGGCCTCCCATGCTAACGGCAGACGTCGGTGACACATATTCAGAATCAGTACGCTTGTTGCGCGACGTAGAGGACCCATGTTCTGGATCAAGAAGCTCAGAAGCGCGCACAGTCGCCGCTGTGTCGAGCATGAAGAGGCTATGCATATGGCAGATTCCTTGTTCCCCGTATGATTTCCCTTACGGCTTCCTTCTTGTTGGTTCCTAGTCCTGGTCCCGTCTCCAAGTCCCTTCTTCCAGGTAGAACCCCTCCACCCCGGAATCCTCCTTACTACTCTCCCCAATTAAGTAGCTCTCCCACGCTCACACACGACGACGGCGAGCGAACGTCCATTGCGTGTCAACGATGTCACATCTTCTAAATCCGTACTCTCTTACTGGTAATGTATCCCCTTACTGATCCTTTTAACTGCTCCCTCCCCCCTGATTGTTAGCTCCCTACTGGTCTCTCCTTAATGCCTAAACCCTTCTTGGTGTCACCTCCTGGCCTGCTTCATTGATCCCCCTATCGCCCCCCCCCCCTCCCATCCCGATGCTTCCTCCAAGTCGCTACCTCCTGGTCGCTGTCAGTTCTCCACCCTCGAAGTTCCCCCTTATACTCTACCCCTTTAGTGGTCTTCTTATGCTAATGGCACGAAGTCGGCGGCACGGCTTCTGAATCTGGACGCCCAGGAACGCGCGTAGGTGCTGTTGTGTCAAGCAGTAAAAGGATGCAATTGCTGCAGCTATTCCCACGTTCAATGGGAAATTTTTACCGCGCTGTGGATGATACAGCGTACCTCACTTAGATTAGATCATTCGACCGCTCTCGCTGTGGGTGATGCGGCGTACCTCACTTAGGTTAGATCATTCGACCGCTTTCGCTGTGGGTGATGCGGCGTACCTCACTGAGGTTAGATCACTCGACGGACAAACTCTTTTGTATATAGGTGGTGATCTGTTACCTCGTGTTTGCGCAGCAGCTGGCGGGCTGCCTAAGTGCAACAACAACCGCGTCGTACCAGCCACCCGCCCGGGCCACCAGTTTAGGCGCCCGCAAACACAGGGGGGTATAAAACCGCCCCCTTGAGAGATAAGAGGTTGTTCGTGGGTGTCTGTGGATTGGACGCTATTATGTAGCTGCTCATATTTTTTATTCATACACATCATTGTTTGTGTCATAAACTTATTATTATTCATGTGTTCTGTTATGTCCTAGAAGACCGAAGAAGAGATCTACGGATCGGTCAATAATACACACATACAAGTTGAAGGTATTGACGGATAATCCGTATATCATCTTCGATATAGTACACGATACTGTTATAAATGTGTATTCGACATGTACAATATAATACATGAGGTAGAACTCCCTACGAGTCAAAGGGAGAGCCACACCCAGTTCCTACGGTGGGACAGAACCTCTAATGATCCACGCGGCGGGCTATCACAGTGGACTGCCACGTGTGTGGACAGCCCTATCTGCGATAGGAGCCGTTGCACGGTTACCTGAAGACGCCCGCTACGGCCGATTACTCGCGGGGACTGCGACGATCCCGAGTCCTGTGGCTGACGGTGGTACGGCGTCCTGCGGCTGCTGTTAGTCGATGGACGAGGCAGGCGACGGACGGTCATGACGTTCGCTCGGACAGAGCCGACGAGGACGACTTAGTGAACAGAGGTAGCGAATAATCGGCGTAGCTGGTCGAGGCTAGACGACGGACGAGGAGCCCTGAGGGCTGCGGCTGACGAAGTCGACGACAACCGGCTACGAGTCCACTGGCGGCTGCGACGACGGGAGACGACCACCGCACCTCGGGCGCAGGGGGCACGCACCGATCACGCTTGACTCCTAATAGTCGTATGCAAGTCACGACAATCTATGTGGATTATGAAGCCTGGAAGAAACTAATCCATCTTTTCGTCAAGGATGGAGATCCCGGTATGTTTCTATGGATGAACATGTAAGCGCAAGGGTACAGCTTTATTAGTGAAGGCCTGGGATTCAACGAATCCAAGGCGCTTCCCTGCAAAGGATGGACTTCAAATGACATATAAGTTTCTGTAACCAACTTTCGCCGATACGTTACCTGAAACTTGGAAAACGGGGATGGTGTAGCTTCATAGATCACTACTTTAATAACTACGAAACTCGAACGACCAGCTTTTTTGTGGGTGGGGGAGGGGGAGACTCAGCAATAACAATTTGCTCCCTCTCGCACAACACCATTTGTAAATCCATCGCTGTTCCTTTGTTGTCCGTTCCTACGTCGAAGGTTTTGCACATAGCAGATGACGACAACGCCCATTTCACCGAATTGAATAAGAACGCTGAATGTAATATGTTAGCCCTAGTTTATACTTGCGCCGCCACGCACCACAGTCGCCACTGATATCGATTTTTTGCGCCGCCCGGTCCATATCTATCCCATCGTGCCGCAAGTATAAACTAGGGCTTAGAATATTGAAAACGAACGAATATTTGAAAAAAAAGAAAGAAAACGAATATTTTAAGAAAAAACGAAAGTATAAAGAGACTAAATAGTATAATGTAATATAGTAAGTGTAAAAGATATGATTGAATAAAAGTATAGGCTTATAAGAGAAAAAGAGATTTATATCGGCCGTGTGGAGTGAAATGCACGGCGCGATTTACAAAAAAAGGTGGAAAAATATGCCTTAAGGGCAAATTGACTTAAAGGCATAAAGTTTGTAGAAGGTATATACTAAAAGCGAGGAATATATGGGTGGCAGTGATGCCTTAAGGCACCATTGCCGATGTAATTTGGTTTAGAAAGAAATTAATTAAAAAGTGAATGGTAACGTTATAAGAAAGGTGAAGGTACAATGGGAGAACGAAATTTGGCGACGTGTGATTATTTTTATCGCGAGTCCCTAAGAGGAATGAAGATGAAAAAGAGGGGACTCGCTAAGCGGGCATGAGATCAGAGAGAAGAACATGATGAGGACTGAGAGCAAGGATATAAAAATGGTGAATGAGGAGAAACTAGAAAGGAAAAATCTGACTGAAAAAAACAGACGAACTAGGAAAAAGGGTGAAATGGAATATACGAAAAATCTAGACGAAAGAGTCGCTTGCGCCTTGAGGGCGCATCTGGGAGAAAAGTTAAATAAACCTAGCGCAATCACACGTCTTAATTTGTTAGGAAGAAAGAACTTACCTGTATTGAGTCGATGTCGTCTCCCGCGGATGGTTTTGAGCGGTTACGGCGACGAAGTGATAAGAATATGTCGAAAATGAAGTCGAACGGTCGGATGATAACAAAAAGCAGTCAACGATGCCCAGTCTGGGTTAAGAACAGTCCAGAAGTGATTCGCAGGCAGTCCAAAGTGGCGTTATACGGTAATTCGCGTTAGGACCAGCGCCTCACGACGAGTTGTGCTAAGCGCGGCGCGTGTTAGCGCCCTTGCGCAATGGCTCAGCCGGCGCGGAGCCGGAAACGGACCGAAGGGGTCAGCTAGCGATGGCATGTGCCATCGAACGATTCGCTAAGAGGGCGTCGACCGCGCGATAAGCGCGGGACGCGGAGCGAACACAACTAAAGGGTCAATGGCACATGTATTGAGTGATCTTAGCCTGCTGACCGAGCCGCTTAGGGGCTGAGATAGTGTGAGCGGACCGCGGCAATGGGCATGAGGCCGCCGCTGGTCCGAACCAGGCGCGATGTTGTTAGCGCGAGCGGGCAAGTGCGCGTAATTGCTGCGAATCGTTCGAAGCGGCACCTTAAGACGTGATAAGCACGTCTTAGGATGGAGCTGTTTGGCTAATAGCGCCTAGTGATGGAGTTGAGCCTAAGGATGGTATTTGGGCTCCTGAAAGGTATAGTTGAAGGTAACACACTTAGTCAGTGACGCCTTTATGATGGAGCAATGGCTAAGGAAAGCTCCTTAGCAAGGGATGAGCGTCTCAAGTCCTGATGAATAGGTGTTCAGACTTAGCGCTGCGCTTAGGTTGAGTTCGCGCTGGCGATAGCGTTGTTGGTGAGTCCTGACGAGACGGAGATGGAGGAGAGTCCTGCGGCAGCGTTCTAAGTGAGTCCTGCGGCGGCGCATAGGTAGTAACAGCGCGGATTTCTAGCGGGTACAAGTGCGAAATGGATCGAGTTAAGCACTTGCCGCTTGCCGTACGGACTTCTGCTGCCCGAATGGCTCCGTCCTTGCCTGAAATAAGTGAAACAATCATACCGTAGTTCCACTGTCCTCGTGACGATTTATCATCCGCAATCAGTACGACCTCCGAGCTGTGAAGTAAGTGCAGTTAATCTTGATTGTTTCGTACGAGCTTGATGTCGCTCTCGCAAGGCTGCAAGATAGTCGGAGTGCCACAGTTCCCAGAAGTGATCTAAAACAGATAAGCTCTCCTTGTACCACTGGGAAAGGTTATGGGAGGCATCATAGATGTCGTCTATTTGGGACGGTAAAGGTGGTATTTGTAGGACTACCTGAGGACTTAGAAAGTCTATAGGCCTTAAGATGTGGACAAAGGTTTCCCGTATCCTGTAGGGTGTTATGGGACGGCAATTTAAGGTGGCCTCGACTTCTGTGACGACAGTCTGAAGTTGACTTAGTGGTAAAATGGCACGACCAATGGATTTTTTGTAGGCGGACTTAAACAGACCGACTAAACGCTCGTAGAAGCCACCTTTCCATGGCAACAGCGGGGTGATAAATTTTCAGGTGATCTTCTGCGTGGAGCAGAAACTGGAGATGCTGTGCCATGAGGTGGGAGAGTAGATGAGCGATGCGATAGCGGTCTCTGCGCTACGAAACATGGTCGAATTGTCGCTGTAGACGATACTTGGTGTACCTCTTCGCGCTATGAAGCGGCGAAATGCTAAGAGAAATTCCTGCGTAGTGAGATCGAGTACGACCTCGAGAACTGTGAACTGCGCGTGTTGACATGCATGTTATGAGGCAGATCCAGACTTTGCCGGAGATGGTACCAGTGCATACGTGAGGACCGATATAATCGAGTTACGATGTTACGTGCGATCAAACAGCGCCGGTGGTGTAAGGCGAACATCGCTGCCCGGAAAGCAGAAGATGCGGGTTCGAGTCCCGCCTGGCGCAAGAGTTTTGATCGCAACAAAACATCCTGTAACAACCAGTCCGATGTTTTGGAAAGATCTTGAGCGTTTCCTCCTCTCCGGAGGGAGAGGAGGAATATTAGGGTACCGGTAAGGTCTGCCATTGTTTTTACGGCATGTAACGCAGGTACGCAAGGTCGTAGCGACACAAACCGGTATGGATGGAATATAGAAACGGGTACGCAAGTTAGCGATGGTGTGATAAACGCCAGAATGATGATTTTTGAGGTGGTAATGCAGCACTAAGAGGTGCGCTAGCCGATGTTGTGGCAGTATTAGAATTGGAGCTGTTTCTAGAGGCCCGATCCGGTACGGACAGCGAATGACATGGTCGGGTGCTCGTCTGGCGTTGAAGTTCGCGAGCTGTAAGCGGTATAGATCTTGTTCACCTTCGCGATAATGCGCTAAGATGAGCTGTTTTTCCGCTGCTTTGACGTCCGACGGCTGTACCGTACCCGAAGGGGACACTGAAACTACTGAGGGCAGTTTTGTTTGCATTACTGATTGAAGATATGGAGGAAGCCGATCTAGGATCTGACGGCGGATGAATTTGAGAACGTACGCCATGATTCTGACCAGCTTAAGGTAGTTGTTGGTCTTAGAGAACGGTAAGGCCGATTGAAAAATGCCTTTGATGATGTAATTAACGCTGGAATATTCCAACTGCGCGTCGACCTTGTCCTGCGGGAGGACTTTGAAGTCGATATGGGCATGCGGCCATTGCTCCTGAGGATCAGTTAAAAAGGACGGACCGCTCCGCCACATGTGGTTGTGGGCTTCCTTCGTGGCAAGACCGCGAGTGGCGCAGTCTGCCGGGTTGTCCTCGGAAGCAACATACATAAAGGAAGCGGACTGAGATGTTTTGAGCCCCCTCAGCGATGACTCAGCGTGCTTGGGGGCGAGGTGCCCCGTAATCCGATCATGGCGATTGAGGCGCACCGCTTTCAATGGAGCGCGGTTCTGCTACAGTGAACTGGAGAACGGTGTCAACGGTACGCCGGAGCGGCAAGGACGAATACTATAGGATGAAGGCGCTAGAGGCGTGAAGAAGGTGTGTTGAGTCGCGAGGAAGCTTTTCCTTAAGGCCCCCTCACACTTCTGCGGGAACGCCGCTCGCCGCTGTGGTTAGGGATAGGGCCGCGGCGTTGCCGCAGAAGTGTGCGGGGACTTTACTGTGATGGTCTTAAACCTCCCATCATAACGCCTCCTCATAAGACGCGACTCCTCAATTAATGTAATTTTTCTTCGACAACCGACCTGTCGTGGTACCCACGATCAAAGGGGACCTGTCGCCAATGCGCCGGACCTCCGCCGACCCTTCCGTGTCCGCCGCCGGTCCTTGAGGACCCCGCACACTTCTGCTACTTTGCCGCTGCTCTATCCTTAACCATAGCGGGGAGCGGCGTTGCCGTAGAAGTGTGTGGGGGCCCTCTTGCATACTTCTTCGTGAATAATTCCCGTCGCCGCGATTCCATCGCGGCGATGAGTTTTGAAGAGCGACGCAAAAGAATGTGAACTTACGGCGATCCATCCAGGACCGCTAACAGTGTTAATAACCTATCGCACAACTCTCTATCATACATCAATATTAACATCAATCGCTCTCCAGTAACCGCTCTACTGGATAGTGGTGCCTCTATCTCGTACATGAAGGCATCTATAGCACGCAAATTTCGTCATCTCTCTTACAGCATCACAGAGAGCAGGCACAAACAGCTAACGGAACTACAGTTACCTTATTAGGTACTATGATCCTACCCATCCAAATAGGCAAGTATCCACTACTACATCTACTGCACGTTTCCGATGATAATGAATGCCCTGCGCCTATGCTATTAGGAACCGACTTCATTAGAAGTCTCAACCAAAATGGTATAAAAGTGTCACTGGATATGTATAACCAAACCGTCACCATAGGAACAGACACTCACCATACAGTTAGCATAAACCATATTAGGCAAATCCTACCAATTCCAACTTTTCATAAAGTTAAGTTAAAGTTTAATTAATTCACTACGCCTAGAAAAACGCATTAAGAATTACGTTGAAGCGCATGTAGATAACTTTTCCCCAAGTCACAATTCCACGTTCTTCATCGAGGACAATCGACGTCCTTCCGATTCTCTCTACGTGGTCGCACGCGCGCTCGTTACGCCTAAACAAAACGTAACTCGTAACTAATCCATGCAATACAGCTATCCAGTTGTATGAAAACATGAATATTGCCAACGCGCACCTCATCAACTACCCTAACATGCAAATTGCGAACATACAATCTAGCAACACCCCCTATACTTCACCTGAAGTCAACTGGGAAAGCGCGCTACCAAAACTTCGCACCACACCACAAGCCAGTTTCGATGTCACATAGCAAATTAACTTCAGCAAATCCATCCTCGACAATCAACAACTAGCCAAGTTGAAAATGATTCTGCACAACCACTCGAACGCTTTTGTTGGACCAGACTGCCATCTGGGTCAATATAACGGACATATCCGGCATCGCGTAGACCTTATACCTAATCATATCATCCCTACTCGCAAGGTATACCGGGTCCCACTAGAAAAGCGCCAAGAAATTGAAAGGCAAATAGCACAAATGATGGAAGATGAAATCATACGTGAGTCATCTTTACCATTTTGCGCACCCATTGTATTGGTAAAGAAGAAAGACACTACTAGCTGGCGTTTCACAATTGACTTCCGGGGTCTTAATGCGATTACTAAGCCCCAACAGTCCATACTTCCAAATATTCAGGATATCTTAGATCTGTGCGCGAACAAATGCTTCTATACATCGCTCGACTTCCAACAAGGTTTCCATCAAATACCCTTGGAACCCGACCACTGCGAGCGACCAGCATTTGCATGCTTTTTAGGCGGATTTGAATACATACGCATGCCCATGGGACTCAAAGGTGCTCCCGCAACCTTCCAACGCATTATGGACAACTTTAAGAAACACCTGCGAGCCCAAGTTTTCATATACATCGACGATCTCATAATTACATCCGAGACGCCAGACCAGCACCTCGCCGACATCGACGAAGTGCTTGGAAAAATTGAAAACATAGGAATGAAATTGAAAGCGTCAAAGTACGCATTCGCACGCAATGAAATCAACTTCCTGGGATTCGTCCTCAATCAGGAAGGAATCCAACCTAACCCGGACAAAACAAAAGCCATCGACAAGTATCCGACCCCAACCAACGTAACCGAAGTTAAAGCTTTTATAGGAATGTGCTTGTTCTTAAGCAGGTTCGTCCACGGGTTTGCTCAAATTGCGGCCCCACTTTTCGCCTTAACAAAAAAGGACGCAACCTTCCAATGGACATCCGAATGCGAAAAAGCAATGCAATCCCTCAAACAAGCCTTAACCACAGCACCGATACTCGTCGCACCCAAATTAGGATACCCCATCATAATTGAAACTGACAGCTCAGCATCAGGCATGGCTGGCGTGCTAAAACAGCAACAAAACGGATGCACGCACGTTATTGCATATGCTAGCCGCGCACTGAATAAACACGAAGCCAATTATCCCGCTATAGAATTGGAAGCACTAGGACTAGTGTTTTCAGTTCAGAAATTCCGACCTTATATAGACGGCGCTCAAACCACAGTAATTACAGATCACGCGCCGTTGAAGGCTTTTCTTCATCGAAGAGACCTCACCGGTCGCTTAGCAAAATACCAAATCGCACTCCAAGAATTTGACATCACTATCAATTACCACCCCGGAAAACAAAACGTAGTTTGCGATGCTCTCTCAAGACATCCACCCATAAATGGTATAACTATGCGATTGCGATTAATCAACACCATAACACCCAGTTTTTCATCATAAGTAAAGTACGCGAAGAACTACAAAATTGTCCTCGCACATCTTTTATTATAGAAAGCATCACAAACAACCCCAATAACCCAGCGTTCCTGAACTACTTTCTTAGCGATGGAGTATTATACTTAGTGCCTTACAAAATCAACCAGGACCCTGTTCTCGTCCTACCAGACGACTCCAAACTCAAACTTCTCCTAATCGAACACGCCCACTCCTCCCAACTTGGCATGGCCCATCTCGGCGTCAAGAAAGCACTTAGTGCTGTCTCACAAATAGCCGTTTGGAACAAAATGTCGCAAGACGTAACATCTATAGTGACAAAATGTCCCCAATGTCAGAAAAGAAAATACCCCCATGCATACCGTATCAACGAGCCGCTAGGTAACTTCCCTATACCGGCACGACTGGAAAGAGTTCTGTCGTGCCGCAGGGGGGACCTCCGCCCGTACATCGGTGGAGGCCGAGGTTCCCTCTACGGCCCGAGCTGTGGCATATTCGATCCGCGGCTCGCGACCAGTGGGCTCAAGCTGCCACGCGGTTATTCCTACCCGAGAGGCCCTTAGCGGATCTTGATTGCCGCGTGCCCTTTTGATGCGACCTTGTAATCCCACATGATAGCGTCTCTTCGTATGCTGACTTCCTCCGGAGGAATCCCCGTTGGTCGAAGCGTCCCCCGACCCCCGGCGATCCCTCCAATAGCAACGCTGATTTGACCATTTTCTTGACCCAGATAACCTGGCAGACCACCTCACGAATTTGGATAATAAACCTTTGAATTATAAGTTTATATTAGCTAAAGAATGATGACCGACATAACATAACAAAATATGGAGGCGACCTATCCTACGAGTTACGGGCCAGGCTGCACCCAAACCTACTGAGGGGATCAGGACCGCGACCCGCGGGGCTTGCCTGACCCAGGTCCCGTGGCCTGCGCCAAGTCGGGACCAACGAGGCCAGGCGGGGGCCCCGCGTTACCTGTGGAAACGACGACGGCGACGAATCCTTGGCTCCTTGACGACGACTGGCGGCTAGCGACGAGGATGACGGTTGACGATCGTAGCGACCAGGGAGGTGGATCTCGATGATGACCAAGCCAGGATCCGACCGACGAGTAGTGCTTGCCCTCAGAGGCGACGGGCGACGGCGACGACGACGACCACCGCTCAGCGGGAGCGGTGGTGGCAGGACTGGCGACCAAGCCGGCCAGGGACGACAGAGGCACGCACCCTCTGCGTCTCTGCCGGCTTCTAGAAGCCTCCGCGGTGGCGACGTGTCGACCGACGCGTTTGACCAGGTTTGACCAGGTCGATCGACCGGCCCGGTCCAGCGACGGCGACCTGTGAAGACTTGTCGGACGCAAGTCACGACAAGTTCATTCTGACATCATTGGCCCTCTATCACAAACACTCAACGATAACAAATTTATTCTTGTATTCGTTGACGCATTTTCGAAATTTGTTATAGCAGAACCTATACCAGACCAAAAGGCTTTAACCACCGTAACAATGTTTCTCAATCGTGTAGTGTCACGCTTTGGTCCACTCGCACTCTTAGTCACAGACAAAGGCTCGAACTTTATGAGCCAGACCTTCCGTGACACCTTAACTCATTCGCGACGGTGTCCACACATATGAGTGGACAGCGGAGAGGGTGCGATGGACGGTGTCCACTCATATGTGTGGACGGGAGTTTTTGGGGAAAAACTTCCTTTTTTGATGTTTTTGTTCGAATTTCTTTTCAAATTCCCAAATTGTAGTAACAAACCAATGTTCAGATCTTCTTCCAAACATCGATTAAAATTTACTTACAGAAAGTAACTCTCGCGAGGGAGGATGTCCACACAAATGAGTGGACACCCGCGCGCGCCAACAAGGCAGCGGGCCGTCGCGCGCATTGTGCGCGAGAGCGCTCTCGTCGCGAATGTGTTAAAATCTCTCAAAATATCTCATAGCACAAGCACACCCTATCATCACCAAAGTAACGGCCAAATAGAACGCGCCAACCGAACAATCCAAGAACTCATCTCAATGGCTCTGGCTACACGTAAAGAAAGGAATAGCGGAATAGCGTAGTATAAGATATCTGTTATCTCGTGTTTGCGCAGCAGCTGGCGCGCTGCCTAAGTGCAACAACAACCACGTCGTACCAGCCACCCGCCCGGACCACCCGTTTAGGCGCCCGCAAACACAGGGGGTATAAAACCGCCCCCTCCCCCTGAGAGATAAGAGGTTGTTCGTGGTTGTCTGTGGATTGGACGCTATTATGTAGCTGCTCATATTTTTTTATTCATACACATCATTGTTTGTGTCATAAACTTATTATTATTCATGTGTTCTGTTATGTCCTAGAAGACCGAAGAAGAAAGGGGATAGTATCAGTAATAACAGCGCGGCCTCAGGCCCGCTGCACTCTAGAATAAATCCTAGGGTCCGCGGATGTTATACTAGCGATGGGGCAAACTAAAGCCTGGATTCATAGCCTCTAAACATTGATGCAGCATGATGTCGCTCAACAATTCTGAGACACATCGCTATAAAGCTTATCAACCCTTGACACACTGAATTACGTCTTCTTATCCCACTCGGTTAAATAAGTGATGCCATCATCTGCCCAGCTGCTATGTGCAAGACTTCCGATGTGGCAGCAGACAGAAAAGAGGGACAGTAAAAGATTCACAAATGTACATAAAACTGGTCACTGGCGTTTCGTAGTTATTAAAGAGTATAATATGTTCGGACGACCAATTCGAATAGGTATTTTAATAATTTTCATGAGAATTTGAATATTCGAATTCGATTATTCAACAAATCAAGGTTTTTCGAATGCATTTGAATTCGAATATTCGAAAAATTTCTGGAGCACAACTACATAAAGTAGTGACTTACGGAGCTACCGCCACACTACCCCCCCCCCCCTTCAAGTTTCATGCCAGTAGGCCACGACGAGGGGCGTTTACAGAATCTTACCTGATATTTGAGGTACATCCGAAAGGATGGAATAGTTTCACCCAGACTCCGTAATCCACATAGATGTCCGATTTTAGTAGGAGGGCAAATGGTCTATGAATATATCATGGAATCCAGCCAACTCAAACCTTCGTTGTGGCCCTCTGTCAAGATTCGCTCAAGAATGCTCAAGAATGTCAGAAGGATTACAAACGCTGATGCCGCTTTCCTTTCACGGCTTGGCTCCAAGCCCACTTCCACATTGGGACCGAGAAATGTCTGTTCAGCGGTGAGAGACAACGTCCCGTGATGAGACGTTGGTTGCGGAAGTACCGGCGAGAGAGCATGTTCCCACAGGAGTCGGTGACTTCATGCAAAATAGCGCGCCGGCGGCAAGAGACAGCAGACGCGCTGCGAAACGGCAGCGGCCAGCCCGTCTAAGGACACGGGTCAACCAGGCGAGCGGAAAGGCGAGAGCGCAGAGAAACAGACACTCCGGCTGCGATCCGACGGCTGCCGGCCGAATGAGCTGACTCAGCGCGCGGGTCAGAATACACTCTCGTCGCCTGCGTCTCAATAACCACTGGCAGTCGCTGAGTCGTGCTGTGGAAGGAGACTGAATTTCAAGAAGGGGACAGGAATGCAACTTCGGTAGCTTACAGACGTTCCTAAAGGCCACGAAACAGGCGCTTGGAAGCTGCTAATTTTAGGTTAAAATAAATTTTATAAATTTATAAATTACCAGTCGTACGTCGGCCTAGCGGCCGCCTACGACTGGTTGGGGGCTTCGCTCCCAAACCCCGAGAATAGGTCCCCATGGCCGCTACGGGTTTTCTATTCTTCCCTAGGCCTTCTGACCTTTATGTTAATCGAGATGGATCGATTGATCCGACGTCAGATTCGTGTTCAGCGACCTCGATTACCCCCACGGCCGAAGTTTCGTGGCGCCTGAACAAAATCCTAAAAATCGATAATATCGATCGATATCGATTGGTCGACCTCAGACTCGTGTTCAGCGACCTCGATTACCCCCACGGCCGATGCACGGTTGTCGACGTGTTCAGCTGCCGCGCCCCAACTCAAAGTGTGACGGACGGACGGACACACACACACACATACGCTTGCTCCTTTATATATATATATATATATATATATATATATAAATTATAGTTGGCACGACAGACATCAATTAGTGGAGGTGTATAGGTCTAGCGAAACTGAATCTAGAGAGAAATTGTAAGAGACAAGATTGGCTCCTGCTTGCATAATGCCAATGTTTTTCATGAAGCAAATGCTAGTGAAAGACAGGAGTCATCAAATTTAAGTGGGCCATCGTCATGGCTTTTCTATTATTCGCTTTGCTTGGGCAGAACATTTGCGTATATGGCCAGATGTCAACCGTGAAGGCCGATCAGTAGCATTCTTTACAGTGTGTTATAAGTGTTAAAATGTTCATCTTAGCACTCTGACAAGAGTAAAGATAAAACTTCTGAAAAAGGCTCTCGCTTTGAGATGAAAACCTATCCGAGTTCACCCTGTACCGCAGCAATTGATCTCGGAAGCTTTATGAACCCATGTTTTGGGAAATAACGGGGATGGAATCTCGTTGTTCTACACAAGGCAAACGATATAAGCAATTGCAAGTCGCTCGATACTTTGCGTGTAACCTTAACCAACCAATCAAGCACCACTGTAACGTTTTGGAAAGTTCACAGCGTGTCGCAACCTCGCTAGCAGGGGCATCGAGTCTCACCTTTGAACCGAAGCAATGGTTGTGAGTACCATTCCCAATTCCCTTGGCGTTCTTTTAAAAAAGGTCGAAAACGCAAACTAAAACTTTATCCCATCCCATTAACGTTCCTGATAAGGCAGATCGCCCAACTGAAACTCTTTGTATGCGAAATGACAGTTCATGACGCGCAGTCCTCGAGCTGTCCAACCTCGCCTGCGGTAAGACACTCTAGCGCTGCGGTGCTCCGTTGTCTGGACTCTAGCGCGACGGTGGAGTGATGCAGCGATGCGCGAGAGTGGGATCTCTAGTTGAGAGGGCGCCGACGGCACGACGAAACCGACGAAACATGAGTCATGGTTGACCCGTGCCCTGTAACCCGGCCAGCCGGAGCGGGACGAACGGGGGCGAGTTGCCCGTCAACCCTTTGCGGTGCTCAGCGTGCCCGTAATCGTTTCGCTTGCTGACGTATAAGTGCTTCTAGCTCGCTATTAGATGTGGCCAAAAGTTGTTGCTCTACAATGCTTCGCTGGTGTGTGTTCCTCAGTTAATCCTCTTGACTTCAGCGCAGAAATGGGAAAAAAGAAGGCTATACAGAAGTTCACTAAAGGAGATCTGATTCCAACTCCTGGTCCTCTGGAGGAACAAATCGAGGGAGCTAGCATAGCGAAGGCTCGTTCAGGATCTAGGGTGAAACGGAAGCGGAAGCAGGAGATCGCGGAAGAGGTTAGGATAATGTCGTAGTGCTGTGGAAATGATGTCGCTCTTCCGTTTCAGTATATTCCTAATTCGTTTCAGTACATTCCTAATAGTCTTTCTGGAAAGATTATATTGGAAGCACGAAAACAGCTAAACGAGATAGGGGAAGATGACGAAGTCGCGGAAAAGGACAGCACAAAAAGGTACGGTGCAGCGGTGGAATTGCAGATGCTTTGGTGCTACGTTAATGGGGGAGGGGTCACCTTTAGAAAGTTTCAGTAACACAGAAAAAAGGAAACGAGGCACACTGATAGTAAAGAAGGCAAACAAACTATGCTATAGCTGTGTTCTGTGCACAGAATTTGGCAGGTGAAGGGACTCCGGGTGTGGCTCGACCAACGCACTCGTGTTAAAATTACCTACATCCTGGAGCTAAGGCCAACGCAGAAGCAAATGAGATTCAGATCTGTAGCCGAAAAGAGGAGATAACAGTGCAATAACATTCGCTATATGGAGCTACGCGCTACGCCTGCGCACTACGGCATACTATGGTGACGACTCCCCCCCCCCACTACCATAGCACCAATGCCTTTTAACTTTGTCTTAAACAATGCTGATTTGCATTACTGCCAGCTCCCTTTTATACCAAGCGACACTGCGAGCATTTTCTCACTAATTTGCCCCTAGTCAGTTTGTTCAATAATATGGGAATCTATAGGGCGTATAGCGTAGCTTACGGAAGTGACACACAGCGCTGGATCGTGTCCAATCACCTGGAAAGAACGCAGGGGTTTTCCATCATTGTATGCACCGTAACCTACTCTGTGGCTTGAATGATGTCTCCTGATATCTTTTGCTTGCTTTCATTGTCTTGCCGGTGTACAGGGAGAATTCTCTTCCCAGAAATATACCACGTAAATTAGAGCAAGACAGTTCGAAGTGCTAAAGACTGTTAAAAATGCGTGTTGAGTCGCGAGGATGGCTTTCTTTCACAATGATGGCTTTAACCCTATAACGCCTCTTCATAAGATGTGACTCTTCAAATAACGTACTTTTCTTCGGGAACCTACCCTTACTCTAAGCCAACTCTGGTTAGGATGCGTTGGATATAATGTTGTTAATCTGCCATGTTAATCACCCTTCGTTACGTTGCTGTAATCATTCATAGTTTTGATAAAATAGCAAGTGCGTTTTATTCTTCAGAAATGTAGTACCAGATCTAGGTATGGGTGTGTTCCAAGCAGGTGCTTGAAAATCTTAGCGCTACAATGCTCGAGGAAGTACTGAAAAGGGTTGCTATTTGTATTTTTATTTATTCATTCATTTCAAGGCGTAGATCATAGTCTAGCGTAAGTGAACAAAGCAATACAAAGAGAACAAACGAGCAAACTTCTGTCTACAAATAGTAATACTAATGACAATTACGCAATCGTCAACAGAGAATCGCTATATCATATTCCAGAGCTTCAACCAGCAATAGGACGTTGACAAGCCTGCACAGACAGCTTCTCTAGGGGTCGGATTCATCAACGACTCACATAATTTTAAAGGAGAATTCAAAGCGGAAAACTCAGATAACGCGGCTTATCGCTCACCATATTGATAAGCCGCGCTAGCAGTGATTTCGGCTGTAATTTTCTCTGTTAAATTGCTGTAAGTCGTTGATGCATCCGGCCCAGGGTCATCGTACTTCCCAAGCGACAAATTGAATTCCTTGAAAATCCTGTAGGTCAGAAAGTCAGATCTTATTCGTGGTTTAGCAACCGGGACTCGAAGCTTAAGCTTTCCTCTAACGGTTCGCGTCAGTACACCCCCAAAAAAGATAGTTGGGTTGATGGACACCTTACAAAAGAGTATTTTGTACGTCATGACAAGATCTGAGATTTTGCTCCTATTTTCCAGTGAATGATGACGAGCCATAGCGAACAGAACGTTCCTGACCACGCGGTATTTAGACTATAATCCACCGAGAAACCGCTCATCATAAGTTTTCTAGTGAATTTGTTTTGTACGCTCTCGAAAAGGTCGATGTCTCTCCTTTTCATAAGATTGAACACGGTTATTCCTGATTCCACCACTGGACGAACAGGTTTTGTAAGCTCTTATGTAAACCTCTAGAGGATTTGAATGCAGAACTCTGAAAAGATTGTATATGCGATAGTTTGCTTTATTCACCAAGACCCTGCAATGATTGGAGAAAGACTGGTTACTCGTGATAAGGAACCCTGTATCTTGAGCTTCTTGGATCATTTTACTGCCCAACAACTGATAAAATCAGTCGCTGACTGAAGGCAGTTTGAGTCTCCGGCGTGCTCAATTTTCTTGTAAATTTTGACATCATCGGCATAGGTTTTACACGTAACCCCCAAATTATTAACGTAGCTTGGGAGCTCATAGGTGTACAACAGGAATAAGGTCGGAGCAACATACCTCGCTCTTGTAACTTGCTAGTGTCCTCCGGATAGATGGAGGAGTGGAATTGTACGAGCATATGGCAAAAAATGGAGTCTTGTACACTACGTTGTTTTCGCATTTCTTTACAGCAAACTTAGGCTGATTTCTTAATGCTTGAACGGTATTTAAGAGTACGACATGTGAGCTTGGGAGCCAAAAGTGATGAGGAGTCAGACGTGGAGAATCTGTCTGACAACGACTATGACGATAATGTTATTGTAGGTTGCTGCTAGTTGCATCATCTGCTGCTTCAGTGATGGCAGAGTTCTTGATTATCTTCAGGAGCTGGATCCGAAGGATGAAGCTGAGTTGGCCCGATTCATGACAACTAAGGAAGGCACAACAAAAACACTTTATGACATAATACAGGCTAAAATCAATTCTAAGTTGGTCGACGCAGAGGTCGCCTTGAGTACCGTGGATCCGAATGAATTCAACGTAGGTCTTTTCTATTACAGAAAACAGTGTTTTATAGAATACATAGTATCGCAGAATATGCGATATTTGTTGGTGAAGATGCTTCTCTTTCACTATATTTATGTTCAGGTTCGCGATCTCGATCCTGAAATCGTCGAGATGTATAGGGAAGTAGGAAAAGTTCTGTCGAAGTATAGGAGTGGCAAGGTCCCAAAAGCGTTCAAGGTGATCCCGAAGATGGTTAATTGGGAACAAATATTGTAGTAAGTGCTGATTTTTGCTTCTATTTGATTTGCCGTCAAAAACGCTGTTTTATCCTAGCATAACGGACCCCGATGGATGGAGTGCAGCTGCTGTCTATCAAGCGACACGGCTTTTTTCTTCAAACTTAAATCCGAGAATGTGTCAAAGGTATGTGCTGTTGCAACAGCTTGCGGCACAAACGTTTTTGATAAGCGCAGCTGTTGCAGATTCTACAACCTCGTTCTTCTTCCTCGCCTTCGAGACGATATCGATGAGTTCAAGAAACTTAACTTTCACCTCTATCAGGCCCTTTGTAAGGCCATGTTCAAACCAGCTGCGTTCTTCAAGGGAATAATTCTTCCACTTTGCGAGGTAAGTTTTCCTGTTTCGGACAAATTGAAGGTACTGCTCGATTCCATGCTGATGATTGATGGTCAAAGAAGAGCGTTTTCTGTAGGCAAGCTGTCTACTCAATCAAACCGGGATTCCTAATGTTTACGATTTTATTAGGTCGTTCAAAAAGTTTCCTGTCGCTTCTGCGCTTTTTCAATTTCTTCTCCTTCAGTGCATTCAGCATCTAATGAACATATGAGCATTATTATGAACAGCATATTGCTACTTGTCAGGTAATTTGTGGATGCCACTTCTATAGAGTTCCGGAGGTTTTGATAACGACAATCTACAGGAGCACCTTTGGAGTTATTCCCGATCGTCGAACTGATTCTCCTTGAAACGGTTGGACAACAAAGGAAACTGATGGGTGTCTGTTGGAGCCAGGCCCGGCGAATACTGTAGGCGGGCCAGAATATGTAAAACAGTGGAGTCTTTTCTGAGTCTCCTTCACAACGTGTGGACCCGCGTTGCCGTGACGGAGGAAAACCTCGACCAGTTTTCCGCGAAGAGCTGCCTCGACGTATCAATTGCTTACAGTAAACATCGCTAGTGACAGTAGTGTTCGCGAGTTGCAGCTTCCAGTGAATGACTCCTTTATCGTTCTTATAGACACTGAGCATTTCCTTCTTTGGAAGGAGAACCGGTTTGCATGCATTTCAGCACATCTGTAGCTGGTGACAGCTAAGAGCATACGGTACTCATGCGCCATATCTTCATGTCTTCCCAAAGCTACGCAGTGGCCAGCTATGGTGGTGGAAGAGCACTCCAGTTCCTCCGGCAGCTCACCGGTGGTCCGGCGAATATCCACTTGAATCAGCTCCAAATCCATTGCGTTTATCCGTCCAAACCGCAGTTGGTCCGAGATCAAAGTGAATTTGCGGATCAACAATTTAGCGAAATGCCAAACTGGGTGGTGAGAAACTTTTTGAACAACCGAATAAATAGGCTTATTGAGTATCTAATGCTGGCTTTCGTTTTCAGTTTTTGGTTGGGAGGAGTGAGTGAATCTTATAAGAAAATAAGCACATATCCTTAGCAGTAGGTAGCTTGGGGAGTCATATCTCTTACGCTTTAGTAACTGAGCAAGACGGTTACATTGGGTGAACCATAGTGAATTTCGCTGTTTATAGTCTAGCTGGAGCACTCGAAGCTTGTATTCTTTTCAGTCGGGCACATGTACACTTCGTGAGGCAACAGTTTTTAGCTCAGTTCTTGCAAAAGTGTCCATACCGATGTTTCACGCTGCAGCTGCTATGTTGAAGGTAAGCCATCATTGTTTGCCTGCCTTTCTACAGCCTACAATCACAACAATAACCAGTCTAACAAAACATTGTGCCCATACCAATGATGTTTCGGTTTGGCCAATAAGTCCGATTTCCCGTTGTTGGTTTTATGTACGTATGAATTGTATTCGAGGTGGAAGTTATTGAATCGGGGGGGGGGGGGGGGGGGGGCAAGCGAAGACGCCAGCCGGACGGATTGTAGTCAAATTCCCTCCACATATCTCCCGGCACCTTCCGCGTACCACTGGCTTGTTATGCCAAGTTCATAAATTCTCTCAAGAACGTCGGAAACCACTGAAGTTTGCAAGCATTATTGAGCCATTTCACAAACTGCACCACCATTATTTCCAGGCCCTAGCACAAGTTTTGTGTGCAATGTTGTCGGCTCTTTCCCATTAATTCACTAACTGCTGTGGCCTGAAGTCTGTAGTCTTTTTTTTCATCCCATCTACATCCTTTATTACAGGAAGAACTACTGTTAACACTGTTCAGATTGCTGAGATGGAGTACAATGGTGCGAATTCTGTTTTCCTGAGGACTCTGATTGACAAGAAGTTCGCTCTTCCATATAAGGCCATTGATGCTATTGTGTCGCATTTTCTCAGGTTCGTTGTCACCCAGGTTTTCTTTTCTTCTTGGAGGGGCAGGGGGCCAGGTGTTTTACGACGTTAGAAAGTTTTTAAAGTCTCTTCAGTTCTAGAAATTATGCATTGGTGATAATCGATGAGACTAAGTTTCCGGGTGGATGCAAATGCGCACGATTTTGGGGCGGGAACAACGGCAGTGGCCGCCATTTGGGACAAGTTGTCGCCTTGTCTCGCGCCCTCCACGCCAACCATGCTCTCCTCGCTGTCTGACACATTCTTCCACCGCCAACGTATACAACCATGCTACTCTAGTCGACAGGCCCCTCTTTCACATGCGTGCTCTCTCAAAACATCGAATGAATGATAACAAATGACTGAAAAACTAAGGAACTCAACCGTTTTCTGAAAAACCTGGCATTAAAACAATGCTATATTCAATTATGAGCTTAAGCATGTGTGAGACAAGCCTCGATCTTCTTTACTCAATCAGCAAACGCGCTGGAATCACGTGAGCATCGCCGCGACTGCTCGTCCCCACTGCTGGAGACCCCGCCCCCAAAATCGTGCGCATTCGTGCGCACCCTAAGTTTCCGTGTACGAACATTGGCTTTGGTTTTTCTTTGGAATCACAAGTCACTCCAAATGTGCTAACTTCGTCAGCTTCACTGAATATCAGGAAGCTGAAAACAGACTGAAAACTCTGCTTTACTACACTAGAAATATTTCCTTGCACTAACCTTTCCATGACCTAGGTCTTGGAGAAATTGCGCGTAGGAACACAGCAAACAAGGCATGTTATTCATCTAACAGTATTTATACGTCAGGTTAGAGATATTCTCACTAAGGCCTATGTCATGCCATCACTCACCCCGAGCGAAGCCCAATGATAGGCTCCCATATCGACTCATCGCTTCGCGCGATCGATATGGGAGCTTGTCATTAGACTTCGCTCGGTATGAGCGGTGGTATGACATAGGCCTAACGCAGTATTCCTGATATGCAGTTAAAGAGCTGTGTTTGCAGCCAACCGTCAGTTTCCATAAAAGGTATTGATCACTCTTGATCTTACCAGGAAACTATCTCGACGGTAGGTCGAAACGGCCTAAGTGTTGTGTATGGGCAGAATCGCCTCTCTCTGGGAAACAACAAAACGCAAATATCTCGACCCCAATACAACTCTGCACAGAGTTAGGGACGACGGAAGTTGGGCCGTTGGCGGCGTTAGCCCTATATCTGGAGACGGAGGACGGGGTCAAGTTGGCTGGAAACAGCGATGATGAGCGAGCGATGGTGGCGCAGTGCGTAGAGGGGTGGCGTAATCCCCATAATCGCCGTTTCCAGCCAACTTGAGCCCGCCCACCGCCTCCAGGCATATGGCTAACACCGCCAACGGCCCAAATACTGTCGTCCCTAACTCTGCGCAGAGTTGTATTGGGGTCGAGATATTTGCATTTTCTTGTTTCCCAGAGAGAGGCAATTCTGCCCATATACAACACTTGTGCCGTTCCGACCTACCGTTGAGATAGTTTCCTGGTTAGACGACTGTATCTAATTTAGCGTTGACAGCCATCTTCAGAATGTCGTGTACCTCTGTATGAAAGAGCTTACTTGTCTTTGACGATTGGGCAATATGTTTTCATTTCAGCATATCATGTGCGGGCAAAATTTTTGGTATAACCAATCATATCGATTGATTATACCAAAAATGCGTTTGATAATGGAAGACGGAGGTGACCTGTAGTCATTCTGGCGACTAGAGTGGGTGGAAGGTCGCGCTGTAGGAGATGAGTGGAGCTGTGGAACAACCAGAGGGGAGGTGGTGCTAGCACAAATCAGTGATGTCATTGGGCGGCTTGTGTCCTGGTTTATGAGCGTATGGTAGCGTAGGAGCGTTGTACATGTGTTGCAGTGGTCATAGGTAGAATAGGAATCTCAAATCGATATGGTTACACAAAGGCTGACCTCACTCTATTAGGTTAGATCACGCCCACACAAGCACTCACAGCAGATCTCCCATCATAAAGCTGCAGGTGAGCCTCTCTGGCATAGGATCAAGAGAAAGAGCACACATTTCTGGCGGAACAGAACACTTGTGAAGGTAAGGTGCCGACGGTGAACAGAGGGGAGTGATGGGAGGCTTCTGACCGTAAAAATACGCAGCTGACCTTCTCGTTGTGGGAGGTAGCATAAGGTCAGAAGTTTTTACGATTTTCAAAAATGAATTTTGATACTACTAGAGAGCGAGAACAAGAAAGTTTGGTTGTATTGACCTTGCATTAGTGATACAGTAAGGCCGGACACGTTGATAGGTTTGTCGGAGCATTTGTGCAATAACAATACAAAAGTCTCCGATTTTTCACGGACCGTTGCTCCTTATCTATCCTAGGGTGACCCAAAAGTTCATGTGGATTTGGTTTGTCTCTTCTTATTCTGTCACATCTATCGATGTAACGTGATGCAGACATGGATTGGGGATGCAATGATTTAAAGTATTAGCTACCTTATTTTAGTGAATCTGGTATTGACCTTCTGGCTAGAAGATGTCTTCAAAGTTTAGTGACCGTATCCATGTCCGCTGCTGTTTGCTGAACTTCTACCATTCTGGGAATACAAGGAGGCGGGCGACAGAACTGATGCGCAGGCAGTTTGACCAGGACGTTCCCTCCTGCAGTTGTATGACATACTGGTGGAGCCGCTTCAAAAACGGAGAGTTTGACATCGAAGACCGTCCAAGGTCGGCTCGACCATCTTCTATGAATGATGGCGCAGTACTCGATGCGCTTAACACATTCGCGACGAGAGCGCTCTCGCGCACAATGCGCGCGACGGCCCGCTGCCTTGTTGGCGCGCGCGGGTGTCCACTCATTTGTGTGGACATCGTCCCTCGCGAGAGTTACTTTCTGCAAGTAAATTTTAATCGATGTTTGGAGGAAGACCTGAACATTGGTTTGTTACTACAATTTGGGAATTTGAAAAGAAAATCGAACAAAAACATCAAAAAATGAAGTTTTCCCCAAAAATTTCCGTCCACACATATGAGTGGACACCGTCCATCGCACCCTCTCCGCTGTCCACTCATATGTGTGGACACCGTCGCGAATGAGTTAAGAAGAATCCTCGATCTTCTTTGCGAGATGTCGAGAGGACCACTGGTGTTCCTCGGAAAACAGTGCGGAGTGTATTCCATCGCCCGGCAAAGTCCTGAAAAGGCCGAGAATCGTTCCTCATCTCACGACGAAACAGAGAAAGATGAGAGCTAGCATTTGCGATATGAATCTCGGTCGCTCCCACAGAGGAGGCTTTGAACTCACTAATATGCCAGCATGAAAAGTGAATCTACTACCGTAATCCAGCGCACAGCTCACTCTGAGTTTACTACAACGGTCCTCCTTCCACTCGTTCAAAGAGGGATGTCAGTGGGAAAAAGCTGTTGCTGTCTTTTTGGTTCTCACACCACGGAATGGTGCACTACAATATGCTGCCGGAGAACACCACAGTTACCTCCGGAACATTTTTATTTTATTTTTATTCATTTAGATCGGTTTCTTATCATTACGACAACAAGCAGTATGGGCAACAGTTCACAAGGTGGTACATAAAACCGTATTAACCGACGACCTCTCCTGTTGAATGAAGGAGGGGGGGGGGGGGGCAGTGGTCAGCTCGGTTCAGTAGGGCAGTGGCCCGCCAACACTGCAAGTCCTAGCGACATGGTGGGAGGAGGCGTGGACTCCGGATACCATTTTAGTAGGTTCGCCAACATTCCCGAGGTCCACACTGCGAAGTCGAGGGGGCATGATCATGGCCGAAATAGAACCAAAAGAAGGTGTGAGTAACAAACATGAATAAACAGACACAAAACGAGATAAATAGTGTTAGTAAGAGATATTGCAGTAACATTATCGTCGAAAAAAACCAGTCTGTTAAGGTGGCAACACATCCTAGTCTGGCTGATCTGGAATAGTTCTCTGGAAGTAGTCGATTAGATGGGCCTGGAATGTATAGCATCGCTTCCACCTGAATAGACTAACGTCGAGTTTATTCCACCTCATTCCTTACCTTGCTAAAAAGGATCCAGCGTAGGCGGCGGTAGTAGGTTGATCAGGTTTGATTCGGACCCCGAGTAATTTCTGCTAGTGGTGGTCTGTCGAAGATGTCATGTCAGAATTCCAGGTTAGAGAGACCAGTAGCTAGCTTATACATGAAGAGGAAATCCTTCTAAACTCCAATGTATTTGCACCAAGGACGTTAAGGCGTTCCTCATATGACAGTCTGATTAATCTCTTACGTACGAAACACCGGTAAGTGAAACTCCTTTGTACTTGCTCGATGCTATCGGTAAGAAACTTCTTATACGGAGACCAAAGCTGACTGCAGTATTTCATTTGTGGCCTAACTTAGGTCGCGAATAGTCTAAATAGCAGCTTGGTGCCTCTAGACTTAAACGCGCGTAATATATAATTACATTTAGAGGTTGCGTCAACCAAAACGTCTCTGATACGGTCATCGTATTCGAACCTATCGTTGCAGGTAACACCTAAATCCCGTACCTTGTTTGAGCAGGAAGAGGCTTCCCACTTATAGTAATTTTATAATCAAAATGTCCTTTACCGAAATAAACTATAAGGGTTTTTTCAAACGATATATCGAAATCCCATTTTTGAGACGATTTGCTTGATGCATCCAGTCCTTGTTGTAACCGATTGCAGTCATTAATTGAATAGGTATTGGAGTCCGCATACATTGAGCAAAAGCATCCCGGGTAATACTTCTGGAAGATCATTAACGAACATAATGAACATTAAGGGGCCTATACAGGTCCTTTGGCGTACGCCACTCGTGGTTCGGTATACCGGGAGTGAGATTTATTCACCAATACACTTTGAGTTCTGTTAGTGAGGAATGATCGGAGGAATCTCAGTAGGCAACCATTAATGCCAAGACCTTTATCTTTCGTTAAGAGTAACGGGATCGAAATAGAGTCGAAAGCTTTTTTGTAATCTATATAGCAAACAGAAACCAAGTTTCCTCCATTGGTCTCTCTGTACCAAAGGGGAACAGTTGACAAAAGGGCTGGTGTGGTTGACCACTTGCTTAAAAAGCCGTGTTGGTTGGGGTAGATAAGGTTGTGGGCAAGATGATCAGCTATACAACTACGTATAATCCGCTCTAACACTACTTATGGCTCTGGTCAAGTATATCGGTCTGTAATTCCATACTTCATTTTTTGGACCTTTTTTAATGAATAGGCCGTACGTACCCAATTCTCCACATGCTTTGAGTCTCACCTCTCAAAAGGCATCCGGTGAAAAGAAGTGTAAGAGGGGATGTCAGTCCGAGGGCGGCTTTTTTGAGAAATTCAGAATTCCATCAGGCGATGTAGAGTTTCTACAATGTGTGAAGAACTGCGAGATATGAAGTCCAACGGACTTCTCCTGTCTTCAAAACTCACCCGACCACTTCTGTTGTGGATTAACGCCAGACTTCGCAAATCATCAATCACTCAGGCAATTCTAGACCATCTCGAAAAAGGAACCCAACCCGATCCACCATATAGTCCGGATATCTCGCCATGTGACTGCCACATCCTTCGGTCTGTCCAGGACAACTGCGATGGGAATAAGTTCAACACGCCCGACGATGTCGACAGAGAAGTGCTGACATGGATCGAGTAGTGGAGCGCAGACTTCCGGAGACGCGGAGTTGGTAGCCTTCCGAATCATTGGGAAGGAGTTGTGGGAATCCGCGGTGGATACCCAATTGCTCGTTGATTTGTTTATCTTGAGTTACAAATAAATGAAAAGTGAAAATGAATTTCACGCGAACTAATAAATAAATATATATATATATCATACTCTATAATATCGCGCTAAGCGACGAGTCATAATATCGATCGGCGCCGCCGCAGAAATTAATCATACAAGGGAAAATTTGAGGGGGGGGGGGGAATTACGGCGCGAAAATAGCGGAAGATAGCCAGACGTCTTCTACCTGCCTGGAAATTTTAGCCTTGGGGCAATCCAGGGGCCGGATTCATCAAAGTTACTGCAGTAACTTTAACGGAGAACCGTAAACGAAAGCTCAGATAACGTGGCTTATCGCTCACCATATCGCTTGATAAGCCGCGTTATCTGAGCTATTTGCTTACAATTCTCCGTTAAAGTTACTGCAGTAACTTTGATGAATCCGGCCCCAGGTCGCTGAACACGAATCTGAAGTTCGTTTTGAAGTATCGAGCGCCATCAACATTGCTAAAAATTTTCGACCTTTTGTGGATGTCGTTCAGGTGATCCGAAACTCCAGCCCTGAGGGTAGTCGAGGTCGCTGAACCCGAATCTGAAGTTTGCTTTTCTTGTATTGATCACCATCAATCTATATTGATCAAATTAGGGGTCGTGAAAATAGCGGAAAATACGCAGACGTCTTCTACCTGCCTAGAAACTTCAGCTTTGGGGGGGGGGGGCAATCCAGGTCGCTGAGCACGAATTTGAAGTTCCTTTTGAAGTATCGATCGCCATCAATCGACATTGTTCAAATTTTCGACCTTTTGTGGATTTCGTTGTCGCTTCGATTGGCGAAATTAGGGGAAATAGGGAAAATTACGGGGTGCAAAAATAGCGGAAAATATCCAGACGTCTACGTGACTGGGAGTTCAGAAGACGTGCCGAACACGTCACTCAACGTGCCTGGGATTCGGAAGTCGTGTAGAACATGTCGTCCATCGTGCTTGGGGATTCAGTAACACCTCGTTCGCTAAGGGATGGGGAGCAGTAGTGAGGGACCAATTCCAGGAAGAGGACCAGTTATGGAGACCAGTACCAGTAATGGGGACGAGTTCCCCTAAGGAGAAACCAGTAGTGGAGAACAATTCCGGTAAGGAAGGACCGTAATGGGGGAACAGTTCCAGTAAGAGGGGGCGGGGTAATGTAATGAGGGACCAGGACCAGTAATGGGGACCAGCTCCAGTAATGGGACCAGTAATGAAGGATCAGCTCCAGTAAAAGGGAGCAGTAATGGGGATCGGTACCAGTAATGTGGGATAAATCCAGGGGCCGGATTCCTCAACGACTAACCCGCGGGTATAGGGGTAGAGATACCCACCATGAAGCCTGCGTCTTTGACTCTTGCCTTATCTCTACGTGACTGCTATCTTATCTCTACACCTTGTACCCCGCATACCCACGTGTTTAATTGTTGATGAATCCGGCCGCAGTAGTGGGGGACCAGTAGTGGAGAACCAATATTAGTAATAGGGGACCAGACCAGAGAAGTGTGGAGAGAAATTTCCGTCCAGTATAGTATTAGGAGCGGTGGGAATCCTCCGTTCTGACAAAAACGCTTTTCGTCGTGTCACCAAAATCGAGCAGACGCTCAGTACTTGTCGAAAATTTCGACTTTTGCCTGAGATTGGCCGTTAGAGGACGAGGAGTGAAGCTGCCTGTAGTCAACATGGCGCTAGAGTGAAGTGGGGGATCATGCTTTGGGACATCAGGAGGCTGCAAAGAAAGCCGCGGCTGTTGCGAAGGCCACTCATTATGGTGATGTCTACCGAAAGCTCGAGTCGCGCGATGGTGAGCGGTATTTGTACCGACTTGAGGAAATTTAGATACAGTTGTGCAACTTATTCTATCTAATTCTATTTGATTGTTGTGGCTTTGAATTTCAAACTGTTAAAGAGCTGTGAGATTTTGAATAATTTTGCATATCGATTTGTAACTAATTCTATTGCTAAGACCCGCCATCGCCAGACCGAGGATATTGAAAAGTTCGTTGGCATCAATGATGAGAGCGGCCATCTTCTGACAGACCGCGAAAAGGCGCTGAAGCGATGGCGTGATTACTTTGAGGCAATTTCCACTATGGAATTTCCTGGTCCGGCCATCCCTTCTGTGGCTTCTGTTCACGGTCCCGTTCACAAGATCACCATGGAGGAAACAGAAGTGGCTCTGAAGAAGATGAAGCCCGGTAAGGCGACAGGGCCGGATGATCTGGCAGTCGATGTTTGGAAGTCGAAGCTCTGGTATCCTGCTGAGTGGTTGGCTGAGTTCTTCAACCAGTTAGTGAAGAAGAAGAAAGTACCGGAGTGTTGGCACAACAGTACGGCGATTCCGATTCGCTTGCTTTCGCACAGCATGAAGATCTTCGAGCGAATCCTCGACAAACGAATCCGTGAAATCGTCAAGCTCTCCGACAAGTGCGGCTTTGTGTCTGGTTGTGGGACCATTGATGCTATACACACCGCCCGCCTCCTGGTGGAGAAGCATCGCGAGATACAGAAGCCGGTGCATATCGCCTTTCTCGACTTGGAGAAGGCCTTCGACCGCGTACCGCGTGAGGTTATATGATACGCCTTGCGACAACACAACGTACCTGAGGAACTCATAGAGTGGGTGCGGATGCTCTACTCTTGCCCAAAGAGTAGAGTGCAAGCTGCAGCTGGAACCTCAATGGGTTTCCCATCTCTGTTGGGGTGCACCAGGGTTCTGCGCTTTCTCCACTCCTCTTTGTTGTCGTCGTGGATGCCATTACGCGAGATCTTCAGCAGCCTGTTCCATGGACGCTGCTTTATGCTGATGACGTGATGCTCGCTTGCGAGGATGATCTAGAGCGGCAGGTGCAAGCTTGGTGTGACCGCCTGGCGAAGTTCGGTCTCAAGCTGAACGTCAAGAAGACCGTGTACCTAACGACTGACGTGAACGAGTCCGGCTCCATTGAGATTAACGGTACTGAACTTGCACGCACTTCGGTGTTTAAATACCTGGGATCAGCAATAGCGTGTGACGGCGGTCTGATGGTTGAAGTGAACTCACGCGTGAGTGCAGCTTGGTCCAAGTGGCTGATTGGCGTGCTCTGCGATAGGAAGATACCAGAGCACCTGAAGTCGAAGATTTACAGAGCCGTCGTGTGGCCGGTAGCGATCTACAGCGCTGAGTGTTGGACTGTGACCAACACGCCTCAGCGTCATGGAGATGAAGATGCTGCGCTGGACGGCTGGAGTCACGCGCATGGACCGTATTCGAAGTGATGCTATTCGGCAGAAGTTCGGTGTCGCGCCGATAACAGACAAGATGCGCAAAGCTCGCTTGCGATGGTACGGCCACGTTCTGTGTGGGAAAGAAGACAGCGTCCGCAAGATAGGCCTTGAGTTGGAAGTATCTGGAAAGCGGCCTAGAGGACGCCCGAAGCAGCGTTGGTCCGATACGTTACACATGGACATGAAAGTAACTGGCGTCCACCCTGATCAAGCGCAGGACCGCGAAAGGTGTCATGACACCAGAAGGGCGGACCCCGCGACGAAGCGGGACAAGCGCTGAAGAAGAAGATATATATACATATATATAATTTTTACGGATGAATTAGGAAAAAAGTACTATAGGAATCATCTGAGTGTTATTGCTTTGTAGACACCGGGATGCGTCTGCGGCAAAGTTGTAATAATGGTTTTATTACGTTGGTTACCTGCAGAGCACAACACGAATATCACATCACAGCAGATTATATAGACAATATGCAGAGGCGGAGCTACAAATATCTCCGATAGTAGCCAGTGGGGCCAACTACCTCTGGTCTTGAAAGGAGGCACCGCGGCTAGAGTGGACTACTTGAGTGCCATCTCCATTAGACTTGAGCTCGATTAATTGGCCGAATAATTGTTCGAGCGATTTCGAACAATTAATCACTCGATTACTCGAAAATCGTAAATTAACCGTTATTCGAGCATTGTTCGAAATCGAATTTCGCGAAAAACCGTTATTCGAACATGGTTCGAAATCGACTTTTGCGAAAAACCGTTATTCGAACATGTTCGGAATCAACTTTCGCGAAAAACCATTATTCGAACATTGTTCGAAATCGACTTTCGCGAAAAGCAATTATTCGAGCATTGTTTGAAATCGAAGATAGGAAGACTTGTTCGAATCGATCTCGAACAATGCTTTTTCGCGATCATCAATCTGCGATTTCATTTGGGGGAGGGGGTTCGAATTTGAAAATCGCGAAGTTTTGTTCGAACGTTGTTCGAAATCGAACAATGCTTGAGAGGAGGGATTCGTCATATGAATTAGAGAGCGAGTTGAAAGAGAGGTGGCAGTTAACGGGTGCGTAACGTTGGGTGTCTTCCACTACTGTAGAAAGCGGAACGAAGCGCTCGACTACCGTAGGCTGACCGGGTTCAGCGCCTGCCTCCGACGAGATTCCGCTACGAGATGAGGCGAGTTGAGCAGAGCAGCAGAGCATTGCTGCTTTGGAGGGGTACTTTTTTGAACGGGGATACGCTCGGTGCGTCGACTCTCCTTAGCTGAGCTCTCCTCCAGTAACTTCATCTAATTCTCTAGCTCACTTCGAGGAGCAGCTCTGTGCTGCGTTCGAAACTCATTTAGCATCTAAATTGAAGGAAATACTAGTTTGACTCGATTGAAGAAAGACTTCTAGTCTAAAGATTTCACGTACCTAATGTTAGATGCGCTGCTACTGCTTTAGCAGCAACAAACGTAAAGCAAATATCTTTACTATTACTACCAGATGGATGTGGCTAATTCAATCTTTATTTCTTTTGCTGAACTGCATTGCAAGGCCACCAGGTGTCAGTCAACGCCCCAAGCATATGAATATCCTACTAATATAAAAGCGTTAGTCCGTCTGTCTGTCTGTCTGTGTGTGTGTGTGTGTGTGTGTGTGTGTGTGTGTGTGTGTGTGTGTGTGTGTGTGTGTGTGTGTGTGTGTGTGTGTGTGTGTGTGTGTGTGTGTCACAAACCTGTGTAAGCCTGTGAAACGTGTCGAACATGTGAAGGTAACCCGCATGTACATGCAAAACCTGTCAACGTTACCCTCACGTGTAAACGATGAAGGAGTAGCCCGCTTCAACAAGTTGATAGGATCGAAGGACCCCTGCCGATCAATATTATCGATGGTTCGACAGGGGTTATCGATTTCCGTCCTGACTGACCGATTTCGGTGAGAGTCACGCGGATATGACGACCGACGAGTAGCTCAATAGAAGCCCGTAGGCCGCAGAACGTCTGGTCAGAAATACAAAAAGAAAGCAGAGCAAAAAGCGACTAAAGTCCTCAATCGACGGAAAATCTGCTCCGCGGCGCACATCCCACTCTGTTAATCCGTTATAAGTCGTCCAAGGCAGGCTGAACAACACGCTACGGTACCGTAACAAAACACGATATCCTACCGTAATCGTAATCGGTGGCGGTGGTGGGAGGCGGCGGGTCATTACGGTAATTCAAGAAAACACCTAACGTACGAACCCAGGTTAACTAGAGGTAATGCGATATTTTGTTCGTTGTTGTTGAACAAACCTAGGATGTAAGAGTCCGATTTTTCTAAGTTATTACAATCCTTGGGAATTCTCTAAAATCTCATGCGCATTAAGCAGCGTTACGAAACTACTGTCTAGTCGATTCTGGCGATATTATAGTTTTGGTTACTATCTCATCTTCATGCCTAGTGTTGTGTATAGTTTTGTCCGAATGACCTGTTAAAACAGGTATTCCAATGATTTTTATTCGAATTTGGGCACTGAATTCGAAATTTAAAAAATCGTGTTTTGCTAATGTATTCGAATCCCAATCTTCATAAAACCACTTTTCGATTATGTTTGAATTTGAATACTCGAAAATTGCGGGCATTCGAAATTATTCCAATACTTGAAAATTTTGTGAGAGCACAACTATAGTCGTGCGTATAGTTGATCCTATACTGGTTGTTTCAGCTGATAATAATAAGCGATAATAAACTATGATGTTGACAAACAAAAGCCGGATTAACCTCTTCAAGTTTTAAAGTATTTTTTTGTAAAGGTGATGATGTGTTACAAAATACATGTATGCATGTATCAGAGAAATGCTAACTTAAACTATTTCTGTCATTTCAAGCAGTTTGGGGTTTCGTTGAGAGCCGTTCCTTATTGCGTGCTCCGATGGAATACGGCGTCCCAATTGCAACGAGTCTATGTGCCTGCTTATGCTAGCAATCCTTTTGCTAGTCGGTTTCGGTAGTTATTGCGTATTGTAATCGTATGCTAGAGTCTGCATGTGTGTAGGGCGACCCGCCTCCGAACATACGGAAGCTCGTCGAGATCGTTGCCGCGTCACACAGCGTTGCCGAGCGTCGCGCCACTGCGGTCATAGTGCATTAGAAAATGTTCTGCTCTACCATGTGCAGATCAGAGCATTTCTTCATTAAACGTGCATTAAAACTGGGGACGAATTGTCGCCTTCGAAAAACGCGCTCTGTGAACGTCAAAAATCGTCATTCTTTTCAAAACCAACCCACGCGCGAGTTTCAAACAGCGTACAATGACTATGCGTAGAAGCACACTTTTTTGTTAACTTTGTGCACATGGGGTCGGAGGAGGGGGCCACCATGTAAGGCACCCCACAACGCATTTTGTGTTGCGCGAAAATGGAACTGTTATTCAACACTACTGTGTCGTCCCCTTGTTGTTCCATTGAATTGTGCTGTTCCATTTCGCTGTAAATCGACATTCATGGGCCTTCTCACGAAGACCGAAAACCACAGAATACAAGGTGGCCCCCTCCACAATTTATTGGCTTATGCTGTCCTTTATCCGTATCCTTGTTTGTTCTGTCTTCTTTTCGGTTCTCTATGGAACGTGTCTTCGAAATCGAGTTATTCGGTTGTTCGGTTTTCGAGAACAGCAAAAAATCGAGTTATTCCATTGTTCGATCTTTGAAGACGGCGAAAAATAGAGTTATTCGATTGACCCATTTTCGGAGACGGCGAAAGATCAAGTTATTCGATTGTTCGACTTTCGAAAAAAAAATGTCGAAAATCTCAACTCTAATCTCCATTACCTTCTTTTGGTACCCCCAGGTTATGCCTGTGGATGTTACTCAATGATACTTATCTTAGAGTGCTCACATAGGTTTGTCAAGCCATTCATTCATTCCTATTTGGCCTATATTGTAGTACTATATACATTCATAAATGTAGACCCTAGTTGAGTATTCACAACAAATGTCGTCGGATAGTAAACGCTATCGACCGATTGACCAATGTCTATTGATTTTACCTATGTTTCAGCAAATTAAGCACTTCGGATTGGGATATTCGCGATCCTATATGATAAGTGAGGACGCATTTCTGCATGTTTGTCGGTCCGTATGTTTCTCGCCATGTAAAGAACGGCCACTTCACAGTAGAAATTGTAAGGATGCGACAGAGGGTGGACGACTAGGAACTGTATTACACATCCTACCCTACTATATTATAGAACGAGTTCAGCACAGCTTCACCAGAAAGCTTATGATACGTAGCTTGGGGTTTGCATATGACCAAAGTCCGTCAATTAAAATTGGGAATCGTGAATTTGGGCTGGATACTCTTGAGATTAGAAAAAGGAGAAATGACCTATTGCTCTTCCACAAAATTTCTAGCGATGAAAGCAGTATAAAACTCACTGACCTAGTGACACTGAGAGCACTTAATACTCATGCTTGTACAATAAAGTATGATTCTGGAAGAGCCAAGCGTAAATTGTAGGCGCTTCTTTTTCTTGCATAGGACCCTCCATTCATATGAGAAGCTTCGGAGAAGACGGAATCTTCCTGGAAATTACGAAGCTTTTAAAAAATTTCTGAAATCACATCTGAAGCCATAACGTACTGATGCTTCATTTACTTTTTCACCTAGATAATATGTTTCACCTTTTTCATATAGATATGCTTTTCTCGTTTGGTGATTTTTCATACAGTTTGCGCACGATTATTCTTGTACTCGTGTAAATAAATAAATAAATATCCTACTATCCTAGTACATATATATGTATATATAGTAGGGCAACAGGATATATATATATTTATTTATATTTATATATAATCGGTTAATGTCACGTGTCCGTCACGGGAAGGGGGGCTAAAGCCAAGAGATGCTTACGACAGTGCGGTGTATGTCAGCCGGGCTTTCTTTGAGCTCAACCGTGGGCGATTGCTGGCGAACTATATCCTTGATGGCGGATCGTACAAGTTTACGATATATTCAGCGGGCAACGCGTCAGGGTATGAATGGGGATCAGGTGGAAAGCGTAGGGATTCAAAAGACGTGCTGAAGACGTTCAACTTGTGTAGGGATCCCGAGTAAGGGAACCAGTAGGAGGGAGGCCAGTGAAGAGGGGATCAGCAAAGGAGGACCACTAGAGTGGGGGGGGGGGGGGGGGGGGGGAGTAAGATGGACCAGTATTTTCCCCCAGTATCGTCCAATGTGCGTCGGGTCTCTGAAGACGGGTCACAGAAGTCGCGGCACGTGCGTCGGGGTGCAGAAGTGTCATAGCAGCACATAGGTAAGGAAGTATTAGTGGGAAGGGTAGCGAGAGAGGCTATGGAATTCGGAGTATTATTGCCGTTTGACCGTAAGCGGTGTCGACCTGTCGACCAATACCGATTCATTTCAATTATGTTTCTACGGATTCAGCACTTCGGGACTCCCATGCTCCGTTTCTCGCCACGAAGAGAATAAGCACTTCGGAGAATAAATCGCGTACATGCGGTAGAGGGTGGATGGGCTTCATAGGAACAGTGAAGATTCTTCCCTACCATATCTCGCTGCACTATCCTATTTAGTAAAACCGGCTTTTTACTAGTCAAAATTAAAGCTTAAGGAGAATGGAGGAAGATTGGGATTGTTCTATTCTCGGGGTTTGGGGCGAAGCCCCCAACCAGACGTTTGGCGGTATATGTATATATATATATATATATATATATATATATATATATATATATATACTACGGAAAACCAGTTTTAGTAAAGGTAGGAAGGCCTAAGGAAGCAAATACAGCCTGGGTGTTCTATTCTCGGGGCTTGGGGCGAAGTCCCTAACCGGACTCACTATATAATTGAGCTTGTCCGTAGCTAGCGGTTAGATGTTACTTGGAAGCTACAGTGTATGCCAACCGGTTGTTCCCTTGTGAATTATCATGCGCGGCTATCACTGAATTGACAAGTCATCACCCAAGGACGAGGTACAGTGACTGGTTCGCACACTGGTTCAAGCCGTAATACGGACTACAGTGAGGCAAAATGTACTACCGAGTAATTTCAAGAGAAGCTTGTATAGCGTATAGCTTGAACTTCTGAGCGACCAAGCTGTAAAGTATGGAGAGGGTTTATTTACTGACAATAAGTATAATTTAGGAAAAGGATCGCTGCGGAACATTTTGAAGGAGCTCCTGCCGAAGAAACCGAGCCACAACAGCAAATGTTAAACAACGTAGCCTAAGCGTCAGGGCCATACCTTCTCTATAGAACGGCGTATTGAAAATTCAAGTGAACGAAATGTCTAAGAAAGCTGAGAAGGGGCCAATGTTTTGTACTACCGAGTGATTTCAAGAGAAGCTTGTGAAGCTTATAGTTTGAACTTCTGAGCAACCAAGTTGCAAAGTATGGAGAGAGCTTAATTACTGTCAATGAGTACAATTTTATTCATAGTAGTAGTATAATTATAATTCGTATTAGTAGTATAATTTCGTTGACTAGCGTACTCTTCGACAGGAAAATACCAGAGCAGCTTAAGTCGAAGATCTACAGAGCAGTCGTGCGGCCGGTAGCGATGTACGGCGCTGAGTGTTGCCCTGCTACTAAGGAAGTTCAAACGCACCTAAACGTCATGAAGATGAAGATGCTGTTGTAAAGACAGTGTCCGCAAGACAGGCCTTAACTTCGAGGTAATTGGAAAGCGGCCTAAAGGGCGTCCGAAGCAGCGCTGGTCCGATACGTTACATATGGACTTGAAAGTAGCCGGTGTCCACCCTGATCTAGCGCTGGGTCGGGAATGGTGGCGTCATGACACCAGAATAGCGGACCCCGCCACAATGCGGGACAAACGGGCTGAAGAAGAAGAAGAATGAGTATAATTTAGGAAAATGATCGCTGCGGAACATTTTAATGAAAGAATTCCTGCCAAGGATGCTGAGCCACAAGAGCAAGTGTTAAACAATGTAGGCTAAGCGTCAGGGCCATCCCTTCTCCATAGAGCGGCATATTCAAACTTCAAGAGAACGAGTTGTCTAAGAAAGGTGAAAAGGGGCCAATGTTTTTCAGATGTGACTAAACGTAGTGTCTCTCCGGATTCGACAGAAGGTTAATCTTAGAATTTAGCTCCCACTAACACGGAGGACGGCAGCAGGCATAG
>OX377203.1:53624663-53700899 GCA_947396885.1 Heligmosomoides polygyrus polygyrus | reverse complement strand
GTTTCTGGAGATCGGTAACTGTACACAGCAGTTCACCGATAGTAAGGCAGTGGCAGTAGTAAGAGAACGCAGCAGAAAGCGTAGGGGTCTAAGAAATAATTTCATGTGGCTGAACCCATAAGAACGGTGTTGCGCGAGGCCCTGCTGTCAAGGAGCTTTACAACCGTTTAATCAAAATGCGACAGACCATCTCAGGAAAACGGCCTCGTTCTGATTGAACAAGAAGCAGAGGAGACATCCCAGGTGTCAGCGGATAGCAGTGGCTCATCTATTAACATGTAAGTTAGTCCAGTCCTATGTTCTCTTCATTTTGCTTGCGGGCAGCGTGCCCTGAACGCAGTGTAAACTTACTTGCTGGGACAATTGCCGTGCACAAGTGTTCGCTGGTTCTGGAACAGTACTCGTTTTGTTGCAGGAAAGCGGGTCCCTTGCTGTTTTCCGCTGAAACTGTGAAAATGGTCGAACGTGCTGTTCCCGGCTCATCAAGTCTCGACCAGAAAGTGAGAAAGCTGGTGGATACGGTCAGTTTTGGTTTTTCTTTAAATGTGGGCCCTTCACAGGCGGTCTGCTCTGTGTGAGGCACAACACGATTCTAACCATAAGTATTAGCGTTAGTAGGAGAGTCCACTCTGGGCATTACTATTCACAAGAGAAAGCCTGTTTCCACTGATGCAACTCTGGCAAATGATATATGTCCTACTACATATAACATATCAGTAGTCAAGTCCGTGTGTCACGTGGTGGATCACACGGAAGGGACCTAATCGGTCTGGGCTTATCCATGGGCAATTGACAGCTAATCACGGTGTTTTGGCACACGCGGAAGAGTTTACGTGTGTGGATCGTGCAGCGAGCGACCGGATTGAAAAGGCGTCAGAGGTGTCATCCCTGTTCTAGTGAAAGGCGTCATCCACTGTAACAAGGGAGAATGCGCCTGTGTGTATGCATATATGTCGGGGAGGGGGATGGGAGATTTACTACAACAGGAATCAGTCGAATGGGTTTGGCACCGGACGTAAGTAAGTGGTATGGATAAGCCAAGCAATATCAATTGCTTTTATCTGTTTTCCTGCAGGTTAGACGGAATGGAAGTCAGACGATCCTTTCTTGACGACATTCTACCATATTTTATTTTTTTATTTATTCAAAGCGCGAATATGATTCATGCATAGAAATACAACGCAAACAAAAAACTTGAGCAGAACGCTATCACAAATTGGTCAAATACAATCACATTTGAAAACATCAACAAGCGGTAGCTCTACTCCAAACATGTGTGAACATTGTCGTAATATCGTTGTATCCACCAAGAAATAAGTTTCGAAAGGGTTCTCTAAGTCAACAAGCGGTAGCTCTACTCCAAACATGTGTGAACATTGTCGTAATATCGTTGTATCCACCAAGAAACAAGTTTCGAAAGGGTTCTCTAAGTTAAGAAATCTGCCATGACTTTGCAACTCGTACACGCAGTTTAAGCTTTCCTTTGACGGATTTCGCCGGCTCCCCGTCCAAGAATTCTTCTATGTCGTTGTTCAGCTTTTGGTGAGAATGTTAAACGTTAAACATCCTGGTAAGACATGCTTCCTTTCGCCTGCTCATTAGCGAAGGCAGGCCCAGTAGTGATCTCTGATGCCAGTTAAGGATCTTAGCATAGCTCACCGATGTTAAGAATGAAGAGCATCTCATCATCAGTTTTCTGGCGAAACTATTCTGATTACTTTCGAAAAGATCGATATCTTTCTTTGTGGCTGGATTAAAGACCTTGTTCCCGATTCTACGATTGGCCCCACGTAGGTCTTGCAGGCACAGATGTAAACTTCCGGAATATTTGACTTCAATAGACAAACATAGAGTTGTTTTGTTGTTGGCTTAAATAAAATAGTAAATAGTAAATACTCGGAGAAGGTTATATATGCGGTGATTTGCTTTTCCCAAATCTAATCATATGCCTATAACTCATCATATTCCATTCTTTGTCATATTGCAGTGCATTTTTGTACTATAATAAAGGCAAGAAAGGCTAAAGAAGACAAGTTCAGCCGATGCGGCCAGGGTGGGGGCAGAGCCCTCAAACAGATGTTTGGCTGCCGGTAGGTCTCTGAATGTCTGGACCTTTCCCAAATGAATAAATGCAGTTAGAGCGACCACATTCTGGGAACACCAGTGTAGATGTCCTAAAGCGGAACAGTACTACAGCGCGTAACGTTTCCTGAAAGGTCGTGGTCGAATTCGGACTCCATCCGACTCAATGCGCAGGCACCGATCAGTAAAGGCTTTAATTTTGAAGTCACCTCTTGTACACTTTTTGGCTGAGAATTAAAATTTATGAGAAGTGTTTCGGTTGCACTCACAGTTCGTGTGGGTAGCGGCGGACTATTTCAAGCCCTCATTCATGTTTGCAGTGCGCTTTTCAGTAGGAGTCAGATCTGGTTATTATTAATTATAGATGGTAGATTGTTACACTTCTCGTGGTCAGTTTGCTTGCTAATTCTTCGAGAACTGCGCTGTCATCATTTGACGTTAAGTTGAAACATTCAAATTATTTTAAACCTTTGTGAATATTGTGGTTGAAATTTACCAAGGTTTTTAATCCCTTCGCGACAAAGCTTTTTTCCGCTTGCTCGTAACGCCTGTAATTGTTATTGGTAAATTTCATTATGGACAAAACTAATTCAAGGAACATTAGCAGTTATTAATTGGTCAATGTATGATGTAGGAACAGAGTAGGGCTGTTGCAGGAAGCTTTGATATGCTTTCTCCTGGCATCGCCTTAGATTGTCCGATGTCGCAAACACGGGTCGGACTGCGTTGTCGACGGACGTCGGATTGTCTGACATTGTCGCGAAGGGGTTAATTCGGTGCAGTGCAGAAAATAGTTCAGTTTCAGTGCCGTAGCTCTAAATTTTGCAAAGCCCTTACGTAGGTCAATGAAATAACAAACGAGCGAAATCGGATGCACTTTTAACGAATATCAGTAATTTCACGTTTTGGTATTTCATACCGATATTTTCACATTGATACCTACATGTATGAAGGTGAGAAAAATCAACCACAATCAGCAAAACAAACAAAACAAGCTTATAAACAAAGCATGAGGTGGTAAAAAGGAGAAGAGAGGGTCATCCACCGCGGGAGTCATAAGACTAATTGGAGTGTTTTACTAAAGAATTTCCAAAAATTGAGTCAGAATTAGGTAGTAGATTGTTTTTGCTTATGCGTACATACCCAAAAACCTTTCGGTTTACAGAAAAGTACAAAGTAAAAGAGGATGAACTTTTCCGTTAGATGTCGAAAGAGCATTTGAATAGGTTGTACAGCCTTGGTATTGGCCTTGCTGCAATCACATTTTGAGTAGGTAGAGCAAATTACTACCATTAAAGGACTTCTTTATTTGCTGTTAGCGTTTTGAGAGAATATCACGAGACAGCGCCTCAGCGCACAATTTTCTGTGATGATTTGAGAGCTTATTCTTCCTGCTGTTCTAACGGAAATATCAAACTTTGGACGGTAGTTGGTACGCAATAGGCAGTGTTTTATGTGTTGGCCTTTATCACCTCTATAACCCTCTAAAATAGAATCGATGTAATCAGCTAGTTTCACGCTATTCTTAGTATGCAAAGGTAAAAACTACACGCTCAGAAACATAAGCTAGCATTATAAGGAGTGGGGACAAAATGGACACCGCCTAAGTGGGCGAGGAACAGCTGTCTCCCTGTTGTCTGAAGGAATGAAAGAATTTTGGGCAATCAGGACGACAGCTGAACCATATTGTTACTCGATTGAACGCATCTGCAACGCTTAGATTTTGTCCACTCCGTTCTAGGCTAGTGTTACTCATATGTTTGTTGAAGTGGTGATTTGCAGAATAAGAAAATGCGAAAGGATTACGAGGAAATGGAGCAGTCAATTTACAGCCAGAGGATGATGAGAGCTAATCACCAGGCCAACGCTGCTGGTCATGGTCCCACTGAAGAAGTTAACAGTAAGTTTAACTAGGAATGCATTCAGTACCGTTGTGCGTACTAGTCGCAATAATGGCATCCATGCAATAATGCAATAATGCGGCTATTGTTGTTGCTCTGTTAATAACAGATGCGTCGGTTAAAACGACTTTTGAGGATAAGTTTAGTGAGTTTACAGATATCTTCGTTGTGCTGGTGGTCGCCGTTTTTGTTCAGTTTTTGGCACCCTCTGTACCAGTTTTCATTTTGACGCAATCATTGGGGCCGCAAAGCTAGACTAGTGTGATGTTCTTATTTCTTTTGTTTTCGCAACGGAGGAGTCACACCGTAGCAAGGCTAGGAGATGGCAAAGGGTGCATGGGTAAAGGTTATGATGAGCGAGAAGTCTACGAACTACGTCTGCAATAGATAATCCTATAGACGCCACACCAAATTGCACCCGTTCATCCGAATTCCGGACACGGTGGTGTTCTAGTATGGGCTTCGTTTTTTTTTTGCGTATTTTCATGTTCTGAGATTTCTTGGGCCTGAATGTGGACAGCTATCTATGCATGAGTTGACCCTTTGCACGACCCTTAGCTTGGTGTCAGTTGTGTCGGTGCGTGACAGACTGGCTCTACAGGATGCAAATACATCGTGGTTCTCTCCTCCACTTTTAGAACCTGCTCGTGACTTTGTCCCTACATTTACATTTATTACGTGCATAGGCATGTCAAAGACAACTGAACGCAACACCAACAGCAACGAATGAGAAAAGGCAACTGCGTGACAATCGAAGTAGAAGGGCATGGGGAAAGAAAATTGGTGCTAACTAGGGAACGGTTTCGCCCTCCCATGGAGCTTCAAGTTGAGACCTGGATCATTAGAAAGAGCTCGGAATGCTGATTATGAATGTGGGTGTCAAAATTGCAAAATTAAATTCCTGAGCGAGTTATTACCTGCTGAAATCTGGGGACCTCACAACAGGCTGGCTGTGCGACACACCTGGCGCGAGAGAGTGGTGAGTAATCGGGACTCCGTAAGAGGGGCCCGCCAGGTGCGGCGGTGGCGCAGGGATAGTACTCCAGCTCATCAGGTGGCGACAACGTTGGTTTGGTTCCCGTTGCTGCAGGCTTTCTTAAAAATCATAATTTATTTTCGAAATGATTTTTGCTCTGAATTATGACACGTGTTTGATTAAATACGCTATTTTAGTACGCTATTTTTGTTCGTCCGCATCGGGTCTTCTGAGTAGCTGCATAAGAAAGCTCTCTTATCTAGTTGCAACTGATAGTGTTACCCAAACTACCAAACTCCTAATCTCTATTTTGTTAAGGTTAATTGTTTTTAGGTTAGTCTGGACTGTGTTGACTAACAATGTTTATTGTTGTTTTTAATAGGCGCACTTCTGGTGCAGTAATAAATAAATAAATGAATAGCCCGGAAAACTACCATATACGTTCGTAAAATGCTTGAAGGCAAAAAACTGCTATGGTGACATTTTTATTTACTGTTTTGCACAAATAGAGTCCAAATCATATATTGAATATATTGAGTCATATATTGAATTTTTATTTACTATTTTGCACAAATAGACTCCAAATCATATATTGAATAATAGAGGTTCTAACATTTCTAACAAATTTCTAACAACCTTGGCATTCATGGAACAAAGCAAAAAATGTGTGAGGCAGACGTGTTGCTCACCCCGTCCCCCTCAATAGAAACTTACAAACGTTTGCTTCCGAAACTTTTGGTTAGTAATCACATCCGAGTTCTTGTTTCGAATTTCCCTCTCCAGATTCTTGACCCTTCCCTCCACTCATTTGATCTAAATTCTCATTCCGTCGCACTTTGTTAACAACCATTCCCACATCCCTACCAGGGGACGTCTCATCCTCATCTCATGTCTCTTTCCTTTATCTGCGCGGTCAGTCGTCGGCACACCCCTTGGCGCCCTAGCGCGAGTTACTAGCCGTCCCTGAAGCAGTCGCACCGCGACAACTCGTCCAATTTCGTCCGTGCGCGACGCCAGGGGTGGTTTGCGCGGCCTTGGAGTTATGTCTGCCCCCGAGTAGGCGACGGCGAGTATGTACAATTGAGGGGGTGGATGCAGAATAACCGGCGCTATCGTGACCAAAAGACGAGGAAAGGTTGAAATTTTTTCCGCCCAAACATCGCCCGTTACAGTTATTTCTGGTGCTGAGCACCAGTATGATATCAAATTCGAAGAATTCGGCCGATTACTATAGGTCACAGTGAGTGTTCGTGAGTAAGGATGGCGGGGCCATGATCACCAGTTTCGCCCTTTCTCACCTACGAAGACTATTTAAACTGCTGTCATTCCTTTTTCAATTTATTAATTGCACTACTTTCCAACTTAAAGTAGAAGATTGGAAAGCAAGTCTGACCACATAGTGAAGAAAGCGATTCTCTGCACTGACATTGATAGCCTTGATCACCCGTGCCCGCCGCAAATTAGCGTGGTTGACCGAGTTTTCAAAAATGGATATCATATTCGTGATTAGCATCCAATATAACCGTACTGGGCGATGCTTGGGCGAAATTAGACGAAATTGTTCTTCGACCTCTCCCCAACTTCTGGAACCTAGCAGCACAACACGGGTAGCTAGTCAGGCTCTGTCGTGCGGGCGAGGAACTCCTGGCAGCCAGCAGACTGTCTGAAGGGGGGGGGGGGGGGCGAGCCTTTTCATGCGGCCTCGAATCGCCTATCAATGTACTCTCAGTATACCAAGTGCAAGCCTGGCCGACACAGGTACAATCCGCGTGGACTAAGTGTCATGAAGGAACAAAGGTTTTTTCTTGAATTTATCAGCGCACCTCCTCCCACCGACTCAATGCGATCACATCTGAAGATCTCATGTAATTGGTGAAGTTGTCCTAATAGGAGGTCGCAGTCGATGTCACGTTTGAGCCAAGTTTCCAAGAGAACCACTAGAGGGAGGGAGGGATCAAAGTGAATCACAGCATAAGCTAAAGCTTACGTATTTTTAGAAAGCGACCTAATATCAGTGAAAAGGCCATTTACGGCCGTCGACTTGCACCGAGGAAATAATTCGCGTTTTCCTGAGTATGCAACACATTATTTTGTGAAGGAGAGGACGTCACCGAAACCTCAGTAAACATTGAACAAGTGACGGAAGGTCGCCTAGGTGAGGAGTGGAAGCAAAATCATAATTATTAACGCAAGAGTAGATAATATACATACTTGCTAGGAAAGCGCATCCTGCTTCTCGTCTTGGTGGTAGGAGTTAACAGATTGCTTACAGTTAGTGGAATCCACAATTGCGAAAAAGTGGAAAAGTTGGTGTAGAGATTTCCAAGCTTTTTAAGACTAGCTGGATGCAAACCATTCTTGTTTGAAGGTGCGTCTACAATACCGCTCAGTTTCTTTGCAGAAAATACGCTTTGCGACGGATTCATCCGTCACAAAGCGTCGCATTGCCATAACTCTTTTCAAAGTTATTTGATCAAAATCTAATTAACACCATTAGAAGCCCTGTCTCATTTTCTATCCAGCGACTTAAACATCATCTAAAACGATTGCACCTGACCTGGTTATGAAGCTTTTGCTTCCTCGGCTCCGTTAATTGATTTACGACCCCTCCGAGATCCCCAATGGCATGTCCTTAAAGGCCCCCGCAGACTTTTGCGGCGTCGCCGCTGCCCTATCGTCCGCCAGCGACGCCGCCGGTGCCGCCAGCGGCGCCGGCGGCACCGGCGGCGTCGCTGGCGGCACGGTCGATGCGGGCGCGCGATCGTCATCGGGGCGCGTTATTGTTAAGCACCGGTCGGTCCCGACTAGAAACAGTACAGTACCTCGCCGTCACCGCTCCCACTGATGATGAGTCAAGCCGCTGAGCGGCGCCGCTCAGCGATTTCGCTCGCCGCAGAAGTCTGCGGGGGCCTTAAGGCTTTTCGTTGACGAGATTCATCGAAACTCAGAAATCCTCTATTGTTTCAGCAGATCTGTATTTGTTACGCATCAAGTGTCATTGTGGTACTAAATAGTGCCAAGTTTAAGTAACGTAGGCCCGATTTCGGATAAGCGCAAACGCGCGGAAACCTGAGATTCAGTTAAGAATTACCCAACTAGTCGCCTGCTACAGAAGACAGTGTTCTACTACTCCATTGTGGGAATGATGGGTTTTATAAAACGTGTAAAATGGCTTTGAGAAATGGACAGAAATGACTAGATTTTCTTTTTTCCAACAAAGGGTCGGTCCAATCTCAATATGCGGCGTAGGACTTCTAATAAGTTTGAACTTCGGTTGCTCCTGTACAGGATAAGTACGAAAGCCGTGTTTTTTGTGGTCTACAGTAGACCACAAGCACATTCGAATCTAGAAAGAACGAAAAGATTTTGGTCGTTCAAAGTAGATTTCTATGCAGCCAAAGTTTGCAGAAAACAACAGAAAATTTAGTTTCAGTCGCTTACCTCTTTATAGATAAGTCTATTCGAAAAATCAACTGGACAGCATTTCTCAGCTCGTTGCGAGTTTTCCACAGATGTAATATTGTCCGTATTCAAACTGAAAACCATTCTCACCTCTTCGGCCGCCGAAACAAGTTTGGGGCTGCGCTTCGGCCGGAGTGCGGGCACGGCGGCGTGCCGCTCGCTGCCCTTGCGACCTTCCGCGGCACTCCACATGTCGTATATAGCCTATCTACCGCGGCGCAGGAAGTCTGAATACCTCTTCGTTGTTGTGAAAAGTTCCAGGAGGGTATAGTTGAACTGACGAGCGAACACAAGCAGCAGTTCATCGAGTGTGCTGTGCTCATCGGGACCGTTAAGTCTTCTTTTTCAAGCAGATTACGTTACTCTGCGAGGCAGCGTTCCTAAAAGCCGATTTGATCCCGGGTAGCTGTTTTGCAGAAACCCTCTTCTTGCGCGAGCGTTGTTGTGTGCCCCCTCATTGGACAATATGGCCAATGTATTATTCACTATTGTTGCGGTGTCTCGGTAGGTCTAGGGTGGCATTGGATAAAGCTATGTTGGCAAGGCTGTTCTTATCTGAACTCGGCCACGTAGGATTCGTCTGGTGTGCTGTGATGAGTGTCATTTGACGTTCTCCAGTTGGTTTGCAGTTTCCCGTCGCGGCCATCGAGCGACAAGTGTTCTCTTTTGGTGTCCTGCTTGTGTTCTGTTCAAGAGCACCGGTTAGTGGCTGCGAGCGCAGTCTTTCTGTTTATTTACGCTTTTCAGAAGAGGCTGCTAAGCAGCTAGCAGAGCTAAAGTTCAAACTGCAGGAGGCCGAGCGCGAGAACACCAACCACCAAGGAAACGTGAGTAGCCTTGCTCCTGGCTGCGGAAACAACACGCTCTAGTTTTCGTTGCAGATTATCCGAATAGAGGGTCAGATGAAGCGTTTCAAGGCGAACGCCGAAAGTGCCGAAAAAGAGCTGGATGAGGTGAAAACGCAAAATCGGCAGCTCAAAAAGGAGGTACGTAGCTGCTTTCTGGGCGTGGAGGTCTAACGCTCACTCGGCATTAACTTCTTTATGTGCAAGTGACCTTTTTGACTGCTCGACCCTTTCTGTCTTCGCCCAAGAGTATGACGTTTTTCGGAGAGCCTTTTCTCTTTTTCTTTTCACACAACTCTTCATTCAACGATTATCGGAATCGGAATCGTGACCGATACTCAGCAGCGTAGCTCAATTGATTCTGTGCAAAAGGGGGTCTGTCTCATAGTTCTGTTGTTAGGAATGGGGGGGGGGGTGCTTTCCGGTTTTGATGTAGAAGGACACTGTGCCATCAACTGTGTCAAATTTGGAGTGATCTACACCACATACGCTAGTTTTGTTTTCTCAGATGACGTCACAGAACGATGTGACCTTTTCTCATTCCTCGGTAATTCTTCAAAATCTTAAAACGACATGACTCCTCTACATCGATTATGCCGTAGCATGCCGTAAAATGGCTCACTTAACAAAGTGCGCAAATAGCCTTCTTCAGAGCTAATTCATTGTGGAAAAGAAATGGCTGTTTGCATCAGTCGTCCGTGCTTTGATGGCCCGCGCTCTCATTCGATTAATATGACGTTAGGCGTTTAAGCGCACAGAAATATGGGAAGAAGCGTAGTATTTACTCAAATATTTCTGACGTAGAAGATTGCCAAAAGTTCGATCGCCCCTTCATTGTTTAGAAGCCGAAAAGTGAAAGTGCTTGCACTTCTAGTCATTTTACACCTACAGAGAATTACTTGAGTGGATCTGGTCGACTACCTAACCATTGTGAGGCCACTCTAGAACATATCTGTGGCTAGTCAGTGGTTCGATTGGAGTTCCGCGCAAATAACTGGGGACCAGAGTGTTTTTCAGATTCGAATTTACTAGAGACAGGGAGGCTATGACATGCAAATCTTTTATTCCACAGTTTTGATTTAGAAACTTACTTCCCAGTGTGAGCACAAAGCGCCGTCGGGCCACAGCACGGTTACCTCGCTAACAGGAACAAGAGCATCTTACGATTGAATCACTGATTGCTTTGACTCAAGTTATTTGTGTTTCTCTCTAGGAACTGGGGCGTCCATTGTAAAAAAAAAAAAACGGAGGGGGCATCGCTCGGATTAAGGCACACAGACGTCCTCTGGATAGGAAATTGCAAGATAGTGCCTTCTCGTAGAATAGTTTGGGGTGTTGCCCTTTTGTAACAACCCTTTTCAGTTTAGCTAACGTTCTCGAGCAGGCGAAGTGAAGTGCCTCCTTCCACTAGGATAGATACAAACCGCTCAGTGAAGATGTATGCACTTTTCTGAATCATCCTAGTCGTAACTTTCTTGGCCCTTTGGATGCAGCAGATCTCTATGGCTTATTCTATAAGGTGTTAACTTTGCTTAATTCATAAGGTACGGTACGGTAGCTGCACGATGGATCAGCAACATTTTGAGCAGAAATTTCAATCAAACACAACTTGTTATGGAATGTTTAGTCAGAAGTATAGTCTCGAGATGAACCTAAAACCGGGCTCCATGATTGTTCCCAATCGAAATTTTTTACCGATTTCTCCACGATTTTGGTAGGAGTAGATCGTCATGAATCACTGCACAGTCGGTCAGCCACCCGGATAATCCACCATCTGTCGCGATACTGGTGCGACGTAAGGTGACTCAGCAGGTCTGTTTCTAACGACAAGCAGTAGTTGTGATGTTTTATAGGGAATTTTGTGGTGAAAGTTGGTTCTGAAAACGACAACTAGGCGAAGTCATAACGAGAAAACTGCATTCCTCGATAACAGCTCTTCATGTAAATACGGCTACAATGCCGTGTCATTGTATGCTGGGGTGCAGTCATAGTTTGGGAGACCAAGTGTTTTGTTGTGTGAAAGAGCTCCGGCAAATTTAAGCGAGGGTGGTGGGGCATAGTAGACGGAGACGGTGACCCTTTTGTACTTGGTTCTCCTCCCACAAATTGGGGTTGCACTTATGCTGGACGAGTGCGTAGCGTAGCAAGCTCGAGATGAAGCTCGCTGTCTTGCGCTTCAAGATGCTTTAGCGGCACTAAAGCATTCTAATCTTTTCACCTTAAAATTGGGGTGCTTAGCACGATGACGACCACGCGATTTTCGCGTAACTGGCGCGTGGGACCATTCGATTTTTCGCCGTGCCGAGAGTTTTTTGTTAATTGAATTGTCACTACTTGTGGGGAACGCTAATAAATCAGTAGCCGAAAATTGTTTTCGTGGACCACGCTTTTTACAATAATGTCTACAGATGAAGTACGTAGCACAAAAAAGCTCCTTCGGAAGCTTTCCGAATCCGAATAGGAAATAGGTTACACTGTGACACGAGATCGTGTCACACGGAGCCTTAAGGCCGCCACAGACTTCTGCGGCGCCGCTGCCCTATGCTTAACCATAGGGCAGAGACGCAGAGCTCGCCTCCAGCGGCGCCGCCGAGCGGCGCCGCAGAAGTCTGTGGCGGCCTTAAGCGGTGTGATGCGACAGCCTTCACGCTGTCGTCAGCGTGTTAGTCTGGGTGCTTTTAGCTTGTTTTTTGTTGCTCACTATGAGTTAGTTTGAAAAAATAATAAGAAATGAAAGAATGTTAGTTTTGAACTAAAACTGCAAGAGCTTCGGGTTCACTGTGAAATGCGACATCTGACGAGCGTACACTTGTCAGCTCCACAGGTCCAGCGGCTTCATAATTAGACGGTCAAGTCTGTTGCTCTGGAGCGCAGCGGTTCTTCCTAAGCTTTTCATGTGCATTGCAGCTCTTTCTTAGTCGAACACGTTTTCACGGTTGCATCATTTCCCGTTTAGCTTCGTGACAAGGAGAACGCGTTGGACGAGCAGAAGGAGACGAACAAGCATCTGCAGAGCCGGCTGGAGAAGCTCCGCAACCAGAGAGCGCGACCGATCTAACGACGGTCCGTCAGGCCCGCCGCTGCTCCCGTGTGTACGCGCCCGCTAGACTGGCTTCTAGGTGTTGAGTAGCTGCCGCCCTCGTGTGTAGTGGCCGTATGCAGTCGACTAGTGCTCATGATGCTTTACCAGTTCGCAGACATAATTTTCGCGCCGCAGTGTGTGCATTGCGAAGCCAGCAGATCCACTCCCGTAGCGCGTGCTCGCAGACCGCTTGCAATCCACTGGACCGGCGCGGAGTGATCGTGCCTTTGCCAAGTGCATTCAGATTGTTCTAGCTCAGTCCACGCGCCAACCTACTGCTTTCCTTCCACAATTCTCCTACTGTGCATTCTCACCGCAACTAACGAATTGCAATAAACATATTCCTTCGCCAACTCTGAGTACACTGAACGACACGGAAGGAACGCGAGGCTTCCATAGGTGGAACGCCACGGTGTTGCTACACGTCACAGATCGGCAATCATCGTCAGTCGATATTCTTGACTTTTGGCCAGACAACATTTGGCGTGGGAGTCACGTGGGCGTGTTGCTCCCTGACTGCACTGGATCCGAACGGATCGGTTTCATCGGATAAATCCGATTTGAACTACTCAGTTCTGCGGGGTCTCGAAATCGCGGTCGTTCGAATCGTCTAATTATCCGGCCTTTGGAAAAGTGCCACGGTTCGTTCGGATTAAGTGGGATGGAGTGCTCTGTGTTTCAACATTTCCTCGCTCCAAATTAAAACCGCGCAACTCGAAGAAGCGATGGCTTTTTCTGTGAGATTGCTCATAAATACGTCGGGTATGTGAAAACATATTTAACGTTAAAGCGGCTTTGGCGTGAAGGGTAGTATTTTGGCTGTTGAGGGAGATATCTCGGAAAGGAAAGCGTCAGAGGCGTTCTGATGTTTCAGTAAAAATCCAGTGACGAACAACCGAAAGGAGCGCCTCTCTGCTACCATCGACTTCCCGTAGTTTCTACCCACTGGGAACTGTAAGAGGACCGGTCGGCGGTATTTGTGCAGTGTGTCCTGCTCGCCTCTAGAGGTCAGATAGATTGGGCGCACCAGCCCTGTGGTAGCTCCTGTGTGTGAGTTAGTCTTCTTCATTTGGGACCGTGGTGGCACCAGGGAGGATCGAAAGTGCTAGGACGGATAAGGCGCTTGGCGGAATAGAGCGCAAACTTAAACCCGTGCTGCACTTTTAGGCCTATGAAGACGACGGGAAGTCGGAACGTCAGGCAGCAGTGATAAAGATCCGCCTAAAAACCTCGAGTGGCACCAAGGACCACTACAACTGGCTCTAGAGCTTGAGTGCAGGTTTCGACTATGCCAGGTAATGTTTACAATTACCATAATGGCTGCCCTGCTCTAAAACAGATGCCACCAGTACATTGGAGCAGAACATTTTAGTCCAGGAGAAGATGTCGAGTGACTGTTCATCACGTGAAACTTGGAGTAGTCGAGAGGGATTTGTCACCGCTGCCTTTGTTACTGGGAGCCTCTAGTTTTGCTTCCTTGCTTTTGGAACGTGGAAAGCACCCTGATGCTGATGCTGCAGTATATGTGTGTTAAGATCTACGTCAAGCATGACTTCCTTAACATGGACTGAAAACGATTCTGCAATCCTTGTTAAGTCAATCTTATCTGTCCAATCTTATCAAATCTCATCAGCACAAGATTGACCCGAAGAGATTGACCAAAAAGATTGAGATTGAAATTATAGGGTGCGCGTTAATTATGGGCCTCAAGCAATCGAAGTACCATAGTAACGCAACCAATTCGAAACGAAGGAGAACACTTCACAGTCTTTGTTAAGGTCCTTAACAATCTAAAGTTACAAACGTCATTCAAAGAGCCATCGTCTTGCGCGTATGCAGCTTCTCAGACGAGTCACGAAGGCGTCGCAGATGGCGTGCAGATAGTCTTCATCGAGGTCATTCCACGCTATCGTGAGTGCAGCTTTGAGCGAATCCAAGTAGCTTCATCTTGTAGCTGAGGTCTTGTGCTCTAAAACTGACCAGACCGAAAAGTCAAGTGGATTCAGATCTGATGAATTTGGTGGGCATTCTTCGTGGGCAATGAAATCTGGACAAAGTGGGAAATGGACCATGGCTTCAAAACGTTTTCCAGGATCGATTTCAAGTATATTTCCTTATTGATCTTCACTTCCGCATCGACGAACACCACCGACGTCTCCCCATCTGAGGTTTCACACCGCAAACCATAACAGAGCTGAAGTGCAGTTTTCCCGATGACTTTTCCTCTAGCAATGGCTCGCTTCTCATCTGCTGCAAGGGCCTCGTCGTTTAGTGCACTCACGAAAGGTACCATTGTGAAAGTCTTCTCGTCACTGGAAACGATGCTCAGCTGCGTGTCACCTGCGACTGGTCTGAGAAGCTGCATACTCGCAAGAGGAGGGCACTTTGAGTGAAGATTGTAATTTTTGATTGTTAAGGACTTAGTAAAGATTGCGAAGTGTTTTTCTCGGTTTTTAATTGTTTGGGTTGCTATGGCCTTTCGGCTATTTGAAGCCCATAGTCAATGCGTACCCTGTAGAGGATCTCGTTAGAGGTAACCTAAGGAATATCAGAAGTTGAGCGTTCTTCTGCTGTTCTTGGGCATAGCACTACCGAAGGAAAGACTCTCGTGTTACGAATGTCAACTGCTACTGCTCTCAGTGACTATAGTTACTAATTGCAGCGTTCTATGCGTGTTCTGTTTTCTTAAAAGAAGCTCAAAAGTTTCTGCCCTTTCAGAGTTTCGAGTTATCTTTGAGAGGATCTGGTGAGATGATCAGATGAAGAAAACGGGAAAAGGGCATTGATATGGATCTGGTAGCTTAGAAAAAGAATTTCCCAAAATCCAAAGTATTACTGTAAAGCACGGAAGGCTGTGAAAATTGTGTGGGTAGTAGAATGAACTGAAGATGATAAATGTCTTGTATTTAGAGCGGATATTGAAAACCATAGCTCCACGAAGCTAAAGACTTGTCTATCCGAATCGTGTATTCGAAATCCGGCGTGTGGGAAGTGGCCGTTGTCCGAATCGTCTATCCGAAGACTTCGGCTCGGATCGATTGTATACTGTGGACACAGGCTTCACAAATCCAAAACAATATCGAGAGATTACCGTCAATTACTGCGGCGAATCGCCTTTTTCATTCACGTTCAACGACTCAGCTACTTATAACCATCGAACTAGGCAGGGCGAAGATTCGATGCCGTCTCGAACGGTGAGACAAGTTATGCCGGTATGGAATTTAGGCTTTTGTATTCTACATCTTATTCATTAAGAACTCGTGGAGATCTTAGAATTGCAAGGCGAAGATTGCTCAGATAGGGTTAAGTCGACGGACGCTTTGTGCTCGCTGAAGGTGCAAGCAAAAATGACTAGAAATGTTTCCAGTTCTCCACTATGCTAGTGGTTCTTCTGTATATGTCCAACACAGACGTGGAATCATGCAATTTGAAACTGAGCATCGTACTGGAGAACAGTCAATAGGCTAGGCGACGATGTCGTTGACACAGACCCCGGGGAGATGGAATGCTTAGTTGGCGTTGGCGGGAAACCCGAACTGGGAGTCCTCCCACCAAGTGTCGCCTCATCCTACGAAGTTCAAAGTCAAGTAAGAGAACGTGACCAGTAGTGAGAGAGAGTTTGAATGCTGTAGCTGATTGCAGTTCACCGATGGAGCAGAAGTAGCAGCGCAAGGCGGACGAAAGTGACTGCCCCAGTTCAAAGTCACGAGTCTGAAGAAGAGCTTGAGCTCCCGAGTAATGCGTAGATAGTCCCTCTTTCGGTTGATTTCGGGTCTTCGCGTTGACCCCAAAATCCTCGCCCTAATAGCAATGGATTGTAGGGCAGCTGTGTGATGAATCTGATTTCCATTCGAGTGAGTCCTCAAGCACACAGTATCGTACCGCTCGTCATACTTTCGGCGCACGAGTAGAGCGAGTGGAGGGATAACAAAGAGAACAGAGAAGACTAAAACATCAAAGAGACACTAAACAGCGTTCAGAATGCAGCCGAGTAAGGCGAAACTCGTGAACATTAGGTTAGCGGGAGGTTCCCTACCACTTTTACATTTTTTAACATTTATTTATCTTCTTCAGTGCAACCAAATTTAGCGAATACACGAACCGTCACTGAAGACAACAAACTGCCATTTATCAGGCATTTTTTGGATACCGTTAAGTCCTGGGGGGTTGAAGAGAAAAAGTCGGAGATGCACTTTTGGGGCTGGTTTTTGTCGTCAAACTTCCCCATACCCGTAAATGGTTGGATAGCGAAGGAGACAGCTGATAGCTTCTTGGCGCCAAATCTGGTGGATACGGTGGTGGACCAGGACATGCTGTCCCTAAGCTTGGAGTTTTTTCTGTTGTTCCTTTGCAATGTGTGGACGAGCGTTGTCGTGGAGGAAGAACACCTTGTCTCCTTTCCTCGAAGGTGCCGCAGCGATCCAGCTGCTTTCAGTGCACAGCAGAGTTTGTTGGAAGCAGCTCCCAGTGAGCGATGTCTTTGCAGTTCCACGCAACGCTGCACATTGTTTATGTTAGTGCTGTGCCAACGCCAGGTTTTAAGTGATTATTTATTTCAACTGAACCGTCGTCTTCAGAGGCCTAGGCGGGGCAAGGCAAGTCTATCCGATCAAACGTCTTAACTGTTATAGCGGTTTCGACTTTGGCTGGTATGAGAAATATAAATTCACTCACGAATCCACCACAGCTGGGACCTAGTCGCCAGCAAGTCAAGGAGTCGCAGTTACGCATCCAACTATATAATAATTCTAGAACGTACACATCGCCGACTGATCGCTCTAGAGGTCCCGATGTGCAACAAAAGGAAGAAATTCTCTTGTAATGGACAACAACTCATTCCGGTTGTTCATTGCTGAATTCTTTTTGAGAAGGTTATAAAAAAAAGCACATAACTCAGCACGACTCATATTACTGTTAACAGCATTATCTCTCAGCATCAACATGGGTTTGTTCCTGGTAGATCTGTTCAGACCAATTTGTTGGAATGTCTTAATGATTGGACAGAGGCGCTTGTGGCGTAAATGCAGTTGCGATGTCTTTTTTTTACTTTTTTTACTTGTACTTCGCAAAAGCATTTGATAAAGTGTCCCATCAAAACCTTATTTTCAAACTGGAGAGATACAAGTTTCACCCCATCCTTCTTAAATGGATTGCTCAATATCTCACCGGACGAACATTTCAAGCCAAAATAGACTCTTCATTTTCAAGTGTAGGGCCGGCAGCAGAGTCTTGCGGGTGCCGCGGACCCGCCATGACAACGGCGGGTGGTGCAGCGCTGCTAGGGTTACTTAACGCAATACTGCGTACTTTTGCCGGCAGTTGCGACCTCTGGGAATGTCAAAGATGTACTGAGCAAAACGCTTTTTCTTTTGTGAAGAAGCGTTTTCTAAGCCATGTTAGGAATCCTTGAATCTAAGCCCCGAAATCTAATAGAACACTTCCTATAACTCAACAGTTCTGTGCCATTTTGAGTTTGCTCTCAATTTTGTCGATCTGCCTCCACTAAAAGCTCCTTGTTTGACAATCAGTTCGAAGATAATATGGTAGCCCTAGTGATGACAGCATTCCCTCCGCTGCCTTGTTGAGTCCGGCAGATCTGCTCGATGCAGTTATATCTCAATATAATAGGATACTAAAAAGAACGGTCTGCTTTCTGTTTGTTTGTTGTTGTTTGTTCGATCTGGTTTGTTGTTGCATTTCTGTGCAAAGGTTTTCCTTAAACCTCAGACGATTAACTTGTTACTGGAAGGCCACGGAGATTTTCAGTGCAATTAAGGTTACCTAATATCGTGCTAAGGTTTTTTGCGTTACGTTTTGAGTGCAGGATTCCATACGCCTCCATTTGTCGACACTACCGGTGGTTATGTAGCTGGTTGTCAAGCTCCTTTATGGACAGAAATTATGCACCAACCCAATATATCCTCAGCATGTAGATTCGTTTTAAAATATGTTTAGAATAGATGAAACATAATGGACACCCATCAATCACGCCCTCCGGCGAGTCAGCGCCAGGAGCTGCGGGTGAGAGCCGCCGTGAACTGCGGCAGCCTTTGGGGACCTTTGCGTGTGGCGGCTCCGTGACAACTCGTCCGCGTCGCGGCTTCCACCACAGTGGCAGCGTGGGTCCTACTGCGACGGGAGCGATATGGACGAGTTCTCGAGGTGCTGCCGCGAGACTCTGTAGAGGCCCTAAGGCGGGTAGTCAGTGGAGTTCCACAAGGGAGTCCTTTCCCCTTCGCTTTTCAACCTCTTCACCGCAGAGATTCCTGGTGTCATGCAGGAGTGCAACGTCATCTCAAAGATGTATGCTGATGATGTAAAGATTTATAGAACTATTGCAGGTTCAGAGAATGTATGTGTGCATCAAAATGCAATAGATTTGATGGTTGATTGGGCGAAAAGGTGGCAGTTGCCGCTATCTCCTCAAAACACTGTAGTCTTACATCTTTGTTCTGGAATGGAAACCTTCTCTTATAGGTACAACATTGAAGAATGTGCTTTACGCGAAATGGACTCTGTCAAGTATTCGGGTTTCTCTTATAGCAATAACTAGAGTTTGGAGGGCATATACGTGCTTTATGTAATACGGCAATGCTACGAACATATAACATCTTTAAGGCATTAGTCACTAGGGATAAGTCCGTTCTCCCTACGGTGTACAAGACTTATATACGTCCCCTTGTTGAATCAGGTGTATCCGTATTTGCTCCGTATGAGAAAAAGGACATCTACACTGAAAGTACAGGACAACTTCACCAGGAAGCTTGTTCTTAGAACAGGGAGTTTCGTATATTCACGTGTACCGAAGGCATCAATCAGAAACAAATATGTCGGACTACCATCCCTAGATTCTCGCTGAAGGGTTTTTGACGTTTGTCTTGTACACAACCTGTTATACTTCACCAGCGATTCTGGGCCTTGTAGATTCTTTAAGATGAAGACTTCACACGCTCCGCTAAGCTACAGCTACCTCGGGCCAAGAACCAATTTACGAGCAATGTCTTTCACTTGTAGAGCAGGTAGTTTATACCTGAAATGCTGGAACTCCTTCCTGTTTGAAGACCCAGGAGGGTGTACGTGGGTCTTCTTGTAGGCCTTAAGTCCCAGTTTACGGAAGATTCTTCTCAACTACGTCTCCTTGATCTCCACTTTTCCCGACAACCGGCGGACCAAGCGCGCCGGCTCCCTCCGGATCCATTCACTTACCTTCCTAATGTTGTCTATAGTTGTCACAGATACGTTTCTTTCCCGACCGGATCTATCATCCTCGATTCCCAGGTCTTCTTAGCGTCTGATGGACCTGTTCATAATATTTTGATGAACTCCAAGACGGTGGTGAATGTAGCGCGCCGAGAAGCCTTGACGGTAAAGCTCAATGATTTAAGAACGGTGGCACGAACGTTTCATTATCTTGAAAAACGACTTATTGTTATGTTTGACTGAGATAAGCATAAACTAGTTGACTCAATAAAAACAATGAGAGCACGAAAAAAAGCACACGCTTCGAATAAAAGGTCAGATTGTTTGTGCTGTCGCCATAATTTTGGCGCACCCTGTATACATTCTGGACACAAGATTCTATAAGAAGAAATTTCTAAAATTAGGCGAGCTGCAGAACCGAAACTTTTCCTCCAACTAAATATAAGGCGCTTGCAAAGAATTTGTTCTGAGATGAGGCAATAGGAGCATAAAGTCTGAGCCAGTCTGAGCTGGTTAAGCATCCAAATTGCTCCCGCGATATTCTGTTTGAGTAGAATGCGTGTGGTATCCTTGAAGGGACTGAATTGAAGTTTTGATCATCTCTATCCTGGTCCTTCACGTAGTAGTTGGCTACTTCGAACTCTTCATTTCGACCAACTCTGCAGCTATCTGGGATACGATTAATGCTTGAGCTCCTTGCACAAGCCGATGCTCGTGAAAATTCTCAAGGCCGTTGCTTCCTCCTGCCTAGCTCCGGCGCTAGGTCGTTCGCTATGTTGACTTCGCGACCTAAATACGCGTATCTGGAGCATCCGGAGATATTCGTTTCGTTGAAAATAATGGGACAATAGAAACGCGTCCGTTCCTCATGAACATCGTCTTCGTAAGGCTCAGCTTCAGTCCAACTTTCCCATTTAAACGATCGAATTCGGCCAGCACTCCCACCGCCTGGCTAATGCTCGGTGTTTTGAGCGCGATGTCGTCGGCGAGGCGAAGATGGTGCAGCAGCCGCCTGTCGATCTTCACTGCCATGTCTTCCCATTCTAGTTCGCGCATGAGGTTTTCGAGGGTGGCGCTGAAGAGCTTCGGGGATATCCCCTTGCCGAACCCCCTCTTCATGTTGACGACGACGTCGTTGTGGAAAAGTGAAATCTTGGCCGTGATTCCACTGTATAACTCTCGAAGGACTCTGATGTACTGAGTAGGAACGCCCTGAGTGAGCAGCGCTTCGATAACCGCTTTAGTTCAACAGAATCGAATGCCTTCTTCAGGTCGATGAACGTAAGGTGCAGCGGCATCGCGATACCTCGATGAGTTTCGTAATGGCGTGTATGCGGTTGATCGTGCTGAATCCTCTCCAATATCCCGCTTGTTCGCATGGCTGTCCTTCGTCAAGCGTTCTGCTGATCCTGCTAAATATTATACTTCTGCTCTCGCAAAGATTTCAAATATTCGAATGGTTTCGAATACCGCAAATTTTCGAGTTCGAATACATTAAAAAAACGCATAATCGTCTACGAACGATTTAGTGACCCGATTGTAAGCGTCTATCGCTTTGACGATCGATTGATGAAGATCGTTGTCGCCGCTAACGAGCGACTCTATCACTTCTTCTTTGCGTATGCTCCGCATACTGGCTGCTCCGATCAAGCCAAGGATGAGTTTTGGAACCTGCTTAATGAGGAAATAGCAGAGGTACCGTCGAAAGATGTCATCATAGTCGCTGGTGACCTTAATGGGCACGTAGATGCTACGAAATACGGGTACAGCTGTCATGGTGGTTTCGGATATGGATCACGTAACGCCGGTGGTGAGCGCATTCTTGATTACGCGGAATCGCATAGCCTCACCATTGTGAACACCGTCTTCCGAAAACGCGACTCGCACCTCATCTCATACTAAGTGGGAGTACCAAGACTCAGATAGACTTTGTCCTTGTGAGAGATCGCAGACGCGAAGGTCGCGCCGCATGAGACGGTCGCCCCACAGCAACGACCACTAATCTGCACTCTGAAGACCGCCCCTCCGAGGCTGAAGAAGGTCGAGTGATGCGGTGCTGCATGAATCAAGTGGTATTGAATGAAAGAGAAGGAAGCAGCTGTGATTTCCTGCGTGCGGTGACCGACAGTCACGACTGTCGACGAAATTTGGAAAAACGACGCGATTCGTCAAGCTGCACACTCGGAACTCGGCATTACGAAGCCTTGGCAGCGGAAGGTCGACAAGCAGGCATGGTTGTGGAAAGACGACGTGAAGGCAAAAGTTCGAGAGAAGAAGTCGCTTTATCACGTGTTTCTCGGCGAAAAAACGGCCGATAACTGGCGGAAGTACCGAGAAGCCAAGAAGGCTGCAAAGAAGGCCGTGGCTGTTGCAAAAGCCGCTCATTATGGAGATGTCAACGAGAAGCTCGAGTCACGCGATGGCCAGCGGTATCTACCGGCTTGCTAAGAACCGCCATCGGCAGACCGAGAACATTGAAAAGTTTTTTGGCATCAATGATGAGAACGGCCATCTTCTTACGGACCACAAGAAAGCATCGGAGCGATGGCGCGATTACTTCGAGAAAATCTCTACAGTAGAATTTCCTCATCCAACCATCCCTTCAAGGGCTCCAACCCACGTGACCGTCCAGAAGATCACCATGGAGGAGATAAAAGCGGCTCGAACAACATGAGGCCAGGCAAAGCGAGTGGGCCCGACGACGTGGCAGCTGATCTGTGGAAGTCAAAGCTGTGGTACCCTGCTGAGTGGTTGGCGAAGTTCTTTAACCAGGTTGTGGCGGAGAAGAAAGTCCCTGAGTGTTGGCGCCAAAGTACGACGATTCCGATTTGGAAGAAGAAGGGCAGTCCTGCAGACTGCTCCAATTACCGTCCGATTCGCCTGCTTTCGCATAGCATGAAGATCTTTAAGCGAATTGTCGATGGGCGAATTCGGAACATCGTCCAACTTCCCAGCAATCAGTGCGGCTGCGTGGCTGGCTGTGGCACCGCTGATGCCATTCGCACCGCTCGCCTCCTGATAGAGAAGCATCGCGAAAAACAGGAGCCAATGCATATCGCCTTCCTCGACTTGGAGACCTTTGACCGCGTATCGCGTGAAGTGATATGGTACGCCCTGCGTCAATATGGACTTCCTGAAGAGCTCATAGAGTGGGTGCGAATTCTCTACTCTTGTTCAAAGGGTCAAGTTCAAGTGGAACCGGAGTTGCAGATGGAACCTCGATGAAGTTGCCCATCGCTGTCGGGGTACACCAGGGTTATGCGCTTTCCCCACTCCTCTTTTTTGTCGTCATGGATGCCATCACACGAGACCTTCAGAAGCCCGTCCCCTGGACGTTGCTTCATGCCGATGACGTGTTGCTCGCTAGCGGAGATAAAGGTGAACTCGAGCGAGAGGTGCAAGCTTGGTGTGATCGCTTGGAGCGGTTTGGACTCAAACTCAAACTGAACGTGAAGAAGACCGAATATCTAACGACGGATGTTACTGAGTCCAGCTCCATCAACGTTAACGGCATCGGGCTTCCACGCACTGTGGTCTTTAAGTACCTGGGATCAGCAGTCGCGTCTGACGGCAAACTGATGGTCGAAGTGAATTCAGACGTGAGTGCAGCTTGGTCCAAGTGGTGCTCGTTGACTGGAGTGCTCTGCGATAAGAAGATACCAGAGCGCTTTAAGTCGAAGATCTACAGAGCAATCGTCCGGCCAGTAGCGATGGACGGCGCTGAGTGTTAGCCTGCCACTAAAGAAGTTGAAACGCGCCTCAGCGTCATGGAGACGAAGATGCTGCGCTGGACGGCTAGAGTCACGCGCATGGACTGCTCCCCGAAACGATGTCATTCGGCAGAAGTTAGGTATCGCGCCGATAGCTGTCAAGATGCGCGAAGCTCGCTTGCGATGGTACGGCCACGTTCTGCGTGGAAAGGAAGACAGCGTCCGCAAGATAGGCCTTAACTTCGAGGTAATAGGAAAGCGGCCTAGAGGGCGCCCGAAGCAGCGATGGGCTGATACGTTACATATGGACTTGAAGGTTGCTGGTGTCCACCCTGATCTAGCACTGGATCGGGAAAGGTGGCGTCATGACACCAGAATAGCGGACCCCGCCACGAAGCGGGACAAACGCTGAAGAAGAAGACGAATACACTCGAAAAACGCAATTTTCGATTATTCGGATTCGAATGAAAAATCAGGCTGCACGACGGACCTAGTAGACGACAACCCAGAAGAAAAATGGAAGCAAGACATAACGGATCTCTTCCTAGTTAAACGAGAGCATCGACAGGCCTCTCATAAACCATGGTAAAAATAGTAAAAATGAGGTCGAGAACTTACACGTAGTGGGACCAAAAGGTTTATGGAAGCGTCTAATTCCCTTGTTTGCTGGTACACGAATTTTTCTCAAGGCAGTACCTGTATGTTGTAAAGTGCCGCTCATGAGGAGCAAACGAAAAGTTTACATTTGAAGGGACAGAATCTGGTTGAGCAACAGTAAGCTCCTATGTCACTTCAAATGATCATTTTTGGAACTGGTGACTGACTGACTGTCCAAGAACTTTAATGAAACAGTGCTTTTGTCTAAAGGCCAATGATATACTGGCGACGAATATGCAAAACTACCGCAAATCTTTCCTGCTCTTCTAAAAAGGTGAACCGTCAATTTTTTTCGGCCACGAAATTTATTACAGATAACTAGGAAGAAGCCTGTCATGACGGCCGGTCTAATTTCTTCCTGGTGATTCGCTCAAGTGGTAGAAGCAGATTTCTTATTTGCGATAAACCTGTTAATGTTACTATTCTCCAGCCAACATAGCAATAAATCAATAAATCAATATTGATTAAACGGTAAACAAAAACAAAAACCGGTCGATAAATAACAGCCGGTCAACGTACGCCGCCTCCTTCTTGTCAAGTCTGGCATACTACCAACATATTCAAGCGATACCCTCTCCCAGGAGGAAAAATCGATAAAATCGATCGACAACAGTCGGTCGATCTTCATCGCCTTTTGTCTAGTCTGGTGTACGGCTAACATAGACGTGGTATTGGTTTTACTGCTTGGACCCATCCTGTTCGTTACTCGCCTATTTTTCATCATCAAGTAGAACAGAGCAGAATGTACAAGAGCACCGCAAGTGAACGCCTAAGGAGGAAGGCTGATTATAATGAGTATTGGCGGGGTGCTACCGAAGCCATGCTATATGCTGTGCGTCTCGAACTTGGCGCTAACTAAACGTTTGCCAGGCAGACGTGGCTGTGGACTAAAGAGTGTGCGTGAGAAGAAAAGGTTATACCACGCATTCCTCAGCGGCAAGACAGCCAAGAAATGGTGCTTGTATCAGGAAGCGAAGAAATCGGCCAAAAAAGCAATGGCCGTTGCAAGAGCCACTCATTGCGATGATGTCAACATGAAACTTGAGTCGCACGATGATAGGCGATTTCTTATCGACTCGGAATGGTCATCTCCTAGTGCAGCACAAAATGGCCTTGAATCGATGGGGCAACTACTTCGAGGAAATCTCGACGGTAGAGTTTGCCCATCAAGTCATTTCCTCTGCTCTGCCCGTATACCGCCCCATTCAGAAATCAAAAATCACTGTTGGGGAGACAGAAGAAGCTTTACAGAAGATGAAGCCGGACAAGGCAACGGGCCCTGATGATCTGGCGGCCGACTTGTGGAAGTCGAAATCCTGGTAGCCAGCTGAGTAGCTGGCGATGTTCTTCAACCAGGTGGTTGCGAAGAAGAGAGCACCTGATAGTTAGCAGATAAGCACGACGATTCTGATTTGGAAGAAGAAGGGCAGTCCAGCAGACTGCACAAGCTTCCGTCCAATTCGTTTGTTTTCGCATAGCATGAAGATCTTTGAGCGAGTCGTTGATGGACGCATTCGTGACGTCGTCAAGCTTTCTACCAACCAGTGTGACTTCGTACCTAGGCGTGGCAGTAACGGTGCCATACACGCCGTTCGTCTACTTACGGAAAGGCACGCGAGAAACAGAAGCCGGTACATCCTGCCTTTCTTGACTTGGAGAATGCCTTCGATCGTGTTCCGCGTGAAATGATATGGTATGCTTTAAGACAGCATAATGTTCCCAAGAGCTTATTGAGTGGGAGCGGTTACTCTACTCTTGTCCGAGGAGAAGAGTGCAAGCGCCAGCAGGTACCTCGATGGAGTTTCTCATTTCTGTCGGAGTACATCAAGGGTCTGCGCTGTCCACACTGTTCTCATCGTCGTTATGGATGCCATATCACGTGATCTTCGGCAGCCAATCCCTTTGGCATTGCTTCATGCTAATGATGTAATGCTCGCTTGTGAAGATACGATTGAACTCCAGAGGCAGGTACAAGCTTTGTTGGACTCAAGCTTAATGTCAAAAAGACCGAGTATTTGACAATGGTATCAGCAAACGCGTCCGATAGCGGTCTACTCGTTGAAGCTAGTTCACGCGTGAGTACAGCGTGGTCCAGATGACGCTCTTTGACGGTACTACTCGGCGACAAGAAGATACCAGAGCGGCTTAAGTCGATGATCTACAGAGCAGTCGTCCGACCTGTAGCTATTTACGGAGCTGAGTGCTGGCCCGTTACAAAAGAAACTGAAAAGCACCTCAGCGTAATGCAAACGAAGATGCTGCGGCGGACAACCGGAGTTACGCGCTTGGACCGAGTGCGAAACGACTCCATTCGGCAAAGATTTGATGTCACACCTCGATAGTTCAGAAGCAGCGCGAAGTTTGTCTGAGATGATGCGGTCACGTTCTCCGCGCAAAAGGTGATACTGTTGGAAAGAGTGGCCCTAACTCGAGGTGCCTAGAAAGAGGCCACGAGGGAAACCAAATCTGACTGACTGACTTGATACACTGCATCGGGACCTGATGATAGCTAAGTTGCACTCTGATCAGGCATTTGGTCGGGAAAAGTGGTGCCAGCATTCCAGGAAAGTGAACCCCGCAGTTAAGCGGGACAAACGCTGAAGAAAAAGAAGAAGAAGAGGAAGAAGGTACACATGTAGAAAAATATCCAGACGTCTCCAGCGAGCGCTGCAATTCAGAAGACAGATCGGACAATCAATATCGATCGATGTTACCGATCTTTTTATCGGTGATCGGTTTTCTCTCAGCGTTACCCGGTCCGGGGTGGGTGTCACGTGAATATGATGGCCGACGGAAAGGCTTCACAGCAGGGGGAATTTTCGATGACACAATCGGTAGTGATTGATATTATCGATGTCTTGAACGTATCCCGCGCTCCCTGTGATTCAGAAACTCCAACGCGCCTCTGCATTCAGGAACCGTGAGATGTAAATTAGAAGACGTCAGAGAGAGATCAGGCAATTGTTTGATAGTTTTCTGTCAACGACGAATGGGCGTCCGCGATCGGTCATTCACCACTGCAACGATTCTGCGTGTAAAAATTTATGCCTTTCAACATTGTGAGACGTTGTGGAAGTTCTCCTTCTTGACAGAAAGGCTTTTCGGAAAGTGACCAGAAGAGGAACTCAGTATTCTCACACCGAGCCACTATCGCACCACAGCTTTGATTCAAAGACAGAACCGTTTTGGAGATCCCAATTACCCGAAATAATCTAACAAGCTTCTTCAAGATACGCCTTTACACAAATTCTCGTTGAGCATTCGAATGACACTTCTCGAATACTCGAATAATTTTGGTTTCCTGGGAAATTTTGAATATTCGAACGGTTTCGAATGCCAAAAGCTTTCGGGCACTCGAAATCGAACATATTAGAATAACGCAATTTTCTTGAATATTAGAAATCGAATGCATCCGAAAACGCGATTTTTTGAATAATCGAATTCGAGTATGCAAAATTCGAGTATAGCGTGTGAAGAGCCGCGCCAGGGTGTTGATGAGCGCTGGCAGGAGGTTCTTCAGGTTTGGGTCTGATCCTGTCGGCACCGGGTGCTGTACGTTTCTTCAGAGACGAAATGGCGTGTCGGATCTTTGAAGAGAGGAAAGAGGGGACGACCCATCCATCTTGCGGAAGATGGCATGAGGGCAGGTGGTCGTGGCTATCGAAGAGATCGGAGTAGAAGTCGAATTTTGTGGCCTTTTCTCTTTGACTCGAAAAGCGGAAGCTCGCGCGGAGGAGGCTGTGGTTCGAACCTATGTAGAACTTGAGGATGACAGAGACGTCGGCTAGGCAATACTTGCGGTCGTAGATGATGTGGTCGATCTCGTTCTGGAACTGGCCACCGGGGTCTATAGTAGGGAGGGAGGATTCTGGAACCGTGAGTTTCCTTGGATGGTCTTCGTCGACATGATGAATTCAGACAGTCTTTCGCCTTGTTCGTTCCACTCCAAACCGTGGTTCTGATGTGAATTTCCTCCGGTGACCTTCGTGGCCAGATCTTGGCATTGAAGTCGCCGATGGTCTGTAAAAGGTGTGATCTTCCTTATAGAACTTCTCCAGCTCCACGTGAAACGCTTCGACCTCTTCGTCGTCGTAGTCGGATGTTAGGGCATACGCGACGAACATAGTCAAAGCTGGTGCGGAGCCACATCGCTTCAGTCGCAGACGTCCGATTCGGCTTGCCAGAGACTCGTACGAATCGATGTTCATGGCCAAGTGCATGTTGTCGAAGACGCAACACCGCCCACTTCACTGCTGTCACATGGCCCGAGGAACAGTTCTTCTCCGGAGTCGTAGGCGGAGTGTAGGGGTTGATGTTTTCTTGTCTCGGTCAGTCCGATGACGTCGAGCTTGATCTTTCTGGCATGCATCATCAGGTCTTCGACGGATGCTTCCGATGCGAACGTGCGGGCGTTGTAAGTACAGATCGTCATCTTAGTTCTTCTCAATTTGCACAGTCTAGTTAGACCCTGAGTATTTAGCAGCCTCTTCGTGCTCGTCCTTCCCATGCGCTGCAGATATGGACTCTTTCGGGGTCAGGGGAATGAGGCCCTTTAGTGTTGCCGTGTTTGGCAGGAGTACACACACGTAGTCAGCTAGTTGGCTCTGTCGTGTGGGCAAAGAACTCCGGGCAGCCAGCAAGATCGCCCGAAGGGACGAGACTTTTAAGGCGGCTTCGAATCGCCTTACGATGTACTCCTAGTCGGGCCGACAACGATACAATCCGCGCAGGCACGAACACATCCACGCACACCATGCATGAACATGCCGCTCCTACACACAAGGAACGAGTGGACCCGAAGCATCTGGAGCAAGGAATCCATCTCCTGCATCCACCTGCGTCTCTGGGCAGCACACGGCCGCATTTGGTCCGCGATTCATTTCCCTATCCACCTCCCGGAGACGCGTCAGGTGGCCCTGCGACAAGCGCCACGAGGTCACTCTTAACAAGAGAGTCCGAAGGCTCTCTAAAGAGCGAGATTGGTGGACTGTCACTCTGTCACCTGAATACGTATTAGAAAAAATCTTCTTCTATGACGTAGTTGGATACCAATGGGAGCTCAGTGATTCATCCCCCGCTCGATGCGTAGTATGACGATTCCCACGTGCAAGTGGAGAGAGGTGGTGGGGTTGGTCGGTCAGCTGTCGTCGATTGCTTCCTCGGCTAAGGCCGTTGTGCACTCAGTGAGCAACAGCCGAAGAAGAATGGGAAGGTCAGTGCTATTTATGCAGTCAACCAGAATATAACTAATTCATTCGGCGGCGGATTATTTTGCAACCGTCCTCTGCCTTCTAAGCGGCTGTCGCGGATTTGTTTTCCTCTTCGAAAACAGCCGGCTGGCGCTGGTCCCTAGATGACGGAAGGATGGCGTTAGGCACGGAGGCGCTAGATGAGTCCCCTTCCATCTCCCCGGGGTGTGGAGTACGGTATTGAGCACGAGAGTGGTTTTAGAATGGAATTAAGATTTGAATGCAAACAAGTTCTCGAGTGTGAGACGCCGCTGCCTCCTACGCCCCACAGTATACCGTGAATGTGCAGCGGATTAGTCTTAATTACAGCGGACGTCATTTGCGCGCTGATCGGCGCGCATTTGCGGGTCCTCCGCGAGAGCTCCGTTTTGGAGGGATTATGTGCAAATTAAAGTCTGCACTAAACGTGTGGCCGGTTAGGAGAAATGGCGTGAGACTTGCAAACCCGAGAAACGCCGATGGGCGCTGGAAGGTGTGCGGTAAACCTCTCATAGGCCAGCTCCTAGCCGAACGCTAACGTCAGGATAGTCCGAATCGTTCTGGCATTGAAGCTGCCGTCCTATTCTAGTCAGCCACCTGTTCTACTTCCATCTTCGCTCCGCCGAAAGCTTCCCAGTGATAGAGCTGCCACAACAGTCAAACTGATGGCTAGCCAGTTAATGCACCTGCACGGGAATGGCCTTCGAGGAAAATCATCTGAGAACGTGCTCACTGTGCTTCTTTCCTTCACTGACCATGAGATCGATTTTTCACGAAGAGACGAGATGTTAGAGTGGCTGATGACGCTCTATACAGTGTCCCAAAAGTGGCATCGCTGTTTCAATGACTGTGAAATTTGTATCATTTCAACGGCTTTGACACGCCCCGAAATCGAGAATCTTCAAGTATTTTATGTATGAGTGGTGGAGCGCTGGTGATTCTCGTGTCTTATTGCATGCTTGGCAACTCTACTTATAGACATATCAAAGGAGTTCCACATGGTGGTAATGCCAGCCCAATTATAGCAGATCTTACTCTATGCTTATTTGAATTTAAAAACTCATCTAACAGTTTACTATTTTATGAAGCTTCCTACCTTATAGATACATGGATGACATAATAATCATACATAATCTAGAAACTAGCTGCATTGAAGAGAAATGATTTAATACTTACCAAAATTTTTTGACTGAAACTAACGTTGATGATAAAATATGTAACTTTCTGGACTTAACCATTACAGTAGATGGCGACAGGTTGTACTCTAAACCATATAATAAAACGGATTTTTTCACTTTTAGAATAATCAGATTTTCCCATACACCCATACTTTCCATACTTGTACCAGCTACGGCCTTAAAGCATCAATAACTTATATTGAGACTCTACGCATATCTCGAAATTGTACGGAAAAAGAAGACTTCATAAATAGATTAAGTAGCTTAATTAACAACCTACTATACATTGGATCCGATCGAAAATCTTCGGATAGTTGGATGATTCGGATAAGGGCGATTTTGCGGACCACGGATTTTTGGATGGTTCGGATAAGGGCGATTTTGCGGACCCCGGATTTTTGGATGATTCGGATAAGGGCGATTTTGCGGACCCCGGATTTTTGGAAGATTCGGATAAGGGCGATTTTGCGGACCCCGGATTTTTGGATGATTCGGATAAGGGCGATTTTGCGGACCCCGGATTTTTGGATGATTCGGATAAGGGCGATTTTGCGGACCCCGGATTTTTGGATGATTCGGATAAGGGCGATTTTGCGGACCCCGGATTTTTGGATATCCGAATCGGAAGAAAGAGATTAACTGTGCGTTTGTGATTGTGTTTCTTTCAAAGCGACGGTGCATCCTGATGTCGAAACAGTAACCAAATTGGATTCTTTTTCTGTTCTTGAAAAGATGTACTATCGAATAGCGTAGGTCCACAAAGGTTCCATGAGTGTTTGAGTAAAGGATCAAACTCCTTATCCGGAGTAGCTTATCTTTTTCCCTAGTAATCGTAGGTGTGACCTGGAGCACAAAATCTAGATCAGTGTTCTATAAACACTCTCAGGCTGTTAACAATGCGCTCCATAAGGACATTGGATCTATCCTAGTCGGAGGAGGGCATGCGGTGCCTTGTTTCTCCAATCTCCTCCTCCGAGTTTGTTTCAGAGCTTCAGCTGCTGCCAAATGATACAATGGTACCCATGCGAACTCAGAGCATGAGTGTCGTGTCGTGAATGCTGAACGCAACTGTAACCTTAACTCCGCTCCCTCCTAAATGGGATAGACCTGGAACAATCAATAAGACCGATTAAGTGCTATGAGTGGCAAAATCTCTGACATCTTTCTCCTCAGCTGGGTTGATTGCGTTTAAAATACTTTTTTCCTATTTACAGAGAGATTTTGCACAAACTTCGATTTGTTGCACTAGTAATATTTGAAAATTCATCTTAGTAATAATACGAATACAAGGATTTTTTATTGTTATATGTTGCTGAAAAAGGGGTCGCATGCTGCCTTGCCCGTTATCCAAATTCGGTAACGGCAACTCAATTATTACTACCATTACGGATATATGTATGTTTATGAAAAATTAGACGAAGTAATAAGACTTGAATCATTTCCGTTTCGGCGTTTCGTATTTCGGTTTCCGCCCATTTTTGAGCCCTTCCGTCCGTATACCGTCTTCCGCTTTTCTTTAAAATTTCCCTCACATCCCTGATTCCAAGATGAATTATTCTAAAATCCGGGCTTTCCAAAATGCCATTATCAAATAACGCAAATTGGGTCGGGGAGGGGTCACCATGTATTCAGCACTTTTCCTCCTTCATAAGAAGGCAGATGAATGTCGAACATCAGAAAGTCTAACACAGTTCATCAAGTGGTAGACATGCAAGTGTTGAATAACAGTTTTAATTTCATGCAGCACAAAGTGCGGTATGGAGCTGTTCTACATGGTGACCCCCTCGACCCAATTTGCGCCGAATGCTGTACAATGTGAAACAGCGAAGTGCGGATCAGAGTACGTGCTTAATCCCTTCTCTCCTTCAGTCCCCGTCCTTCTTGCCCCCGGCAGCGCAACATGATGTTTGAGGAAACAGATGCCAAGATCGACGTCACGCTCAGCAGCGTGCTAACTGTATTTAACGTCATTACGACACTACTTTACAGTGGGGCGCGAAAACGTATGACTCAGCAGCGTGCCCGCCCGCAAAACTCGTTATGAATGCACTTTTATTCGAGATGCCCGATTTCAAAATGGAGCGAGGAAATTGAACGCGTTATCCGAAATTATCCGATTGTATCCGAATCATCCAGGGTCAGGATAATTGGATGATTCGGATAATGGCAATTTCGCGGACCACGGATTTTTGGATGATTCGGATAAGGGCGATTTCGCGGGCACCGGATTTTTGGATGATTCGGATAAGGGTGATTTTGCAGACCCCGGATTCTTGGATGATTCGGATAAGGGCGATTTTGCGGACCCCGGATTTTTGGATGATGATTCGGACGGAATATCCGAATCGGATATCCGAAAATGATTCATTCGGATCCAATGTATACAACCTACTAATGTTGGAGTATAGTAAGAAAAGTTATCTTCCAAGCAGTCATCTCATGCATCCTTAATAACAGAAATATTTCCTATAAATATGAGCTTCCCAATTCTTTTAAGGAAGCGCATAAGTTTGTTGATAGTATATTTCAACAACTACTACAGTTAGAGTTCTGTTTTAAGAATATATATCCTGTTTGCCTTCCTATAATTTTGACTTCCTATTTACTTTTCCATATTTTGATCACCTAGTTTTCTTTTAGTCCACGTCCACTGCACTTTCCTGCAATTATTTTTCATCTCGTTTGGTTATAAATAGCGCTCCACACCCTTGCTGATACACTACCACTCCCTGTCCTACTGATGATCCTATGGGAGTAATGGTAGCCGCCCTTTGTTTTCAATATCCTGTATAGGGCTAAGAGGTGAAACAGGATATTTCTTTTATCTCACTCAGTATATATTAATCTCTCCTAATTTATTTAAGAGCCAATTCAATGATCGGGCCCCGTCTAGGCCAATCAAGCCTTCCATCCTAGCGGAGGGGGAGAGTTGATATCGGGCTTGTCTGAGGAGCACTGAGGCTCTCGTTGGCTGGCCGCCACAAGTCATGGATCAGGCAAAAATACCCCTTATTCGCGAACACGCGCTACCGCAGAATAAGCACAAGGCGAAACGCGGCAGCTGGTCACATTTGAAAGGCCTCCTGTCATCAACCAGCTAGTGCTGGGGTTGGAAAATAGAAAATGTCTTCCTCACGCAATTACTGTCACTGTCTGGATTACACTGGTCGGAACTGCTTGCATGACAGCGGCATATTGCTGGTCTCAAACTCCCTACCAGCTATGACTTTTGCTTCTCTTTCAACCTCTTAGAGCGAAGTAGAAGATGGAGTGCCATTCGATGTTGTGATAGTAAAACTGAAATTTGGGATAGCAGTCCGAAATTTTAAAGGATGAAAACAAAAGAACAGATGGGTTGGAAGGTTCAACCTAGACCAGCTTACGCTTGACGAATTGTTTTCCAGCGCGAAATCAATCGCCATACCATTGATGTTACATGCTACCAATGCGGTAACAGATAAAAGAAGAATACGAGAAATTATGATAGCATATGGGACGCACTTTATTTGTTTATTCGAATTCCTCTGGCTTAGAAATCCGGCGACTTGGAGGCGAAAAAACTCAGAGGACATTTTCGAGGTGGTCACGATCTTCATAACGCTTCCCTTCCAGATGATGCTGAAGTGATCGAAAAAGGTGGTAGTCACTTGGGGTCAAATCTGGGCTGTATGGTGGATGCGGCAGAACTTCCCATCCGAGTTCCAGAATTCTCTGAGAAGTCGTCTTCGCGATGTATGGGCACGAGTTATCGTTGAGCAGGCGAACTTTGTCGAGCCTGGGCTGTTCCTTGCGCATTTTGTCGGCCAGTCTCTGCAGTTGGGTAGAGTAGACCTCGGCTGTGACAGTCGTGCTGTCAAGCAGCAGCTCGAAATGGTAGATCTCATAAACCCCCCATCAGACGCTCAGCATAGCATGACTTTCCTCGCATGAATTTCACTTTTTACGAAAGATTTCGGCACTTCATCGCGTTGGCACCACGCACGTTTACGAGCGTGGTTGACGTAGAGGATCCATTTTTCGTCTCCTGTGACGACGGTGTCCCCCAGTTGCGATTTCGGGAGAGCAGCTGAGTGCATATGTCCAGACGTCTTCGCACGCCTTGTTGCCGTCGGTCAGTTCGTATGGGAGCCACTGACAGAGCTTTTTCACCATTCCAAGAGATCGCAGTCCATTGTCCACAGTGGATAGAGAACAGGCAGGAGCAGAAGCGAAATAACGCACACCTTCATACGGATGCTGCTCCACCAGTTTCCACAGGATTTTTCCTGAACAATTTTTTTGTACAGTCTCTGGTTCAGTATTAGCTCCTTCTCTGTTTTGGGACAGCTTGCGACTGTTGTTGCAGCCTCAACATAATCCCTAATCATTAGTTACGGAGAAACCCAACTATGTAACGGTAGATAGATAGATAAAGTACGGCGTTAATCAATTCATGCTTGCGGTCTACTACGCTTTACTTGGGGGAGGAAGCGCGGGGCGGAGCTTCTTTTTTGAGTTTTTTCTACCGTGTTTTTTCACTGCCGAGGTTTTCTTTCAGCCTTTCACCGCTTGATTATTTTGGTGCAATGCCTGTTGGGGGTGCACTGTCCTTGTGACGTTTTCACTTACTTATTTTTCTACTATTTTACTACTACAGTTTCTTAATGCTGCGGAAACCTAGAACCTAGGTGGACCATTGTTTCTTGATTTTTTGAACATTTTGCTGCTCAAAGTGGTATGAGGAATGGTGGGAGTTCTCTGTTATCACAGAAAGGCTTTTCAACAAGTGAGCAAAATCGTTGAGGCGTTCGTTACCTATAGAGAATGTTAAATTCTCCGTGACGTCGAACGTTTGAGGATGAGAGGTGAAGGTGGCACCAGTCATTTTGCCGTTAGAATGAAGTGGAACGCTGCAGGGCGTGTGTTGTCGATCAGCCTAGGGGAAGTAAGCGCTGATTAGTAGAAGTATAGCGCAATATAAAAAACCTGTCCTTGTCCTGTGTAAGATTTCGCAACCTGCGCTACCTCTTCTAGGATCAGTCTAGCTGTTTCGCGGCATGAAGCCCTTAAGCCCTTTTCCTTTATGTTTAGCATCGGTACCCTTTTCTACGGCTCATTAACGTCATTGGTAGTCAGCACCGTCGTCTCGCTTATCATCCCCAAGCAGACAACTTCAGGCAAAAATCAATATTCTTGGCACTGGTGCGTATTGTTTGCCGGATCGATTTTGCTCACATGCCGAAAAAGGCTTTCCGTCAGAACAGACGACTTTACCAGTTTTCATATATCGATACTATCGATTCCAACCATTTAACATAAGAGTAGCGGGAGTACGACCGGCCACGGCACAGGAGATCCGTTGATTGAATCGATCTACCACAATTGATAACTACCGATCCCCTTTCGCAATTAACCAATTGGTGGAAGAGAAATGACGATCTGAAGACTTCGCATATGCCGCTCTGTCGAACGCGGTTTACAGTGGGTAATAAAAATAAGTGAAATTTAATCACTGGGTGACCATAATAAATAAGAGTGTTCTTAAACATTCGATTATTCGAATATTCAACTATTCGAAATTCGAAATTTCGAAGATCGAATATTATTCGATCATTCGAAATTCGAAATTTTGAGAATCGAATATTATTTGGTCATTCGAAACTCGAAATTTTTTCACAAGGACAAAGGTATAGTCAGTATGATTCCATCCTGGTCACCTTTCCCTTGCGATTTAACATAGAGAGTTTTGGTTGATCATGGCACTTTTTTTCAGGAAGTGCGGAAGTGCTCTCTCACAGGGGAGTCGATCGACAAACCACCACTCTCACCGCGCCTCTTCTTTATCCCCTGTGCCACCACTGCTCGGCGGCCAACGTTGTTCCACCCTACATACTTGGCTGGAAATGGTCCATAGCTTTTTGCAGTCAGCGTTCGCAGTCGCATCCCGTTATGTACATCTCACCCCTAAGTGCCATAGCCACCTGGTATACTTTCCTTGTTGGATTCGCCTTGGATGCTTTGCCATTCGAAGTTGGTGACGTCGAGGAGCTGCTTTATTCCTTCCCAGCTGAAATGATCGCATGAGCAGCCGTGCGACGAACATATCGAACCACCTTTCTCAAAGGGCGTTTGAGGTCTCTCGGGCTCCGCTCCGGTGCTTTTTTGTCCATCAGCTGTGTTGTCTCCTCATAACGTGACTCCTCCATCGGCTTTCAGCCTTCCTCATCTAATCCGATGGGTCTGGTGGTCTGGTGGATGGAAGCGGGGAAGTCGTCTCACGTCGAAGCTGCGAAAACCCGCTCGATATTGTGTTCGTCGGTTGTGCTTTAGAACGCGTCGCTCTAGCGCTCCGTGCGTGCTTCTTAGCAACTTGGACGTGGCAGCAGTGTCGGCCCTCACGTCCGCGCCGCGTACGTGAAGCGCAGGGAGAGCAGCGGAGTCGAATAGGTTTTCTCGGAGCTATTGTCCGCCAGTTGCTCTGTAGCCTCCCTGAGAGGTCCGAAAGCAGCCCCAGCTCCTCGTCTCCTCTCCAGCTCGTCTTCCATACCGTTCTCCAAGTTCGCCGAACGTCTGAGGTACACGTATGACGACGTCCTTGTGAGATGAGAGCCTTCCATTTGAATTTCTTCCCTTCGAAGCCGCTGTGACTTCCTCCGTTTGATTCGCAAACCAGTTGTTTCTCATGCTTCGTTTAGCTCAGCAAGCATCACCTCTGCTTCAGCGGTAAAATTCTGGAAGAGTGCGATGTCGCAGCAAAACGAAGACTTGAGAGGAATATTACATTCAGCGACCTCATTATCCACTGCAGTGCTGGCGGTGAACAGCTTCGACGATACGGTATCGCAGTATCGCACCTCGTTCCCAAACGGAACGGTAGAGGTGAGGCGGAGCAGCTGAACTGCCATCCTGCTTCCAGCGTGGATTCGTCCATTTTTCCCACATGGGATGAGTCCACTCCTTGGCCGAAGTGGTATTCGTTTCAGCGCTGTCTAACGCCTCGTCGTAGGCGACGAAGATGAGACCTAGAGACGGCATTCTCGGCAAACCTCAGTGATCCGCAAGGCGGCCTGGATGTGTCCCTTGCAGAATCCAACCTGTTCAGGTTGAGCTTTACTTTATCAGGTGCCCTTATATGCGTGCAAGAATAATCGTCGTGAAGAGCATGTAAAGCACGTCCAACTGGCATAAAGGACGGTAGTTACGAATATCGTCCCTGTCGCTCTTCTTGTGCAGGAGGACAACGCGTGAGTTCCTCCACTGGTGGGAATTCGCCCTTTTTGTAGGTACGATGTCAAGCACGACGCGAGTATGATGTGTAGCGGATGCCCTCGAGCCCGAAGGTCGGCTGAAATGTAGTCCGACCCAGTGGCTGTGGCGGAGTGGCGTTCTACTCCCGCGCTTTGAACAGAGGCGTGGCAAATGCCTGCGTCTCCACTATCTCTTACGGTAGCCACTGGACTCTCGAGAAAGCCCAGGGGTTGGGGGTGGGCGGGCCAGGGGGACGAGGAGATAGAACGCTCGACCCCAGTAGCTGTGCCATTTTTCGTGCTCCTGATTGCAGCTCGAAAGTCTGAAGGGAGAATCAAAGGCGGTCCTTCACCAACGGAGGTGTTAGGGCTTGGCGCGGCAGTAGGTAGTCGATTTCTCAGATTTTACAAGTCCTATGCCGTACAAATTACAAGCCAATAATTCAGTTCCCAAGTATTGTCGAAGAACAGCTCTTGACAAGTGGGAACTTGCGGGTGCTATTCCCACCGTCGTTCTAATCTGAGCCAATCGAGGTCGATCGGTAGTCTCTCTTCCTTACCAAAGTCTTTGGAAGATGCAGTTCCTCTGACCATAAGACATGCCTGCACGCACTGTGGGACTCCCCGTAGAGTCGACTTCAATGACCGCTCCTAGTGGTTGTTCCGGCAGTTTGCTTACAAGATGATGCACTCACGGTTGAGCTAGTTTAGTTTGGAGAGTTTTCGATGTTTTGCCTGCGCTAGTGACTTTTCTTCTCCCAGTGGTGTTCCACAGGGGAGTGTCTTGTCACCTTTACTATTTCTCCTGTATACCTACGAACTTCCTGAAGCTATCACCAGCCTAGGGGTCAGCTGCAAAATGTATGCTGACGATGTGAAAGTTTATGCTGAAGTAAACGGAGAAGAACCTTCTCATGAAATCCAAGCCGCAATTAATTTTATTGAGAAATGGGCTACAACTTGGAAACTTCCTTTGGCTGCAGAAAAATCGCATTGTATTGTCATTCAGTCAAAGCATCAGCACAATTCACCAACTTATAAGCTCAAGGAAACAGATTTAAAGCACGTAGAAAACACCCGAGATTTGGGTTTCCATATATCTAGTGATCTAAGCTCCGATGCCCATTAAAAAGGCAAATTATCGTATTTACAGCTTGTTCAAACAGCTCAAAACCAATGATTCTCTTGCACTTCTTCGTGCATATAAGACGTATATTAGGCCTGTTTCAGAGAGCGGTACTTCAGTGTCCAATCCGTTCAAAAAGAAAGACATTGCTTTTCTGGAAAGCGTCTAGAACAATTTCACCCGAAAATTATTTTTAAGATGTTTTGGAACCAACTATGACAACATACCTAGAGGTCCAGACAGGGCCAAACAGCTTAAGTTACCTTGCTTCCGCAGTCGAAGGAAGATGATCGACATGACCATGATGTTTAAGATTCTTACAAACAGAATTTCAATAGATCCCACGCTATTTTTTGGTGCACCTCTGACTACGAATAGGAGAGGGAACCTAAGGCTTTACCTTCCTGTTTCAAAATCGCAGGCGAGATCAAACCTCCTCACTTACAGAAATCTTAAGGACTTGAATTTATTCTTAGGTGAGGATGAGAATATCATAAACATGTCCGTGAGTTCGTTCAAGTCCTTAATGGTACGTAAAAAGTTATGTTAAACGTGCTGTGTTTAGTTTGATGTTTGTTGTAGTATGTTGATTTAGTATTTGTTCTTCTGTCATTACTTATGTATTGCATGACTATGTTCATGTCTGATAAATAAATAAAGGTACTTGTGAAGAAAAGGGCCCGTGGTGCCGTGGGGCGACGGGGACGGTACTTATGAAGCACCCGTCTTCGAGTGCCGTGGGTTGCCGCGTTTCCGTTGCCGTTGCCGCGTTAACATGTTTCCCGGCAGCCCCACGCCACCACGGGCCCTCTGCTTCATAAGTACCTAAATAAATAACAATGATAGTGACCTCGTCAAACCACTCTTGAGCCTTCTGGCATTGCAAATTGCAGCCCTCTGACAGCTGGCCCAGATAGCTCGTGGCTGTTATTGGTGGATGAGTCCCCTTTCAACCCAGTTTTGGCAGAAGTGCACAAAAACGTGAGATTGCTTCTCATAACAAGACATAAAATGAGAGCCAGAAGAGAAGGCGTGTGGCAATCCACCGTGGAGAATCCTTTGGCCTAAGGAGGTGTGATCCTTCCAATGGCATCCTCCTCTTAACGAAAAGCATAAATAAGATCGCCTTTTGGCCTCTGAAGCATCCTTTGAAGCCTACCCAAGAACTACGAAAACTTGATTTGTGACTAGCATCCTCCGATCATCAGAAATCACAAAGAGGGTCTTGAATTTTGAGGGACGTTCAGAATATAAGGGTTCTTGGAATTTGGATGAAACAGCGATGGTTTGAAATTCGTTTGATGTTGAGTGAATGCAGCGGTACTACTTTCTTAGCAGTTATGGTAAACCCTCAAAAAGCCAACAGTTTCAAGAGAATCGACCCTGCATAGTGGTAGCTATGTAAGAGTTAAGATTTATTGCCATTCGATCGCGAATGGTTGGTAAATACTATACCTATGGCCCACTCTATAGCAAGGAAGACAGAGTAAAGCGGTTCTGCAAGATGTCCCAAAATTCCTGCTACACGTTTGTAAACTGCCCTACTTTCCCAATAAGAACTTTTGTCTCGCCGTAAGTTTTGATTTCCTCAGGAGAACAAACACTTCACTATTGAAGTCGACCAATTAATACAACTGCGAACTTCACTCCGACCATCCATGCCACTCATCATGGGACGATTACATACACCGCATAGTTATTGTCGGATTGCAGCATTACCTCTCTAGAGCCTTCACAGACACCTACAGGCTGTACTGCCACAGCGTCTTCCTAAGAGGAATGCGAGATCCGTAGCAGCGGTCAATGCGGACTGATCGTCTGCAGAACACATCAGCGACACTCGAATCGCGGGCGCAAGGATATCGCCAGTTGCTCTCTGAAGAGAGAAAGAGACCCGAAATGATGGTGGCAGAGGTCGCCTGAACCAGGAAATTGAAGACGGCATCTCCTCCGAGATCTCGTGACGTGTTCCTCACTTTGGCTGGGCCCAAGAGATCGACGTGGTCTTCGTCGAGCGGCTCAGTCTCGTGGCCGAAGAATCCGTCAGCCCTCATCATCGCTACCGTTGGATGCACGTTGAGGTAGTTAAACGACAGACCTCCAACGAGGCTGGGCAACACTACCAGAAGTGTCTTCTCAGATGGAGAAGGGGCGTAACAGCAATGTCTCGGAACAGAAACAAGCATGCCACGTTGGCGTTGATGAGTGCATTGTAGGCGGCCGAACCTCGCTTCGAATACCTTGTTAGGCGAGCCGTCGTGTGGAGATGCAAGGGAATCCTCTGCACCTCTAAAAGAAGCGCCACTACAGCGAAATCAAAGCGTTCGTCATGCATAGAGTGGCGGAGAAAGGCGTCAGCAGTCGACAATATGCTCTCTGTAGCTGTGCATCCCTCCGTGAACGGGCATGTTAATGGGACCTTGTTCTCTGGTTAGTATTGTACTCAGGGAAGAGTCTGAAGCATATTTCCTAGCGGGGAAAGTGGGTTACACGCCATTTTCACGTCGAACTAAACACTTTCAAATCAAACTGGGCACTCTTCTAAGCCAGCCTAAGATTTTTGAAATCAAAGCGGACTCTTCCAAATCGAAATGAGCTCCTTCTATATTAAACTAGAGACCCTCCACAAAGGTTAGAATATTTTCTTGATCAAGTAAAATCCTAGTATAACTTTCTTTGAAGTTTTAGTTCACTTCCCAATAAGAGAACACATGGTTTGAAGTTTTAAAAAATGTTTATTTTTTGGGGAAACTAATGGTTTAAGACCTGCTTTAAAGAGCAGGAACGCGGTCATTTCTAGTGCCGAAACAGAGATTGCGCCACGCCCTCGTCTGAAACGTCGCGGTATTCGATTGATATCAAATTTTCTGTTTGCATGGTGTTTCACCTCACATTGATGCTGTATGTAAGCAGTATTTACACTATCAATCAAATAAACGTTGCAGTGATTTTTTTGAGGGTATCGCGATCCAGTTTTTATGCACTATTTGATTGCTGTCTTGTTACGCTTCAAATCAAAAGTTAATTTAATATTCTAACACATCTGCTTAAGCCTGGAGCGGCTGGTAGAGAGGCTATATGTTGTTACAGGATGTTTTGTTACGATCAAAACTCTTGCGCCAGGCGGGACTCGAACCCGCATCTTCTGCTTTCCGGGCAGCGATGTTCGCCTTACACCACCGGCGCTGTTTGACCGCACGTAACATCCGCGATATCCTCGAGGCCTGTCAGCACCCACCCGTGATACGGGATGGGCCGGTTGCTGATATCAGCATGGAGCCGGTTAAGCTGATGCGGGTTCGAGTCCCGCCTGGCGCAAGAGTTTTGATCGTAACAAAACATCCTGTAACAACATATAGCCTTAATTTAATATTTTTTCTAAAATAGAACTTTTATAAAATTATTAACATATTGGAGCAGGTGAAATAAAAAATTTCAAGGATAGTTGTACTAAATTTTTCTTGAACTAAAAATTATTCTAACCATCTTAGTAAGTATGTAGTTTAAGCTGCCTGAAGGTCATTTCGACTTAGAAGAGTTCGCTTTGATTTTAAGCCTTAGTTTAGAAGAGTGTCCTCCAATTCGACGTGAGAATGGCATATGAAGAATCTCCACCTATCACTTGTATAAAAGTATGCTTCCTTTCCGGCAAGTCCTTAAAACGAACGAATAGGAGAGCTATGTAGAGTCGTGTCAGCTGCGCTGTGACCTCACAAGCGGTGCGGAGTTACTACGCCCTGGAAGCCAAGTGGGGAAGAGGAAGTAGATGGCGCAGCGAAGCGAGTGGTTTTTCAATATTCAACACATTGATGTGACGTTCAACGAACAGCGAGACAGCAGTAGACTCAATAGATTGAATAAATCACGTCGGGTTACATATTATTCTCCTTCATCCCGATGCACTGGTCTAGTTCGTTAGTTAGTTTCTATTGAACATGGTCAATTGTAATGAGTGGTTCATCTCACCAAAATTGTTTACAAACTGCCTTTCTCTTAAGAGAATTCGGTGCTCCGGTAGCATGCATGTGCCCGAGCACAACTGCTGAGAAGATTTTCCTTATAGACGTGACGCTATAGGCCGATTTGGCCGAGCTAGGTCCAGCCGTGGTCAGTCGCCTTGCAGGTGAGCCTCCAGGGTGTGGTCCTACGGTCAGGTAGAGTGGCATGCTAATCCTGTTCTAGCTCAAGCCCTTACGTTTGTTCCTGCTCACCTTTCCACCATGTTCCTGCAGTGCCTCCCCGGAACACATCCAGACACTCCTCGTGATGAAGTCGTTCTACATCACGGCACTGCACCAACGTATTTTCCATTGGAGCCCCCCAAGGTGGAGTTCTCTTGCCGCCAATGTCTTTAATCTGCACTCGCGACTTGCCTGACCAGTGTCTCCTTCTGGTGCCTCTTCCGTTATTTCTTGTTTTGGTTTTTGGCATTGATGAGATGCACAATTTGGTGACGATGTCCGTTCCTTCACGTGGTGCCACTGGAAACTGCTCGCTGTGCGAGCTAAGCTAATCACGGACATTCGAATGCAGGAGACAGGCCCTTGTGACAGGCCGGCCTATGAAGACCCATGTCACATCACGTAGTGCATGACAGTTCAAGTTTCTCGAGATAGTGCACGACGTCCGCGGGAGCCGACGCGCACTCGCAAAGCTCGGCGAGTGTGAAAAGTATGCGAGGGTCCCTGGTGCGAGGACGGTATCGGGGACAACTGAGCTAGTCCGAAAGTCCCGTAACGTAAGCAGGACCCGCGTGGCAACGCTGAATGTGGGTACGTTGACGGGCCGTTCGTGCGAGTTGGTTGAAGCACTGGAGCGAAGAAGAGTTGATTTCTGTGCGGTGCAGGAGACGAGGTGGTCCTGCCGCAAGTCAAGGGACATACGACGTCCCTTGTTTCAAGGTTTCTATGTGGAAGTCCCAGGACACCAGTGGTGGCGGAATAATCGTCTTCGAACGATTTCGTGACTCGATTGTAAGCATCGAGCGCTTTGACGATCGATTGATGAAGATCGTGGTTGCCGCGAAGGAGCGACTCTATCACTTCTCTGCGTATGCTCCGCAGAGTGCCTGCTCCGATCAAGCCAAGGAAACGTTTTGGAGCCTGCTTGATGAGAAGACAGCAGAGGTACCTCCGAAAGATGTCATCATAGTCGCTGGTGACCTTAACTTGCACGTAGGTGCTGCGAAGGACGGGTACAGCTGTCATGGTGGTTTCGGATACGGGTCTCGTAACGCCGATGGTGAGCGTATTCTTGAGTATGGGGAATCGCATAGCCTCACCATTGTGAACACCGTCTTCCGAAAACGCGACTCCCACCCTATCTCATACTATATTGGGAGCTCCAAGTCTCAGATAGACTTTGTGCTTGTGAAGGACCGCGACCGAAGTATTATCACAATCGCGAAGGTCGTGCCGCATGAGACGGTCGCCCCACAGCATCGGCCGCTGATCTGCACCTTTAAGATTACCCCTCCAGATTACCCCTCCGAGGCTGGAGCAGATCGAGCGATGCGGTGCTGCAAGAATCGAATCAAGTGGTGGCGAATGAGAGAGAAACCAGCAGCTATGATTTCTGGCGTGCGGTTACTGACAGTTACGACTGTCGATGAAACCTGGAAGAAAGCAACAGCCGCGATACGCCAAGCTACAAAGTTCGAACTAGGCACTACGAAGCCTGGACGATGCAAGGTCGACAAGCAGACATGGCTGTGGACGGACGATGTAAAAGCGAATGTTCGAGAGAAGAAGTCGTTGTATTATGTGTTTCTCGGCGACAGAACAGCCGACAGCTGGCAGGAGCATCAGAAGGCGAAGAAGGCTGCAGGGAAAGTGTGGATATTGCGAAAGTAACTCATTATGGAGATGTCAACGAGAAGCTCGAGTCGCGCGATTGTGAGCGGTATTTGTACCGACTTGCTAAGTCTCGCCATCGCCAAACCGAGGATATTGAAAAGTTCTTTGGCATCAACTATGAAAATGGACATCTCCTAATAGACCGCAAAAAGGCGCTGAAGCGATGGCGTGGTTACTTTGGGGAGATCTCCACTATGGAATTTCCTTATCCGGCCATCCCTTCTGTGGCTTCTGTTCACGGTCCCATTCGACCCTGTCGCCTTACCGGGCTTCATCTCTGAAGAAGATGAAGCCCGGTAAAGCGACAGGGCCGGATGATCTGGCAGTCGATGTGTGGAAGTGGAAGCTCTGTATCCTGCGGAGTAGTTGGCTGAGCTCTTAACCAGGTAGTAAAGGACAAGAAAGTACCGGAGTGTTGGTACAACAGTACGACGATTCTGATTTGGAAGAAGGGCAGTCCTGCAAACTGCTCCAATTACCGTCCGATTCGCTTGCTTTCGCACAGCATGAAGATCTTCGAGCGAATCCTCGACAGACGAATCCGTGAAATCGTCAGGCTCTCCGACAATCAGTGCGGTTTTGTGTCTGGTTGTGGAACCGTTGATGCTATACACGCCGCCCGACAACTGGTGGAGAAGCATTGCGAGAAACAGAAGCCGGTGCATATAGCCTTTCTCGATTTGGAGAAGGCGTCCGACCGCGTACCGCGTGAGGTTATATGGTACGCCTTGCGACAACACAACGTACCTGAGGAACTCATAGAGTGGGTGCGGATGTTCTACTCTTGCCCAAGGAGTAGAGTGCAAGCTGCTGCTGGAACTTCAATTGAGTTTCCCATCTCTGTTGGGGTGCCCCAGGGTTCTGCGCTTTCTCCACTCCTCTTTGTTGTGGTCATGGATGCCATTACGCAAGATCTTCAGCAGCCTGTACCATGGATGCTGCTTTATGCTGACGACGTGAAGATTGCTTGCGAAGATAAAGATGATCTCGAGCGGCAGGTGCAAGCTTGGTGCGACCGTCTGGCGAGGTTCGGACTCAAATTTAATGTCAAGAAGACCGAGTACCTAACGACTGACGTGAGCGAGTCCGGCTCCATTAAGATTGACGGCACTGAGCTTGCACGCACTTCGGTGTTCAAATACCTGGGATCAGCAATAGCGTCTGACGGCGATCTGATGGTCGAAGTGAATTCACGCGTGAGTGCAGCTTGGTCCACGTGGCGTTCGCTGACTGGCGTGCTCTGCGATAGGAAGATACCAGAGCACCTGAAGTCAAAGATCTACAGAGCAGTCGTCCGGCCGGTAGCGATGTACGGCGCTGAGTGTTGGTCTGCGACAAAGGAGACGGAAAGTCGCATCAACGTAATGGAGACGAAGATGCTGCGCTGGACGGCTGGAGTCACGCGCGTGGGCCGCATCCGAAATGATGCCATTCGGCAGAAGTTCGGTGTTGCGCCGATAGCTGACAAGATGCGCGAAGCTTGCTTACGATGGTACGGCCACGTTCTGCGTGGGAAAGAAGACAGCGTCCACAAGATAGGCCTTGAGTTGGAAGTATTTGGAAAGCGGCCTAGAGGACGCCCGAAGCAGCGTTAGTCCGATACGCTACACATGGACATGAAAATAGCTGGCGTCCAACTTGGTCAAGCGCAGGATTGAGAAAGATGGTATCACGACAGCAGAAGAGCGGTCCCCGCTACGAAGCGAGAAAAACGCTGAAGAGGAAGAAGAATCCGATGCATTTTTTTGAAGCGCTGCGTCCACGAGGCGCTAGAGCACTTCTGGAAGCACATCGAGCTTATGTAAGGCTTATCCTCGAAACGGGTGCAACCGTTCTCTCCCTCTATAGGAAGGAAGACATTGAAAGCGTCCGAATGAAGTGGCTGGCTATGCGCTGTTCTGGACTGAGCTGTTAGTTTATTTCAGACTGATATATAAGACACCGTTTACACGGCCTAAACGGTTTGCTACTGCGAAGAATACGGAGCGATCTGGTTATAGCCTTTAAGATTCTCAGCGGCAGTGTCTCAGGCAACACTTTTCACAGTGATTGATTCGTACACGAGAAGGGGTGTTAAGAAAGTCATTGTTCCGTCTCGTAAAAAGCAGGTCAGGACGACGATAGAAAATGCCCGAACCGCGCCGCGTCTGTTTCGGTGCGAGAAAATGCTCGCAACCAGGGAAGAAAATGCCCGCAGCCAGGGAGAAAATATCTGCGGCCACTGAACGGTTTTCGATAGGGTCCACAACAACAACAACAACAACAACAACAACAACAAAGCACATGGTAATCACGTGGACAGGGATACGGTATTTTCTCATGCCGTCGAGTAAAGGGCATAAGAAATCGTGGGCGTGGCAGCTGAAACTCTGGCACCATCATTTGAATTCCCTAGCAGACTTGATGGCCCTACCGTGTTAGAGAAGCTTTGGAGAATATGAGGAAAGATTCTCGTTATAGCAGGCATCCTCAACGGTTAAATTAGTACCAATGGTGTTTTATGTGAAAAGAACACTTGAAAACACTGAAAGGAGCGAAAGAAGCGTTTTCGCCCACATCTCAATTTCTAGCACGTAAAACTAGAAAACAAGCACACCAACGGAACCTGGTAACCTAGAATTACTTATCGAAGCGGAACTGTAGGCCACCTCAATTTTTGAGTTTGTTTTTGAGCCACATGAACGCCACATGGAGTGAAGAGTAGGGTACATGTACTTCAAAGTCATGAGAAGTAAACAATGAAAAAATGACAGAACTTATTCAGGAATTTATTTACAAATTGGTTTTTAGGTTTTGCTGAGGTTTTACTGAATCTTCCTGATGAAGTCTTCATTTTTGATCAATCATTTCCTTCTTTACGAAAACAGGATTTGAACGTAGATCTTTTAACTTTCATTGCTTTTCAAGTGATTCTCATCTGATACACCGTTGGTATCGTAAATACTTGTTGTGCTCTTCTTTTGTTGTTTTTCTCAGTATGGTACTTCTACAGGGTGAACGAAAACAACGTGGACAAGACTTTTCCGTCATAATTATAAAACAACCAACAATTGGAGGAAACGTCAACTAAATTACAATAATACAAACATTAGGGTACGTCATGTTCAAGTGGTCTCTAGTGGCGTCCCTTGGAGCGGATGCAGAGGGCCAAACGTCTCGCGAATTTTTCGACGATGGGCCGCAGGTCGTACCTGGGAACAGATTCTGTTCACGGATGAAAAGCTGTTCACAGTGGAGCAGGCGCACAATCGCCAAAAATGGCAGGATGTGGTCTACAGAGGCTCCAAGCACCTCTGGTATCCTCCAAAACCCACAATCTGTCATGGCTTGGGGCGGAATCTGCGCCAGCGGCAAGACCCCTTGGGTTTGTGGGTAAAGTAGTGAAAATCGACGAAGATGTGTACCAACGAGACATTCTTGAGTCCGTAGTTCTTCCTTGGGCTCACCGTCACTTCGGTGATGGCCGTTGGACGTTCCAACAGAACTCTGCAACCGCACATAGTGCGAAGAGTGCGCAGGCGTGGTGCAAGGTCAATTTCCCCGACTTCTTCACGCCTTCGGAATAGCCGCCGTATTCTCCGGATTCGAATCCGATGAACTACAGTGTGTGGGCATTTTAGAGGCTAGGGTCGGCGTCAAACGCCACCGCAGTCTCGATTCCCTGAACGAATCCTTGCGCCAGAAGTGGGAGTGGTTGTCTCCTGACGACCTGCGACCCATCGCCGAAAAAATTCGCGAAACGTTTGGCCCTCTGCATCCACTACAAGGGAGGCCACTTCGAAACCACTTAAACATGATATGCCCTAATGTTTATATTGTTGTAATTTAATCGTCGTTTTCTCGAATTATTGGTTGTTTTATAATTATGATTAAAAAAATCTTGTCCACGTTATTTTGGTTCACCCTGTATTTTGATTCGCTTTGTTGCTGTTTTTCTGATATTTCCACATATCTGAATGGTTAGTTGCAACATAGGTTTTACCAAAAACCTTATTAAAATGACCAGAACCTACGGTGTAGCACCTCGCCAGAAATCTTTCAAGGCATCTTCTCGAAGTATATGTAGTGTTTTTCGAACATGAAATTTTGCGATCAACTTCTTATTAGAGCTTTTATACGAATAAAACGTTGCGGAAATAGACTGCTGGTCGCGGGCATTTTCTCCCTTGGTTGCGGGCATGTTCTCCCCTGGTCGCGGGCATTTACTCCACTGGTTGCGGGCATTTTCTCCCTATTTCCGGCATTTCCTCCGCACGCAACGCGCGCCGTGGGATTCGGGCATTTTCTCCGTAGACCGGTCAGGACACAATTTTTCTCCGATAGGGCTGCTGCATTGTTAAATAAAGCATGCACGGAGGACTTCTTACACCTGTCTCTCAGTTCGTCTAGTGCTGGGCAAGTAAAGCTATTGCAGAGGCGATCTGAATTCCCATTTGTTTTTCTTTTTCTATATCCCCTCAGTTAGCCTATGCGCTTCAAATTTTGCTTTATTCCATTTTGTGGTGCTTGTTGGTCGAAACTGATTTCTGTCCTTATGTTGTGGGTACCTGCCAACTAATTGCCAGGGTATTTCAAAACATGCACGCAGTGCCGCGCTCGTTCGGAATGAAGAAAGACGCAGGTATTGCGCACTGGGAGCGCTTCTCCTCAACCAGCAGGAGGGAGTAATTAACAAGTTCCGGTCTTTAGTACATGCCTGGGTGAAGTTCGTGAAGAGCGTGTCTCCCCTGCAATTTCTTTCAGTGGCCTGTTAACAACTCTGTGCAAACGGAGCCGAAAAAGTACAGTACCGGACGCGTCTTTTGAATAGACGCCGAAAAAACCGCACTTTTGCGGTTTTTGCGTCTTTTTGCTATAACTCACCCGAAGCGAGAGTACATTTGAGCTCAGGAGAACGAGCTCTATCGTTTGGTATATACACTTCATATGAAAGATCAAAAATGGCCAAAATTGAAAACTTGCGCTCCATTTAGAAGGCCGGCCGCGGGCCAGTTGTCGGCCGCAAGACGTCGAAAACGGTTGTAGGCTCATAATTCCTCTGATTTGAGGTTGGTACCGTTCGAGAAACGGTTGGGACCGTTCGATTCGTCTCTTCGAGATCTACACAATCATATATACAACTTCACCAGATCACCGCGTTTTCGCAGTGGCTGGCCAAAGATCACTGGAGCAGACTTGCGATTGGAGAAGCTTATATTCCTGGACCTGCATGTTCTCGGAGCATCTCAAGCATGGCACCAAGTGTTTTGTCATTCTAGCAATCCCCTGAGTGTGCGCCGTGCACAATGCATATAGGATCGAACCTATCAATCGAGGGGGGGGGCAGTTTGTAGAGTGAGCATTTAAGGAGTTTGATGAGAAATTCTCACCCGCCCTACTCAGGAATTGCGGTACTTTATCCCGGCAAGACTTTGGAGTGCGCTGTGCACAATGTATTAGGTTGTCCCATAAGTCCCCGCCGTTTTTTTCAACGATTCACTGCAGATTTCGCCTGCGGTCTCTTGCATAGCGCTGCACAGCCTTCGAAAGAAAATGATTTGCTCTATCAGAACGTGCATTGCATTTCTTTTTTCATCATGAATTTTGTCAATTTTTAGGTCGTTGAAGTGAAAAGTGAAAAGTGAAAAAGTAGCCATTTGCGCACTTGCTCTCCGCTTAGGTTTGTAATTTTTTGCACAGTTTTTTATAGCGTTTGGAAGACAATGTTCTGTACTACAAGATTATGTGTTGGTCCTATTTTCTCACTTCCTCTTTATCGATTTTTAGGTCGCCAAATTGGGAATTCCGACTTTTCCGCCCGAATTTTTACCAAAACTCCGGTTCTGTGGTTGAACTTTTTTGCATGGTGTTATATGTCGTCTGGAAGAGGATGTCTTGCTCAGTAAGAATTTGTGTCGCGTTTATTGGCTCCCGCTGATTTCTGTCGAATATCAACAACTGAAGAAGGAGAAGGAGTTGTTGGTGAAAACGATTTTTCTCATTTTGGCATTTTGTTGATGTTCAATAGAAATCAATAAACGCGACATATATTCTTATAGAGCAAGACATTTTCTTGCGAACGACATATAACACCAACCCAAAAAATCCAACCACAGAGCAGGAGCTGTCGGCAAAAATAACCATCCTCCTTCGGACGTCCCAATTTGATGGCCTAAAAATCAATAAAGAGGAAGTGAGAAAATAGGACCAACACATTCTTGTAGCACAGAACATTGTCTTCCAAATGCTATAAAAAATGCGCAAAAAATTACAAACCTAAGCGGAGAGCAAGTGCGCAAATGGCTACTTTTTCACTTTTTCACTTTTCACTTCAACGACTTAAAATTGACAAAGCTCATGATGAAGAAAGAAATGCAATACATGCTCTGATAGAGCAATTCATTCTCTTTCGAAGGCTATGCAGCGCTATGCAAGAGACCGCCGGCGAAATCTGCAGTGAATCGTTGAAAAAAACGGCGGGGACTTATGGGACAACCTAATATATAGGATCGAACCTATCAATCGACTGGGCGCGACAGCTCACAAATTGCACCGCGGGCGTGTTCTGAGCGTAATAACTCTGTCAACTTCGAGTCTTTCCGGCTGCAAGTTGTGGATTTTGTAGGCAGTAGAAAGTTCAAGAAGCGCGCTGAAACATAACGATGTAGCTTAAGACTGGAAAAGTTACAGCGGTGCGAAAATGCAGGCAAACCTTGTGTGACACGATTTTTTCCAAGTTCAGTCGACTACTACAGGAAGACGAGGCGAGCTAATGGCATCCAAATGCACGGGCAAGCACAAGACTGAAAGCACTTTACGATGACATGCTCCGCTGTGCCGAGAAATGTTATCTGGGCGAGCACAGAAAACATAGACCGTTGTTGTGCTAAATTGCAGGCGCAAGCGTGTTCGGAGCGCGATAACTCTGTCAGCTTCCAATCATTCTGGCCGAAACGTGTGGATTCCATAGGCAGTAATATGCTCTAGTAAAGCGGCAAAGCATAGCAAATTATCTTACGAATTGGCAACGTTACGGCGGTGCGAAAATGCAGGTTGGGCATGTGTGACACGATTTTCTCAGAGTTCGGTCGACCGCTGCGCTTACATGAGGCGAGCTAACGGTATGCAAACTCGCGGATGAGCAAAGCACCGAAGGCACTTTACGATGACGTGACCGGCAGTCAGCGCACATTAGATTTACACGGGAGAAGCCGAAGCAGATCTGGCTCGCTTTCCTAAATGTGCAGGTCCATATTTCTGAGTGGTTTACCGAACCAGGTGGTACCGGAAGCCGGCATGCAAGCATCATTGTCCCCTGCGCATCGGCTCATCAATTCAGCATAAAAAGAGCTGTTGTTCAGAACATATTCCACACTGCTCGAGCGATTTCATCTGATGCCGTGGAAAGGTCTTACTCTGTAGATATGGCGCGCCACATCGCGATTCAGAATGCTCCTACTGGTTGGACTAGTAAGCAGAGACGACAGCCAACAACCGTTGAAGGATTGCAGCGAGAACGGTCAAAAGTGACATTCTGTGTGTCGTTCATTTCGGACACTCTGACTGCAGCCATACGTGGCTGCGTTAGGAACGCTGGGCTGCAAGACGATGTGAGAGCTAGTGGCAGTACCCCCTAGCAATCTTAAAAGGCAGCTAGTCCGGAAGCGCCTATGCTCAACACAATCATGTGTTGTTTGTCCTTTTGAGAAGGCTGGTGACTGTCTATCGTCTGGCGTGTTGTACCTAATCACATGTACGGTGTGGAGAGACGTATGTGGGGGAAACAGGTAGACCCTTGTGCGTAAGGAACAAGGAGTACTTAGACGGATTGCGCAGGTCCCATGCCCTACTCCCTTGGGCGAAAACAGGGTGCGGCGGCACTCGAACTGCTGTTTCGGGGTGGAGGTCGAGATCCCTGCGCGTGAAGGTGAGATTTCGTCGCGCCGAATTCTCGAAGCGCTGTACATTGCGGCGAGGTCCCCCCAGATCAATAGGAAGGATGAGTGCTTGGTTGTGACCTAGGAGCTGGTGCGTACGTCGCTCTCTGTCGCTTTTGACCACTGGGTCGGTCGTTTTGACCCGTTAGGTCCCTAAGGCGGGCGGTCCCAAGGGCTCTAAGCTCATTCACCCATCTTTCGTCCAGCTAGGGTGACGCTTTTTGTCCGCATCTAAGGCTAGCCATGTTTTCGAGTTCTTACGGCGTCGTTTTCGCAGTCTCTTAGCCTTTTGGATGGGTTTCTGCCGAGTGAAATGGCATTTGGGAGGGTAGATTCTCAGATGACTTCAACGTTTCCAGGCTCTCAAGAAGGCGACGACACCGACACCTAAGCCGCAATAAAGACTTGTATACCAATCTTGGCTACGCTGCAAACCTACTCGTCTCTTTGTGGAGAAAATCGTGTCATGCTGACCCCATCTGAGGGAGGTAGTTCTGGAACGGCTTGTTAGCAGTCCTTCGATTTGACTAGAAATCGCCTCCTGAGGAGAACCTTGGGATTACGAGAGAAAATGCCCGAACCGCGCCGCGTCTGTTTCGGTGCGAGAAAATGCCCGCGACCAGGGGAGAAAATGCCCGCAACCAGGGGAGAAAATGCCCGCGACCAGAGGAGAAAATTCCCGCAACCAGAGGACAAAATGCCCGCAATTAGGGGAGGAAATGCCCGCAGCCAGGGGAGAAAATGTCCACAGCCAGGGGAGAAAATATCTGCGGCCACTGAACGGTTTTCGATACGGTCCACTACAACAGCCGCAACAACAAAGCACATGCTAATCACGTGGACAGGGATACGGTATTTTTCTCATGCCGTCGAGTAAAGGGCATGAGAAATCGTGGGCGTGGCAGCTGAAACTCTGGCACCATCATTTGAATTCCCTAGCAGACTTGATGGCCTTACCGTGATAGAGAAGCTTTGGAGAATATGAGGAAAGATTCTCGTTACAACAGCATGCTCAACGGTTACATTAGTACCAACGGTGTTTTATGTGAAAAGAACACTTGAAAACACTGAAAGGAGCGAAAGAAGCGTTTTTGCCCAAATCTCAATTTCTAGAACGTAAAACTAGAACACAAGCACATCAATGGAACCTGGCAACATAGAATTACATTTCGAAGCATTGAGCTGCGAACTGCAGGCCACCTGAACTTTTGAGTTTGTTTTTGAGCCACATGAACGCCACATGGAGTGAACAGTAAGGTACATGTACTTCAAAGTCATGAGAAGTAGAAAATGAAAAAATAACAGAACTTATTAGGAATTTGTTCACAAATTGGTTTTTAGGTTCTACTGAGGTTTCACTGAGTCTTCCTGATGAAGTCTTCATTTTTGACCAATCATTTCCTTCTTTACGAAAACAAGATTTGAACGTAGATCTTTTAACTTTTATTGCTTTTCAAGTGATTCTCATCTGATACACCGTTGGTATCGTAAATACTTGTTGGGCTCTTTTTTTATTGTTTTTCTCAATATAGGACTTCTATTTTTATTCGCTTTGCTGCTGTTTTTCTGATATTTCCACATATCTGAATAAAGGATTTAAATATCTGAATGGTTAGTTGCAACACAGGTTTTACTAAAAACCCTATTAAAATGACCAGAACCTACAGTGTCGCACCTCGCCAAAAATCTTTCAAGGCCTTCTCGAAATATAGAGTGTTTTTCGAACAGGAAATTTTGCGATCAACTTCTTATTAGAGATTTGATACGAATGAAACGTTGCGGAAATGGGCTGCTATTCGCGGGCCTTTTCTCCCCAGGTCGCGGGCATTTTCTCCGCACGTAACGCGCGCCGTGAGATTTGGGCATTTTCTCCGTAGACCGCAGGACAGTGACCAGTCGTTGTGGGAATCTTCAGAACGTGTGTGTTTTTCGCGTAGAGAACAGGGCGGAGCTCGGCGGGTCGACGTCGTCGAGGGAGGGGTTGTGGGCGGCCTCATTCCCGCCGCCATCAGCTCTTGAACACCACAAAATGCGCAGCTTCTTCGCCGTCCTCCTGGCTCTGCTCGTCTCCTTCGTCGCCATCTCCACGGCAAATCCCCTCGTGTACCGAGCTCCACAGGTTCGTGTCGCTCGTCATTTCCAGAATGTTTCGCTTTTCCTTCCTCCCCTACATCCCAGGCTCCTTATCTACATAACAGAGAGGAGCTCTCTTGGACTTTCTAACACATTCTGACTCCAATAGCCAGAATTTAGACGAACAACCCTTAGAAATGAATACTCGCAACTTCCGTTACGCACTCAGTCTCCAGGGCTCTTTTAAGGGACTTAAGGACGGAGAAATGCGGAATCAAAGTCAGGTAGCAAAGCATGCGGGGGTATCAGGATGTCCATGCCAGTCATTTTGAATGCAGGATTGTTCCAGTTCTGCGAATAAAGCTTCATATGATTCTTTGATGCGTACTTTTTAACGATTGCTTGAGTAATCGGCGCAATAGTCACTTGTGACAAATCGCAAGAAAAACATGAGGACTGCTACCTTGTCAGAACACAGGCTGGAACAGCGTCAGTTCGGGGGAAAGTAGGCATTGGGCAGCCATCTTCACCATCCTGCCTGACCACAAAGATCAGTGAGGTGTTTTTCAGCTGAGAAGTGCACAACCTAATCCGTTGTTGATTTCTTGCACTGCTGGCCAAGGTTGCCTTTATTCGGCTCGGATTGCGCTTCATCAGCATTGCCTTCTACGGAGTGGAGCCAGAAGCTCGAATCCCATTCTGCCATATAAAATACTGTTCCCAAGGAGAATCGGAGGCAATTCTGATGCGAGAGCTACGAAGGGAGACAGAACTTGTTGATAGACTAGGAACGGAGCCGTAGTGAGAAGGAGGTAGATGAACCGGCTCCAGCTTCACCCGCAGCGAGCTCAACCTAGCACCATGGGCATCGGTTCTGCAGTCAGAGCGCTGTGAAATATTGGAGGCCGGAGTTTGTCGTTCGGTTTCTTGTTTTCTTGAGCACATTGCCGAATGACTCCTATGCTCTCCCTGTGTCGCAGTGCCCCTGTTCCGAAGAAAATGAGCATTCGCTACTTATGCCCGCGCCAGTTACGACGTCGCTGCACTCCTTCGACTATCGCTAAGCCTCCTAAGACAGCAGTTTGATTGGGTTACTAAGTCCTGTGGGCGAAGCACGCAGCAGCGCAGAAAACGGATCTCAAAGACCAATCCCGCCATCTGCCTTCGGCCTGAAGTGGTTTTGTTTCTTTGCAGATTGTGCTGTCCACTAAGGCGCTCATAACTACTCACGAAGGTCTCCGAAAAGAAAACATGCCACGAACAAATCAGCCTCATTAGCTCGAAAGCAGGACTTTATCTGTCCTCTGATTGACTGCTCGACCTTCTGGTAAACCACATAAGCAGCCAGCATTGTCTCCATGTTGTGTCCTCCACGTTCCTCCAAAACACAGAGAATCGAATAGCGATTTTATGTCCTTCTCTTCTATACGCAGTTTTCATATCGTGCTGCATTCAACATTCTGGTTTCAAAAACGTGGCAAAGACACTCCATTTGTAGTGTGCAGGAGAACATGAACAGCTTCTACTGGGAAAGCGATACGCAATCGTTAAGGGAAATAGTACCACGCCTTTGGGACTAGCAGGAACGAATAACCTCAGTTAGCGGTCGCACGCAGTCTACATATTCCGCAGCTTTTATTGTTCGTCAGCATCAGAATCAGGGTTTTATAGTTCGAGCGGATTCCAGACGCAATCATCGCCGCAGTTCCTGTTTTCTCTGAGAACTTAATTTCCGTCAGCACTTCCTTGCACCTCGACGAATCGTACATGTCTGGTACAGTACTAGACACAGAGCTCTCTGTGCATGGCAGCTTATCCCTTCATTGGCTTTCGAAGTGGCTGATTCTGCTATCAGCTACAGCCTCCCTCCTCCGTGATGCGCCTCGCAGAAGATGTGGTTTGGTGAGCTCTGCGGAACTTTGCGGCTGCAGTTCGAGCGCCTGTGATTGTCACCGCAGCTTGTGATTGTCACCGGCCCATTTCTTTCCGGGACACTTGCGCTAGCGATCCGCCGAAACGCGGTGCAGAAGGCTTGGCTGATCTGGATGGAAACCCGCATGTGCTGCTTCCCCATCTCTTCAAAAGGAACCCAGCGCGACCAGAAACCGCCGGACTGCGGTGCCTTCCTTTCCGAAGCAGAAGCCGCTGGTAAGCTCGTCCTTCCTACTATGGGCATTTGGAGCAGGAACGGAAATTCGCGGATGCGTGACCTGCATTCGAATGACGACATTCTTCGATCACAAATCTCATTAACCACAATGTACCACAGCGTCCTCCTCGGTTTCAACTCCTAATGAGCCCTCCGCTGGGTGAGGAGGTAGTAAGTGAATGAGAGAGTGGAAGAAAGGAGACGTGGAGAGCAGTGCGTTGAAGAGGTTTCTGAAGCAGAAGCCGCTGGTAAGCTCGTCTGTCCTTCTCACAGCTCTTATCCTAGAAGAATGCTCAACTACAGCACATCAAGCTCTAGCAACAGAGAAGTCATGTCGAACATGGGCTGAGCAGCGGTCACTGTAAGTCGAGAGGCCATGAAATTTTACGATAATAAACACTGCGATTAGAGCGACCTGCTGTATTAGCAGAGAATATTACTGAGCTTCCCAGCCTGTTCCAGTGAATGTTCATCATGGGTATCCAGTCCTGTGAAATTGAGGCCGCAGTGGACCGATGTAAACCGTTAAATGTGGATTACGTCGTAGATAATTACAGTCGTGCCGGAACTGCAGACCGACTGAAGCCGCAGGAGTTTCCAGAGGAATGCGATGCCCTTTTCGATTTATAAGCAAGCAGGAATTGCGACTTTGACGCTCCTGTCCGACTCCTGCTTCCCTTCCAAAACTTCTGCACTTTTGAAATCTTCTGGGGCCACCCCACCATTCCGGTAACTTGTAGTGCAAGGGTGTCAAGTGAATAGGGACAAATGTGCCTCAGAAAGCGTCAGGCGCGCAATCCAGAGAACCAGAGCGACGTGCGCGAGAGGTTTTCTGACAGCAAGCCGCCCACGCCTTCCGTTACGTCACTTTGAGCTATGATTATGGCGTCGACAGTGACAAGACGCCGCAGGGAAAGAGCCCCCAACAAGGGAACGGGAACGAAGGCTACCTGCCAGACTGTCTGTCCAAGAACTCACAGTCGCGTCGACGCACTGTTTTCAGACGCGCCACGCACTTCGCAGGCGGACGGCCGCGGAGGAAGCGAGGGCTCGCGGGGTCGGGAGGGCATGGCCGGCCGTGGAAATTGCTTTAGAGTCATCCGGCGCGACCAATCAGGCCAGTCCGGCTGAGCAGCAGCCGCCGCCGACCCGGGCCCGCTACCGTGCCGCGCTCCACAGGGCCACGAAGGGCGGCGAGTTGTCTTCTTCCCATCAGAAGGCCGCTCCCGCTCCGTGCCGATGGGCGAAAGGCGGCCGCTGTTTTGCATACTCATTAGCGACGTCTGGGAATCGGCTTCGGATTTGAGCGCACGATTCGACGGCGACGAAATCCTTCTGAGAAAGTTGGATTCAACATCGCCGTCGTCTGAGGGGCTGCGCGGTGCATCCAGCCACGGATGACAGGGTGGGCGGATGACACAATCTGTCAGGCCCTAGGCGTCGAGGACGGGCGTCTTTGCAGTAAGTGTAGGGCTGCGACGGTGAGAAATTGGTTCGAGGTGGCCCTCACTGCTCCTTCTATTTCTCTGTCGTCACAACTGTAGCGTTAGCTTCAGTCACCACAAGAAAACCCCGTCGCTGGCAGTCATTTTACAAGTTCTTTTGCGAGAGTAGCCGCAGGAGTCAAGTATTAGGGACTGAGAGTGGGGTGCCAACGATCCTTCTTGATAATCCCTAATGTTCCTTTAATTTAAGAAGAGGAAAAGAATGGATGACTGGTCGCTCTCCTCCTTCCCACCTCAGTGGAGCTTCAAAAGCGGAAAAATAACCAGACATCCTCTGCGTCATGCGCAAAGGTACTTACGCGCCTGAACGACGCTACAAAGTGACGCGTTGTTCGAATAAGGTCCCGCTTGGTCAACAAGTTCGAATGAGCGATGCGCCCTTCAAAAATGTAGGAACTGTAGGAACACTTCGACCGTTGATTGCCGCTAAGATAAGGCTGTGCTATCCATTGTGAACTTAGCTCAATTCCGCACCAGCAAAGGGTCCGAGTCCGATGAGGCTGTGGAAGTCAGCGCATATCAGATCCAACCACAAGTTTGTGAGCGATTAAGCGTTTTCGCGTTCAGATATTCTCAATTTTACTTGCTCTTCGTTCTGGCTAGTTATCTGACACGCTCTGGCAACCAGAAAAGGCTAGTTATTTTGCTTTCTGTAGGCTACGACCAGCCAAGCGGACAGCGTCATCTTTAATTAGCGTTAGTGGAGAAAAATAACCACGTGTAGGCTTTTTGAGCAGATGGACGATCTGGAGGAAACGCTTGAAAAACGCCTTCCCTCGACACAGTCTGAGCACGTCGAGCGAAGTGCGCTGAAGTTTGCCCAGGGATCGAGTGGTCGTCTTTCAGATGTACGACGACATGCCATACGTGAAGAGGAGTAACGCCGAGCTGATAAACGGCCTCATCGGAATGGACCTCGGCAAGCTGTCGGCAGTCGGCAAGCGGTAGGTGCTCGCACACAGACCCGCACAGCCCCGCTGCTGACGGCGATCTCTTGCAGGTCGAACGCAGAGCTGATCAACGGCCTCCTGGGCATGAACCTGAACAAGCTGAGCTCGGCCGGCCGACGATAAGACCTGCGCCCAGGGCCATCCGCCCTGCACCACCCAACCACCACCACAGCTCTGCGCCTGCACCAACTTCACTCACGACGCTTCGAACCGTTCTTTTTTCGTGTAGTTGAGAGAGAACTTTTGTGTGTCCATGTAATTTCGGTTGAAGTTCGCCGTCTCTTATGGGTGTTATATTCTTCAGTTGATCAGTCCGACGTGAATTTGGCGGTTTCCTCGCTTCCCTTCCCTCCGATCTCATTATCTCAGTCCCCCTTCTGAGTCGAATCGAACTTGTGAGGTGAATGAAATCTAGACGTTTGCGTGTGTAACTGTGTGAGTCACTGTGTTCGCTCTATGCGCGTTGTTCATTCTCCGTAGACAAGTGCGGCACGCCTAGGAGACCGTGTGAGCGGAGCAGTGCGATTCGCCAACCGCAACTTCATCGCTTGTTGTGTTCTCGAGGAGCAAATGAAGCGCTGACTCTGAAGGGGCTCGTCGCTGCTGCTCGCTGGTGCATGAGGATGGGTTAGAGGCCCTGTGCGCCTCACCAGGTCGGTAGTGTGCCCACTGCGAGTTTCCCAAGATGCGGTCTCTCCGTTCGGTCCCTTCCCGCCCTCTTAAAAGGGGGCTGAAATTTCTTCCTTACTCGGTAACGAATCCTGTTAGCTGACCAGAGTATTAGTTCAGCCATATGTGAATCGTTCACGCACTGCGAAGCGCTAAAGTAGCAACTACGCGCCATTCCAAGAGACTACTTGAAGGCAAGACGAATCAGCGCTTTCATTTACGCTGAAAGCACTCATTTTCGTCTGAAATCTGCCAAACGAACTAGCGAGAAATGAACGCGATCAATCTAGCGAGAGTTTTGTCTCCAGCTTGCGTGCAGCTTGAAATCGAATCTTTCCCTTCAGCACTCTCCTGTTCTGCTACAGAAGTAGAAGACTGTACGTGCTGTGTGGAGAGTTCCGGAGCTTTGCTCTTCATCCTACTTCGTCTGCTTTCGCCGAGTAACTAGGAACTACATGTTTTCATATAATTAAAGTCGTGGAAGCTAAGGGGCTCCGCAGTCGGAAACCACCTGACGTGCGCGCCACCTACTCACCGTCGGACTTGATCCTCTTGCTATGCTCTAGGTCCAAATGGAATGCCATTTCCAAAAATGGGTTTTAAATGCCACAGCCGGCTCACTTGGTCACTGAGCGAGAGAAATGCTAAGGCCTAGGCGCGGGTCGAGGTCAGGCAGTGGCCTGGCACGTCTTCTCTTCTTTCGATGTTGAGCGAATGCTCTGGCTGACTACCTCAGGTAATGGTTAGCTGTTGATACAACTTGCAATCTGGGTCACGTTTCATGCGAACTATTAAGCTTCGACCTGACCCCCTTCAGATGACTAACGTGGGAGAATTTACACTAGTGATGAGTGGAAGAAGATTCGGCCTAACCGGACGTTGGATTTTAACGAGGAAGTTCTGCGAATGCAACGGTTACCAATAAATTCATTACCCTCCGCTTCCCAGGCAAACAACATTTTGGGACCGGTTTTGGCTCTGGCTGAGGTATTTCCGCAGCGAGTCTAGCTGCAACAGAAGAGCAGTTGTTCGAAATATGACAGCCTCGCTTCGGCTAATCAAGGAAGAACGAGAGCAAGGTATTGATAAATTAAGGCTAGCGCGTGCACAGCAAACTGTTCGCACCCTGGCGGCACAGCTGGGAGGTCGTGCTGTGTTGGGTATTCATTACCGATAGGAGTCAAAACTCGCAACCTTATGCCGATTCGTGTGTAGAAGAGGGCCTGCGGCTACAATGACGAGCAAACTGGCATACCGCCGTGCGTATAGAAAGCCTCGCGTTGTTTACTGGGACATAAGTTCAGTAATATTGATAAATAAATATTGCACCGTCCAAAAACCTCTCCATATTTTCCTGAACTTCCAGTCCACTCGCTTTGAGATTCGGTCATGCTGGCTGTCTGCATGTTGAGCAAAACATGAAGCTTTGAACATGCACATCATGCACGTGTTTGAGTGCTTTCTAAAAGAAAGAGAGAGAAGAAACTAGTGAAAAAGAACCAAACTAAACACGCTTCATCAGAAAGGGAAAAATGGGGAGAATAATATGATTGGTTCGCAGCGTTTAGGTGCTGAGAACAAGACATTTTGCAAGAAGAAGAATCATGAGCACATTTGCGAAAAAGTGATATTGGGTCAGCACCGTGTAATGTTGCGTATTGTCAGACGTAAATCGTGGCGAACATCGCAAATTCCTTTTTGTTGTGCCACTGAGCGTACCATTTTACGAACTATTCGAAAAGCGACCATTGCTAAGCGTATAGCTTTGCGCGCTTCAAGTAACTCAATTCCAGAAGAAGAAAAATACCCTCACCACTTCAGAATTGGCATTGGCGTTGGCCCAGCCGGGTACGCTAGCAACGAGTTCGCTTTTGAGGGCCCATCGCTCGCTATGCGAAAACCGTAACTCACTGTCTCTCAACGGGAGCTGGCCGCACTGCGTCTCGCCTTCCGTATTCAGGAGCAGCTGGAGTGTGACGGCCGGCCTATCATTCAACGCCAGCAGACCTGAACCGGGACGTCAAGCCATCAGCATCGGCAACACCGCTGCCAGTCAACGCCGCTCGAGTTCTCTGCATGCTTTCCGCAGTGGCTGCAGGGGGCCAAGCGATGGTATCAGAATTATACAAGACGGACAGCTTTCTCTTTCATTGCGCTTCCTCCGACGCACTGTAAGGACCATAAAGCGTCTGCAAATCACGCGCAAACTGATGTGGGACGAACGTCGAATAAAGGTCCGAATAGCGTGTCCATGCCCTCAAATGTGGGCGTGTTCTATCCGCGAGCCACCTCTTAGCTCTTCTGGACTTTGCTGGTCACTTCTTTCACAGAGCTTCGAAGAATCTCTGAGTAGCCGGGTCGAGGGACGCGAAGAGCTCGAAATCTCATCTCTACCCTGGCAAACAACTCTATATCGGGCAGATTCATTCAGGCCAAAATAGCGTCAAAGCTGTTTAGACATCCTATAAAATAGGATAAACAATATGGTAAGCGGAGAAGAACTAGGAAGCGCGCCAACCATTAACGGGCGCGGCGGTGTTGAAAGATTCAGTGGATCTTTCACTGTAAATACAAGCACCATGCTAGGCAATGTCGGTAGATATAAAGTGCAGTCAAAGGGTCTGCTTTGCCGTCGCTATCGAGAGTTTAGCTGTGCGAACGACGTCAAGCAGGCGCGACCATCGCGCCCCTGTTTCATTGCCATAGCACCTGCCGTTCAGCAATCGCGGCTTGAAGAGAACCGACGTCTCCGATGGGCACAGACGACACCTTGTTGTCTATCCTTTATCTGAGCGCTTCCGCGAAGGTGGATTTTGCATGAGGGAATTCTCTCGCATTGGACGGTCGTGCTCCTCGAAAATTGACGGGGTCCGGCTTGAGTGCAGGGTGCCCAACATGAAGTCTAACCATAAGAGCGACATAGAAGGCGAAAAAGTTCTTCTTTCTCAACTATTCGGTGATTTCCCCTGAAGGCGTTCTCGGGCCAAATGCTTTGAAATGGTCCCCAGCTCCTCTCTAACAGCTGCCAACGGAGCCACGCAAGTGGGCCTACGCCAGAAATTACGTAGTCAAGACAGGGCGACGACCTGGACCAAGTTCGTACTCACGCAGTATGAATGCAGCGCAGAAGGCGAAAAGTTCTTCTTTCTTTCGAGGTCTCACGAGGAAATCATGACGGATATCCCCAGCGGCTTCCGCTAGGCCACATCCCATGTTTTCAATCGACGAGAACACTACGAAAAGGCGCTGATTCCACTCTTTTTTCTTCACCAGGGAAGGGCTTAGAGTTCACGTGGAACTCTTACAGATTCGTTCAAGAGCTGCATCTTGCAGCTTCTTCCTAACCACTTTGTAATCAGCACCCCAAGCCCTCTTTGGTTACCCAGTTCTACTAAAAAGGGAGGTCAATGAACGTTCCATGGCAATTTTCAAAGCGACCTATTGAGGGTTGCAGAGGGTTGTCTGAGAAGCACCGTAGTGGGTTTCAGATTTCCCACGGACATCTGGGAAGGTCAAAAATTGCAAAAAACCGTATCGCTTCAGTGCGGGCCGATAAAGCAAAGCAGACGTCTGGAACAGCCATGTCGTGATCTGAATCTAACCTGCAAAAGGTTAGGGGCTGCAACAGTAGCGGAATTACAGCGAACTCACAATTTGCCTGTTAGCAATACAGTAACCAAAGCGGAACATTTAAGTGCACCGTTCACGAGCCATGTGGCAGCGACCGGATGGCCGAGTGGGTGTGGGGGCGGACTTGAAGGGTTCGAATCCGAGGGTTGGGGTTCTGTGCTGTTGGGCTTGCTCACTGGTTTTTTGTCGATGTAAAGTGTATCTTGAACACTGCAATGTACCATACTGACGTTATAACCTTATTTTAACTCGTATGACACGGTATGAGAACGACGCTACCTATTTCCCCCACTCTCAGCTAATTGAAGGTGTAGAGACTTGTACTCCCACAACTCTGGAGATCGAAAGCAATTTTCGCCCATACTTCGTCTTGTACGTTAATTGAGGCGCTGATCACAGATCCGATAAACGTGTTCTCGTGATCGCGTGATCAGGCTTGCTTTCCAATCTTCTGCCTTGAGATGGAAAATAGTGCACCAAAAATAGATAACCTAGAAAAAGGAATGACAGATTCGTGATGGTCAGCAGCTTAAATAGTAGAATTACCTTGACCTCGAGACCAGGAGAGACCGGAGGCGGTTGCGCTGAAACGTTAGCCGGATAAATATTATATCAATCTTGGTCTCGAGGTCAAGGCAATTCTACGATTCCTGTTTAAAATTATGCCAAGATTCAGCGACAGTCGGACATGGAACAGCTTAAAGAGTTTCCATAGGCGAGAAAAGGGCGAAATCAGTGGTCATGACCCCGCCATCCTTACGACACTCACAGTAGCCTACCTGGTCGGTCGCGTTTTCAAAAATGGATACCTTATTCGTGCTCACCATCCAAAATAACAGTGCTGGGCAATGTTTGGGCGAAAAAATTTTCGACCTTTCCTCGACTTTTGGAGCCACGATAGTACAACACTATCAGTTATTCTGTAACCATCCCTTTACTTGCATATACTCACCGTCCTCTGTTGTACCGTACCACCAAAACCGTTTGCCAGATTCGTGAACTCGTGAAAACACATCTTGATCATGTTCGTAAATAAGGTTAAAATGAGAAACATTTTCAAAACAAGCAGAAAACATTGCAAAAGAATCATATCGTTGAAGCAACTAACAAGAGCTTCCCCAGCGAGACAAGCATGGTTTTTGGGAACACGACGTAGCTCTATGCAGCGAAAACCTGACATTTTCATATCTGAGAAGAGGTCAAAAAAGAGTTTTAAAAAATGAAAACGGTGTCTGGCCGAGGTCAAAACGCACTCTAGATTTACAAAAACGAAAGGCAGTCCGCAAACCCCTGCCCTGGATTCGAAGCCTATGCCCTTCTTCTGTGAGCCATTCAAGATTGTACAATACGATATGTACAATCTTGAATGGCTTTGTAATGCTCAGAAATTAACCTGGAAAAGCAATGGAGCTTTAATTACAGTTGGACGTTAGAAATCTGGCAACTTATTAGGTTTCTCCAAGGAGGCTGGATGAATACATTCAAGTGAATGATTCACTGCAGGCTGGAGGAGACTGGGAGGGCGTGTGGAAAGCGATGCAGACTCACAGAAGAAGGGCATAGGCTTCGAATCCGGGGCAGGGGTTTGCGGATTGCCTTTCGTTTTTGTAAATCTAGAGTGCGTTTTGACCTCGGCCAGACACCGTTTTCATTTTTTGAAACTCTTTTTTGACCTCTTCTCAGATATGAAAATGTCAGGTTTTCGCTGCATAGAGCTACGTCGTGTTCCCAAAAACCATGCTTGTCTCGCTGGGGAAGCTCTTGTTAGTTGCTTCAAAGATATGATTCTTTTGCAATGTTTTCTGCTTGTTTTGAAAATCCTGAACACTGTAGTGCACCATACTGACGTTATAACCTTATTTTAACTCGTATGGTACGGTTTAAGAACGATGCTACCTATTTCCCCCCACTCTCTGCTAATCGAAGGTGTAGAGACTTGTGCTCCCACAATTCTGGAGATCGAAAGCAATTTTCGCCCATACTTTGTCTTGTACGGTAATTGAGGCGCTGATCACACATCCGATAAACGTGTTCTCGTGATCGCGTGATCAGGCTTGCTTTCCAATCTTCTACTTTGAGATGGAAAGTAGTGCACCAAAAATAGATAACCTAGAAAAAGGAATGACAGATTCGTGATGGTCAGCAGCTTAAAGAGTTTCCATAGGCGAGGAAAGGGCGAAATCAGTGGTCATGACCCCGCCATCCTTACGACACTCACAGTAGCCTACCTGGTCGGTCGAGTTTTCAAAAATGGATACCTTATTCCCGCTCACCATCCAAAATAACAGTGCTGGGCAATGTTTGGGCGAAAAAATTTTCGACCTTTCCTCGACGTTTGGGTCACGATACAATATACAGTACACACAATATACAATATGTGTGTATTGTGAACACGTTTATCGGATCTGTGATCAGCGCCTCAATTAGCGTACAAGACGAAGTATGGGCGAAAAATGCTTTCGATCTCCAGAATTGTGGGAGCACAAGTCTCTACACCTTCGATTAGCAGACAGTGGGGGGAAATAGGTAGCATCGTTCTTAAACCGTATCATACGAGTTAAAATAAGGTTATAACGTCAGTATGGTGCACTACAGTGTTAGGAATACACTAAAATAAGGTTATAACGTCAGTATGGTACACTACAGTGTTCAGGATACACTTTACATCGACAAAAAGCAGTGAGAAGCCCAGCAACGCAGAATCCCAACTCTCGGATTCGAACCCACGACCCTTTTCCTGCAAGTCCGCCCCATACCCACTCGGCCATCCAGCCGCTGCCATCCGGCGCATCTCAATGTTCAGCTTCGGTCACTGTCGCTAACAAGCAAAGTGTGAGATCGTTGTAATTCCGCTAGTGCTGCGATCTCAAACCTTTTGCAGGCTAGATCCTAACCATGACATGGGAATCCAGACGTCTCTTTTGCTTCATCGGCCCGCACTGAAGCGACACGGTTTTTTGCAATTTTCGACCTTTCCAGACGTCCGCGGGAAATTTGAAACCTACTACGGTGCTTCTCAGACAACCCCCTACAACCCGCAATAGGTCACCTTTCAAATTCAGCGAGACGGTCATTGACCTCCCTTTTTGGTAGACCTGGGTGACCAGAAAGGGCTTGGGGTGCTGATTACAAAATGATTAGGAAGAGACTGCAAAGTGCAGCTCTTGAACGAGTCTGTCCAAGTTCGGCATTTTGACTGCAGCCGTCAGCCCTATGGCGACAACGGTGAGCTACGCGCGCTGATAAGATTCCATCTAAACCGGAAGTGATGGTTTCGAGTTAGCGTCTCAGCTTGACAGGAGTGAGCTCGTGAGTTCGTTTTCGGTAAGTGCCGAACTTTTTTTGCGCTTTATAATCTTTCCTCGATATGAACCTTTATTCGGATTTCTGACGCGTATTTGAATAGATATCCGGCAGCAAGAATTGTATGTACGTTTGATGATATGCTTCAAAACAAAGAACAGTTCATTTTGGCTCTATTTTACTTTCTCATCTCCAGAGGTAAAAAACTCCCAATCTTCGTCCGGGATGCTGATATCCGTTTTTGAAATTTCCGGCGATTACCGTTGGCTACGGTAGGCATGGTTGTGTAAGGATGGCCTGCACAGCATCACCGGTTTCACCCAAATTTCGTCAATGGTGTTATTTGGGTTGCTAATACCGAATATGTTGTAGGTTTACGGTATTACGATAGAGTACGGTAGTTAGACAGATAGTATACAGTGTGCATGAAACTGGGGAATATTATGGATGAATTTCAAGATCCTTAATTCGCCTCTCAAACCTACCGTACCGTAACGTGGCGTAATCCACCGTAATGCAAAAACAGTCACTATACCTGTAGTTCCTTCCTAGGCAAAGCATGGGCAAAAGTGTACGACCTAGTACACCGTTTCCATGAAAGAAGTCAACGATTTGGTACAATCTAATCCATCCACTTATCTTGGCCGTTCGACTGCTTCGCCACTGCTGTATACAGGCTGTTTACATTAGATATGCAGTTTGTGAATATTTTTTTTCAAATTTTGTTTCGAAATTGTGCCACCGATGCTGAAGATTTAATGATTGCTCCTTGTTCCGCGTAAGGGATTAAGCTCCTGTCTATAATAAAAATAAGGGTGCTACATATTTACGTAAAAAATTAAAATGTGGCACCTATGGCAATTCTTTGCCTTCGCCCACCGCAAAAAGTATGCATTGCATAGTGCATAGTGTAGTTGCCGAATATCTATTCAAAAACGCGTCGGAGTTTAGGATAAAGGTTCAAAGTATCGTGGATAAAACATGATATCAACTTGATGGGATTACACCAAATTCTTTCCATGCAACTTAACGAAAAATACACGCATTAAATTCCGTAGCAGAAATTCAACGAAAAATGCCGTTAAATCCGATAAGCCTAGATCCGATAAATCCTTAGTCGTTAAATGCACATCCCTGACTCATACGGCCGAACCGCACTTCAATTGCTGAACATCTACGGGTCAGAACTGGTTCAGGAGTTGTGCTTTACAGTTTTTACCGCTATTATGACCGGTCGTATTATGACCAAAGACGCCGTGTTATGATCAGCACTTCGAGCTCCAATGACTCTCCATTCAAAGCTCCGTGTTCTTGAACTACGAAGACTTTGCAGACGGTGGTTCAGATCAGATTTGCCAACTTGATTTCTGATGACCACAGAACACAGACACGGAACATTACATCACATTTATTCTGCCAACTACAGTTGACGGTGTAGATGGTAACGAAGTTATGCATAGTTCTTGGCTTGGCGTAGTTCTTGGCTTGGATAAGAGATCCGCACAACATAGCCATAGTTGTTGGGGAGATGCGACGCATAGTTCTTGGTTTGTGATAAGAGATCCGTATTGTATAACCATACATGATAAGATATGGCGAATAGTTCTTGGCTTGTGTTAAGAGATCCAATAATATATATGTACATATTTATATATAAGATGTCGATCTTCGTCTATTCGAACATGGAGATATATCAGAAGCCGTGCAGAGAAGCCTCAATGTTATGATTACAGTACCCAGCATTTCGATCCAACAAAATGATATAACAAAATTCCTAAATTATAGTTGAGAAGTCGTGTGACCTAGTAATTGTTCATGACAGTGGTTGTGAAGAAGATTGCTATGCTAACTAGAAATGATCATCTTAATATCTGGGAGACATGAGTCTGGAATGAATTGGTGTTTCTGTGTATGAAAAGATTCATAGATTTATGCTTCTTATGAGGAATCGAGTTTTTGTACTGAGTCGTATTAGGCTTATCAGGTCTTATCCGACATGGACGTTCTCTATTAATGCCAATCGTTCGAGAAATTTCAAACAGATCAGAGATACTAAGACTGATCTCGTTTGTAGTCAATTTGTATATTGTTGCAAGGTCCGTAATTCATTTAAAGGAACGACCTCCCTTTATCATGCAGTCACCTCAAACTTGAGTAACTGAGCACACAATAGATTTAGCGCGACTCACACAGCAATCGGCAACAACTAGGAACTACTATTCTTAGGTGAAACTAGCCTGGCGTGGCCCGCACACTCCAGTGTCGACGCCGGCGGAGCTGGCGACCGACGCTGGTGTGAAATAAGTGAGCCAGAAGCCTAAGACTTTGTTCCCAGAAAAATATCTTCTCGGAACTAGGAAGGGATTAAAACGCAACATTAAAACTGTTACTTCGAAGAGACCTAGCTAGCTAGCTAGCGGAGAGACGCAGCTTTTTTATCCCCAGAAGAACGAAAACGAGAGTGTTCACGCCGCTTTCAGAAGTCCGCTGAGGAGCGCGAAGCATTCTAGGACTGCCAGCGGTGAGCGGTACTTCTCTTCCTTCCGTTATCGCGATGATCCACGAGCGTTCAACGTTCTGAAAGTCCTAACTCTGTTCTGCTGTTATTGCTTGTTGAACAGAGCCCACTTGCCGCACACCCTGTTGGATGTACGACTCCACGCCTCGATTATCCCCTATCACCTTGCCCTTTCGAGATGCCTTCCAACTGGGTCGCGAAGGCCACACAGCACGTAAAGGGAGCCTGATGCACTTTTCCAATCCAAACTTGTCCGGAAGCGAAGCACGAAACCTCTCAAGCAATTTCATCGATACTAGAGAGAATTTCGTCCAGGACGCTGACTGAGAGCTCTTTGCGCGCTAATATTGGATCTTCAGCCATTGTTAGCGTACGTGAATAATTCCGGATCTCATGCCTTCCTCTAATTTGTTTTGCATGTCTGATTGTGGCAGAGGATTCGGCGCTAACCTCTCTGTTCCAGCTGTGATTGTGATGCAGCAAAAACATCTTTTTGACTCCTTTCAGGAGCTTTGGTGGTCCTCAAATAACGATTTTTGGCCAGCTCTCAATGCATCCTCCTAATAACGCTGCAGTGCATTATGAGCGCTCCTTGACTCCTTCTCCAACCCACTCGCTCTCCTTTTTTCTGCGACTGCCTCACAGAAGAGCTTCACTTCAGCCGCTGCAGTGACTAATGGTACCTCTCTAGAAGTGATCGGAACGCGATTCAAGCCTCTCCCGCAAGACGAGGTGAGCCCTCCCCACTGCTACTCACGGTCGCCGTTTTGTTCGCGTGCTCAGGAGGGGTTAGCAGTGGTGTTCGGGAACAGTCCTCGCGTCAGAACTCGCCGACGGCAGAGGCGGCGACTCACACGGCCGCGGACTGAACGGGAGCCGCCTGTGCAGCTGTCAGCGGGCAAGGACACGGAAGGTGAGCGCAGGACCCGTGGGAGGGCGGCCGCGCCAATGGGGCCTGTTAGCAGCGTTTGTGCCGTCGCCGCTCGCAAAGGACGCTAATCGAGGGCAGAGTAACGAAGGCGGGAGGTGTGGGCTCCGCCGAGCGATAGGAAATGAGCGTTTTCATACGCGATAGTCGCTAATGAGGTTCAACGAATCGTCTGTGCAGACGAACATCCTTCAGCTCGAGATCCGAGGGCCCGGAGATCGCTGCTGCTGGCGGTGACGCGACGGCGATCTTATTCGTTCAATGTCCTGTCGCGAGCATGAGATGACAATGCGGGGGCCTTGAAGAGAGTTCTGGTCTGCCCGAGGTCGAACCAGCCCCAAGCACCCATAGAGGAAGTTGGTTGTGCGCCCAAGCAAGGCAGTGTCTCCTCTGGAATTTGGCAGAAAGTTTGCGTAGTCCTTTGGATCATGAAGCGCTGTGGAATTACCGGGTGCCTTTCTTATCTCATTAGACGAGCGCACTGCACCTGGACGGAATTTCACGCAATTCACCATGGATCTGCGCATTGCCCAATTCTCTTCGAAGTCATGAGGCGTGACATCCCACGTGCTCTTTAAAAGCGGGTACTCATACTTTGCTCCTTGCCGATGATGTCATGCTCACATACGAGTCATGCTCACATACGAATGTAGAGTCGAGCAAAAGCAAATAGCGGACGCATAGCGCGATCCAGGGAAAACCAGATTGACGGCTATCCGCTATCTGTTGTCCGGCTTCTGGAGGTTATGGCCCATTTCTTTTGTTGTTCGTTATCCGTCGATTTTGGGGTCTTTGGTCATCAGCAACAGTGTTAGGCACTGTCGCCCAAAAACTTTACGTGGAGTATTTGCTAACTTGGGCTGGTGAAGCAGTCGGGAGCTTTTGCACTCCGAGTGCATCCTATGTTCATCTAGCACTCTAATAAACCATGCCTTCCAGCGCTCTAAATTTTAAGCAGACGCCTTTGGGACACAGCAGACATCGGATCTCCATTGTTTTGTCAACAGCGAGTGTATGGACAATTAACCATCCAAACTGCCCCCACTTAATATCTTACTGTTGGACGTGGAACGCAACGAACGCTTCCCAGAGGAGAAGAAACTTCCGTGCGTTATCCATTTTTATTCCACAAATTCAATGTGCTGGACTCAAGTGCACGTGGTGATGGCGTTCTTCTAGTAATGTGCTCTCGCAATGCATGAAACAAATACCGCAGGACAGCAGTGAATGCGATCAAAAGGGCGAGGAGTTTAATGCAGATGAATGTAGAATGCCGCGCTACAGCTGGTTATTTTTATAGAAAAATCCGAAAAAGCATTTTTTGACATCCTTACCGATAAAAGATAAATGTTATATTCTTCCGCGATCTCTTCTCTCAAAAATCTGAACACAGTTGAACTGGACCATGGAACTGCTCATGGATCGTTTTGAAAGTCGTCCGCCGACGGAGACAGAAGTGAGCGAGTAGGAAGTGAATGAGTGTCTCATCAGGGTGAACTAACAAGGAAAGGTTCCCAGATCAAGGTGAGCTTTTGCGATGCTGTTTTGACAGGATGTAGGGCCCTGCCACGGAGTCTGGGACCACAGTTAGTTTTTGCTGAACGCTTTTTTAAAGACCTGAAAAAAAGGTCTGAAAACGTGCGCGCAACTATCATCAACCCTTACGACACCTCACGAGATGTGCCTCGGGTGCGCAGTTGACAGGAGTGCCGTCTAATAGGAGCACACGGGCGGGGCTTTGAGTTCGGGTCCAAGCACCGCCGTTATTTTTGCACATATTAGTTTGTTCTTATTACGCTTTCTCATGATCACAGGAGTCAATTTTAGACCATCAACGCTTAAAACAAACCAAAGCAGTCTGTTGGCGCCTTCATATGTGTTCTATAGTGCCCATCTGCACCATATCATTTCTCTGGAAATAAAAAGTCCTTGCTCTTCCCTTTTAGTTAACAGTTATGGTACAAATCTACGAAACAAGTAAAACAAAAGCGCTTTTCACACCAGCAGCTTCTTACAAAGCCAGTGAGGAACAACCTTCTCCCTGACAAGGAATGACCACTTCTTCTTCGTTGAACGCGTAATCTGTGGGTGTAGTGAAGGGTCCTGGTGAACGTCGACGTATCCAGCTGCAGACACGGCAAAAACACCGGAGCGAAAGAGAGCGACATCCTCCCTTTGATCCACGATAGAAAATAAGAGTCTGCTGCAACTGTACGAACGATAACCATTCTACTGTCAGTGCTGTGAGAAATCACGAGAAGATGCTCTTTCACAGAACCTTTCCCTTGTCGTCAAAGAGAACTGATTTCTTCAATGGTGATTGTGCACTGTTGTCTTCCTCCTCACAGTCACCATCAGGTGTCCAGTCGACATTCGTATACGACGTCCAGGAGGAGTCCTTTCATGGCATCCGCATCCGCAATCTCTCTTTGTCGGAGAAGTGAAATCCGGTGTGAAAGTGGAAACTAGTCGGTCGACCAACACGTTTAGGTTCAACGACATTTTAGCACGCTTATGTACCGCCGGGTTCATAATATTCAACTTAAGGTACGCGTATTTGTATGCAGTTATGCGATTATTGGTGATATGGTATGATACGGTGGTGGTGCAGCTAGGCATTGTTGAAAAACTAGCACATATGAAGGCGCAAATAGACAGCCTTGGTTTGTTGTAAGCATTGATGCTCCAGAATTGACTCCTGTGAGCATGAAAAAGCGTAATAACAACGAACTACTAATATGTGCGAAAACATTGGCAGTACGCGGGCTCGAACTCAAAGCTCCGTCTGCGTGCTTGCATGAGGCAGCACTCGTACCAACTGCGCCGCCGAGGCACATTTCATGGGGTGTCGTAGGGGTTGAACATAGTTGAGCGGACGCTTTCAGACTTCCTTTTCAGGTGTTTAAAAAGGCGTTCAGCAGAAACTAACTGGAGTTCTGGATTCCGCTCACAGGGTCCTATATCCTATCAAAATAGCATCGCAAAAGCTCACCTTGAGTTGGAAACCCTTCCCGTAAGTTTTAAAAACATCAACATCAACACAATAGCTAAAAGCGACTCTATTTGAGAGTGGTCGAATCCTGATCTGCTGGTGAACACAGGCTCTCTTAATTTATCAATTTTTGGAGGCCATCGCTTTCAGTGAATTTTCCGCGTGAATAGGGGTTGTGCAGACCCAGCTGGGGGGAGGCGCTAGCTGTCGTGTAGACTCCGAGTCAAAGTTCTTGTTTCGGGTACCGCTCAGACCGATCAAGCTTTCGATAACTTCCGTGGTCGGTGAACTACATAGTACCAAACTTGTATGGGAAGGATGGTGCACTGACGCATCCATTGGCCGGCCACCGTGAGTCACTAGGCCAAACGCACATTCACAGTGCCTTCACATCCCATAGAAGTAGAAATGTGGCGCATGCCAAACAATGTTTGTCTAATGCCGTTCTTTACCGTTTTCCTTTACATGCTGACTATTGAGCGAAATATAGGGCTCAGAGGGCTTACGTTTTTAATTTTCGGCCGATTCTGAAATATTTCAAACTCAGTTCCTAAATAGTGAACAACTCTGGGCGTATTCAATTATTTATATATTATATATAAATGGATAAAGGCGCTTTGGATTCAGTAAGAGCTTCAATAGAGGTGTTGAATCATCGCCGCCGAACGACTGATCCTCCTTGACCAACCTTCGACTTGAATGGTGCATGTCAAAATCTGCAGCTTACCAGTTGTTCCTGGAACTTCCTTCAGACTAGTCACCTGACTTCATTGCTGAGTGCCCAATATTCTATGTGACCCTCTTTTGCTCCGTCAACGTTTAAAACGATATCCTTTGGAACGTCGTCAACACCATCTATGCTCCATGCGCTCGTGCCTGTCCATCGGATTCTTAGGGATCCTGAAGCTCCGTCTCCCCTCCCCTCTTCCCAGTTAGTCCTCGTGGCCCGTCAGCTTTCGCAATACGATTGCTGGACAGAATGTTGATGTTTTTCCATCAGAACGTGGGTACGGAAAAGCTCGTCGCCATCGGAGCGCTGCAGCAGTGCCTCGAGCGACCAAACAAAACAAACAGTGACTGGACACATGCAACGCTAGCAGCAACGATGACCCTGATGACGGGTGAGGGACGTTCTGCCAGAAGCGGCGCGGGCAAGGACGCGAGACAGTGCCTGAAGAGCCAATCAGTGTCGACTTGCGCCGTGACACCCGCCGCTTCGCGGTGAGCTAAAGGCCCCGGCAACGCCGCAGCCCTATCCTTAATCACGGGGCAGAGATGCAGAGTTCGCCGCCGACGGCTTCCCGTCCTATCCTTAACCATAGCGGCGAGCGGCGTTAACACGTTGACGACGAGAGCGATTTTCGCGTGTCTGACCCGTGGGACGAAGCACGCCGCACAAACGTGACACGACATATCGTGACCCAAACTTCGTCTAGGGATAAATTTGGGATGCCAAACACGATGCTAATGTTCCTCTTAACAGTTACGGCCGGTTACCCCCCCCCCCCCCCCCTCCCCCACGTCGTTAACTAGGGTGGTCTTATCAGGATATAAAAGAGACGGAAGGAATGGGTCCGATGTAGACAAATCTTCGTCTAGGAGGTTATTTTGGTGCTCATGACGAATCGGACGTCCGTTTTTAAAATTTCAGTCAACTAGCGAGGGTATGTTGCGCTAGGTTTGGGTAACGCTCACCAGCGCATACCTACCGTCACATACCCTGGCGACGACCGTTCTGCCTTGTGGAGGAACGCAGCTATAGATTGAAATTCGTGAGTCATCGGGATTCGGAACGCTCTGATGTCACTTTTCGACAGCTACTCTAGAAAATACCTTTCACCAATTACCTTTAAACTGTGTTATCAAAGCAGAGAAAGTAGGGAGAATTCAAAGGGGAAAAAGGGAACGAATGAGGCTGCTAAGGAGAAAAGCAATAATAGGAGGTTAATACGAAAGTGGAGTTGAACGCATTTCAAAACAGCAGAGGTAAGATTTGTTTCAATCTTCTCACGTAACTCCTACACAGTGTTTGCGGAAGTCGGTGGTCCTGACACGACTACCGATTAAGAGGGAAATCGGTCGTAGTTGCCAAAATGGACATCGACATCGTGTTCAGCATCCTGAATAAGGTATTTGGACGAAGTTTGGATGGGCCGGATATCTTCTTGTTGAAATAATAGCCGTCGCGCACCATTGCGCGACATCGTCCCACGGGATAGACTGGCTGTCGCGCACCATTGCGCGACAGTGTCGTCAACGTGTTAAAAGTGTACGGGCGCCTTAAGGCAGCTCTCGCCGCGGAGGCGATGTTGACCTGGTCGACCACGGGAGCCCGCAGATCGACTAGATTTCGTGCGATTACAGTCGATAGAGAGCGAGGAGGCTATAAGCGCTTGTAGTGGCGGTCCAGAAATTCGGATTGATGAAACTCCACCATCTCCTGTACTAGAATTTCGATCTCTATCGAATGAGCCAGAAATTATCCTGCCTAAATAACTCTTAAGGCGACTTTTTAGGTGTTGTTTATTTTCCTTAAATACCAGTTTTTATTTGTATCAGAATTAATTGCGTGGCATGCTTCCGGGCTGAACTTGCGCGAGGAATAATAATTAGATAGACGAGAAACCTTCTAAGAGAATCAAGTGCTCAACCTTTTTGGAAACGACATTATTATCCACAAATTGGAGGCGAAATGTTTACTTAATATGAAAATAATGGCACTAGTTCGTAGAACTTCTTAATATCTCGTGGAGGATGTAACTTTATCGGACTGCTTTGAGATACCTGATGAAATAAAGCGCTTTAAAAGGCGCGATGCTGGAAAAAGAAATAATGTAGACAGAGAGATGTTGAGGTATTATAGCTCTAGATAAATGCACAGTAGTTATGGTCAACTGTCTTCTATAGGTTCGACGGGCGATACCATTCCAGAGCAATTAGTCCCAGAGAAATAAGAAAATTTTGCTGCAAGATGTCAAGGGATGTTACTGGAAGAGCAATTTCAAGTATTGTGTGATGAAATTTACTGTGGTGTACACTAGATTTGATGAACCGCCTATCCAGTCTTATTCTCGA
>OX377203.1:53562192-53624463 GCA_947396885.1 Heligmosomoides polygyrus polygyrus | reverse complement strand
TGCAATGAGCCGTTGTCTTATTTCAGCCTCTTTCTGAGATTTCAAACCGAATATCCATAATAAACATTTGATTCCATGAGAATCCAGCTCATAGCTTTTCGCTTTCTCGCAGAATTCGTTGTGTAGGTGATGTAGTCTTCGGAGTCACTCTTCTCCAACTTCAGACATTAGTATCCCGTGGTGAACTCCGATGTTTTGAAGTCAAACTGTTGCTTCAGGGTAAGCACTGTTTCATCAAAAGCAGTCCGAGACACCTCACGTGACAGTTCATGCCTCTGGTACTTCTCAAATGTGGTTGAGTCTAACTTTCCACAAAGCAATCTGACTCTGGCACTCTCTGGTGATTGCCTTGTATCGTCAACCTGCACCTCCTTTTACCTAGAATACCATCTGGTAAAGCTCATCTCCGTCTCCAGATAGAACGCGAACCTCTCGATCCGGTTGCTCAATGCGAACATCACGCTGGGAACGGATACTTTTTGGCTTCCGTCTTTACTCTACTCGTCCCTACCATTTGACTCATAACCATGGCAAGCATATCCTTTTGCTGCTTCTCAGCTATCTTTCTTGCTCCTCCATGAGCTCTTTAAACATTGTGGTCATCACCAGCTGAGGATCCATGGCTTTCTCTTTTAACTCCAATCACCGGACTTTTTTATCCGCTCGGTTTCTCTCCAACTAACCTCTTACAGGCTACACGGGCTCACTCTACTACAACAACAAACAACAACAATCACTGTTGTTCGTAACAAAATCACGCGGAGCTCTTTCTCCTTGGGTCCGAAAAGTTGTGGCGTGCAGTAACACAGTGAGGAGAGGAAGTGTTTATTAAGGAAGTGTGGGGTTTTATAGTGGCCTCCTTCTGATCTTCGTTATCCTCCTCTTCGATACCGTCCTCGCTCTCCATTTCTATGGGCCTACCCTGAAACCGGCCAACCCCCCCCCCCCAACATCTCCCCCTAGTGACCGCAACGGTCACTACTCTTGAGGAGAGTTCGGAGTATCTCACTCCTACTCTCTACTTTAACAGCTCCTGGGCCCTCTACAGCCCAATTTTGGGAGTTCAGCAATAGCCTACTCTCCCAACCCTACTACCTTCCACACACTTTCCAATCAACAAGGAAACAAAAATCTTTATTTTCCATACATTCCTTTACATTCTTCATTACTTACTCTGTCTGCATGCGATCCGGCTCGGGAGGAGAAACTGCTTCCTGAACAACGGGAGCTGCGGCCGGACGGCTTGGCGTATAGGTGGGTGCCAGAGGTCGACGTGAATTTTCCTACGGCTCTGCGTATGGCAAGTAACGACGGTACGGCGGGGGTAACCTGTTTGTCCTGGGACGTCTTCGGCGACGCCACATCTCCCAAACGCCCTATCCACCTTTGCTCTATAGTTCCTAATAATGCGAAGCTCACCATGCTAGGATTTCGTGGAAACTGTGTGACGATTGGCGACTGATGCATCACGTATACTGTGGGCTGCACTGCCATCGGATACGGAGTCGAGTACGGGTACATTGTGGCCTGCGGTGTTCCCATGTAGGTCGGCGTTGTAGCTGCTGGTGGGGGCGACGGCTGTACCGGAGGGGTGGAACCAGTCCAAACCCACATCACGGCTTGAAATGACTTTTCCACACCGCTCACCCTGTTTATATAGTGGTTTCCCTTATCAACCATATCATTCCTCACCAACTCTCGCCTGTTCTCCCCCTCAACATGTTCAACATGTTGATCCACATCTTGAAGGATTACTTGATTAAGACGCCTCCGCTTCTGCTGAATGTAGTCCTTCATCTTTTCTGTTTCCTTCCTCTTCCTTTGCGAATGTCGAACCTCAGGAATTTTTTCGACTTCTCGGGGTGGCTTTCCTTTACCACTGTCTCTCTTAATTTCTTCACGTCTCTGCATCATCTCCAATGTTTCATCCTCCAATCCTTCCCAAGGAATGAATCTTTCCTTCATTTGATCAGCATGTACTTTTCTATGCCCAGTTCCAAAATGTACTTCATATGTGCTCATGCCAAGCACCTTAGTGACTATACCAGGGATCCATTTGTCCCCTGAGCCGAAACAATTCTTTACGTATACCTGTTGACCTACCGCATACTGCCGGGCTCGTTTGCCTCGGTCGTACCACTGTTTCATTTTTTCCATATATTCACTCGTCGTCTTTTTTACACCGGATCTCATTATATCGAAGGTGGTTCTTAATTTCCGTCCCATTAGCATTTCAGCGGGGCTCCTTCCCGTTGCTACATGGGGAGTGACCCTATGCTCAAATAATAAGTCACAGCCACTTCTTCCGTCTTCCCTGCTTTCAAGCCCTTGTATAGCGAATTTTTGAACGTCTGTACAAAGCGTTCTGCCTCACCATTTGAGTTGGGGTGATACGGTGGAGTGAACACCTGCTCTATTCCTCGAAGCTCACAATATTCCCTAAATTCTCTAGACGTGAAAGGTGGTCCATTGTCTGAAACTAACTGCTCTGGAAGTCCAAATCTACTGAACACTTCTTTTAGTTTCACGGCTGTTCTTTCTGCCGTGGTTAGCTTCATCTTAACCACTTCTGGCCACTTCGATTTCGCGTCTACAATAATCAACCACTTTGCTCCACCTATAGTTTCACAAAAGTCTATGTGAAGCCTCTGCCACACCTTTTCTGGTTCATCCCAGGGATGTAAAGGAGTTCGCACCGGGTCCTTCCCTAATGCTGCGCATATAGCACACCTCTTCACCAATGTATCTACTGCCTTATCCATACCCGGGAACCACAATTTGGTTCTAGCTAAACTTAACATCCGATTACGCCCGTAGTGACTGTTATGTACCATACTCAGCACCTTCTTCCTAAACTTTTGTGGGATAACTACTCTATTCTCCCACATTATACATCCTTTATACAATGACAATGATGCCTTATTTTGTGCATAAGGCTTAATCCTATCATCCTTAATCTTAATCGGCCATCCTCGCCGAATGAAATCTACTACTTTCTGCAGCACTTCATCTTCTGTAGTTGCTCTACCTATTTCTTCTGCGTTCATCGGCAACTTGTCTAATACTTCTTCTGCTAATTGCTGAACTTGTACTTCAGATACCACTATTTCTGCACTAGGTAACTCACGAGGATCTGATAGGCGGGACAACCCGTCAGCATTTCCAAATTCCTCTGTTTTTCTGTACTCAATATCGAATGAATACACCATTAGCCTTAAGGCCCATCTATGTAATCTTTTTGCCGCAATTACAGGGAGTCCTGTTTTAGGGCCAAATATTCGCACAAGAGGCTGACGGTCCGTCAACAAAGTGAATCGTCTACCATACAAAAACTGGTTAAATTTCCGTACACGATTCCTAAAGCCTCTTTCTCTATTTGGGCATAGTTGCGCTCTTCCTTCGTCAACGATCGCGATGCATACGCAATTACTTTCTCACTATTGTCACTATACTTATGGTATATTACTGCGCCTAGCCCATACTCCGAAGCATCTGTTGTCAATACAACAGGTACACAACAGGCGTCAACGTCTCCGCTGACGTTAACTTGTCCCGGATAGCCTTGAACGCATCCTCTTGCTTTCTCCCCCATTTTCATTCTACGCCTTTCCTGTGTAGGCCATTAAGGGGGCTGCAAGCGTAGCCAGTCTAGGGATAAATTTCCCGTAATACTGGACCATACCTAGATACGACTCTAGTTCTTTAATATTCTTAGGCTGTGGCATTTCAGTCATAGCCTTCAACTTGTTTGGCGATGGGCGAATACCTTTCGCATCCACCACATGGCCAAGAAATTCCATTTCTTCTTTAAGAAACTCAAATTTCTCCCTTTTCAAGCGGAATCCCGCCTCTTTAAGTCGACTTAGCACCTTTTCTAACCTTTGAAGGTGCGTCTTGTCATCTGGGGCTGTTACTGTAATCTCTCTAAGTATACTAGCACTCCTTCTATTCCACTAAGTGTTGTTTCCATAGTCCTCTGGAACATTGCTGGAGCCGATGCTATACCGAATGGTACTCTGGTATACTCAAAAAGTCCTTTATGAGTATTAATCGTAGTATACTTCCTAGACTCCGGCTAATTCTATCTGCATATATGCGTCGGATAGATCCATTTTTGAGAATTTTTTCCCACCGTTCAACATATGGAAGAGATCTTCTGGTTTGGGTAACGGATATTGATTAATATCTAATTGTGGATTTACGGTTACCTTATAGTCTCCACAAATTCTAATTTTCCCTCCTGGCTTTGGAACAACCACTAAGGGGGTGGCCCATTGTGTGTGTTCAACACGTTTCAATGTGCCATTTTTTTGCAACTCTTCTAGCTTTGCTTCCACTTTAGGCCGTAATGCGATGGGCACTGGTTGTGCTCTAAAGAACTTTGGGACAGGTTCACTTTTAAATTTCAACACTGCCTTTGTGAACGTACATCTTCCTAGACCTCCTTGGAACAGTTGCTTATTTTCTTCTAGGATACGAACAATCTCTCTTTTTATCGAAAGCTTATTCATGTCTCCTAGACTGTGTATGGTCCTATAATGTGGTCCACAGTCTATCATCAATGCCTTTATCATATCACGCCCACATAGTGAATGACTAGCCTGTTTAAAGACATGTACATCCATTACCGCTTTACGGTCTTCAAACCTTAACGAGGCGGACACTTTACCGTCCAACTTAATCCTTCCATTATTGTATGCTGTGGCTTCTACTGCCGATTCATTCAACGGTGGCTCACCAATTTTTTGCCAGGTCCGTTCATCTATGACTGACATAGGTGCTCCGGTATCTAACTCAAACGGTACAACGTGCCCTTCTATCACTATATCGAGCATCCTAGGCGGCTCTATCACTACGTGATCCATTAACTTGCCGCATTCATTTCCTTGATCACCGCTCATGGTGCGGTCGTCTAGCATTTGTTGCTGGCTATTACTACAAAATTCACTTCTCACCTTTTGGTCTTCATTTCTACCGATTAGTGTACTTTGCGCTATCACAGTCGCTGGAGTCTCTGCTGTTCTCACCGGTCTTCTTCCTCGACGACAGTGGCGTTCATGGCTAACTTTAAAGATCACGTTCTCGCCATAGCTTCTCGCTGTTACTGCACGCCACAACTTTTCGGACTCAAGGAGAAAGAGCTCCGCGTGAGTTTGTTACGAACAACAGTGATTGTTACGAATAGATGCTTATACACGTCATAGACGTTTTGATTAGAGTTTACTAAGGCTTATCCGTTTCTGCACGAAGATCCAGTCATTGTTTCTGCATCCACGTTTCTGCACGAAGATCCATGCACTATTTACTCCCTGTTTCCGGCATAACCACTACTTCACAATAACGCAAGGCAGATGGAAGAAATGAGCTTGAATGCCATTTATTGAAACCTGTTATCCAAAAAGTAAATGTGTTACTGTTGTGGCCGTGACCCAGACGTTTGACCTCATGGCTATGTCCGTGTTTGGGAAGTCGGATGCCGATGGCTCTCGGAGCAACGGGTCGCAGGAAGGAGATCCCGCAGAATTGTATGAAAGGAGAATACACAACAGTGGCGATCAGAAGTAGGAAGCCACTTGTCGCTTAAGGAAGGTGCGTCATTGATCGCCAGTTGTGGCATGCAGTAACACAGTGAGGAGAGGAAGTGTTTATTAAGGAAGTGTGGGGTTTTATAGCGGCCTCCTTTTGATCTTCGTTATCCTCCTCTTCGATACCGTCCTCGCTCTCCATTTCTATGGGACTACCCTGAAACCGGCCAACCCCCCAACACGAAACAATGACGCACCTTACTTAAGCGACAAGTGGCTTCCTACTTCTGATCGCCACTGTTGTGTACTCTCCTTTCATACAATTCTGCGGGATCTCCTTCCTGCGACCCGTTGCTCCGAGAGCCATCGGCATCCAACTTCCCAAACACGGACATAGCCATAAGGTCAAACGTCTGGGTCACGACCACAACAGTAACACATTTACTTTTTGGATAACAGGTTTCAATAAGTGGCATTCAAACTCATTTCTTCCATCTGCCTTGCGTTATTGTGAAGTAGTGGTTATGCCGGAAACAGGGAGTAAATAGTGCATGGATCTTCGTGCAGAAACGGATAAGCCTTAGTAAACTCTAATCAAAACGTTTATGACGTGGATAAGCATCTATTCGTTGACACAGGTTACAATTCATTTAGGTTTGGTGCTGCTTGTTCGGTCTTAAACACTGAGCCTCCGCTTCATCACTCATCGGCTACCGTCCATATATTTTTAAGTGGTAACCAGTTATACACTGGCGACCTGCATGAGGCGATGAGCAATAGTGATTTTGTAGATGCCCATATCCCTAGCTAACTTCTGAAGCTATTGTCGATAGATGCTGTGCGCTGTCTTCTTTAAGAACTTTACAGATAGAAAACATTGATCTCCTGGTTCGCCTTTTGTCTTTCGGAATTTATCATCTACCGAAGAACGCCTAAATCGAAAATAGCATAAATCGCGTCCTATGCCCTATCATCTCCACTCGCAGAATTCACATTTTTTGCAGCCAGCGCTGTTTCTGAAGTAATTTATAACCCGTTATACAAGACGGTGCGAAAACCAGTAGTCTACACGTTTTAACAATAATGGTGTGATACTTCGGAGACATTTAGGAACATTCATAGGATACTAATTGCTTACTCTCTTTTCTTTTAATTTTCTAACTTCTTTTTTAATTGTTGTTAACTCTTTGTTCTTCATGATTTTGTTGTTCATAGTGGTTGATACTGTCTCTTCGAACCTTGGCTGTTCATCAGTCGAATTCGAAGTATAAAACGTTTTCCCTGATTTTTATTAATTTTGGGCAATAACACGCAACCTACCTAACCTAGCCACATCTTATTTTTCGTTAAAAATCGTCAAAGAAATTTAACGACGACGATTTAACGTCTATTTTTGGACAGAATTAAACGAGAAAAATATGATTTGGGCATCAGCGACACAAAGAGGCTTCGGTAGTAATTTGCTTTTGCCTGTTACTTAGTCGCATTGGTCAGTTATCGAAACTTCAAAAGTATTATATTATGGTAACATTGTACCCATTGCTCGCACGACATGTAAACATGCGATAGATGTGATATTGATTTTTTTCGAGCTTTCAGAGGGTCATTGCATAGAAATAGTGGGCTAGCACTTTTATAGAACGTCATATTATTATTCTCCTCTCCGTTTGTCCTGAGACACATTATCGAAATGTTGACGAGATGTCTGCCATCATCTCGCTGCATTCGTTCGCTTTCGTCGCTTTCGCTTCTGCCTTCCATCTCTTCATCAAGCTCTCCTCATACAACTCAGCGAAGATGGTTAGTTTCGTCTTTACCGTTAGGTGCGGATGGCAGTGAAGCATCGCTTGCTTACAGGAGCTTGTCTTCACCGAGGAATACGATGCAGGAGGGAGGTCCCCGTTCGCTAATGCGACCTCTGAAATTCACAAGTGCTTCGGAATTGGTCCTAGCTGCTCCAGCAGCTGCACAACCGTATCTGCAATTAATGCGACTGGACAAACCTATCGGTAAGCGTTTTCTTTTTTTTTCTCAAAACTGACTCCGGGTTGAGCTAGTTTGGAGAAGTAGTTGAAACTAGGGCACATAGTCCACTGGCCATCAAAACGCAAACGTCTCCACTACAGCGCATCGCAGATTTATTCCAGCTTAGTCTACAGCTAGAGAGGCACGCTGTTAGGAACAGAATTCCTCGAGTGAACTAAAAAATTCCTGCTTCTACTCGCCAAACACTGCAGTTTCTCAGGAACTTGGCTTTTGTACTGGCCTTGCACTTGGTCGATTGCTCTAGCGACACCAGCTGGACAGCTTCCTTCATTGTACTACCTGAGCTTATTTGGAGCTGGAGCGCTACTTATGCGAAGCGCTGGTTGTGTAATCAACGATTTGTGGGACAAGGAGTTCGACAAAAAGGTTGGTTGCTTGTTGTTGTCATGCTTTTGGCAAGACGCCACGAGGTTGATGGCATTGAGCTGAAAGGGACAGTGTTCCCTATCAGCGTTTTTCCAGGTTGAACGGACAAAGATGCGGCCTTTGGCATGCGGGTCACTGTCCGAGCGACAAGCCATCGTTCTCTTGACTGGATTGCTATCTTCATCAGTAGTGGTGTTGATGCAGCTGAATTGGTTCAGGTATCACTTTTTTATGGCTCAGTCCATATAACGATACATGATTGATATATGATTTATATCAAACAGCGCCAGTGGTGTAATGGCGTAGAGCACTCCCGCCCGGTTACCAGGAGGTGCGAGTTCGAGTCCCCCTGTCGTTAGACTTTTGATCGCAACAAAATATAGTTATGAAAGCACTTTGTTTATGTTCTTCACCCACATCAAGGATTTCGAGAATTATTAGGAATATTTCAGCGTTGCTATTGGTTCTGCATCTATGTTTTTGGTTGTTGGGTATCCACTGGCGAAGAGATATACGTATTGGCCGCAGTTTGTATTAGGTAGGTACATTTGATTCCTTTACCACAGTTTTCTGCTACCTCGTTAGCTCGTGGCAACCCAACATAAATAGACAACAGTTTCAGTTCTAGGATGGGGTAGTATTTGGTTGCAAGCAATAGATTTTGTAGGACTTATGCATTGGATAAAGATTACGACAGATTCACTAACCAGCGATCTGGGATGTACACTCGCGAAAGATCTTGCTGTGTTAGTGAGACCCGAAGCCTTCAAAAGAAATCCCATCATCCGCCATTAGTTTATGCTGAATTCTCGTGGTTTTCTGAAAGACTGCTACCCGGAAGAGCAGGATGAAGTACTGTTGCCACTCTCTAACACCGCAAGTAGCGCTCTACAAGCAATGAAGACAATATTAAGTACAACAAAAACGAGTGGTGGCAAGAAGCGCTTTCATGTAAACTGGACAGTGCAGAAGACTTCCACTCTTTAACTGTAGTAGGTGCAGCTGAGGTGGTTCGTGTTTTTCCATCAGCAAACTAGCAAGGGAGGAATACTAGGTGACCATGGGACTCTGAGATGGGATGCATATCACGGCATGCGGCTTCGAACGCTGGTTCCAAATATGTGTTCCGATTCTGCTGTGTGCATCTGTGAACGGAGTTGTGGACTACTCTCATAGTAGGCTCCTTTGCCCTCTAGGTCCACGCAACAGAGAGCGAGCTCAAGTAGGGTTGAAACTGCGCTGCCGGCCGAGCAGTGGTGGTGCAGGGGTAGAGGAGCGGCGTGGTGAGGCCGGTGGTCTATGGTTCGACTTCGCTGTGGTGCAGGATTTTTTCCTAAAAAGATCCGCCACGATCAACAACCAAAGCTCTATATGTCAAATCGCAACGGAAAAGGTCAGCAGAAAGGACTTGTCTTCATAATGACAACTTCATACCGGCACGAAGATACAATTTATCATGAATAGTTCCTAAAAACACGAGGAGAAGACAAACAATGCGTTACACTAGTGTTGTGTATAGATGAGTGATAGCAGTGATATAAGATGTAAACCATTCCCTGTATAAAAGCGGTGAATGGATTAAGGTGTACCTTTTCTACGGTGTGTTCTGCTGCATTGGCAACAACCAAATAAACCGTCATTCTTACGGAGCGTCTCCAGATACAACAACTGGCAACTGTGAAATAACACTACGAAATGTTCAAACATAACAGCTGTTGGCAATGACCGCAGCGGATAAAAAATACATCAGTGCAGCCGCTGTAAGAGCAGCGCTCTACGATGTCTACAGGGAAGCAATATTGAATCAAACGTCCGAGAGGGCGCTACCTAGATGCTGGTTTTTTTTTTTTTGCGAAAGCATTGAACAAAGTTCTGGATGGTTCACCTTCACGATCGATCCGCCTCAATTTTCGAAGGTGGTAATCAGAAGAAATGAACCGAAATCTACTCTGCATACTTGAGAGCGGGCGCTTTCAGTGGAGCGGTAAAACTAGATCGCTTCATCCACCTAGACTAGATTGCAAGTTTAAACGCATTTTCTAGCAATACAAAATTGCAAAATTCACATTTTCCTTCGACACGTCCACTTCACCGAAACGAAAAGATCCACGCTGCTGGCTGGTGTTCTCTTCATCATATTCCTCCACTGACTATGTAGTATTTCCCTCTTCTGATCCCACACTGATACCTTCTTCATCCTCTACCTCGATGCTCCCGTATTGCGCAGTCGCACGATGGTTGCGAAACTACTGGCCACCTTCTCTTGCCTTGTATTAGGAACGCGTGAAGTATCGGAAGGGTCGAACTCTTCCAAAAGGCACACCGACACAACAGCTGGTGAGAACATAGTTTGGAAGATAAGTCGGCACTGTTGTCCTCACCAACCCCTGTGTCCAAGAAAAAATCGCCCAATGGGTATTTATTTATTTATTTATTCAATACGTTCGCGGGCGTCAGAAATGAGTATTACAACAACATGAAGATACATATAAAGCGAGACAAGCCAATGTCAGATCTGTGAAAAATTAGGGCATGAATAAAAAGTCTGCTTACCTAAAACGAATAAGGCGGCAAGGCAAGGAGTGATTTGTTAAACTTCATAACTCAACTGCGACTTCTTACCAGATCGCTCTAGCTGACCCAGGGAGAAGGAGGACGGCATACATCCCGTCGCCTTCAGGTATGCGCTGGATGTCCTATGAGGAAACGCACCTTCAGCGTACTCCTATGCCGATTGATAAGAATCTTCTCAGGATCCCCCTTTGTTTGAGAAGCTCGCTTAGTAAAGAATTTGGGGCCTCTAATGCGCGAATAGTGGATTCACTTATAAACCCGTCAAATATCAAAGAATTTCCTGCGAGAAGCCAATGTGTAATGACCAAGGTACTTGTTCCTTATCGATGCTTTAGGTACCTTAGAGTAAAGGAATCCGCAAATGCGAATCAGAACCTTACGAGTGTAGTTATTCTGTACCTTTTCCATAAGGTTTATAAGAGTTTTTCTATTAGGATAAAAAACCGACTCCACCAGCGGCCGAACGTAAGCCTTATAAGCCCTAAGCAATACACTGCTGTTCTTATTGGCGAGGCCCTTGAAAATCTGGTAGGTCCTAAGCTGAGCACGTCTGCAACAAATGGTCACATGCTCAGAGAATTCAAGCTTGGCGTCGTAGTGAAACCCTAAGTCGTCGACCGAGCCAAGGGTAGCAATAGGAAAATTGTCCGTGAAATATTCACGTGAAACCGGCGAATGATCACGGCTGAGAGTCATGCAAACAGTCTCGCTCGGAGAAAGCGGAAGCTGCCACTATCTGCTCCATAGACAAGCGCGTTCACTGCTGCCTGAAGACTTATAGCATCCTCTGAGCTCGTAATAGCCCTGTACAGCTTAATGTCATCCCCATACATGACAGTGACCTCGCTGAATTCTAGAATCTTAGGCAAGTCCGAAGTATAAAGTTTAAATAGATCGGCGATAAGACACCTCCTTGGAGCACTCGCTACCGGTCGACCTAACACCACTATAGCACTGAACCAGGCGCACTTGAAACGATCGATTGCTCAAAAACTCACTAATCCCATTCACAATAACGGTGAAGTTAAGCTTATTCAATTTAAGCAGCAGTTTCTTGTGCGAGACACGATCAAACGCCTTGCAAAAGTCAAATTGAATCCTAATCCATCACAGCTCTGTCTTCTATCCATAGTATCGCTCCATTCCTAGAGGAATTCCAGCAGATTCGTCTCCACCGACCGTAAATCCATGCTATCCAGAAGGGAAGATCCCGGCTCTATACGCAAACTCCATAAAGTGTGCCTTAAGAACTTTCTCAAAGAGTCTACAAAACATAGAAGTAACGCTGACAGGCCTATAGTTTTCAGTGTTCGAGGGGTCGCCTTTTTTAAAAATCGGTGTGATAAAAGAATGCTTCCAGCGCGCAGGGATCTGAGAATACATAAGAGACTGATTAAAAATATACGCCAGTGGAGTACAAATAACTCAGCAACCCTCTGAATAAAATTTAGTGGAATGTCGTCAGGAGTGGCCGAGGAGGATGAAGGCCAACACTTTAGAAGACGCAGAAGCACCGTCCTGTCAAACCAAGGAAAGCTTTTCACAACAGCAGCCTCACAGTGGGTAACAACCGGTGTAAAACCGTCATCCTCGATAAAAAAAAACCTTGGCGAATTCGTCTGCCAGCATTTCCACCCATCCGGATCTGAAACCGCTTGCTTACTCTCGACCCTGAGACAACCGACTCCTCTTCTGTCCTGAATTCTACTATTAAGGAACCTATGAAACCTACGAGAATTGCCAGAGTCTACAGCTGTTGCCTCTACGTAGCTATCAGACTTTCGAAGGTTTTTGTCAAAATCAGTATTACACCTACCAAACTCAGCCCAGTTAGCGGTACGCATAGCTTCAAGAAATGAGCAATCGCGATGACTTACCATCTTACGTAGATGAGGTGGAAGACGAGCACCAGTACCTGGTTCTACTCGCTTCAAAGCAACGAATTTCACAGTGGCATCTTCTAATACACTTAGAGTTCATATTTCGCATTGACATCCTCCTGACTCTCCAATAGGTCTATCCATCTAACCTGAGAAAGATAGGTACGAACAACATCGAGATCAACACGCGAGTAGTCGACGGTAATTCAGGGGGCTGCCTTCAGCGCTACCACCGAAACCCATGTCAAAAAGAGATGCTGTACTGGCTACTCGCTGTAGCCCCAATAGGAGGCCCAACACAAGGGTCTTTTATCAGATCAAGCCTACTGGTAGATACCAAGTCCAGAATATTGTAGCCCCTAGCGGTTTAGCGAACAATGAGAAAGAGACCGTGCGAGCTAACAAGACCCCGTAGCCCAGAGGAGCCTGAATTACCAACCACCCCAATAGTCCCATCGGACGGAAGCTGGAAATCCGGCATGTTGAAATCACCCAATACAACAGCTTCCAAGTCTTTCGATACAGCATCACTGATAAAATTGAACAGGTGTTCATTCATACTCGCATCACAGGAGGGCGCCCGATATACTAGAATCAAACGTACACCTCCGCTTGGATTGAGAACATCTACAGAACTGTATACAAAGTAACTCAAAGGTATTTTTTACCGATTCAGACAGAACAACGATTGTCTTGAGGCAACGACTGCACACGAACGCAACTCCCCCTCCAGATCTAGCTTCACGATCACAACGACTTATTTCATAATGCAACATATTATTACCGATGAAAAAGTGATGGATGACTTCAACCAGGTTTCAGAGAATGCATAAATATCAAATCGATTGCCCAAGACTAAGCTGATATAATGTCGATTTTTGGACATAGAGCTGACATCAGCGTACATACATTTGATAACACTCCTAGAATCAACGAAAAGGTAATCCGTACCTAAACAACCAAATGACAAATGCAAAATCTTCGCTAGATGAGCCCGGAGTAGCGTCACCGTACCCGCGGATGGCTTTGGGGACCGACCCGGGACTCCCGGTGACAGTAACGGCACGCGACGGTGTATCACAAGGCCTCACCGCCCCGTTGCCCCATTACGACCACTACCAGTGAGCCCCCGTTCGCCCCTCCTCAACTTCTCAGGCGGCAGAGATTCCCGCAGGAAAACACTACCGCTAGCGAAGTGACGAAAGTGCGATATCTGCTAACCGCGATACGCTGAAACACTGAAGCCTGTAATACAACTTTATAAGTCTGTTGATGAGACTTTGATAGTTTCGGTCTATAGGCTTGGTAAGCCTTCATATCGAAGGCTTACCAAGACTATAGACCGAAACTGGATTGCACTCTATTCCTAAAAAATCGAGAACATTACAGATACTAGAGTAGTCACAATCCATCCTAGTTCTGCCAACCTGCCAACTCAGGTATGTTACCGACTACAATGGAGCGCCTCCTTTCTATCTCATCAGCGAACTGTCGGTATCACCATCACCACCTATATATAAAAGTTTGTCCGTTGAGTGATCTAACCTAAGTGAGATACGCCGCATCATCCACAGCGGGGGCGGTCGAGTGATCTAACCTAAGTGAGATACGTTCAATCATTCACAGCGAGGACGGTCGAGTGATCTAACCTAAGTGAGATACGCCGCATCATCCACAACGGGGGCGGTCGAGTGATCTAACCTAAGTGAGATCCGCCTCATTATCTACAGAGCGGAAAAAATTTGCTATTGAACGTGGGATGTTGTTGCAGCAGGGGAAACGTAGTCTTTCACTGCTTAACACAACAGGACCTACGCACGTTTCTGAGCGTCCAGATTCAGAAGCCGTGCCGCCGACTTCGTACCATTAACATGAGAAGACCACTAAAGGGGTAAGAGTAGAGGGGACTTCGGGAGACCAGTAGGCAGTTACCAATAACGGGGTGGGGGCAGTAAGGAGGATCAGCATCACCAGTAAGAGAGACCGGATTTAGAAGATGTGACACCGATGTCGCGCAATGGGCGTTCGCTCGCGATCGTCCTGAGGCTACTTCGTCGGGGTAGAATAATAAGGAGGATCCCGAGGGGGGGGGGGGAGGGATCTACTTGGAAGACGGGGCCTGGAGGCATGACCAGGACGGGGAACCAACAAGAAGGGAGCCGTAAGGGAATTCATGCGGGGAACAAGGAATCTGCTATATGCATAGCCTCTTCATGCTCGACACAGCGGCGCCTGCGCGCGTTTCTGATCGTGAGCTTCTGGATTCGGAAGACGGGTCTTCTGAGCTTCTGGATCCAGAACACAGGACCCCTACGTCGCACAACAAGCGATTCTGAATCGTGTCACCGACGTCTGCCGTGAGCAGTGAGGGCCACCAATGGTAAGGGGTTATGGAGAAGGGCAGTAAGGTGGACCTCGAAGGTGGACCAGGAGAGCGAAGAGGAAGGAAAGGAACAACCTGGAGGAGGAGTCAGGACGGAGAAACCAGCAAGAAGAGACTAGTAGGGGTTATTAGTGGAAACAAAAAGAGGGCCAGGAATTGGGAGAAGGAGGTTGCGGAGGAGCAACACGAGGGACAGAAGTACTGCGCAGCACAAACCAATGGCGTTACGGACGGTCCGGAGAGAATGTCTATGATGAAAGTACCGACGTGGCGATAGGCTCGATGCCGATAAAGTACGCAGCAGACCCTAGATGATAGCAAATTTTATGTTTTACAAAAACTACTTTGCATAGGTCACGGATGATGCAAACTCGCGCGAAGAGCGCAAGTGCGAGACACGCCGTTAGGCATGTCGGAGCTTGAGAACAAAATCAGAAAAGAATAAATCAGAAACAGAAATCGGTTGCAATGGTTCAACAACACTCGAATAGCTCGTCCAGTCTCTCTCGTCTGCGAAGACTCGGGAGAGCGCTTCAGCAGATCAAGTTCAGAACGAATATTAGTGTTATCCTCATATAAGCGTGAAATCTGCGCGACAAGTTTCTAAATAACATTTTTAATACAGGTTTGAATCGCCTTAGCTTTGAGTTGTCGGACACGCTTATCCACTGCATCACTCATCCCGTTGTCCAGTGGAGCCGCCACATCAGAGAGAGACGGAGAACCATTCATATTGACCGACATCATAGCAGCTCGCCACTCAGCTAAACGAAGACACTGACCAAAAGCGAGGTAGATAGACGGTAACACGAAATTAACCTTGACGAATGGCAACGACAGCACCAGTAAAAAAGTGCAATCCTGCCACTACGTTGCTCGCACTCCAAGCTTCAAACTCGACGACGCCAGTAGTCTCGACCAAAATATGCGGCATAGACAGAATAACAGTGGTTAACAGTGTAGTTTGGAACGCTCTCAAACCGTCAGATAGATGACAAGAGAACGCAAGCGTCAACACAAACGCAGGCGTCGATACCTATGGAAATCTCATAGAATTGTCAAGCAGAAATTGTTGACCATGTGGGTTCAAGTTTTTCAGGCATCAAACTGGGTAAGCCATCCGATTTATTTCAGTGATCAGCCACTTGTAAGCATGGGTGGTGGGATCGTGGTAATCGATTTCGCCCAAGCTTCACCATTTGACATAGAGAACTTTGGTTGATCGTGGCAGGTCTTTTTTAGGAAGTGCAAAACCGTGCACCACAGGGGAGTCGAACCATAAACCACCCCGTCTCACCACGCCGTTCCTCTACCCCCTGTGCCACCACCTAGAGGAGCCTGCTATGAAAATGGTCCATAACTCCGTTCACAGAGCGCACAGCATAAACGGAACATTGGATCAGCGTTCGACCCCGCATCCCGTGATATGCATCTCATCTCAAAGCCCCATGGTCACCTAGTATCCTTTCCTTGTAAGCAACATCACTTTGCGCACCACAAAATCACAGCAAATGTGTAAAACTCATTGCAGGAGCCACCCTCAACTGGGGTGTACTGATTGCATGGGCTGAGATGTTGCCTCAGGAGCAGTTTTATACCGTATTACCGCTCTACATCTCTACTGTACTCCATACTGTAATTTACGACACCATATATAGTCATCAGGTTTTTAAAAGTTTCACCTGCTATTAGCTATAGTTTCTCCGGAGGTGCAGTCTATTTGGGATTATCATCCTGTCTCTGCTCTCCGCTACTTACACTTAGGTGGACTTGTTTTGCTTTTGGAACCTCGTATTTTTATACCCTCAAAATGTAAGGGTAACTACAATAGATTTTCCAACATTGTAAAATCGATAGTGTTGAAATCCAATATAGAGTGCACCTCTGGTTGTTGCTGGTCGGAGGGGATGTTCGTGATAGTGGTTATGTGCACGCTACGCTCCGTTTTTCGATGAATGCACGTTACATTCCAGTAGGTGTTGAGCTAACGAGGTGTTCCGTAGAATAGTGACGCGACGGTGGTCGACATCTCCAGAGTCGATTACGGTCATAGATCAGCGCACTGCTTCTTCTCTGACTGGTGGCCACTGTCAATTCGCCGGTCATGGCTGCATGCAAGACGAGTGATCAAATGGGATGTATCAACTATGCTTGGGCAGACCCATTATCGAGTGTGTGCAAATAGGTCGAATTGTCCATTGGAAGTGAATAGAAGAAACAAGTATTCGTAATGTGTAGCGTGGCGGGTGTACATCTCCGCTAAATTGTGCGAGACATTTACAGGGGAGCTCGTGGAAAAAAGGGCCGCAGAGAAAAAAAGAGATATGAGAGATAAAATAATTGTTCAGCACTCAGTATCTCGAAAAATGCATAAAAGGACTTTTCAGCACATAACATCTGAAGTATTATCAGAAAAGGTGGCGATGACATAAAAATACTTATAACCAAGGGCAGCAGTACCGATTATTTTGCATACACCCTTTTACTTACACATATCCGTCGTAACCTTTTGTCTTCCATCATTTTACCGAAAATGGTTGCCAGATTGGTGATCTGCATCCCAAATAACCCTAATGATGAATTTCGGACATTTTTTCGACCTCCAGAGTTGAGGGAGTGAGTGCAAATGCTCCTATCTGCAATGCACCGACCCGTCTCCTGTAAGTGTGTACGAGAGTGATGAGGAAGAAATACACAGCAAGGAATCCAAACACACGAGTTGGATAAAATATGCTATACTTGGTAACAGTTAGCTGAAATAGTGAAAGTTGCGAGAAGAGTAAAAAGCAGTCTGTAAAGAAATCCGAAGGACGATGAGCATGCCTTGGTGATGGGTCAATTCAATACTTGTCGATCGTGTTCACAAACGAAGTGACAGCGAGAAACACTTCCAAAGCTAATCGAGAACATTCCGAAGAGGGGGTAGCATCCAACAAGCGCTTCCTCAGCGAGAGAAACGTAGTTTAATGGGCGATCGACATCACCCACCCCGACAAAACTAGCTTCTTCCGCATCTGACTACAGGTTGAAAGCGGGGTTAGGTAGCGAAGAAGGTACCCTACCGAAGCCAAAATGTAGTCCTTATTTGCAAAAATGGGAGCAGTCCACAGAGCAGTCGCTATCCACTCGGCCATCTAGTCGCTGTCGGCACAGTTGTGAATGAATCACTTGAATGTACATTCCAGCTCCGTCTAGGAAACGAAGGAAGTTATCGTATTACTATAATCAAACTTTAATTTGGGCTCCAAATCCTTCGTAGGTTAAGATCAAGCACGACAGGGCCATTCTAGGGGTCACTTTTGCCTCATCAAGTCGCCAGGAAGCGATAAAATTTTTGCCATTTTTGGACCACCATGGGCACTTAGCAAAAACGAAACATACTTCTGTGATCCTCGTTCGATGCCCTACAAGACCATATAGGTCTATTCATAATCTGCGGACCGAGTTCAGTGACCTCCCTCGTCAGTAAGCAAATGATTTTATTAAAATCAACACAACAGAGACAGCACGGAAATATAATACGACGATGTGAAAGATGACGATGATGATCATGGCACAGATTTTGCACGGGGTACAACTGCTTCCGCTCCCTGGTGGACTGGTGTGCGACACGACGATAACGAACTGACAATCGACGAGACGGCTTGACGAGGATCCGGACGCAACCGCAGGAGTGGGTGGAACGAACTCAGCAGATGGCAGCATGATGCAACGCAGTTGTCCGGATGGTAGGTCGACGGCGGAGCACTAATGTAAACCGATGACCCAAGACGAGGAACGTGAGCAGCGAGCGAAAGAAGAGGAAACCTAAATAAAAATTCGGCAGCTACTTTTCAGTAGCCTACCAGATGGATGAGCGCGGCTTCATCCACAGAAACAACAGACGCGGCCCTAACAGCACGCGCAACCCTGTACTAGGCCTGACTACGGACTACCGGGCGACGACGGTGGTCCAGACGTGGAGAACCGCGGCCCAGAACGCGGTACGCACAAAAGACTCAGCAAAGGAGACGTGAGAGGACCAGGAGAAGACAGCAGACTGCTAGGATTCCATCCAAACCTTTCTACACCAATACACACGGCGCGCCGCGGCAAGGCGCGCTACGCCTACGCTCTCAACGACCCCTTTATCTCCCTTATCTAACTATCAACAGAAACATGTGTTTTGTTGGCTTTCCTCCTTCTTCCTATTCAGCGAAAGCCACCGATTGGTGACAGGGTCCGCATTTCTGATGTGTTATCGCATCCTTTCGCGATCGTATACCTGATCAAGATGTATCTTAGCGAAATTCATTGTCGCGACGTGGGAGGCCGTCCCCGCCGACGCATCGGTGGAAGCAGGAGGCGACGGCCCACGCCGTGACTGTGTGGCACGACGGATCCTCAGCTCGCCCTACGCTCACCTACTGGCAACGCGGTTCCCACGCGCTGGGGCCCTGATGGATCCTACCGTGCCTTACGCCCTAAGGATTTTATCCTGCATACGTCCTAGGTCCATGACCGCATGGTACGCAGACTGCTTGGTGCGACTCCAGCTTAGGCCATCGTCGATCGAGGCGTCCCCCGACCGACGACGGCACTGCGCCCTACGAGGATGTCCATGAGGACTTTAAGGATAAAGGCATACTGTGATCATACCACTTTTTACGATATAGTACATTTGTATTTTTAAGGTAATTTTATCTGCAATAAATCTATAAGGTACTTCTGTATAGGAACATAACAACTAGGGAGATAATAAACCTACGAGTAAAAGGGCCAGACCGCACCCAGCCTACGAGGGGGTTGAGACAACAACCCGTACTGGGTGCCGAGCCCTGCCTTTGTGGCCTTTGCCAAGGCAAAGGCATCGAGGCTCGGCAGAGCCAGCACGTTACCTGTCAGGGCTCCCGAAGACGACGGCGGCGACACGGAGACGGTGGCGAAGAGCGATCCTGACGTAACCGGACGACACGATACCAGCGAACCATCCAAGCCAGCGATCCAATCGAACCGACGACGTATCAAGCCAACAGAGCGGGGCAAGGCGATGACGTTGACCAGCGTCGTCCCCAGGCCTGGGGACGACGAGCGGACCGGCTGTCCGCAGCGGCTGCACCGGAGGCGACACACACGACGACTGACTGCCCGGGGGCAGGGAAGCACGTTCCTCTGCATCCCTGACAGCTTCCAGAAGGTTCCGCGGCCTTGACAGGTGAGCTGACGCGTTGATCCGTGTCGATCGACGTGGGTCACCGCGTTGACCGCCGAGGAGCGGGATACTGTCGCACGGAAGTCGCGACATTCATGTACCAAAGCGACCTATCGAACCAGCGCTGCTTAGTTCGAGATCGAGGCTCCTTAAGGTCAAGCCCTGGTTTTCGAACGATCTCACCTTTTGTACGAAATACGTGTTTATAACGAGTTCAACGCAGCTTCTCAGCTGTCGGAGTGATACGGAACCGTTGGTCCATGGAATTACTGCGTGCTCGGTTCAATAATAACGCCGACTGCTCACTGTAGCATATTCACTTCCATTACATTGAGGCGCCAAAATTTCTCTACTCACGGACCAGTGCAGCGCCGTAGATAGCTATTATACGGAGTGCCATGTAGATCTTTGACGTTAGATTCTGGAACATTTTCTCGCATAAAGCGTGACATGTTAAAGCAGCAATTTCCGCGGATTTACTTCTATGAGTTCAAGCTCGGTCGTACTGCAGCGGAAACAACTCGGAACATGAACCAGGTATGGGGCCAAGGAAGCGTTAACGAACCAACGGTATGCGCTGGTTTCAAAAACTTCGTCGAGGTGAATTCAACCTTAAGGATGAGGCAGGTCGCGGACGTCGCTCTAGCATTGATGCAACGATTAAAGACCTTGGTGGAAGCAAATACACGTGTGACCGTTCGTAATTAGCGAAGGAACAGCGTGAGCAAATCGAGTGTTTGGGAATATCTGCGGAAAACTGGAAAGACGAAGAAGTTAGATAAATGTACACCATACGAGTGGAACGACCATCAAAAAAATCGTCGGCTCGAAGTGTCGTCAGCGCTGCTTCCTTGCAACGAGAACGATCCATTTCTCAACCGTATCGTAACTTGTGATGAGAAATGGATCTTCCTCTATAACCGGCGACGATCGGCTCAGCGGTTGGACCGCGATGAAGCTCCGCAGCAGTTTCTGAAACCGAAATTGCACCAAAAGAAGATCATGATAACTGTTTGGCGGTCTGCTTCTGGATTAATTCACCACAGTTTCTTGAATTCGGAAAGCAATGACGACAGAGATGTAAGTCTATCAGATCGACGAAATGCACGAAAAATTCCGACCTATGTGCCCGGCACTGGTCAACAGAAAATGACCGTCCTTCTCCACGACAACGCGCGACCACATGTTGCACATCCGACGCCGCAGAAATTGAACGAGTTGGTCTACGAAACTCTACCAGACCCACCATATTATCCGGACCTTTCGCCAACCGACTACCACTTCTTCAAGCATCTAAATAATTTCTTGAGCAAGAAATGTTTCAATAATCGAGCCCAGGTGGACCTTCGACGAATTCACCCGGTCCAGAACTCCGGACTTCTATGCAACAGAGATAAATAAGCTAGTGTCTTGTTGGAGAAGACGTGTGGACTCGAACGGTTCTTACGTCGATTAATAAAGTTGTGTTTGAGCTGAGATATGTCGTTTTAAAGTTTGAGGTCCAAAATCTGCATTTATTTCCGGAAAACCTATCGAATAAAAATCGGGAAATCTTCAACATGGGTGTGGTGCAATCTCTGTTTTCGCACTGAAAACGGCCGCTTCTCAGAGCACGTTTTACGGGATTTTCTTCTTTAATAACTTTAATTCTTAAGGGTCAAAAGGCAGCAATCTTTTATTAGGGTGGGCCAAAAGTAATGAGACTCTTCATGCCTTGCCCATATATGTCGTGACTGGAGTCCGGTTTCGTGCTTCTCGTATTTCGCCACCTAAGAAGTGAGCACTTTCGCCCTTTCCAGAAGCATGCCAAAACCCCAGTCTGACGAGTCGACCTGTGTCGCGCAAATGTCGCCCAATTTCCAACCCCGAGCAGCCTGTTACCGACCTTCGTTCGGCGGGATGTTAACGGCGAGGAGCACCTTCGGAGCTTCTGAGTGTGCACCCATAGACCGGTATACTGGAAGCTGTTTTACAAAAGCTGGACAATGGTCCGCAAGGCAATGGTGCACGAAATAGAAGAGATGGACCGGCGACTTGCACTTATTCGGTCTCAGCGCTTCAAGAAGGTCCTCCTCTTCGACAACACTGCAGCCCATCGGGCAAAAGTGTCCACGGATAAGCTTGCCCAGCTGGGCTACGTTCACATGTCTCATCCACCGTACTCACCGGACATCTCTCTATGCGGCTACCACTACTTCTTCAGTCTATAAGTCTTCATGGTCGGAAGGGACACAAGGACCCAAGCAGATCTCGACAACCATAACGAGCAGTGGAACAGCAAATGGCCCAAGCAGTTCTGGAAGGATGGGATCAGAAGTTGGCTGATCGATGGCAGCAAGGTCGTTGACTTTGTTGAATTTGTCTCATTACTTTTGGCCCATCCTTATATATATTTATTTATTCGCCGATTATATAAATAAATAAATAAATATTTCCTTTATATATATAATCGGCTAATGTCACGTGTTCGTCACGAAGAGGGGGACTGAAGCCAAGAGATACCTACGACAGTACGGCGTATGCCAGCCGGGTTTTCCCTGAGCTTAACCATGGGAGATTGCTGGCGATCTGTATCCTTGGCGGGGGATCGTTCAAGTTTACGATATATTCAGCGGGCAACGCATCAGGTATGAATGGGGACCAAGTGTGAAGCGTAAGGGAGTTCCGGTATTTTCTCTCAATACAGTCCAATGTGCGTCGGGTTTCTGAAGTCACAGAAGTCGTGGCACGTGTCGATGTGCAGAGTTTCACTGCTCCACGTAGAAGGCTTCGCCGTCTTCGTCGTCGTAGTCGAATGTTGGGGCATACGCAACGAATACAGTCAAAGCTGGCACGGAGTCACATCGCTTCAGTCGCAGACGTCCGATTCGGCTTGTCAGAGACTCGTACGAATCGATGTTCATGGCCAAGTGCGTCTTTACGAGAACACTAACGCCGCCTACTCCCTGCTGTCACATTTTCCGAGAAACAGTGTTTCTCCGCAGTCGTAGGCGGCATGTAGGGAGTGGTGCCTTCTCGTCTCGATAAGTCCGATGAGGTCGTATTTGATCTTCCTGGCTTGCATCACCAGATACTAGAAGGATATTTCCGATGCGAGCGTCGTTGAAAGTACAGATCGTCATCTTAGTCCTTCTCAATTTGCGCAGCCTGGTTAGGCCATGAGATTTTAGCGGCCTCTCCGTACTCGTCCTTCCTATCGCTGCAGAAATGGGGGCTCTTTCGCGATCAGAGGAGTGAGGCCGTTTAGTGCTTCTTTGTTTGACTGGAGTACACACAGGGAACTAGTCAGGCTCTGTCGTGCGGGCGACTCCTGGCAGCCAGCCAGACTGCCCGAAGGGAGGGGAGCGTCTTTTATGGTGGCCTCGAAGTGCTTTATATGTACTCCCAGTCTACCGAGAGCAAGCATTTGGCCAGGCCGACACAGTTACAATCCACGCAGGCACGAACATAACCATCCACGCACACTGTGCATGAACATGCTGCCACAAGGAACGAGTCGACGCAACACAGCAGAAGCAAGGAGACCTGCATCTCACCTGCGTCTCTGGGCAGTACACGGCCGCATTTGGTTCGCGTTTCATTCCCCCATCCACGACCCGGGGACGTGCCACGTGGTCCTGCGACAAGTGGCTCGAAATCCTTCATAACAAGAGAGCCCGAAGGCACTCTATCGAAGGAGATACGTGGATCCGAAGCTCTACTAAGGAAACGATAATTAGAGATGAGATTGTGACGGGTTTTCTTGAACATCGATATAATACACGTAAAGGCCCCCACAGAGTTCTGCGGCAACGCCGCTCGCCGCAATGGTTAAGGATAGGAGAGGGACGCCGCCGGCGGCGAGCTCTGCGTCTCTGCCCTATGGTTAAGCATAGGGCCGCGGCGCTGCCGCAGAACTCTGTGGAGGCGTTAACTGTTCCCAGCGAATAGGCGAACCACATTACATGAAACTAGGTACGTTCGAGACGATAAGAGAATGCTATAGCTATTTTTAATGAAGGCTATACTTCATCTGTTCTAACAAATTACAAAACCAATAGGCACTTCGCGTCTCAAATGAAGTAGGGCTACATTTCGTCTAGAGAAACATATACACCACATGCACACACATACACATATAAGTTGGCGAGTAACTTAATCCACGACTTCCCATTGTCACGAAAACTTGAACTGTCCCAGTCAGTATACATCCACACCATTCTTTCGTACGAAACTACACATATCAATTATGTGAATATCAACAAACGTTTGACGGTTACCGAAAGGTTACTGCTTGTGTGCCGTTTGAGACCATTTAACCAGTGTGTCCATCTTTACAGACAGCATCTGTCGTAGGAGCCCTTAAGAGTTCCTCTCCGACTATTTCTTATTCATAGGTGACATTAAAATCTGCTCGAATTGAGTACGAACAATCCCCCACGCGAATACCAGGAAACGTTCACATTCTTGAGGGGCACAGCTTCAACTAAGAATTGGGAGAAGCCTTGTTGCTGGAACACACCGTAAGCGCACTACTGCATTCACTTACTGCATTCACTATTTGAAGCTTACTATGCTTGAGATAGACTTCTACGATTCTAATTTCGCTGCCAGCTATGTTGAAGGGACAAAAAGATATGCTCATGACGGTCTTGCAGTGCATTAAGACAATCTCACTACAGGACTGACGTTCAACTGGGGTGCGCTCCTAGGCTGGTCGGCCGTTCAAGGGTCCCTCAGCTCAGCGTCGATTGCGCTCTACTTAGCCGCCCTTCAGTGGACACTCCTCTACGATACTATTTACGCACATCAGGTTATGCTACCTCATGTTGCAGATGTATTATTTCTGTTTTGCAGCAGAGGTCATTGCTTATTGGTCTAATAAAACACCTTTACAAAGCATGACATTATGTAGGAGTGAAAAACTCGCTTAACCTCGGCTACCACTCTGCATGGAAATGCACAGCTATGCATGAGTCTGCATGAGTCTGCATGAGTCTGCATGAGTCTATAATCCTCATGTCCAACCCGTCTTTTTGTGGTTGCATTTGCACCAATCGCTTTCGCATGCGCTTTGAGCATCCCCCTTTCGTGCTCTCGCTGATCAGATTTTAGGTTTTACTATTCAGTGATTTCATATTGCAGGACAAAACCGATGACATCATGATAGGAGTAAAATCTACAGCGTTGCGATTTGGAGAGAACACGAAGCCTTGGTTAACTGGCTTTGGTACCGCTGCTGTTGCAGGTCTGGGCCTTGCAGGATACCTGGCCGACCAGACTTGGCCTTTTTACTTGGCTCTTGCAGGTCGGTGCAAGGATTAATTGCGAGCTGTGCTCATCGAAAACCGAGAAAGTACGAACCTAGTCATTGTTTTCAGGCACATCAACTCATTTGGCATGGCAGATAGGAAGCGTGAATATAAACGACAGCAGTGACTGCTTTAGAAAGTTTAAATCGAACCAGTGGATGGGAGCAATTTTATTTGCTGGCATTGTTGCTGGAACATATCTCAAGAAGGACGAGAATACTGTACACTGTGATGACTCGAATGATTGTTAGAATTTATACAGATTTGAAACATATGAAGCATTTTCAAGTTTGTGTGTCAATCGATACATTCCGGAAAGTCTACCTGGACTCAAGTGGGATTATAAATGCAAGAGGTAAACCAAGCGAGGACAAGCTTATCGCTTGCCTCATTTCGTTTCAACTGCGCACAGCTTAGCAACAAGCCCGGACAACTGGAGCAATGACGAGAGCCCTTCGCTAATCCTCATGTGGCACAGTCCAATTTCCTAAACGGAAACTCTCAACGTGAAGAAAACTCCTCAATAACGATGTGCTGCGCATGCTACCGATTGGAGTGGCGCATTTACCTTCATAAATTCCATCTTGACGTATTCCGGCAAGGAGACGGTTTTTGATACACGGAACATATTTGAAATGATGTCTTCAGGAGAGTATCCCATCCTAAAGATTTTGTATGAAACGTATAAGAAAGGAAAGACGAGTGTAGAGTGCGCTTGCTGATCAAAAATTTGCTCTCGTTATTAATAACGAGTTAACAGTGACCCTTCACTGTAACTCTGTAAACCCATTATTAGCGACAAGTAAGCGTAGTTGTGAAGTTTTAGTGGACTAGTACCTGTAGAAATCGTGGATTATCTGGGCCGCTTCTTTGACATTTTGCTGTGCACAAAGTGTGAGCATATTCGCCATCAACTGCGGATGCGGCTCGTCGCAAACCTGAACGGGTGGTGTAGGAACGGAGCGGCGGGAGTTCATTTTCCCATCTACCTTCAGAACGTTCTCGGAAGAAACATAGTCATAAGCCGTTACAGTACACTGTAGATTGTTCAGCGCCTGCAAAACAGCACTGCGCAAACGGTGAAATTGTGCGCCTGAAATCCTTCTACCTGACGCATATCTCCCTGCGCTGTGAAAAGAAGAGCGTTGAGTCCCTCATCATCGTAACTGACCTGCAACTCGATACGCTTCATGCCCTCGTACTGTACCTATGGCTACAGGAAAAAACGAAAAGATCTCAAAGCGACCCACGTTCTCTGCTTTGCATACTTCTTCGAGTCTGTGAGCCAGCTGTGCGTCGGTCAGCTTATGAAACCGCAGAATGGCACATCGTGATTGGACCGGCTCTAAAGCAATTGCTGGTGATAGTGCTGAACTGTATGCTCTACCTCATGACCAACACCTCGACCCCTTTAACACTTGTGGGAAAGGTAGAACAACGACTGGACAAAACACGGTGGGAATTTGAGTTTGCAGTGCGAGGGAATGTTCGTAAGACAAAGACGCGAACACAGTTGACGAAATCTGCATAACTATAAGAGCCAATGGTGTGTCGTAATAGTCGGAAACTAGTGGGCATTTTGTGCTACCTACGTTTTTCACTGAGCCCATCACAAAAGTAGACGTGCTAAAAAGGGAGCGGCCCACAGAAGGCATAAGTTCCTACGTGTCACTAGAGATTTTATTTTCGGAAAGATAACGCATTGATTTACTGGTCTACCGGTAGCCTCCATTAGGCTGCGGTATATGTTTGGTACGCATCGACCAGTGTATCCGTGAACATAAAACACCGCATAAAAACTGGTAGTACGGCGCTTTCCAGAGGGAATGGCTGACGCAACCTCTCGGCTGTACTGAGTTTCCAACCATGAGTATGCCACTCTAGATGGCCGCATCCCTTTCATTCACATTATTTATTTTGTACGTGGAGAGCCAAACAGATAAACAATTCGAGCACGGACAACAAACAGCATTTAAATCAACAATGAACAAAACAATTTGAAGTCATCGGAAGAGTCCTGGAGATACCTATTAACGAGTCTTTTTCTCGAATAGTAAAGAAACCTAATCTTACATTACTTTTTGCCCTTGGGATTCTGATCTTCCACTGGTTACCTCTCGCGTTAGAGGAAGAAGCAGAGTAGTAATCCTGGACTGAAATGCCGAAAAATACTAGTTATCATCTCATAAACCTTGACAGGATTATGCTTTCTCCTACGATGAGCAAATGTAGGTAGGTATATGTTTTATTTCTTATAGAAGCCGTAGGAATGTTGGTGTAATCGTATCCATGCACCCTCATCAACAATCTTATGAAATTGTTTTAACGCTCCTAGCCAGCAATTTTTCTTTTACGCTTAGGCCTAAATACAGTGGTGCTGTACTCTAGAATGGATCTCACATGGGACTTTAAAGCGAGAATGAAATGTTTCACAGAGTTTGATCGCAAAGATCTGAAAAGGCTATGTACAAAACGATCAGCCTTCTTGCTATAATTTCATAGCGATTTAGGTTTTGTGTCTAAAATGAACTCTAATTCATGCAACGTAGCTGCACTTAGCTTCAAGCGATCAAGGCAAGAAGCCTTCCTATCACTCTGCTGTCCTAGGTGAAGTACTTTCGATTTGGGAACTGACAAAGGGAGATTCCATCTTGCTGACCAATCCGCTACCGCATTTATGGCAGACTGGAGAACAATGTGATCCTCCTCCATTATAATAGGTCTATAAATTTTTATATCGTCCACAAATATTTTGCATTTAACACATAATAGAAGGAATTTCCGAAGTGTATTTAGTAAAGAGAGATGGAGACAACACCCCCCCCCCCCTGTGCTACACCGTTCTAACAGAAGATTCAGAAAATGGCTCATTTACTCTAACGTGGAAAGACCTTCCTGTCATAAAATTCTTATCAGGGAAGCCAAATGAAGATTTTGATGAGTTTATCCGAAGATTTCGGTTTAAATATAAGCGAGTCATAGCCAACCAGGAAACAAGCCGATAGGATCAGAGCAATTACGGAGTTGCGGGATTTGCGGATTAGACCGGGACAGAACGTCGCAAACTTCTGCGTAGTGCCAGAAAGACCCGGTAGAAAGGCAAATCCGGAAGCAATACGTAATCTAGGTTGCTAGAATACGCCCAGATTTTGCTAGAAAATTTACGCGGATGGCCGGAGCACGTACTGTTGATGAGCGCACTACATCGCGTAAACCCCGCTAAAGAATACGAAGAAATAAAGCAAATTGCTATAAGCATTGAGCAGTCGGAGGTCATGTGGGAAGATAGAAGAAGTCGAAGGTATAGCAAGCCGGAGGAGCCCCAGGATTGGAGATCGAGGTCTACGGCGTACAAGCGCAAGAATTCGAGAGAGTCGAGCTCCTCGAACCCAGGGCACCGTAACGATTTCCCTAAAAGCATCGGTTGAGGCGAACATGGGGACGAGGCAGTGACACCGCGTTCTCATAGAGCACAGCCACATGCGGTTGAAAGAAATTATGTCCCAGAAGCTACGAAGTGATTCAACTGTGCAAGGACGGGACATTTTGCAAAGGATTGTCCGCAAAAGTTGAGTACAGCTAGGAGCATCAAGAATACTAATAAAGTCAACCCACCAGTGAAGGAAACTCAGGCGGTTTCCGATATTATTAGGAAGATTCGAAGTTAGAGTGTCAAAGTGGACACAAACAAGGGTGATAACAACAGACATAAGATTGTAGGGAACCTAATGCGGAGAAACCTAAGACTGCTAGGAGTGAAGACACCAGCTTTGATTGATATTGGGTCAATGGTGAGCATAGTCCCGGTCGATCTCTTGGAGGACGCAATGAGCAATGGATTCGATGTCGATTCATTGCCCACCATCAGTGGCACGGACATAGGCCCAGTGTTCGACGCATCGGGGAATCAAATGGAAATACTTGGAGCCGTGACCATAGATGTAGAGCAGGAAGGGGGAAGTAAAGCGAAGGTTCCAATCCACATGTCACGCCAAAACGACGAAGTCATGGTAGGGATGAATGCTTCGGTGCAGTTCGGAGTGAGGATTTCCGTGTCCGGTGCGCAAGGAGAAGAAACAACAGACATCGAAGATACTGAACTAGCTATGGTTGAAAACAAGGTCACTGCTCGAGTTATAAGAAGGACGTACGTCCCACCGCACTCATCGGGAATGGTCGAAGTGGAATGTAGAGAGGTGGACCAGGGTGAGAAAATCTTTTGGTCAGACAACGAGGGAGTCGCTAGCGGAGTCTTTAAAATGAGAACCAACGTGCTACTGTCCCTGTCTATAATTTTGCGAACCGCCTGCGCAATGGAAGGTGATGAGATTTGGCAATGGGGCACTGAAAAGTGGCACGAAATGTGGGAAGAAGTGAACCCACTGATGCTAGACCCTGTACGGTAACAAGTCGACGAAGGAAAGAGGGACTTACTTTGCACCTCGATCTGGAGTAAGACGCTTCATAATTTGCACGGATGCATCGAATGCAGGGTTAGGCGCAGTGCTACCCAAGAGAAGATGGACACCTGCATCCAATATTTTTTAGGTCGAGAGCATTAAGCAAGGATGAAAAGCACCATTACATCACGGATTTGGAAGCGTTGGCAGTGGTGGTAGCCATTAGAAAATTTCGTATGTTTATATATGGGCTTCCAACGACGTGATGACGGACCACCAATCACTCACTGCATTGTTTCAACGAACCAATGTGTCTGCACGTGTATTAGTGGTCGCTGGAGGTGCAGCGATATAACCTAAACATTAAGTACGTGAAAGGGAGAGCCAACGTCATCGCGGACGCCTTAAGCCGGGTGTACCAATGTGCAACAGGAGCCACATGAAAGGGAAAGTGAAGCTGTAGCGTATTCAGTGCGAGCAGTAGAGAAAACTAAGTGGTTAAAGGAGTTGGAGAGATCCCTTATTCGTCGAAGTGATAGAATAGAATGTTTTGAAAACGGTAAAATAGACGGGATAGTACGAATACCAGACACACATTTCTAACGCGTATGGCTGAAGCAATAGAAAATGGAGAACTGATGATGTATCGGGAGGATGAATCTCTAGTTTACTTAGTGCCAGAGAGTTTTTGTTATGAAATCTTCCACGAGGCACACACAGGGCAGTTCGGGGGGCACTTTAGCGCCAAAATGCTATTAAACAAATTGTCCACGGAAGTATTGTGGCCGAACATGGCTTAAGATGTACATAAATGGTCTAAGGAATGCCAGAAATGTTTCATCCACAATTCTCAGCAGGTTATCATTTCATCGTTGAAACCTGTGGCAACGAGCAGTCCATATGAGGTGATTGGAGTGGACATCCTAGAATTGAGAATGACGTCAAGAGGGAACAGATATGCAGTAACCGGTCAAACAGCGCCGGTGGTGTAAGGCGAACATCTCTGCCTGGAAAGCAGAAGATGAGGGTTCGAGTCCCGCCTGGCGCATGAGTTTTGATCGCAACAAAACATCCTGTAACAACATATAGATTCTCTACCAGCTGCTCCAGGCTTAAGCAAATGTGTTAAAACATTGTTACCAGTAAGGTCTTCAGCTTAACCGGTTACATGCCGATATCAGTGGCCGACCCATCCCCATATAACGGGTCGGTGCTGACAGACCTGGAGGATATCGCGGATGTTACGTGCGGTCAAGCAGCGCCGGTGGTGTAAGGCGAACATCGTTGCCCAGAAAGCAGAAGATGCGGGTTCGAGTCCCGCCTGGCGCAAGAGTTTCGGTCGCAACAAAACATCCTGTAACAACATATAGCCTCTCAACCGGCCGCTTCAGGCCAAGCAAGTGTGTTAAAAAATATGTAGTGATCGCTATCGATTTGTTCTCAAAGTACGCGATTACGAGATTACAGATTGTACGAGATTACAAAGATCAGGCATACATTTACAAAGGGCTACGATTCTAGGCAAAACGGTGCGACTGAGCGGTTATATGGAACTATTCTAGCGATGCTGAGAAAGACCACTACGGTACCCCCAGAATGGGACGTACGACTGCCGTTTTGCCTTATGGCATACAATATGATACCACATTCAGCGACCGAGAGAGTCCCTACTTCGTCTTGCATGGGAGAGATCCAAATTTCCCCAGACATTCAGACATCTTATCCAGTGCCGGGAAATCTTGGTATTTGATGGATAGATCTCAAGATGACTACAAGACAAAATTGTTACAGGGAATAGCCGAGGTTCATGAAAGAGTAAGAGACTATAATAGCCGTTACAGGGAATAGACGAGGTCCATGAAAGAGTAAGAGACCATAATAGCCGTATTCGGGAAAGCATGAAAAGATCATATGACGAGCGTAATAAAGTGGACACCCAACGGCACCCAAAGGTAGGGATAGAGTATATGCCTTGGAACCAAGAGAAAAAGGGAAGAGTAGCCACCCAAAACTAGCTGGAGAATGTGCCGGACCTTCAGGGTACTGGAAGTAAGCAATAACTCAGCTCACATCACTAGACTTGGGGAAAACACAGAACCTGTCAGAATACAAATTTACATGCTGCGAGTTGTGCCTGGCTATATTTTCAAGGAAAGAATCGACACACAGAACAGTACAGGGAAAGGGTAGAAAGAAAACAGTGGCGTAGAAGAGTGTCCAAACTGACTGTCATTTCAGAGGAGCATCGTTGCTGAGCCCCTCGAGAAGAGACACCTCCTGTTCAAGTGTGCGGACGGATGTTTTGAGGGTTCGTGACCGGAAGATATACAAGGAGTGTCGTTCCCCGGAGCGGTAGCTAAGGAGGAGTGCGGAAACTTGTGGACCGCATGGTTCGTTCGTTCGTCGTATGGCATCGACTTAGGTACGAAGATAAAGTACCACCGACAGCGCCATTTGTGCTTCGATGCGGATTCTCTCAGGATTGTGCTGATGTTTCCGTACAGCAAATGTATTGAGTGGGTTGATTTTAAATGTAATAATGGCAAAATCGCGTAACATACGTCGATCGAGAACTATGAGATTCGCCGCTCGTACAATGAGGCGCTTCGGAAAGTGAAGGAAGAAATAGAGGATCACGATAAACCGGACAGCCCGAGAATAAGAGGACCTGTGGGGTTCGCAGCATTATAAGTAGCCAACACAATGGAACGAGATGGCCTTCGAGGAGAAGTTGCGACCAGAGTTGTCACCGATTTTAAAAGACTCGCAGAGATCTTGGAGGAGTGCCGCAGTTTCCGGTTATGGGTAATTGTATGGCCGCTCGACTCCGTTTTCAAGGACGATGGCCCAGGCAAGCTTATTGGTGCTGCGAAGACTTTCCTGGAAGAAAGAGGGAAGATCGCAACTGCATGGCCGCCGATAACATTCAAGAATCAAGGAAAATGGCTCGGCATGGTCGATGTTTGGAAATCCTTCGAGGAAGCTCTGCAGAAACTTGATAAGCGAAACCATGTCTTCATCACAGCTAGTAATTGCTGGATAGATGGCGAATTGTTCATAGAGGCCGGAGCGCCTGAAGGTGCTGCGCAGTCCTACCATAACTATGTAGGAACAGCCTTGCCAAAGTACGTGTACGAAGCAGTCAGAAATAAAGCTGTAGAAGCCAGATTACCGGTCATGGTTAATGAGAGATAGACATCGAGGGCGATGTCTTCCCCAGGGGAGGGCATGTAGATCCAATATGGGCACCTAAGCGTCGTGCGTACTAGGCCACGAGTTGGGTCAGTGATGGATCGGTCGATCAGGCGCGTAGGTGATCAGCGCGCAAATGATCTCGGGTTGCATAAAAGGGCGCCATCACTTTTCAGGTCTCATTCACTCTCTCCGCGGGTCCCTCTCCTCGGGGCTCGCCACCGACGTCCACCGTGCCTTCTTCCGTTTTAATAGTCCACCTCGCTCATTGATTTTATTGATAATAAACGCTTGTTTTACCACTGTATTTCGACTTTAGCACAACGGTACCGATCCTAGTATTTACTGGCTGAAGCTCTCATCCTTGACATTCTCGTTTTACGCTGAAGTACGGTAAGTTACAGTAGGTACGGGTGACTAAGGCTACCAAGGTCATAATCGCCGATTTCGCACAAACTTCGGCTATAGGGGTTATCTGTGGTGCTACGATAGTGGCACAGCATGCAAGCGGTTCCGCAGCGATCGCCTGGAAGTAAGCATATTAGCGGGAAACTATTTTTGCGAGAAACCCTTCGATAGGCGAAGACCTAATCGAGAGAGCAATCTAAGCATCATGGCGCTCCAGGCACTGTTCCACAACCGCCGCCAGGAAGAACGCTCGACTTAAGCGGACGCACGTCTTTGAGAAGCTAAACATGGACGCAGCCGATTTCCGGGAATGGCTTAGAATGATGGGATTGCTCGCAACGCCTCTATGCCCTAATTGTAACGACTCCATGCAGATATACCATCCTGAGGTATATGGAGATGTGCTACAAAAGGACGTGCCGAGTCGGCCCACGGCGGGATACAATCCCTTGTTTATCTGTTAAAAAGGGTTCATTCTTTGATCGAATCCACCTCCCAGAAGTACGATAGCGTCAATATCTCCTGGCAGAGGTATTGACTCTATCGTACTTCTAGATACATCAGCTAGGCTCAGTAGCCTGTAAGGAGTACAACATTGAGGTCTGCATGAAAAGCATTGTCCAGTGGAAACAATACTTCCGCGATGTTTGCTGCGAGTATTTCCGAAGAAATACCTCGGTTCTTGGAAAATTTGCCTTCATCATCGAACTGGATGAAACTTGTGTGTTGAAGAGGAAGTACGATATAGGGCGTTAGGTGTGGAAGCATCAGCGGCTGTTTGGAATATACGAACGCGGATGTGGCAGATGGGATGCGAACACTCCCCTCAGAATAATTGTCCGCCATATAAGACCTGGCACAACGATCATCAGTGACTGCTGGTGTGCTTATAGCCGCACAGCCACAAGGATACCAGCACTCGACTGTAAATCATCGGCTAAATTTCGTCGATCCAAATACAGGAGCCCACACGCAGAATATCGAGTGTTCTGGCATTCCGCCAGAACTGTCGGCTCACCCATTCATCCTTCTCCATGGGTGCTTATCTGCTACTGCTACGTGTTTACGTTAGCGTGACCTTGCCTGATAGAAAGAGGCCACGCCTGTGTCTGTACGATTGAGCGCATATCGACTTATATTCTACCACTGACCACTACGGTCCCAATAAGCCTTCTTGTGTAGCCATCATACTCACAGAGGTAATCACAAAGGAGCCATAATACTCCTAGCGCATCAGAGCGCCATCATACGCTCATAAACCGGGAGATCGAGTGTCATTGGCAGAAGTTCAAGGCTCTGGCAAAACGCGAGTACGGCATAAACAACCGCCGTTACCAAGACCACTTAAGCGAATTTCTGTGCAGGGGGCAGTTTGGTGGAGAGCGCGATGCTTGTCGGCAGTCGATAAACACGTCTAACTGTCCGTTGCTTATGTATTCCTGAAGACTACACCGAAACAATCTATTACCAACGTTTTCCCTTAGAAGCTGAATAGATGCCGCCACAACTGCTGTGGAAAGGTAAGATACTTCCTCAGATATTCACTCTACTACCAGGAATCCATCATGAAGCGTTCTTTATCCGTAGCTACCGTACTCCAGCGTAAAACGAAAAAAGGATGCCAGATTCGTGATCAGCCCCCCCCCCCTTATTTGATCACGAATCTGATAACCTTCCTAGGCGAAGTTTGGGCGAAATCGATGATTATGATCTTGGCAGCCTTACTTACCCGTACCTACCGTACACCAGCGTAAGACGAAAAACAGGTGTTATATTCGTAATCAGCACTCCAAATAATCCCCTAGGTGAAGTTTGGCCAAATCGATTATTATGACCTTGGCAGCCTTAGTTACCCATACTTACCGTAACCTACCGTACTCCAGCGTAAAACGAAAAACGTATGTCAGATTCGTGATCAGCGCCCCAAATAACCTTAGGCGAAGTTTGGGTGAAATTGGTGATTATATCAAGTTAAAGGATAGCGACTCCTTACCTGATGAATCCTTGAGTTCAATTCCTTGGTTCTATTTTACAGTAGATAGTATGTCATCTTTATTATAGAATGACATACATATATGGTATGCGATAAGTGATGAGGGAGAAGGGAAAGAGTGGAGACATGTCCTCTACAGGCTATGCTGGCAGGAGCAGAGGATCTCCCGGTCGGGGCGACATAGACAGCCGGCTGCCGCTATCAGGCAGCAGCGCTTCGCTATCTGTAGTGGGGCGTCGCCATCAAAGGGTGCGGATTGGGTGCAACCCGACAATTATGACATTGGCAGCCTTAATCGCCCGTACCTACCGTAATCGGCCGAAATTTCGAAAACGGATCTCAGATTCGTGATCAGCACCCAATTAACTCTCAGGTTTGAGCGAATTTTTTTTTTGAGTTTTCCTCGACCCGTGAAGTTGTGAAAGTACAGTAGTGCCCTAAAATCTCCTAGAACCAAAATATTAAGTGCCACAGAAACCGTGGAGTACCGTGGAAATTCACCTAGGTCTGGTGCATTTAAGAAGATCTGCCAGTTGGAATGCAGAAGTGTCCCATGCAGACCTACATCAGAGCTTGCACAACATATATTGCACAATGAACAGATCCGAGCAATGTCCAGAGTCTGGGAAGTCATTCTTCATATCGATGAAGCGAAACACCATTTCGCTGGACATTTGATGAGACGAAAGGACGGACGTTGGAGTATCGCCACTGTACATTTGGAATCACTCAGCAAGAAAGAACCACTCGTCCTCCTCTGCGATGGCAAGTTTCGCTCGCTCATCGGAACAACATCCGTACCTCTAACATCAACTCGATTAAGGTGCTCGTCCACTGGTCAAGCTCGTCCACTGGTCAACTTTGGCTCAAGATCGAACAAGGTGGCGAACAAGATGGGACCCGCGCAAGACAAATCGTTGCAGAGGAAGGGGTCGCAAGTACCGCAAGTAATATCGCAAGTATACAAAATCATGTACACTGCAAAAATTCGTTTAGAGTAAGTAGTAATTCGATCTCAACGTCTGAACCGGAGTATATTTTCCCCAACTCACAATGCGGTCGAGTCTATATGGATATCACCAACGTTCAATGTGCCGTAACTCGTACGACCGCGGCGGAAGCCGACACGCACGCGACAGTCAGCGTCGCGCAAGCGGTCCGTTCGCACGTAAAGACCGCCCCTCGGCTAAAATATAAAGAATTCAAACAAGGGTAAATAGTGGTGCGGGTAACGAGAACTTTCTAATGAGCGGCAGTCTTATGACAGCAATGCTTATTAGTCATGTTGATGGCCAGTTGTACATTTGTCTGTTTGCTTCTAAACACAGCTATCTCACTCTTTATATTGATTCTAGACACTTGAAAGGTAGAGGCCTTTAAAACATACCAATAATCTTATCAGACTGATTGCAAGCCAGGGCAAACCTCGTGGTCTCACTGTAGTTCTCCATAATTCGTCGCAATGCCTATAAGTGCAGGATGCAAGGAATTTGCATGTAGACGAAAAAGTCATCTCACCTGTTGCGCGCCTTCGGTCATCGAATCAGCCTCGTCCAGTATTATCAGCTTTTGTCGCTTAGACGGAAGTGTGACTTTCGTCTGGCAGAACGATTTGATCTTATTTCGAACAACATCAATTCCACTGAAATTATAAATACGCGTACCTTTAGAACGTATCATGCTGGTTAAATTTTTGTGCAATACGACATGTGCTGAAAACGTAGCACAAGAATTGATATCTAACTGATTTGTTTACATATTTTGTTGTTTTTGTTCTGTTCTTCTGTTGTTAGTTTGTAACGCGAAGACTCATGTCTACTCTTCGAATAAATAAATAAATAAATAAATAAACTAGATTTCATTCTTCTGTGCCACGCAGGCTTGTTATGGTGGTACAACTTTATTTCGGCCTGACGTTTCGACAAAGATCGTCCTTTGACACTAGTACAAGCATTCCTGAACTGCAATGTTTTCAAGTGGTCTGGAGACTATTTTCAGAGCGAAGAGGACTTGCCATGGGACAGCGATTAGCTCCAACCTTAGCGATCTGCTTCATGAGCAGAACTGAACGACCGGCACTGGAGCGCCTTCCCATAATGTACTGTCGTTACATCGATGATTGCTGTATTATAGCGGCAAAGCCTTCCGACATGGATGAATTGTTTGCTATTTTCAACACACAATCTCAGTACATAAAGTTCACTCGTGAAGCACCGTCCGAAAGTTGGTTGCCCTACCTGAATACTCAAGTGAGGGTACAAATGGAGTCTTTAAAGTGAAATGGTATCGTAAAGGCAGCTCCACAACATCATACTCCATGCAAGATCTGCTCACCCTACAGCGAGTAAAACGTGCCGTACTCCGTAACATGTACAGAACGGCACTAGGTGGTACGCACGTGGCACGAGGAGCGAGAGGAATCACGTATGTTGGCCTCTAATATCGCACGTCTCAACGTGTACGAATCTCGACGACGAGGTGATCGAATACGACACGGCCATGTTGAACATCTGCGCGAAGACGAAGTTTGTCTTCAACTGCTCTTCATCTCTGATGACGTGGTGGCAGAAGTACGTCGTTGTCTATTGCGAGAAAACCTGAACGACGATATTGTCCTGGTTAACATACCAGGAAACAACACAAACGGGTTCTTGTTCGAAATAGGTGTTACGACCGCACTTGTGTGACGAGGAACTGTGTTATCTGCCCATTTGGGTGAGATGGAGACTTGACTGCGCCCAAAAAGGTGTTGTCTACCAAATTGAGTGCTCAACCTGTGGCGCGCTACACATAGGTGAGACAGGAACGGTCCTTAGTGTTCGCATCAATGAACACCTGCTGGGAAATTGAAACGAAGCTTGTTAACCGCACTGGGTAAACACCGACAAGAAGCCCACGGCGGGAATGACTTTGACGTTAAATGCACTGTTGTATAGTTGTGCTCTTGCAAAATTTTCAGATATTCGAATGGTTTCGAATACCCGCAATTTTCGACCATTCGAATTTCGAATACATTCGAAAAACCCGGTTTTTTGAACATTCGAATTTCGAATACATTCGAAAAACCCAATTTTTTGAACATTCGAATTCGAATACATTCGAAAAACGCGTTTTTTGAACATTCGAATTCGAATACATTCGAAAAGCGCGCTTTTCGAACATTCGAATTCGAATACTGATTCAAATATTCTATTCGAATATTCGAATATTTTCGAATGGAACATTGGGTTACAGAAAGGAAAAAACATGGCTGGTGCTTTGGTGGCAATGACCAATAGACGGTTTATCCTAACGTAGTAGGAAATTTACATTCGTTTGCAAAGCGTTTAACAAAGTTTTAATGGAGTGATCTTTCCACCGAATTCTTCTATGCCTGAAAGGATGAAATATGTTACGGGTCATCAAACCAAATAACACGTCCTTAAAAAAATTTAGTTCTGTTTCCTGGTTGACTGATAAATAGATTCCAAAGGCCATACCTCACCTTAGCCCAATAAAGGGCCAGGTGAAATCGCACGGGATACAGCAGGTGTGTGGTGAAGCGCTTACCTTTAGTTAGAATTACTGGGGGTTACATACGGGCATCCAGCTTTTCGGCTTACCATGAGACCCCTTATCATGGAATCCCGGAAACTCTCAATTAAACTATTTGTTTCATCGGAGACCAAGGTCATCATAATGGTGATCTTCGAAACCGGAAGGCGTCATGTGCTTCACCTTTTTAGTCACATTACCTAAGAAACATGAAGTGTACATAAGAAGGAGCTTAGAGTTATGCGTATTCCTGAGAAGTTCTTGAGTGCTGTTTGTGCATTATTTTTGATGGCATTGGAAAGTGCAGAAAATTTATAGGTCTAAATGATCTCCGTAATTGAGAAAAGAGGCGTCGAATAGATGTGTTTAATATAAAAGCTGCCTTCTCTACAGTGCTTTCCTAACGATTGTTCAAGCCGAAAACTCGATCGTAGTTGACCCCACTCCCAACAAAGTCAGACCCATAGTCAACTCGGGCGTACGTTCCGACGAATAAAATAGCATGGCCTGTTTCTTTTAAGTTTCCTCAATGAGCGACTCCGCGCAATACATTTCGGCACCACCCTTTTCATGGAACCGCCTACTTTAGTGCTCTTTGCGCCGCGTTTCAAAGTTTCAATACTTTACAATAAGAGCCATATTCTTGCTCTACAGTCTGCACCATGCAACAGATTGGGTTTTGTACAGCTGATAGATCCCAGGAGTGCATATGCTGCGCAAAAAGAGAAAGTTTGTTATAATTACCATACTATACAACAAAGCGCTAAGAGCTATTGATCGACACCGCACAGAAATTAGTCATAGAATAGGTGAGAAATCGGAGAAAGTCATAAAATAGCGAAAATACCCAAAGGTCTTCTACGTGCTTGGGAGTTCAGGAGACGTGCCGAAGGCGTCGTCCAACGTGCATGTGGATTCAGAAGACGTACCGAAGTCGTCCTTCAACGTGACTGGGACTCAGATATCGCCGACCGTCGCTTAACTGTCCGAAGATGATGCCGATGTTGAGAAGAGTAGTGGCAGGGGGGGGGGGGGGAACGGAGGTTCTGGATGGCTTCATACCGCAAAACTACTCACGTGATCCTAAGGAAGGTAGAGCAAGGTTGGAACATAACAAGGTTCTTGAGTATTGCCTTTTGTACTGCTGGGGAGGGAAGAAAGCAGAATGAGCAAAGCAACTGGCTTGATGTGATTGTCCTTACCATTACCTTAGTGATAGTGCAACATCGCGCGAAGCGCGCGCTAGTGCGAGGCACGCCGATAGGCGTGACGGATATATATTATAGGCACCAATATTTTTGCTATTACTTTACATCAAGGACCGAAAAACAGTGGCGTCGCTTTTTTGATGTCCTGCCGATATTTGAACAACAACATATCCTATGTGCGACATAAGGTGAAATGGACAAGTACTTCGGATTATAGACAGCCAATCCAGGACCAAGAAGAGCATAACCGAAAAACATTGAGTGAACTGACTTCTTCTTGTCTATGCCTAAGACCACCTGAACGAAGCAGCGTGTTACTAAGTGATAATCAAAACCCAACAAACAGAAGCAGCGTTTCTAAGGAAAACTTCGCGGTTAGATGTTTTTATGCTTCTGCACCTTATAGGATTGCAGAGAGGATCAATGAGCAGTCTATCCTCTCATCCTCCTTGTATTGGTAGTCCTAATAAGTCCCCCAAGAGTGTGTAGACCAGCGATTGAACTACTTGTTAGTAGATTCAGGTTTCTAGTTACGCATCTGACCAATAGCCGAAAGCTCTAACCTACTAGGTGCTTGATGGATTAGATGGCAACGTCCGAATCGTTGAGTAATTTTGGTATGCAAAAACGATGATGGTCGGAATGTTAGGAAACTCAGTAAAGACAGATCAACGTTACGACCTCGTTCGGCACAGAAGCATATAAAAGAAACTACATCATTCCACAAACATTCGCTCTATCCAAATTGGCAGAAAGGCAGACCTAAGAAACATTTTGCATGGGCGTGTACAAGGAAGGAAAACGCAATGCCTTACGGAAATGGTCCCGAGATAGTTGTGTAAGGACACAGAAAGTGCACCAGAGAACAGCCGCCGCTCACTTGCCTCAAGTAACCATCAATCAACGAAGCTAAAAGGACACCAAGAACCAACTGACGTCCACTCGCCGAAAACAACAGTTAATCAGAAGAGTTCAAGTGATGACTGTGCAGCCGCTCCCAAATACAAAGGACAAGTGAACCGGGAAACCAGAACGCCAAAGGACGATTTATGACACAGCAGCTTACAACAGCTGACCGCGGACTTCGGAGAAGATCATAGGAAAGCAAGAGAAAGAGTCCGGGCGACTGTTGAGTCCAGCGCTCCCGAAACCGAATAAAAGGAGCGCTCAAAACACCAGAAGGGAGAGGATCGCCGCCATCGAGGTGAGGCCACTGGCCTCCACCTTCTCCTTCCAATCATCTCTCTCTTTTCTCTCATCCTTGTTCACGATTATGCTCTCTTTTCTTCCCCGTCAAACGTGAAACCTTGCTTTTCTTCCTCTTCTTCCTCAATCTTCCCCTTCTCCTCCTACGAAATTCTTTATTCCCATTCACGTACCTTTACTCTTAATATCCTTCCTCCCGGCCACGTGTGCTATTTGCTCTCCATAAATCCACATAGTAGTGTAGTAGTCCGATAATAAATTCTTAGTAGAATACGAGTCTTCCTCTAGTCAAACTTGTTCTTAGGAGTGTCGTCTGGTCGCGCCAGATCTCTGCCTCCTTCCGTTGAGTCCGCATGTCGGATATCGTCATCGAGTCTTCGTTAAGGAGTTGTCTCCAGGGCCTTGAAATCGAGGGAAGCACCCCCAATCAAGCCTTCTGGGACAGCTTCCTTACATGGAGGTCCCGCTCGAACTCCAAAAAAAATAGTTACCTTACATGGAGGTTCCGGTCGAACTCCAATAAGTAGCTTCCTTACGTGGAAGTTCCAGAGGGACTTCAAAAGCATAGGAAAAAATTACCGCTTATATAGGCATATTTCGCTAATTTCCTCCTGCCGCAGCTGCTAACCTCTGCTTAATTTTTCCAGGACGATTCTTTTTAAGGTAGTAGTCTTTTATATGCGCTATACATGTTGTCACGCAACTCGCAGTAAATGGGGGAGAATATGAATAGAAAAATATACTACTAGCGTGACGGGGACAATTTTTTTTAGTAATAGTCCCAACGGGTAATAGCTCTTTAGCGAGTTAAATACGAGTGGAAATCCTGGCCAGGTGGACGCTCGCTCCCTCACCATAGGAAAAATAATACGAGCGTATCTATACAGCGCCGTAGGCAATCGTCCTGAGGTAATTTGCTCTAATCTGTCATACCTCCTTCTTCACCTTCCTCCATCTGCGAATACGCCCATATTGGAAAATCTCTTCACATGAATATTCGAACAAAACCGACTACGCAGTCGACCGGAAATAATAATAACAATAATAACAATTTAGAAAGTGCTATGATGACCTCGCCTGTGTACGATCCCGAAGCCGAGCCCCCGGCAGCGCCTTCCGTGAAGGCAAACCACAAGCGTGCCGCCAGCTTGTCAGTAATGCCGGATGATTACGACGCGAGACACCAACGCTGCTTCTTCGTCCGTCTGTCAACAGCCCTCGAGACGCTCATCGACGCACCGATCGACCGCTTGTCAGTGGAAACAATCGGGCAATGGACCAGGGCCCTATTACGCGAGTGCACGGCCGTCATAAATGGAACATGCGGGGAAGTTGTTATCGGTTACAGAACAGCTGAACTGTTTAGAAACACTACAGCCGCCAGCTATCAAACTCCTTGCCGCAGGTGCCTCAAGCGTCCGCACACGGTCCTCAGCCATCTAAGAGACCGCCATGGAGCAACACTAGTGTACCCAGGTCTACCTCTTCTCGGAATCGATCAGGGTCAGAAGGTCGCCGCATTCGCATTGGAGCAACTCATTCTCGAATTCGAACGCATCCGCGAGCCGGAGTACGACACCGCACCGGAGACTACCGATGGACAGGTCCGCGAACGCGCCGAAGCCGACATCGAGGAACTGAAAGAAATCTTCCGCCGCAAGGAACAACGACGCCGTGATCCACCATAATTCATCATTTCACCAATTGTCAATAAACCTTGTTGCGCTCATGGGCCTTACAGAAGCAGAAGGAGAGATAAAGCGTTAAATGGAAAAACCTCGCTAGGGAAATAGTAATAATTCTTTGAACGAGTAAATGCATTTTTGAGGAAAGAAAAATTTATCGGCAGTATAGGAGAGAAAGAACTCTGACTTCCTCCATTAACTTATATACATACCACTGATTCAGTTCTCCGTTGGTAAAACCTTACGAGGAAATCTTCTCGCTCTCTACCTTGTCGGATCTCTCATCGCTCATCCAAATCAAAGTATTTCAGGCGAAATCCAATTTCAGGTAAAGCGATAAACAACCGATCGATCACTCTGTCACGCTCGGAGAAATCAATCGACGCACGACTAGACCGACGACTCCGTCGGGACCAATTACGCGAACTACAGTTTGGCCGACTGAGGAACACTTCTAGCCCCTCGCAACTTACTTCACGCACGCAGTCTCCCTCCCCCGATCTTTCGGATTTAGACAGCTATCAAACAGGGATAAGTAGTGACGATAGTGAGCAAACTATGACTACGAAGAAAGAAACAGAACAGCTGGAAAGTGGGAACCCCCTTTGGGAGGGTGGCGCGCTCACTCCACAGCAGCAACAAATCTACCACGCGTTTAAGCTGCTAGGAACTAGAATCGACAAATTCTCTGGATCCGAAGAGAAGACGTTCGAGGAGTTCCTAGAGGAGTATAGTGAGCTCACCCAACGTTTCCAAATTCCGCGGGCTGTTGCGAAAAGTCTACTTCCTATATACCTAACGGGAATGGCAAAACTGAAGTTCCAATCCATCGAAAATCGCGATCAAATGAACTGGGAGCAGTTGGTGACCACGCTGGCCTCTAAGCTGAAAAACCAGGCAACGCTGAGCAATATTCGTGATGAGCTACACAATATCTCTCAAGGGAAAGACTCGGTCGGTGAATTTGCTAGGAAGGTTCTAACTAAAACAAGGTTTGCGTTCCAAGGCCAAGGCGATAGGGTTATAAACCAAATGGCCATAGACTTTTTCATTAAAGGTCTCAATCCGGAACTACGAAAGGTAATTCGTCGGCTGCCAGAAACCGAAGACTTCGAAACCGTGGTCACACGCGCAGAGAAGGAACACCGCATCCTGCAACAAGAACGTAAGGAGGATAATGAGTCAATTCAGGTCCTTAACGCAGTTCTCATGGACGAAAAGGTAGACCGCCTGGAGCGACAACTGAAGGACATGCAATTCAACGGGAACCAACAACGCCCAAAATACGATACCAGGCGAGGAAGCACTCGACCGCCACCATCCAGTCGTGGACCAGCTCCGGTACGTTTCCGAGTGCCAATACCTTTTTGCAATCGTCCATGGAGAGCCGCGCAGAGACCGATGGGATACCCACCCCGGAGCCAACCTTTCCGTGGATCATTCAGACCGCGCAGTAGCCAGCAACAACCACCCTACTGGCAGCAGCCACGGCCGCAGAGTTACCAGCAGCCACAGCCATACCCACCGACGCAGGCCACATACAGCTCACGGCCAGAAGCGCGAGTAAACGCCGTCTCACCCGGGATGCACCTATTATGCGTGCTTATAACACTCGCATCCTTCATGATTTCCATGGCTTCATCGCAGTACCAGATATGTGGAATCAATATGCACGCGAACAGATTCCCGTTACCACCGCGCATAGGATGCTCGGCCACCTCCAGAACACCAATGATCGTAACCCAAGTCGAACTCTACACGGAACGGATCCCAGCGCTCCGCACAAACGCTACGAAGTGCTACAGGGACTCGTTAGCAATCTCCGTTACCAGTTTCTTTTTCATCACAATCAGTAGGTCCGTACTGGGTCGACGACGCGCGCCGATTCCACGCGAGCTCTGTGAAGAAGCTGCCAGGACCGGCTATATACACGGTCACGCACTAACAGTAGCAGCCCCCGGGATCAGATCAACGAGATCGAGGATGAGACCACAACCACTGCGTTTTGGGGTACTAACACCTATCTGCGAAGCGTCTTCACCCTAGAGGAAGGCGAGATTGCATCCTTTGATGGACGATCTGTTATCAGCTCCTTAGCAAACACGGAAAACTGCTCTCTCGCTGATAGTTACTGTATAACGCATCAATACGTGATAGTATGGAACCCCATATCACCAGTGCCGCACTGTAGGTACATCCTCGCGGGTACTTTCGATGCGCTTGTAACTCCACGATACGTCGCCATACCCGCACTCGATGTCGCGTTTGAATTTTCATCCAATGAGGAGCATCGACAACAGCTTACAGCTTACTGCAATATCGAATTTCCTTATCTAACGACGTCATACCACCTCTTGACGTTTCCTTCGCTCCCTGCTAATCAGACTTTAGCTGAATCGATAGCGAACATCAGGACATACGAAAGGCGTCGAAAACGAGCTACCCATTACGCCACAGACCCAAGCGGGAAGCGCATGTCATTGGACATCATCCCGAAAGAAGACGCGCCTCTCATAAAACGGATATTTGGCAAAGTGAAGCTAGCGGAAGTGCCCGACTTTTCGACCCAACCGATAACTGATATGCGACTCTTATATGAAATCAAGCGGTGGAACGTCACGAACTCGGACTTCCTGAAACGAACGAGATATTACAAACCAGAAGACCCTCGTATTAGAGTTCTACGCACGATACGATTTTGCGAATATCGGCACAAGCAAGTAAAGCACTTCGTTCGAATGTCGGAATCGAGAAAATTAAACCCTGCCGAGATAAACGTTCTTCAGGATTTACGCCAGGGCTACCATTCAATCTTCGACAAATATTTGAACGAAGAGTTTGGACCAAACACTATTCAGCTAGTGGCACAACCAGAATGGCAGCGTGATGCACCATACTTCCCGCAAGGATTGCTGGGGAGGCTGACATTCACTACAACGATCGCTCCCAGTGCGGCTCCAACCGAATATATTCCGACCACCTCATCTACGACGTCTACTCCTACTATTCGCACTACGACCACCTCATCCACGACGTCTACGACGCCTATTCCTACTATTCGCACTACGACCACCTCATCCACGACGTCTACGACGCCTATTCCTACTACTCGCACTACGACCACCTCATCCACGACGTCTACGACGCCTATTCCTACTACTCGCACTACGACCACCTCATCCACGACGTCTACGACGCCTATTCCTACTATTCGCACTACGACCACCTCATCCACGACGTCTACGACGCCCATTCCTACTATCCGCATTACGACTACCTCAACTACGACGCCTGTTCCCACCACCCGTACTACCACCACTTCACCCACAACGACTACTACTGCTCCAACCACTATTCGCCATCCTGCCAGAGACACCACGAGCAAACCTCCGCAAGCCAATCCTAAACATAATCTTTTCGCCAGTACAACGCATTCACCGCCTACAACCAAAGGAACAGCCATGCCAATCACTACCACTCGTCGCCACACCACTATTGCTTCTACCACCACTACTACTGCCACCACGACAACTCCTACGCCTAGAAGAAGAGCCACCATCACAACGCCTACAACCAGACCAACGTTGCCGACCACATCTATGCCACAACGCCCTGTAACAGCCACTACTCCACGAACTTCGACTACGCAATTCATCACTTCGACAACGGCAACCACTCCTGACCGCACTAAAACGACGATCACTACCACTCGCAGACCAACTACTCCTATCGAGTATAAAGGAACGACAGCGTCGCCAATCACCTCCACTACAACACCAGGTGTTCCAGTAGTGTTGGAGAGGAATCGGAGTAAGCCCATCTCCGTCGAACCTCTACCAATGTCTGCAGTCCTAGCGCAGGCCATCTCTACCAGGCCTACTAGCACTCTTACCACAGTTACAACACCTCCGGCACCTATGATGTCTAAAACAACGACAGGAGCAGAGAAGGCCACGACACTACCATCCCTCTCAACGATGCCACCCACGACGCCTGCACCTGTAAACACCACACCAAAACCCACCGTGAACAGGCAAGCACAACAGAGCCCTTCGTCATCTGCCACGCCATCTTCGAGTACGGAGACATACTCTTCACTGACACCTACCGTTGGAATTGGCAGTCCTGTGTCTAGTACACAAGGCACAGCGCCGACGCCCACTATGCCTTCTCTCTCACCCGAAGATGCCCTAACCACTCAGGCTACGAGCACAACAAGGGACTCACCCACGGCAACGTCTCCCGCCCGTGTTGATCAACCCGCATCCAGAAGTCCGCCGGAAGTACCAACTTTACTCGACGATCGGCCTAGAGGTCAGGAAGGTACCGCCGAAGACCGCAGCGCCGCACAACTACCTATTTATGCGGCACCAACCCAAGAGACTCCTATCAGCGAGTCGATCTATAGTACCCTCGCTGAAGTGCTCTTCAACGTGGGAAAAGCAGTAGCCGTGCCATTACACCTGCTCAGCCCTTCGGCAACGCCGGCCACACCGCACAACCAAATACCTTCTGACCAAGACGACCTTTTGACGCCATATCGTGGATCCTTCTCTGATGATGACTTCGATGTGCAGTCTACCCCACTCCAAGAATTCGCAAATAGCGACGACCTATTAGCTCTACATGCCAGCATATTCCGTCCAAGAACACACGGTTCAGCCACTATCCAGCCAACAGCCACTACTTCCGATGCAGCCCTAGAGGACCTCATACTTCGCCGGATATTCAATAATGTGTGCCTGCACCAAGATCTTCAAGCACAACAGCTCGAAGTATTGAGCATAACCAATCCAACATGGGCCGCTCGGATACTACTCTCACGAATGGACATCATGGCAACTCGTACAGCTGATGGATTGGCCATAACGCGATGCCAACAAGTAACCGCCAATCACACCTTCGAAAACCACGAGGTGAACGGAACCTGCTATGGGCTGACACCTGTTCTAGTTGGAACAGATCTATGGTTCTCCCTACCTGGCACGAACGACTTAATAGAATCTTCACCGACAACACCTTGCCCGTACCCTTCAAAGGCACAATTTGCACCACCTCAACGACTTCTTCCACCCAACGTCAGGCTCAACAGTGCTGCACAAGCATTTCTCTTCAAACCACCCTCTACTTTCTTCCGCACAATCGATCCTTCCGACGTAGCGCCGAGCTCTCATATAGCCATGCTACACGGAAGTCAGATGGACACCTCCTACCGATTGGCGAAAAGAGGAATATTCGGAGATGCTTGGATGGCAGTGAAGAATACCACCTCAAAGGTACGCCACTCGTTGAGGGACTTTTATGACAACACGACTAATAAACTCACAGAAGGAGTAGAAACATTCAAACGTTCAATTCTGCGCATGGTACTATGGATCCTCATCCCCACGTTGATCGTCACTATACTAATTGGATGCTGTGTTCTCTACATCAAATTTTATCTCCTACGTCGAGCTGCGACCACAGCATCATCAGCACTTTTCGAAGTAGCAAGGAACTTCGCCCCAAGGAAGAAGAATCGAGGAAACCAGGCCAATGCAATAAGAGCAGATTCTCCGAATGATTGGAAATGGAACCACCCCTGTTTGTTCCACGCATCTATGCGATCACGGACATGGTCAACGCCGTCCATTCGACACTGCCGTATATCGAACTCACCATAAAGTAAAGGTAACAGCTCTACTCGGTAGTGGTGCTTCAATTTCTTACATGAAGCTGTCTACCCTACATGATGTCGCACCTTCGACATCATTCCTGCCGAAACACACCACGGCAACTGCTGCGAACGGAACAACAATTCACCTCATGGCAGCAGTGAAAATACCGATAACGATCGGCCGATACACCATTTCCCATCAACTGTGGATCGCTTCGGACTCGGACTGCCCGGCACAAGTGCTACTCGGATCAGACTTCATACAACAACTCAACAAAACGGGCTTACCGATTTCCTTGGATCTCCACAAGCACGTAATCGCTATCGGAGAAGACCACCACAACCTCGTCCAAGTAAATCATGTCACCATACGCGCGGAAGCACCATTGCACGTCATGACCGAAGGCACGGTCACGCTTCCCCGAAGAACAACTTCCATCGTTCGCACCAAAATACTCGGATCTCTGCCAAGCGAGACCATGGATGTCTTAATAGAGGACAACCAGCGCTGGTCAGACGACCTCTATGTCGTTGGACGTGCTCTCGTTTCGCTTAATACGGATGGCACATCCTTCATCAATATCATGAACCCGTCAAACACCGACATTCAGCTGAAGGACAAGACCAAGATAGCATGGGCTACACCCATAGTCTATCCCGACGTCCAAATTTTAGCAGTACACCATGGACCAGCGGCATCGAACGACGGAATGCTCGTCAACGAGATTCCCCCTGAAGCAGATTGGGAAACCAAGCTACCACATTTCCCCACAACACCACCTCCCAACTACGATGTTAGTGATGATATCGACCTATCCTGTTCCGCACTCAGCGATGAGCATAAGGAACAACTTCGGATTATACTTCGACATCACGCCGAAGCGTTCGTTGGACCAGATGGACATTTGGGCCACTATAACGGAGACATCAGACATCGCATCGATCTTATCGACAATGCGCCAATACCATCCAGAAAAGTCTATCGTGTGCCTTTGGAAAAGCGCAAGGAAATCGAGAAGCAGATCACTCAGATGCTAAGTGACAGCATAATACGAGAATCATCATCCGCATACTGCGCACCAATCGTTTTAGTAAAGAAACGAGAAGCCAACACATGGCGCTTCACCATAGATTTCCGCGGACTAAACGCCATCACAAAGCCACAACAATCCATTCTTCCCAACATCCAGGACATCATTGATCTGTGTGCAAACCAATGCCTTTACACTTCGCTCGATTTCCAACAAGGATTTCACCAGATCCCTCTCGAAGAATCACATTGCGAACGCACAGCATTTGCATGTTTCCTCGGAGCATTCGAGTACATCCGCATGCCAATGGGATTGAAAGGTGCTCCAGCGACATTCCAAAGAATTATGGACGACTTCAAGAAACATTTGAGAGCACGAGTCTTCATTTACATCGACGACCTTATCATCACCTCTGAAACTGCAGACGATCATCTTCGCGACATTGACGAGGTACTCGGCAAGATTCGAGACATCGGAATGAAGCTAAAGGGATCCAAATGCGAATTTGCGAGAAAGGAAATCAAGTTCCTTGGTTTTATCCTGAGCAAAGACGGGATTCGTCCCAATCCGGAGAAAACAAGAGCAATCGACGCATTCCCGACCCCTCGAACGACCACCGACATTAAAGCCTTCATCGGTATGTGCTCATTCTTTCGACGATTCATCCACAATTTCGCATCAATAGCAGCGCCCTTGACAGCACTAACCAAGAAGGACACACCGTTCGAATGGACAAGGGATTGCGAAGAAGCAATGAACACCCTGAAGAAAGCTCTTACTTCGGCTCCCATACTAAGCGCACCACGCCTAGGACGACCATTCATCATAGAAACGGATAGCTCAGGAAAAGGAGCGGCCGCCGTGTTGAAACAAGACCAAGACGGACAGGAAAAAGTCATCGCATACGCAAGCAGGACTCTCAGCAAACATGAAAGCCGCTATCCTGCCATCGAATTGGAAGCCCTAGGATTGGTATTCGCCGTTGAAAAGTTTCGACCATATATCGACGGCGCAAAGACCACCATCGTCACGGATCATGCCCCGCTGAAAGCGTTGTTGCATCGAAAAGACCTCACAGGTAGACTTGCGAAATACCAAATCGTTCTTCAAGAGTTCGATGTCGACATCGTTTATCGGCCAGGTAGAAAGAACGTCGTCTGTGACACACTATCTCGTTACTCACCAACTGTCAACGCTGTATTCGCAAATATCGATACCTTTAAAATGGGAAAGCTACGAGACGAGCAGGACAAATGTGCTTGGATACTCCAGCTGAAGGATTCCCTACGGAAGCAGCTAGGTGACGACCGCACGATCGACTATATTTTATTGGATGACATCTTGTATAAAATCCCCACTCGACTACACCAGGATCCGCAGATAGTCATACCGGAAGACTCGCAGCTGAAGGAAATACTCATCTCCATGGCCCACGAGTCTACAACGGGAACCTCTCACCAGGGAGTAAACAAAACGCACGCCCTGATCGAAAAGTCTGCTATATGGAACAACATGAAACGCGATATACACAGCTTTATCTCCCGATGCGAGCAGTGTCAAAAGAGAAAAGATCCTAGCGCATATAGGAATTCAGAACCACTCATGCCTCTGGAAACACCAACTCGCCCATGGCAGAGGGTTCATTCCGACGTCATCGGACCATTACCACTCACGCTGCAAGGAAGCAAGTTCATCATCGTATTCGTGAATGCTTTCTCTAAATTCATCATCGCTGAACCTCTGTCGGACCAGAAAGCGCTCACGACAGCCGAAATATTCACTAAGCGTTTCATATCTCGATTCGTACTACCAGAAACACTGGTTACCGACCAAGGAACCAACTACGCAAGCGATGTATTCCGAAATCTACTACAACAATTTGGAATCACGCACCGCATGAGCACGCCATACCACCATCAAAGCAACGGTCAGGTGGAAAGAGCTAATCGTACGCTGCAGGAACTCGTCTCAATCGCTACTGTGCAACATCAAGATACTTGGGACGAGGTACTCCACTTGATCACCCACTCGTACAACTGCACGGAAAACGCCTCTACAAAATTCTCGCCCTATTTCCTGATCCATGGACGAGAGCCTAATAACATATTCCACCTCGCAATGCGACTACCGCGTAAACAATTCGTTAACGAAGAGGACTACGTCAGCCAGCTCACAGGAACGCTTCAAAGTGTTTGGAAGGAAGTAAGCGAAAACATCACACACGCGCAACAGCAGCAGAAACACCACTACGACCTGCGGAAACGGACCACCAGAAAATCATACGAGATCGGAGACAAGATCCTCATCCGGAGGGAAAGCGTCAACAAATTCTCGACGAGATTCGACGGACCCTATTCAGTCACTCGCATGGAATACCCCAACGTAGTAATCAAGGACGGACGCCGGGAACGAACCATCCACATCAACAGGACCAAGGCCTACAACGCGACTTCGAACGACAACCAGCAGGAACCACAAGACAAGTGATCAACACTAACTTTTATTCTCATTCTTACTAACCCTATTCTTGACCTTTTTTGATATATATCCTTCTATAGCCTATTTTCTCCTTAAATGTAACAATAGAATTTGCTGTTGTAACTTTATCTTACCCTTGTGCTTTTTAGTCTTGTTTACTGCAATCTTTTGTTTTCTCATGGGCGTTCTCCTCGAGCATGACTTATCTATGCCTCTTCAATTTCTCCTCCTCTAAACATGTAGTTTATCAACATCCTATATCTCGAACGAACGATATCAAACCTCTACGACGTAGCAATTATTGAGGAGCGATTGCACGAACACCTGCCGGCCCCAGCCTAATATCGCGTGCCACGACAACGAGCTGAACCACGACATCAAGAGCGACAAGGACAAGGCCATGCCGTGAAGCCGATAAGAGAAAGAGAGCGGAAATCCACCTCACCAAGGCCGATACCGACGAACAACAACTCCCTCACGAACGGGCCCAATGAACCTCCACGCGAGCCCAATCAACAGCAGCTGCCGAATCGTCCCTGGCATATCCCTCCAACCCGGAATCGTTGCGCTACACTCCACGGAAACGGCACCAGCTGATGCAGACCGACCGACTAATGGACAACACAATAAGACAAACGCTGCCCTCCATCCTATAGCTTCATCGGAGGCACCGGACAATCAGCGAGTGACGTACTCCGGATAGCTGATAAGCAAGCCAAGATAAGTTCCGGGACGGAACTTCTTGGAAGGGATGCATGTAAGGACACAGAAAGTGCACCAGAGAACAGCCGCCGCTCACTTGCCTCAAGTAACCATCAATCAACGAAGCTAAAAGGACACCAAGAACCAACTGACGTCCACTCGCCGAAAACAACAGTTAATCAGAAGAGTTCAAGTGATGACTGTGCAGCCGCTCCCAAATACAAAGGACAAGTGAACCGGGAAACCAGAACGCCAAAGGACGATTTATGACACAGCAGCTTACAACAGCTGACCGCGGACTTCGGAGAAGATCATAGGAAAGCAAGAGAAGGAGTCCGGGCAACTGTTAAGTCCAGCGCTCCCGAAACCGAATAAAAGGAGCGCTCAAAACACCAGAGGGCAGAGGATCGCCGCCACCGAGGTGAGGCCACTGGCCTCCACCTTCTCCTTCCAATCATCTCTCTCTTTTCTCTCATCCTTGTTCACGATTATGCTCTCTTTTCTTCCCCGTCAAACGTGAAACCTTGCTTTTCTTCCTCTTCTTCACCAATCTTCCCCTTCTCCTCCTACGAAATTCTTTATTCCCATTCACGTACCTTTACTCTTAATGTCCTTCCTCCCGGCCACGTGTGCTATTTGCTCTCCATAAATCCACATAGTAGTGTAGTAGTCCGATAATAAATTCTTAGTAGAATACGAGTCTTCCTCTAGTCAAACTTGTTCTTAGGAGTGTCGTCTGGTCGCGCCAGATCTCTGGCTCCTTCCGTTGAGTCCGCATGTCGGATATCGTCATCGAGTCTTCGTTAAGGGGTTGTCTCCAGGGCCTTGAAATCGAGGGAAGTATCCCCAATCAAGCCTCCTGGGACAACTTCCTTACATAAGCATGTGTACTCCAATCAAGCACAGCAGCACAGAACGGGCTCATTTTCTCGACCCCGAAAGTGCCCTATTTCTGCAGTGATGGGAAGACAATTACGGGGAGGCTGCCAAAATCTCAGCGCCTAACCAGGCTGCGCAAATTGAGAGCGACTAGGATGAGGATTCGTATTCCCCCTGCGCTCGCATCGGAAGCATCCGTCGAGTATCTGACGATGCAAGCAGGGTAGATCAAGTACGACATCATCGGTCTGACCGAACAAGAAGACACAACCCCTACCTACGATTACGGAGAAAAACTGATGCGAAAGCAGCGGTTGATAGATTTTGCAGTTAATAGCTGTCTGGGCTACCGAAGGCCGGCCGATTTGGCTGTTGAAGCCTGTTCGACTGCAACGCTGAATGTGGGAACGCTGACCGGAAAATCGAGGGACATTTTGCCGATCTGGTGAAGAACAAAAAGATGGAAGTCCTGTGTCTGCAGGAAACGGGATTAAAAGGGACGAAGGCCAGAGAGATGGAAAAGTTGTCAAGCTGTTTAGCAATGAAGAGAACACCAATAGGAACGAAGTCGGAATAACTGCGCAGAGTATTTGAATGATTCGGTAGCTGACGTCCAAAGGATAAACGACCGCACCATGTCACTGCGGGTGGATACGAAGTAGGGTTACTGGACCATCATGTCCGTATACGCTCCGTAGACCGGACGTTTCGAGCACTACAACGACGACTTCTACCTCTGCTTGAGGAGGAGGTCATAAGGTCCGCACCAGAAAGGCGACTATTTCCCTAAGGAAGAACGAATATGGAGTGGAAGAAGAGGGGTGAAATGGGTTCAAGAAGATAAGGGGATCTGTTTGATAAACCCAGACAGAGAAATACTTCTTGACCTGGCTGTCATCTTCTTTACGAAGAGGGAGAGCCAGAATATGACCTACGCTAGCGGACCGCCCTGGAAACGCTTCGGGATGAGAAGGCCTCTCCGAAAGAACGCGTCACTGCATTCCAGATCCAACTGTCTCGTGAACGAGGCCAGTTGGAACAGGGTGATCTTCTTCAGGCTTCAGGCGTGAATGGAGGTGAGTGACTCAAACGATCCTGCCATGTACGAAAGAGTCCCTCAGTGAAACAAAGGGAGGAACCAGAGATTCCTCCTATTTTTCCCTCGTGACTAATTTATGACTCATCGCTTACCGGATTATTATGTAGTATGATGTTTAAGAGAGAATGAGGAGATATGCAGTAAGGAAGAAACGGCGTTGACGAAAACTATGGAATTCTCATGGGCAAATTCTGATGAACAAATGCACGAAGGTCTGAAATTACAACTCCCTTGATGAGGCTGGAAGCAAGTAATCCAAGAATTCGAGTTTACAAGTTCAGGGGCCGGATTCATGAACGCGGCCGGAGGTAAATTCTACCCCCACTTACCTCGACGGCCATTTACCCGCCACTTTCCCCGAACTTACCCCCGTTTTCTGATTCATGACGGCCGAGGCGAGGATTTTGCTCCGCGGCCAATTTCTGACCCAGTGCATGCCTCCGCTGGCCACGGGCCAGCGGAGGCATGCACTGGGTCAGAAATTGGCCGCGGAGCAAAACCCTCGCCTTGAAGGTAAATGTTCCCCGACGAGCCGACGGGGTAGTATTTACCTCGACACTTACCCCCGATTTTCCCCGCCGCGCGTTCATGAATCGCGCGTAAGTGGGGGGTGGGGGTAAATCTTACACTTACCCGCCGGTAAATCGTTCATGAATCCGGCCCCAGGAGGCAGCTAAGATTCTACTAGCATAGAGTCACTATTAGCTTTGACCATGGTAGGCAGGCCTGCGTAGATTTAGTAGCGACCTTAAGAGCACATCTGTTCCCATGCTCTTCAAACCACCAAACATTTCAATTCTCCAGGCTTCTTGAGAGGAGCTTTAGCTTCTTCTGGATTACCTCTTTCAAATGCCGACGAGGGACGGTTCAACGATCTTCATGGCTTTGGTTGCAACGCTGTTCCTTCGGCGGCCTTAGTAACGTCTTGTGAGATAATATCTTTCTGGCTGTTTTTGTGCTGAAGAGGGATCGAAAACGTCATCTTGGCAGGTTGTCATGCACAAACAATGTTGCAGCTGCATGCTGGGAACACATAACTACCCCCTCCTGTGACGAAGCGGATCATTAGTAGAGATACTGCATTGTTGTCCATTGAGTTGCTGCTCACATAATTAGTTTTCATTCAACAAGAAATGTTGATAGGCACCTGTTACGTGATCTTTTTTTAAGTTCCATCTGTCGTAGTCTCTACCAAATTCGATTAGACGTCGTTGTTCTTGTCGAACTGTTCTCGATACGGAACGACTCCAGCAGTCCCTCGAGATCTGCTGTTTGTGCGTTACGCTCCTAACAAAGCTCCCTTTGGGAAGCGTAGGCATTCATATCTGGCATGAAAGGTAGTTCAGTACACATTCAGCTTAACGGACAAATCGGTTCCGGCCTTGTCTGGAGATATCTCTCAGTAAAACTTGAACTGCCCATTAAGCACTCGTCTGTGCCACGAAAGACTCCTTTTTTGCTTGATGAAACACTGAATGAGTTTTTGAATTCCTTCTACAAATTTCTTATTCACTGCTCGTTTTGATCAGAATTGTGCGTCCATAGTGTCCACGATGAGGCACTGGCCGTCAAGTGAACCGCGGATCAGGCCCTGCCCAGGGCACAAAGCCTTCCATGCCCGGGTGTCGGCAAATTGGTCAGTCTTCTTTATGTAGGATAAGAATGCAACATCAACATTTCCATTGGCTGCCCGCACATGTCAATGTGTAGGCTATATATGCATCTAAATTGCTCATAATCCATGGAACTAGACTATGCGGCGCATTTTTGAAGATATTGACTGTCGCGGCCCTTCATCCATTCATGTTTTTTTTTTTCAGTGTCTATGCCATCCATTAATTTGGGATGTGGGGCACAAAGAAATACTTGATAAGCTCTAAACGCGTCCGAATGCTGTTTCCTCTCTTACAATTTTTTTTTCGAACGCTTTAAAACGTTAACTCCTTCCGATCGCTCTCCGTCGGATTCTTCGCACATACCTCCTTACTGTAACTGGAGTTGGTCACATCACTGAGAATGAACACAGAGAATCATACACATCGAAACTACCTCACCTTCTACAACCTGAGACCCAAAACACCTTTTACGTGAAGAGAGACAACCATAGGTCATTTATCCAAATGCTCGTAGCTTGATTCGTTCGAAGTCTAAACTTCGTATATTTTAAGCCTCTAAAATACGTTTTGCAGCTTCTAGTGTGGCGTCTTTCAGCTGCGCCGCATTTTTCGTTTCCTTGAAGAGTGTATTATATTTTCCCACGATGATGAGACATCAGCTGTGAATTCCTTGGCTAGCGTTGAAGCACTAGGTTATATTGAGTCATAACGGCATCTGCTAAGCATTAGAAAAGATAGAGCGGTCAATCGATGTTAAGCGGGGGACCAAATTCTGTTCTCCTCCAACAACTCGATGAACCACTTTACCTTTTAGGTTGACCGAGTTATTAATTATTTACTGCTGATCATCAAGCAAAAAAAAACCCAGGAGTAATCGAGGTGAACCTTTGCTATAAACACAGCTGTAATAGAATGCGCCTACTGGTCATGTCTGCGTATCCAATTCGATCTGTTTCAACCGGTCAGAACCAACGGAGAATTTTTTATACAGATCCTCATGTGCGTTGAACTACATTTCATTGCATGATGATAGCCGCTCATCTTTCCATGCAGTGGAATTCCCATAAAGAAAGTGGGGATATATACAACGCATCGCTATCCAAGCAATCCAACCCTCACTGTCTAATATTGCTACTGCATCCTGCTAGTCTGACAGTGATTTTCGTCAATTCTCTACGCACCTTGTTAAAAAATCTGCACATAGCGCTATAGGAACTATTATATTTCGAGTGTATGAAAAAGTAAATAAATAAATATCAGAAAGTCATGGATTACACGACGATTGGCGAAATTTCTCGCATCCACTGTATGTTTCAACGTGTTCTCAGAAATACAGTGTCATGTCATGTCAGAATGTCAATGTCAGAATGTCGGAGATACATGCTAGAAAACAGAGAAAAAATCATGGATATTAGTGATCGCGGAATTCACGGTCCTCTTGTATGATTGCTTAGGAGCGTGCTAGTGTAGCTGGAAGTGGCGCCAACCTCCTCGTAGGAGCAGTTTGCATGGCACATGATAAAAAGAATTGGCGAACGCCATCCTTTATCCTTTTAAACATAACATGCTTCAATTTTGAGGCTGCCCATTCCACAAACATCCGTTTTACTCCAAAATAATGTGGAAACACTTTTCTGAATCCATCTCCATGTCAGGTCTATGGTTTTAAGCAATTTCGGTGAACAAAGTTATCTATTGAGTGTGTTAATGTAATGCTTTTGTGTCGAACAAGGTTGTGGCTGGATCAAGCTTATTGAGCGGTCTAACGTTTCAACCCTTTCGTTGTCTTCAGAGGCCTAAAAGTGGTTCAAGACCTTGTACTTGTCACGTACCCGACCAAGCGCCTCGTCTCCCTGTCTTTCAGGCATCGATCTAACTAATCGTAAGTATGAAACAAAAAATCCCCATGCATGAAGAAAGAATTCGTCCACTGACGCATCGTTTGCATATCATCAAATAAAATGAAATAGCATTTTTGAAGACTAAGACGTGAAAGACCGTGCATCTTTCATTTGCAAGATCTCATGTAAATAATGGTAATACTAGCAGCCTGGGAAACATTGCGACATTTTGGCCTATGTACAATACTCTGTATGTGCGCGACAAAATTACCCGTGCACTGAAAATTCAATGACATTTTGAAATCGAACTTCGCAGATCAATTCTAACTATCAAAATTATCTACAACAAACATGAAAATTCAAAGCATTTTAGCAGTTTTCGAAATGATCGCCTTCAGCCTCCACAAGTCTTTCAGACGTTCGACAAAGGCTTCCCATGTGGCACGTAGGTACGGTTCATCAATTTCGTCCCAGGTTTTCAAAAGCGCTTCTTCAAGAGAGTCCAAATTTGGGTGCCTGGTAGAGCAGGCTTTTTTCTCTACGACGACCCACACAGAATAATCCATTGGGTTAAGGTCCGGAGAGCTGGAGGGCCATTCTTCGTGTGTGATGAAGTCAGGCAACTGCTCAGCGCACCATTCCTGGACCACCTTCGCTTTGTGTGCTGGAGCAGAATCTTGTTGAAAGCACCAGTAGGCTTCTCCGAAGTGGGAATCGGCCCACGACTTGAGATCTCTTTTCAGGATATCCTTGTAAATCGCTGAGTTGATTTTCACGCTAGCTTCGACGAAAAGAAGTGGAGTTTTTTCTGAAGATGTGATTCCTCCCCAAACCACTAATGGAGTGAGGCTGTTTCGCACTTTCCTGAAGTCGTCCTTTGGCAGTAGAAGCCGAGTCCCCAATAATCCACTAATTTTGGGAGTTGAAGGTTGGATTCAACGTGAAAATCTTTTCATCGCTAAGGACGATGCTTCGAGCGCGTGCCACCGTGAATCGCTGCGGCAGCCTTTTACATTCTTCAGATCTCCTATTCTTCATAGTGTCCGTCAAGAGTTGTCATTTCTGCAGACGATAAGGGAAGTTCTTAAGCTTTCCATGACTATCCTCCTTATTGAACCTTTGCTTATTCCTACGTCTTTTGCTATCTGGCGCATCGATCTCCTGGCGTTTCGCCGGATTTTTTCTCTCACGAGTTTCACATTTTCCGGTTGGTAGCTGTCGTAGGACGTCCTCTTCCTTTTCTATCCTCTTTGGCCTTCAATTTCTTGTAGCGTTTTACTGTATCCTGAACCGTTCTTCGGGGCACGGAAAGGATGTCCACAATATCTCTCGTTTGCCTGCCGGCCTGATGAACTTCAATAATAGCTTTTCATATTCTGGTACGCCTAACCATTTTGTAGTCAAGTACGTATGAGTTCCACAATGTTCAGTCAACACATATTAGGGAGATAAAGAGAAAAATTTCTAAGAAATTTTAAAAATTATAAAATGTTTAGGTGCACAGGTAATTTTGCCGCACCCTGTATGCGCTGCACGAGCCCACAATGAAGTCGTCATAATGTTTCCACATTCCCGCTCTTCAAAACTATAGGTTTTCGCTTCAGCCGTAAGAATATTGCCGCAGATAGTAGATTTTCAGGAATCCTCTCCACATACACACCGTTTCTCTATAAAATTGATGCTGCTCAAATTGAACAAGTCTCTAGTAGTCTTGAACCACTTTTCAAGGCAAAACGAACATTTTGCGTTATGATATGTGCAAAAAGACACGTTCTAAAGAACTTATCTTGGAGCAATCCCAGTTTAAAATTATTAGGTTGGAAAAAAGTCTTTTCATTTTTTTCAAAGATTTATTACTTCACAACTACAAGGTCAAATCAACTGAGATAAACTCCATTTTGTTACACTACACTTCTCCAAAGACTGGGTAATTTTCCAATTCTTCTCGCTTAAAAGACTGCAGTTCTGGAGTCGAACCATTGCTGAATCCAATTTTTGACGTCTTCATCCTCTTCAAAATATTTCTTTCCAATTTCTTGCTTGAGAGCACGGAAGAAATGGCATTCGGTAAGGGCGAGTTCAGGGCTATACGGTGGATGTGGCATACCTCCCAGCAAAGCTCCTTTATTGTTTTTCTTGTGAGTCTTGCAACATGTGGCTTTGCATCGTCATGCAGGATCATCACCTTTGACGTTTCCGGCCTGTTTTCTTGGAGAGTTGCGACGACTTTGTGGAGTTGGCCGCAGTATGTGACAGCAGTAAGTGTCTCTCCACTTCTGAGAGTTTTCCAGTAAATCACTCCTCTGACATCCGACCAAACAGTCATGAGAGTCTTCCTTTCGTGAACATTGGGCTTGAGATCAGACTTAGGGCTCTCTCCCTTTTGTACCCATTGCCTTTTACTCGGAAGTTGGCACACAGAACCCAGGACTCTTCGCCTGTCACAATCCGCGGAAGAAACGATTTTCTTCCTTATCTGGATAGAAGAGAAGCAGCGATGGAGAGCCGTCGACCTTTCTGAGTGTCTGACAGGGCATGTGGAATCCAAGCTCCAAATTTCCATGAAAGCCAAGATTCTTCAGATGGATTCCCACTATCCTATGAGACACTTCGAGCTTCTCTGCCAGTTGACGTGTCGTCTGCCTACTATCGGTACGAAGAAGAAGGAGTAGTTTAGTGCCGTCCAATTCAGTTGGCCCTCCTGACCTTCTTTGTCTTCGAGTGAATAATCTCCCTTTAAAGACTTTCCGAACCACTCGTAACAGGCGCGATGAGTAGTAGATCCCAAGCCATATATATGGTTAATTTGGTCTGCTGCCCGACGTGCTGTGGATTCTTTAATGAATTCATGAAGAATGCCGTGCTGAAAACGGCCATGAGGTAGATCTGGCATTGAGTTCGGAAGATTGGATGGATAACGAATTACAAGAAGAGTCTTAACCTGTGTCCGCGTGCGAACGGTAGACAAGTGTGATAGGATTACGAAATCAGCAATCAACGTTGGCTAGTGCGTTTACAAGGGGAAGGGTAAAAAAAAATTTCAAAGTGTGAAGAGACTTTTTTCCAACCTAATAATTTATGTTAAAATTTTGCCTTGCAGGGTGTCTCAAGAAAAAAATCGCTACGCCATTTGAACGGACAGAGAATTCGTTAACACTGTGCTTAAGCAGTACTTCTAGATTTTTTCCGAGAGGTTGGAAAGCATGTAGTGTGATGAAGAGAGAGTGTGCCATGCAATTATCCTATGCCCCGCGTTGAATTTGTAATATAGATTGTGTGAATGTTCTTAACAAGCTACCCTAGAAAAAATACAATCAGTCAAAATCACAATATAAAAAAAATGTGTCGCTAATTTCCACTGTGCAGCTTCAGGTAAACATCCATTACTTTCAATCAAATAAATATTCTAGACGGAATGCTTATTTGATCCACTACGCAAGCCCTTCATACGGAGAGTCTTTAGTGCTGCACAGTTGTTGCTGCCACGTGGGCCGGAATTCGATGTTCAATCGAAAAGTGTGGTCATTCTTCTAAAGAAAATGTATAGTAGTTTTTAAGTAAAAATTCTCCTAAACAAGAGACTACTTTACCTTTGTTAAGATGTGTCTGTGTTAACCTCAAACACATTTGTTTATTCCTAATGCAAGTCGCATAGGCAGTTTTCTTTTTGTATGCATTCTCCAATTCTTTTCTAGGGACAAGTTCAATCTGCCATTACGAAATCCCCCGAAACAGTTCAGATTACGAATTAGCCAAGGTTTTTCCTCTGAACTTAGCATGCACGAAATCGTCATCTGCTTGCTCACAACGGGCTTAGCGCTGCTGTACTACTGCAATAACCTAATCGAGCATTAAAGGATGCCTAATTTTCGACGCATTTCGCTTTACTCTTCTTGCAAAACAATTCATAAGATGAAAGATGACTGATACGGGGTGTCGCTTATGTAGATGTCAGAGAATTATGCAAATAAGTGTCGAGAATATGTGTTGAGAGTACGCCCTCATTAAATATAATAAGCCTAGTGAGTTTACGTATGTATGGTCATTAAATCAAAGGCCTAGTGGCTTTAGGCATACATCTTTATTG
>OX377203.1:53329850-53561992 GCA_947396885.1 Heligmosomoides polygyrus polygyrus | reverse complement strand
CTGGGCTCAGCGCGAAGCGGCGGCTGTCGCTGCGCGAGTCGACGGTATTGTCTCCGCAGTCTGTCCCGCGTCTTTGTCCGCGCTGCTTTCGTTCCTCTCCTCTGTGATGACGCCTAAACGTCTTTGAACTCCTCCAAATGTTTGCGTTTTTCTGTAGGTGTACATGGGTTTTCATCATCAAGAAGTGTGGGGGTCGGCGGGAACAGGAGGAATTGTAAGTCACTCTTCCTCGTATGTGTTGTGGCCTGACGTTGGATTCAGAAAACAGAACGACACAGTTTGTTGGACACGCCTCTTCTGTATGCAGAGGAGGGTCACTTAGGGTTACTGCCTCGAGCGGAACGGTCTGCACACCAGCGTGGCAGGAACGCCCTTACTAGGGAAGGGTTTCGACCTCCCATGAAACTTCAAGTTGAGACCAGGATAGTTAGAAAGGGCTCGGAATGCTGATTACGAATATGGGTGTCAAAGTTGCTAAATGAATCGCTCGAGTGAGTTATGGTCTGCCGAAATCGAGTGGCCTCACCAGAGGCTGGCCGTGCGACACAGCTGGCGCGAGAGTAATGAGTCATTAGCGATGTTCCTCAGGGTGGTGTTTTGTCCACAATCCTCTTTTCCATATGCCTCTGAAATTCCACCCTTGGTTAATCAGCTTGGTGTTTCGTGTAAAATGTTCGCTGACGAAATAAAAATTTATAAGAATATTGCTATTCAAGAAGACCACCTTTCTCTCCAATCAGTAGTAAATGTAATTGCGAATTGGTCATCAAATTGGGAACTTCCACTATCTCCACAAAAGTCACAAGTACTCTACTACCTAGGACAGCAGGTAGGTAGATATCCTTACTACCTTGACGAGATGCAAATTACCAGTACAATTGCCCTGCGTGATTTGGGTTTATGTTGGACACTCAACTTTCGTTCAAGGAGCATATTGAAATAATATCGAAGAAAGCTGAACGAATTGTGCACAGCCTCTTCAAATGTTTGTGAACAAATTCAATACAACACCTGTTAACTGCTTATAAGTCGTATGTTAGACCTATTCTAGAATATGGCACCACAATTTTCAGTCCGAGATATAAGCGAGAAATTGCGAGGCTAGAATCTGTGCAAAACAGCTTCACAAGAAAGCTCTGGATACGAGAACATGGGTATGATTACAACACCATCCCCTCACCGGCTTCACGAAACAGATTCTTCAATCTACATACCCTTGAACGTCGTAGGAGAAGAAATGATTTAGTTACGTCACATAAGATGATAAACGGTTTTTCTCGTATTCCCCTTCAGGAGTTCTATACCTTTTCTTCATCGAACACAAGGGATGGCCAGTGGAAGATCCAGTTTCTCAGAGCAAAAGCAGTATACGGTCTCAATTTTTCATTTGCCGTGCTGGCTCTGAATTTTTGAAGTTATCTAAAAAAAACACACCTTACCCAATTCCTTAAGGCAATATAAAAAACTTCTTGACTGATATCTTCAGGATGCAGCTTAGTAGTTTTAATATTTACTAGGTCGGTTCTTGTTGCTTTTCCTGTTTACAATGACCTTGACGTGTGTTTATAATAACATTTGTTCTGTTTTTCTTGTGCATGGTTATCCATGTAGTGATAAATAAATAAATAAATAAATAAATAAATAAATAAATAAATAAGGGCTCCGTAAGTTGGAACCCCCAGCTGCTACGCTGGCGCAGGGGTAGTGCTTCTGCTTGTCATATGCGACGTCGTCGGCTTCGTTCCCATTACTACCGGTATTTTTTGCAAATCATAATTTATCTCCCTTTTATTTTGAATTATGATGGTGTATGATAAAATAGCCGGGAAAACTACCATGCACGTATGTAAAAATGCTTGAAGGCAAAAAGCTGCTGCGGTAACATTGTTATTGACTACTTTGGATTAGATGTGCCTACTGATGATGAGTGCGATAGGGATCATTTGAAGAAAACTCGAGTACCACACACGAGAAACTTATTCACGTTGACACCACAACCGTAACTATCGACGAGGTATGCTCGTCTGTTTCATAGCATTTTCAGTTCACACATTTTTTGCTTTGTTTCACGAATGCCAAGGTTGTTAGAAACACCTCTACTTATTCAATATATGATTTGGAGTCTGTTTGTGCAACATAATGCGTACAAATGTCACCATAGCAGTTTTTTGCCTTAAAGCATTTTTACAAACATGTATGGTAGTTTTCCCGAATATTTAATCAAACACGTGTCATAATTCGGAATAAAACGTGATTTCGAAGATAAATCATGAATTGCAAAAAAAGCGACAATGGGGACCAAACCAACGGCGTTGCACCCGACGAGCAGGAGCACAACTCCTGCGCCACCGCCGCTGCTGGCCGGTCCCTTCTTACGATGCCCGATGACTCACCACTCTCGCGTCAGCCTGTGGTGAGGCCATCCGATTTCGGCAGCCCATAACTCGCTCAGAAGTTTCATTTTGCAATTTTGACACCCATACTTGTAATCAGCATTCCGAGCTCTTTTTAACGATCCTGGTCTCAACTTGAAGTTCCATGGGAGGTCGAAACCCTCCCCTAGCTAGAGCTCTGTGGGCAGCACGAATTTATGCCCGTACCTAGTGGAACGGACACTGTCAGCACTTCTTGAAATTACGCCTAATTTTCTAAGCTTCGAAGTCATTCCTTCAACCTTCCTGCTGTTCAGCAAGAATATGTGGGCATTGCAGAGAACGATTCCATTCAATATGTAACACATTTTCAGGAAGCTTCATGAAGTTTTCCCTGAATTCCGCTCAAGAGCAGGAAAAATCAATGATAAGGGTGGATTCTTTCTGCCCGGCATTGTATTATTTATTTATTTATTTATTTATTTATTTATTTATTTATTTATTTGATCAACATAAACAATGGCACACACATAGGTAAACAGGGAGGGGGAATTCAGATAATGGTTGGCACTTTGCAAAAAGCATAAAGAAGCTGAGGAAATTTAGAGAAAAAAGGGATGGAACGGACAGAGAAATACACCTGGCCGCTGCGACATTGCACACAGGAGTGAGTCGTGACAAAACACGTGTGAGCTTGAGTGGAACACTTAGAGATGTCATGACGGAGGTGCGCTGACCATGGGTATGTACGTTAGCAGATGCTTCACGATACTACCACTAGTAGATGCACAATTAACTTTGGGGCGGCCCTGTATCTCAAAGGCTTCCTTAAACTGACACGCACCGCGACGACTGCCTTGGGAGGTCGCGAGGATCTATTAGTATTCTGCTAAACACCCACAAATAGTGTAATGGAGCGAATAAACACGTGTTAAAATAGCCGTTTTCTATTGACAATCGTGGAGCACACGCAGCGCACGAGGCTAGCCAGTAAAGTGATCGGGAAGGTGACTTTTATAAAAACAGAGGAGTTTTGGGATCGGAATACATTGTCTATTTCCAGAGGATGAACGGCGTCTGAACGTCTCGATCGAAAAACAGAACCTTCCTGAAATGCCAAGTATTGCTCAACATAACGTGCATGGCAACGGAGTCATGTAAACCAATTCTCATGAACTACGCGACGACTGATCTTTCTAAGGCCTTTGTCATACCATCGTTCACCCCGAGCGACGCCTAATGACGTGCTCCCACATCGATCGGGCGGCGCGATGGAATCGATATGGGTGCATATCATGGGGCGTCGCTCGGGGTGAGCGATGGTATGTAAAAGGCCTTAGGCCTATGTCATACCATCGCTCTTCGCTAGCGAAGGCAATGGACAACTAACATAATTGGGGAAGGGACGGTATCAGACGTTGTGGAGGGGCAAACGCCTGTAGCAGTTGTCCGATCCACCGCTAGCGAAGCCTCGCTAGCGGGGTGTCATACTTTCGAGCGATACGGCATCGGTAGCGATCGGACAACTGCTACAGACGTTTGCCCCTCCACAACGTCTGATACCGTCCCTTCCCCAATTATGTTAATTGTCCATCACCTTCGCTAGCGAAGAGCGATGGTATGACATAGGCCTTAGGCCCCGTTTATACTTCATCGCGGCGCGACGCGATGGCCAGGCAATGAGGCCAAATTGATCGATCGCGTCGCACAATCAATATGGCCACTATACGTGGCGTCGCGTCGCCCCGCGACGAAGTATAAACAGGGCCTTAGTGTGCGCGCGATGCGCGACGCGATGCATGTGTAGTGGCCAAATTGATCGAGCGACGCGATTATTCGATTCGGCCACTTCACATAGCATCGCGTCGCGCGCCGCGCGCACACTAAACGACTCCTGAGAACTGTCTGTACGTCTATATAAGGGGCTGGAAAGGGCACTCTATACCTTCACCGCTCGTTAGCGTTGCCTGTTCTGGATTCGCCTCACCGAGGACAGCTAGCCGAAGCCATGGATGCAACCACAAGGAGTGGACAACCAGCCCAGCCAGGAACCAGCGCGGACTCGCACCCCAAGGAGACAACACACGGAGAGAATCGCCACCGGTAAGAACAAGAGCTATCTTAGGTGCAATAAAGATTTCGCAGGTCGCTACACCATGCAGGGTCGAACCCTGGTCGCCAGTTTACAGACACCGCACAAAAACGTTGCGCCGTCGCCGACAGTGGCTCGCTACAATGCATGCGTACAATGTGTACGCACATATAACGTATGCGTATAATAGAGCTGCCATTCATAGATAGTGGACCGCTAGCAATCAGATAGGCGAATTTGAAATGCGTGGGATTTTCGATGGATGAATAAGTCAGGACACAAACTATTCCATTCAGCAAACTGCCGCACTAGGAAGGAGCGCTCATAGTTAGCCGTATTAGGTTTATCCGGTCGAATAAGGAAATAGGTGGCCCCTTAGTCTACCAACACTGGCTGCTGGTTCGAAGCATCCAGTGAGGCAAAATTATAGAAATGTGTTAATGGAAAGCAAGGAACTGTTTCATAATTTTGCCTCACTAGATCCACTTTCGATGTTAACTTCTCACGGTACAAAGATTTCTATGCTGCCGAACGACACGTTATTACTCTGCTCGGCAATACTAGACGTTTCTTAGGCCCTTCGGCGACGCGTCGCCGGCTGCGTAGCCGAGAGCTCCGCAGGGGTGTTATACTTCCGTCGCCGACGTCGCCACAGACTCGTCGACGACGTCACCGATGTCGCCACCGACGGGCCGACGACGTCCGTCACCGACGTCGCCGACGTCATCCAATGGTAGCAGAAAATGTGCTCCGATGGAGTGTTTTGGTTGTGGGTTGGTTCTTCGTTCCCGGCACTGCCATCATCACCACCGGACTTCGAATTTCGAAATCGAGAAGTGCAAAAGACAACCGTCTTGCGTACACCGATAGTGCCATTCGCTATAACACTGAGTGTTTGGGAGGGAATGGGAACCTAAACCTTACCTTCCCTTCACTTTTCACCTTTTCTCGCTTTTCGTCCTTCTCACCCGTACTTCTCGCATTTTCTAGGCCTTTTGCTCTCCTGCAGAGCAAGAAACACAAAATAAAACTGTATAAAAAATAAGTAGTGTTTCCTCGCTTTCTGAAATGATACTGCAAACCTCTAAAGAGCTTTTTCGAAATACAATTCATATTAATTAGGAGTTAAATTTTCCTTTGAATTTCGAAAATTCCGCGTAAATTTAATTTAAATGCGATAAACAAAAAAGGCCTTTGCTAAACTCCACTAAAGAAATTTAACGAAAATGCTGGTAAAATCGTTAAATTGGTTAATCTAATAGTCAAATCAGACTTCAGATCACACTTATCCATCCTTCTTAAAGCAAATGTGGTTAGTAAGAGAAAATTCGCCAGATTAACAATGGTCGAGCAGGCTACCGTTCATACAAAACAAAAATCATCATCAAGTCTCGAAACGTATTAAGAAAAGCACACAATTTAAGCAAATTCGAGGCAGATGTGATCACCTAGCGTTTCTATCCGCAGTCTGGTTACCAAATGATGACATTGAAAACGCGCTGCGATGCTAAAAATGTGTTCTGATGCACTCCTGTTGACGACGTCGCCGACGTCGCCACAGAATCTATCGACGACGTCACAAGCGAAGTTGGCGTCGCCGACGTCGGTGACAGACCGCCGGTGACGTGTCGCAGCGTCGTCGAAGCATAACATAGCCTTAGGCGCGCAAAAGTCAACAAAGAATGCGGGAAATGAGAAGCAAATTGTGGTCGCTACCAGTTAGCATGGGCGGAAGGAATGGCCACTGTACGTTAAATGATTTATCCTTATCCAGAATTTCCGCCAAGTCTGTCATGGTTCGGAGTCCCAAAATTCTTTTCAGGAATGACTTTGTTTGACTTTTCATTTCGCGATTACGATGAGGCGTTTGCTTTATTCAGCACCGACCGTCACTAAATATTTCTTGCACAAGTTCTTGCACTCGAAAATCAATTTTCCTAACATCGACATTGGCCTGTGCAAAGAAGTAGCTCCTCCACTTGCCTTTTCACGCCACCACGGAGGCACATGGCATCAGAGCACCCCTAGTGGATTCGACCTTGTGAAGCACCTGCAATCGCTGCCGGTTGATCTTGCGACGATGCTAAGGGCCGACATGCAGCTCGTGGCCAGGCTCTGCCTCTCAGTGGAGCGGTTCAGCGGTCACCTTCCGAGCAGGCAGGCGAGTTGAAGCTGACCGCATTTTTATGTCAACAATGGGAATCTCTGGGCGAGCTGCTCGTTCAAAGCCGGAATGTTGAAATTCCAACGTATTAGGTTGCCCCATAAGTCTTCGCCGTTTTTTTCAACGATTCACTGCAGATTTCGCCGGCGGTCTCTTGCATAGCGCTGCACAGCTTTTGAAAGAGAATGATTTGCTCTATCAGAATCTGTATTGCATTTCTTTCTTCATCATGAGTTTTGTCAATTTTAAGTCGTTGAAGTGAAAAGTGAAAAAGTGAAAAAGTAGCCATTTGCGCACTTGTTCTCTCCGCTTAGGTTTGTAATTTTTTGCGCATTTTTTATAGCATTTGGAAGACAATGTTCTGTGCTACAAGAATGTGTTGGTCCTATTTTCTCACTTGTCCTTTATTGATTTTTAGGCCATCAAATTGGGACGTACGAAGGAGGATGGTTATTTTTGCCGACAGCTCCTGCTCTGTGGTTGGATTTTTTGGGTTGGTGTTATATGTCGTTCGCAAGAAAATGTCTTGCTCTATAAGAATATATGTCGCGTTTATTGATTTCTATTGAACATCAACAAAATGCCAAAATGAGAAAAATCGTTTTCACCAACAACTCCTTCTCCTTCTTCAGTTGTTGATATTCGACAGAAATCAGCGGGAGCCAATAAACGCGACACAATTTCTTACTGAGCAAGACATCCTCTTCCAGACGACATATAACACCATGCAAAAAAGTTCAACCACAGAACCGGAGTTTTGGTAAAAATTCGGGCGGAAAAGTCGGAATTCCCAATTTGGTGACCTAAAAATCAATAAAGAGGAAGTGAGAAAATAGGACCAACACACAATCTTGTAGTACAGAACATTGTCTTCCAAACGCTATAAAAAACTGTGCAAAAAATTACAAACCTAAGCGGAGAGCAAGTGCGCAAATGGCTACTTTTTCACTTTTCACTTTTCACTTCAACGACCTAAAAATTGACAAAATTCATGATGAAAAAAAATGCAATGCACGTTCTGATAGAGCAAATCATTTTCTTTCGAAAGCTGTGCAGCGCTATGCAAGAGACCGCAGGCGAAATCTGCAGTGAATCGTTGAAAAAAACGGCGGGGACTTATGGGACAACCTAATACAAAGCTTCCTAACTGCTTAGTGCGAGATGAACGAGCGATGGATTCGCGCCACCTCTAAAGGATGCTGAGTTGCTGATTAACTGCTGGCACGCTCTTGAAACCTCTTGGCTTTTACTTTAACCTGATCTCCTGGCTGTTCGTTCTGCTCCATACCTTAAACGATCAAATGAATTCGTAGAGCAACTTTTGCAAGGAACAAGTGCAAAAAGCTGCTCTCGGAATTTATTTGGTCGTTCAAGATATAGAACAGAACCCAACGCGAACCAGCCTCTGCTTCACGAAGCACCAGCGATGAAGCGTCAGTCTCGGCCACCACATAATAGCTGAAATGAGATTAGTTTCACACTAGAAGGGTTCAATGATGTCCACTATAACTTTGCAAGCGTTTAAAGGGGAAAAATCTGGCGTTGAAGAATGGCCGCCTTCATTGAGGTTTCTTTGAGAGGAGTAATTTGGTCAAAAATCGACGTCATGGAGCGGCGTGAAATTCTTCGTGCGAGACTCGGTTGCTTCGCTCGTTGGCTGTGAGCTTCTCTTGGCGAAGGCTTTCGCAAGTATCGGCAAGGACGCGAACAACGCAAATACGCCCAAAACTTGGACGACGCCTGTTATTTGGAGTCGTCATGCCAGCAGGTTTCCCTCGTCGTCTGTCGTCAAGCTCTCTAACTCAGCCAACTATTGCGCCCGGATATCTCGAGGATGTCCATGACTCTTTTTTGATCTTTCCATTTGGGCTTGAGAGCGATGAAGACGTCCATGCAGTAGGGCGACAGTGCCTGAGATCAGGAGCGAGCAGTGGTCGTGGAAACAAAGGCCACCCCAACACAATTCCGAGTGAAGAAGAGGTCGGAGAGCGCAACGAATGAATGTTTGGGCAGGACACGCCTCATGCACGGACTAGCCGACTTCTTCGGTGCTCACCAACCTGACAGAATCGAACTGCTCCCTGGTCCGATTGGCGGGCGTCTGCGGGTATCCGGAGTCGCCTCCGATGGCTCCTAATAAATTTGCATTTCGCATGATTTAATCCCTGGAGATCGGCGTTTGCCGCGCGCGCTGTTCTATGGCTCACGACGACCGCTGTCAGATGCTATCGGCCGCAATGAATGACCTCTGCTGGCAAGCATCGGATTCCACCCTCACTTCGCTTTCCGGAATGCTGCTCTTCATCTGGCTGGCGATGTCGTCTGCCATTGCTGTCGTCCAGCTGCTTGTCACCACACAACCCGAGTGGATCGTCAGTCGGGACCAGATTCAGGTGAGCAGCAGATGCTTTGAGTGTCTCAATTTCCACGTAGTCTCATTCTTTCTTCATCAAATCGTTCGGCAATTACGATGTAGAGGTATGCCACGGTAGAGTCGCTCAAAAGTAAATTCTCAAGTCAAGGAACATTTTGCATAGTCGCCCGCTCTAGTAAGTGGCAGACTGCTTGTTCGGCGGCGGTCTGGAAGGTCCTGCTGGTGCCTGCTTTGCAACTTATGACTTTATGGAAAGCCTTCGCCTTCTGTGGGAGTAGCGGTGGTAGTGCAATGCACAGCATAGGCAGGCGTGGAGGGAGACCCGCTTGAACCTCACATGGTGCCGAGTTGTTATTCCTAAGCTATCCCCTTCGTGCGCATGAAGGAATGGCTAACGCTTACAATAGGAGAGAATTCGCGGCACTGCACGACCCCGCTCACAGAAGTTGGCAAACAACCCGCTCTGGGGGTAATGAGCTCGCTCTGCGACACCAGTGTCGACTTCATTAATCGGCTCATGGGGGACGGCACCTTTCCGAGTGTGGCGCGGCTCGCGCGCGCGTTGCTGGCCATTCGCTGCCAGGGGACCAGGATGCTGCGGCGAGTGAGGTGGTCACCCTGCTCGATGACCGCTCCTCTGTCAGTTTCGGCGCGAGTCTAGCGAGGGAGTCCATATTGTACCCTTTTCGCAGCCGGTAGCTTCACCTTAACAGGAGGCCCGAGTGTCTCTATACAGTTGCAACGCACTCGTAGACGTGCTGAACATCTCTGTCTTTTTTGAAAAATTTTGAGGAAGGAGGAAGGTGAACCTAGACTCTAGACTTCCACCTCAATTTCTATTGATTGAATGGATCTCTGCCTGCAATGCATCCAGGTTTTTCAGAGAATTGGAGAGAGCACGCATCCATGAGGGTGGTATCTAGAAAAGAAAAAGCGTCCTTAGGGTGAAATCGCTCAGTTTGTCCCACTCTGTCCTCGTAGTTATTTTTTTCAATTTCCACCCTTCTTTCTGCTGTTGCGGTAGCTGTGAACAGGTTCGTTTTTCTGGCAGGCATCATCTTGCTTTTGCTCTTGCTGAATAGACATCCTCTTGCTTTCAGACAGTCCATTTGAGTTCAGCCCAAATCGTCAAACTAGGCCTGGCGACTTTGCTAATTGGAGCACCTATTTGGAGTAGCTGAGTAGCTTTTAACTAGAGCTCTACGAATTTAAAAAGACTCAAGGGCGCTAGCTAGGGCTGCTAGGGGTCAAGGGCTGCACTCTCTCGGCCGCACTGACGGCTTCGCCTTAGTAATAACTTCTCATCATCAATTTTAGCTACAACCTATGTCATGGTTTCTGTATAAAGAACACCTTCGATTGCGGCAAGTTAGAAAGAAACAGAAAAAATGAACGACATCCACAAAAAAGGATAATTTGATCAACATCGAATGATGGTGATCGATACTTCAAAAACCAACTTCAATTTCGTGTTCACCGACCTCGATTATCCCCCCAGGGCTAAAGTTTCGGGTAATCGTTGAGTATCGCCAAGACGCAGTGCCCCCACTCCGGTTGTGACGGACGGACGAACGAGAAGACAGAAACACACACACACCATACACACACGCACACACACACACACATACACACACATGCACATACACACACATACACACATACACACACGCCTAATAATTGTGAGCATTCCCTAAACACCATTTAATTCTACAGAATACTCTTTCTGAGGAAATTAGGGGCAAGATTCGGTCCACATCCGAGGTAAAACTCACCGTAAAAGATCGGCGTTATCGCTAGACTACCACGCACTTGTGGCTGGCAGAGCTTCAGACCTAGGGATCGGCATGAGTATGTTGGGATCATATTAAGCGGACCAAAGCTACCGCTTTGCTGCCCACGCATTCATGGACTGTCCGTTTCCAATACGGACTTTGCTCATAACACAATTTGATGTAAGCCACCCAGATGCCTTACAATCCCATTCACTCCGATTAGGATAAAGTAGGTGAGCAGTAAAAAAGGGTCGGAATTCCACTTCTCTACGTCCACGTTACTGGCTGGTTACAAAACGATGACATTGAAAACACGCTCCGATGCACACCTGTCGTCGACGCTGTCGGCGACAGGTTGTCGGCAACGGGTCACCGAAGTACCAGGCTATCCAATAATTCTTGTCCGAAAATTTCACCATTTTTAATTTTTTTTCAACTTTATTGAAAAACAAGTCTAATCAACAATATAATCACCACAGTTATCCACAACAGTGGCCCATCGATTGGGCAGGTCGCCGATGCCCTTCGCCCAGAACTCCGGGGGCTGCGACTCGAAGTCCGCGATGTCGGATTTGAGGTTGTCGTAGTTGGTGAATTTTCTTCCGGCCAAATGGTACTTCAGCGGACGGAACAAGTGGTAGTCGGAGGGATCGAGGTCCGGGAAATACGGCGGATGGGCAACCGTCTCCCAGCCGAGCGTCGCCAACTTCTGCTGGGTCTCCTTCGCCACGTGGGGGCGCGAGTTGTCGTGCAGCAGGTGGACCGAGGCCAGTCGGGGACGCTTTTCTCGGATGGCGGCGGCTAGTTTCTCGAGCTGAACGGTGTAGATGGAGGCGGTGACCGTCCTGCCTTGCGGGAGCAGCTCGAAGTACAGCATGCCCTTGGCGTCCCACCAGCAGCAGAGCATGATCTTCAGCGGGTGCAGGTCGGCTTTCGGCGTCGTCGGCGGCTCTTCTCCGCGCGGGATCCAGACGGCACGGCAGGCGACGTTGTCGTAGAGGACCCCCCACTGATCTCACCCCCACTGACCAGGTCCTCGAGAAACTCCTTGCGATGCGGACGACACTCGTAGTACACGAACGTACGAATTCGACCTTGGTCCATTTTAGCTTGTACTGGTAGCTAGACGCGGCGACTGCGCCTTATATACCCCTAGCGTGGAACTCTGGAGAACCTTCTAGAAGGTTTTTACATTTGCCTGATATTGTAACACCTCTAAGGAAAATTATAGAATTTTGAAAATTTTCGGACAGGAATTATTGGACAGCCTGGTATAACAAACACCTAACACGCTCGAGCTGCACTCGCAGGGACAACTAGCCGCGCTATCGATCAACTTATCATCTTTCCGAAGGGTTGTACTGAGTTTGTTCGTAAGTGATAAGCATGGACAACAGTGGAATTCCAACCACCAGCAGGGGCCGGATTCATCAGCGACTTACAGCAATTTACCAGAGAAAATTACAGCCGAAATCCCTGACAGCGCGGCTTATCGAGCGATATGGTGAGCGATAAGCCGCGTTGTCTAAGTTTTCCGCTGTGAATTCTCTGTTAAGCTTATGTAAGTCGTTTACGAATCCAACCCCGGCGGTCGCATTGATTCACTAGAAAGATCGTCAGTGTTGACAATTGGAATCAGACTGTAACCACCTGCATCTGTACCAACGAGGCAACGATACACCAGGTCGTACATGTAAACCAGAGGTGTGTGTTTAACGATTAACGATTTACCGAGTTACAGGATTCACCGGCATTTTTCGTTAAAATTTTTAATGAAATTTAACGACGGAAATTTCTATTAAATTGCATTAAGGACATTTTACGAATCATTTTTGAAATTGTGCTGGTTGCGATGTCCGTTCCTCCACGTGGTGCCACTGGAAACTGCCCGCTTTTGCGAGCCGAGCTGAACACGGACACTCGAGTGCAGTCGACAGGCCCTTGTGACAGGCCGGCCTATGGAGATCCCATGTCACATCACATGGTTGATGGTGCTTCATATATCGCGAGATAATGCTATGGCGTCCGCGGGAGCCGACGCGCACTCGCAATGCCCCGCCGAGTGTGAGAAGTATGCGAGGATCCCTGACGGCATCGGGGGGCAACTGTGTTAGTCCAGAAGTCCCGCAACGTAGGAAGGACCCGCGTGGCAACGCTGAATGTGGGTACGTTGTCGGGCCGCTCCTTTGAGTTGCTAGAGGCACTGGAGCGAAGAAAGGTTGACTTCTTTGCGGTGCAGGAGACGAGGTAGTCCTGCAGCAAGTCAAGGGACATAGGCCGAGGCTTTAAGGCCATTTTGTGTGGCAGTCCCAGGACCACCAGCGGTGTTGGTATAATCGTCTCCGAACGCTTCCGAGACGCGATTGCAAGCGTGGAGCGTTTTAGCGACCGCTTGATGAAGATCGTTGTCGCTGATGAACGGCGAATGTATCACCTCTTCTCTGCATATGCTCCGCAGACTGGTTGCTCCGAAAGAGACAAGGATCAGTTTTAGAGCCTGCTTGATGAGGAGACAGCAGAAGTTCCGTCACTGCACGTAGTTATTGTTGCAGGTGATCTTAAAGGTCACGTTGGAGCAACAAAAAACTGTTACTGCTGTCATGGTGGTTTCAGATACGGTTCACGTAACGTCGATGGTGAGCGCATACTTGAGTATGCAGAGTCGCGCGATCTCGCCATCATGAACACGAAGTTTCGAAAACGTGCCTCCCACCTCATTTCGTTTTTTAGCGTGAACACTAAAACGCAAATCGACTTTGTCCTTGTGAGGAATCGAGACCAAAGGCTAGTCACTGATACGAAGATCGTGCCGTATGAGACGGTCGACACGCAACATCGACCGCTGATCTGCACTATGAAGATCGCTCCTCTGAGCACTAGGCAGATCGAGCGTTGCGGACCACCAAGAATCAAATGATGGCGATTGAAAGAGAATGAAGCAGCTGTGACATCTCACATTCGGTTGCCGACGGTCACGACCGTCGAAGAAATCTGGCGGGGTGCCACCGAAGCCGTGCTAGATGCTGCACGCTCTGAACTTGGCCCTACGAAACCGGCGTAAGGTCAACAGGCAGTCATGGCTGTGGACTAACGAGGTTAAGGAAAATATCCGTGAGAAGAAGAGGTTATACCATGCATTCTTCAGCGACAAGACAGCCGAGAAATGGCGTTTGTATCAGGAAGCGAAGAAATCGGCCAAGAGGGCAGTGGCCGTTGCAAGAGCCACTCATTATGATGATGTCAACGAGAGACTTGAGTGGCGCGATGGTGAGCGATTTCTTTATCGACTCGCCAAGTTCCGTCATCGCCAGACCGAGGATGTTTAAAAGTTCTTTTGCATCAACAATGAGAATGACCATCTCCTAATGGACCGCAAAATGGCCTTGAATCGATGGCGAAACTACTTCGAGGAAATCTCGACGGTAGAGTTTGCCCATCCAGCCATTCCCTCTGCTTCTCCCGTGTACGGTCCCGTTCAGAACATCACTGTTGAGGAGACAGAAGCGGCTTTAAGGAAGATGAAGCCAGGCAAGGCAACGGGCCCTGATGATCTGGCGGCCGATTTGTGGAAGTCCTAATCCTGGAACCCAGCGGAGTGGCTGTCGATGTTCTTCAACCAGGTGGTTGCGGAGAAGAAAGTACCTGATAGTTGGCAGATAAGCACGACGATTCCGATTTGGAAGAAGAAGGGCAGCCCAGCAGACTGCACAAGCTACCGTCCAATTCGTTTGCTTTCGCATAGTATGAAGATCTTTGAGCGAATTGTTGATGGACGCATTCGTGACGTCGTCCAGCTTTCTACCAGCCAGTGTGGCTTTGTATCTGGGTGTCGCACCATCGATGCCATACACGCCGTTCGTCTACTTATAGAAAAGCACCGCGAGAAACAGAAGCCGGTGCATCTTGCCTTCCTCGACTTGGAGAAGGCCTTCGATCGCGTTCCGCGTGAAATGATATGGTATGCTTTAAGACAGCATAATGTTCCCGAAGAGCTTATTGAGTGGGTGCCGCTACTCTACACTTGTCCGAGGAGTAGAGTGCAAGCGCCAGCAGGTACGTCGATGGAGTTTCCCATCTCTGTCGGAGTACGTCAAGGTTCTGCGCTCTCCCCACTGCTCTTCATCGTCGTTATGGATGCCATATCAAGTGATCTTCAGCGGCCAACCCCTTGGACGTTGCTTTATGCTGACGATGCGATCAAGCTTGGTGCGATCGCATGGAGAGATTTGGACTCAAACTTAATGTCAGAAAGACCGAGTATTTGACGACTGACGAAGATGAGTCCAGTCCCGGGAGTGCTCTGCGATAAGAAGATACCAGAGCGGCTTAAATCGAAAATCTACAGAGCAGTCGTTCGACCTGTAGCTATTTACGGAGCTGAGTGCTGGCCCGTTACCAAAGAAATTGAAAGGCGCCTCAGCGTAATGGAAACGAAGATGCTGCGGTGGACGGCCGGAGTTACGCGTTTGGATCGTGTGTGCAACAACACCATTCGACAAAGGTTTGGTGTCACCCCGATAGTTGAGAAATTGCGTGAAGCTCGTCTGAGATAGTACGGCCATGTTCTTCGCGCAAGCGGTGACACTCCCGAAAGACTGGCCACCTTAACTTCGAGGTGCCCGGAAAGCGGTCACGAGGGAGACCAAAGCAGCGCTGGCTTGATTCGCTGCACCAGGACTTGAAGATTGCTAGGTTACACCCTGATCAGGCATTTGATCGGGAAAAGTGGCGTCAGTATTCCAGGAGAGCGGACCCCGCAAGAAAGCGGGACAAACGCTTAAGAAGAAGAAGAAGAAGATTTTTGAAATTGTGCTTCTACCTACTTCATGTAAATGCATTTCGAACGACTTTTTTGGATGAGCCTTCGCAGAATCGTTGTGATACCGAGGAAACCCCTACCTACTTGAATCAGTGGATATAGGCAGTCGATGTCGTTCTCATATTTCGAGATTTTTTTTGCTCCTTGACCAACTTATTTGCGGGCGCCCGCACTTTTCTGCAGTTGCTTCGTATTTTTGCACCTCCTAGGCCGTTTCTCGCGCTTGATTACTATACCGCAGTTGCTTATATCTTCCTACCAGTCGATTTTTCACCGTTTTTTGTGAGTTATATTCCATATGTGGGGTTAAAAAGGCATACAAAGCGCGAAGACAACGCTACGAAGCGCAGATAATCCAAAAAACAAGGGCAGAAACGAAACAGAGGAAGAGGAAGCTCTCTCCCTCTTCCCGCAAGTTTTCCGGAAAGCTGAACGGACTCGTCGTGCTGCATCAAGTGACGATTGTAGGACTGCTTTAAGGCAATTTTTAGCCCACCTGATTAACAAGGTGTAGCTGTTGGTATTGTCTCTGCTTCGCCTTTATTGAATTTCGTGCCCTGCATACATGACTTTGCTTACAATTTTTGCCATAATTCGACAACTCTCCTGGCAGTTTCCACAGTCAGTATACACGTGAAGCAGTAAACATATCTACGTGAAAGCAAAAAAATTAAATAAAGAAGAAGACGCCGATGACCACTCTTCATCAGTTGTTATATATGAGGTTAGTATAAAAACTGGTGCTTTACATGCGGTATATTGCAGAAGGATTTTTTTCAGTTCTACGAAAAAGGTATATCTTTGAAGGTGTGGGACTGGCTCTAACAAGAAAGTTCCTGTGTGTGTGAATTTCCGTCTAATTTGCGAATTTACTATAATACCTTTCTTCCATCTAAAATGTGCTCCACAAAAATGGGAGGGGATTGAAAAGCCCAAACACATTCGAACTTCAAGCAAATGTGCTGTTCTGTACGGTACCAAGAAGAAAATCAGAGTGGTCAATTGCTGAAACGTTGTAAAAGGGCGATATACAGTGGCGAATTCCATTTGGAGGAATTAGGAAGCACTGTCCACGTCCGACTTTCCATAAATCTTGCCATTGTTAGCACTGATGATATGAAGTTGACTGCAGCTGTTGAACAAGATTGGCATCGACCTCTATTCTGGCTAAGGTTTCGGCGATGTCGCCTTCCTCAGAGCCTGGAAGAGTCGAAGTAACATTTGGAAACTATTCGCCCAAACACCATTTCATCACCACCCCCGATGTCATGCAGTCTCCTTTGCTTCCAAACGGGCAGATAACACAGGATGGCGTGGTGCATGTCCTGTCGTACTGCCTCTAGACTAGTTGCCCCTTTAGGTTGGTAGGAGGGACCTCTATCACTCTCAGTAGCTCCTCTAGATCTGCCTTGGATAGGTATGTGCGGACCGCCGCACTTATTTCGTCTGTCCAAAAAGGGATGCAGAAGGGTACTTTTCCATCGTCGTGACGACGAGCCGCTGCTACAGCTCGCCGTCTCCGCCATCCCTGAAACCTTTCTGCGGGACACACGTTTGTTCTGGCAATACAACTCCCCAGACAGATTCCTTGACGTGGCTTTCTGCATCGCATCAGACGTCAGTAGTAGTACAGTTTACATTTTTGATCTTCCATATAAAATGTATATGCCAAAGCTAGCCTCGACATTCGAGTAGTGAAGACTGTGAAGAGTGCTGACGGTTAGCGTGAGGTGTTCGACGATGGTTCAAAATTGTATAGCCGTTTGACACGGCTATATTGGAAGCTAGCCGCAGAGATTCTTGTCGTTCACCTGGACCTGTGCACATTCTTGCTGCTGTTCGGAACATGTTTTTTACAACAGCTCGTTTCACAGCAGTGGGGTGCCGATAGGTTTGCGATCTATGAGCGGAGATCCATTTTCGGCATGAATGCTATGCAAGCACGGGAGCGAATCGTTGTCCCATTGCCAGTCCTCTCACCTGACTGTAGTACTCTCCGTACCACCCGAATATGTTGCACTTTAGGCACTCGTTCAGCAATGTCATGATCTGCCCAATGCTGAGGCCGTAAAAGTTAGGAAGGATAAAGACAAGGTTAACTACTGTTATATAGACTGTTAGTATGGACGTGAAGCGGCCCTTTAAATAAGTGTGTTCCGTATGCATGTCTTTTGAAGGGCAGAGCTGGAAAGGCTTAGCAATTGAAACCTATGTTTCTTGGGTGGTAGGGACGAAAATACTCAATGCAGTAGAACTCAATTCGATTAAAATTTGGTCAAGGGTACGTCGCTGTTCATTTGATTCCGTCGTTTGCAATAAGAATAGGACCATATGAGACAAAAGGAACCATTATGTGAAACAGGAGATCTACGCACTTTGCAAGTATCTTCCAAGGACGAAGTGTAGCAAAGAATCTTCTGGAGTTACTGCCTGATTCGAATTCTTCATTTAAACATTCGTTACTCTTCCGAAACAAATATGGCAGTATAGAAGATTGTTGGGCTGTAAAGGTCCAGCCAGCGAGAGCCAGTCTTGAGGTTTTGTCATTACAAATATACGCGCAAAACGTTCAACCATGCTATGGCTCATACTACTTTGAATCTTTCCGAAAGCTGGGCGGCTTTCCACAGGCTAAACGAACCAGGCTTGGTAAGAAATGTGTTATTTTAGAGGTCTTGTTGTTTGTTTGGTTCTGCAAGTTCAGTGGTTTTTTCGTTTAAAAAATTTGTTGATGATAGATGAACTGTTATTATTTGTTGTGAAGATGAAGGCGTCATATAATTGCCATGTATGTAGATGGATTGAAAAAAAATCAATTAAAAACAGATCTAGCGATTCATATACTACAATACAGCCAAAATGTCTGCAACTAAGGAAAATTACATTTAACGAAATTATCGAAATTACCGATTTTAACGCAAAAAATTGTTCGTTAAAAAACCGTTGTTAAAGGTTTACCGAAAAAAATTTAACGCCCCCCTGATGTAAAGTGTGTATAGTTCGATTTCACGGAGGGGTATTCCAAAAGCCTTTGGAATAGAAAGCGAGGTAGCAGCAAGGTCGGAAGCAGCGCGGGTTATGGCGTGTATCCCAGTTTGGTTCGAAGTTCGGATCACACTCAGACCCTCCGTCGCTCTGCGGCAGTGAATTGCTACCAGATTTCTATATGGGGAAAAGCACTGACTGTTTCAGTCGAGGGACCGCTGCAAGTCTATGCAAAGAGTGAATATTCGTCCAAATTGCCTTCACAGTTGCCTTGGAACTAGAATTCTTAACATCTGCAGTGCACTGAGTTGCATCCGTCGATGCACATTTCAGCCGAAAGTCTCTTGGCAACCTGCTACCCTTTAAATGGGAAATATGAAATGCTGACTAATATTAATATTGCGGCATTCTATTGAACTATTTGTTCCGATCAATAAGATAACATCGGCAAATCCCAGTCTTCCACCTCATCTTGGAAGGCTCATTGAAAAAGGGATGAAGCATGACACTCAGCCAAACGTACGGATAAACCAGAAGACTAGGCCGTATACAGACAATTGATCCATAAATTTGAAAAAAGCTGAAAAAAGTTTAATGCAGTAGTGGAGAAAGGAATCATAAGATCTGGTAACAAGACTGAGTTCTACAGGTTGATAAAGTCTCGGCTGCAATAGAGGATTCATGTGCAAGCTTTACGCTCACCTAGTGGTCAGATTGTCCATCGCGATGGTGATAAGGCTGAACTCTCAGCAACAACATTTGCAGAATATGTTGAGGCCCCCGATGATGCAACTTTGGATGAATGCTTAGATCCAAATTCCCTGTAATGGAAGACTCAGTTTGGTTCCATTTTCCGTATCTCGTAGATGGGTTGAATCAACCGTTGCACCCTTACCTAAAAACCCGCCATGTGTTGTTTCCACAAATTTTAGAACTGTCAGTATTACATCAATATTTGCTGGGCTTTTTGAAATTTTTTTAAGGTGAGCAATAGTTGATCATTTGGAGAAACACGCAGTAATACCGCATTACCTGTATAGCTTTCAAAAAGAAAAGTCTACTGTAAGGCTATGGTTCAAACTCTGAACTGTTGGACCAAATGCATGGATGAAGAAGGAAAAGTCGATGCCATAAATGTCGATCTTAGTAAAGCCTTTGACAGAGTATCACATAAGAAGTTGCTTTACAAGATGGGGTTGGTTAGTATACACCCTCGTATAATTGCATGGACAAAGTCATTCTAACCGATAGAAAATTCGTTACTCCTGTGAACTCCTAGATCTCCAGTCCAAGGTCTGTTTGTAGTGGTCTGCCTCAAGGAGGGGGGTTATGTCCCTTATTCTGTTTAATATTTAGACATACGACTTACTCAAACTTCTGAAGGTAGAGTGATAACATACTGCGCTTTCATAGACGACTTGAAGACTTATCGACTAATTGCAAGTGATTCTGATGTTGTCTCCAAAATGCCATAAATAATGTGCAGAAGTGGTCCTCTAAATGGAGTTTACCGCTTTCGGAAAAAAATGTAGAGTGCTCCACATTGGTACGAGAACTGATAACGTGTCTCACCACTCTTTTAATAGTATACCACTTAATGAAATTGAAGAAATAAAAGATCTTGGGTTTCTAGTTACGAGTAATCTGAACTTCGATAAGCAGTGTGCAACGGTACTCAACAAAAACTATGAAAGTCATGTTTAATCTGTTTAGAGCCTTGTCTTCAATGATAACACATGTCATAATACATATCCATAAAGATGCCGCATAATAGAACACGGTATGGTTACTTTGTATAAGGAAACCGCTTAAAACGGTTGGCACAAGGACGATAACGTAAGTTAAGTGACTTTTGTTATTTCTAAACACTGACAATAAATTTTAAAAATAAATAATAAATAATAAATAAATAAGTAAAATATAAGCATAAAAATGAAGCAAAACAAAACGAAAGAACAATAAACAATATTAATTAATAAAATAAATGAATAAATAAAAATCTCAATAAAATAAAATAAAATAAAATAAAATAATAATAAAATTACACTCAAAATAAAAAATAGAAACGTAAAATATTATAACACCTCCTTCTTCACTGATGAGCCACCGAGGGGATGTTATAATAAAAACGGTTCGTCTGAAGAGAGGTGGCGGAACAACCATTGAGGTTTGCTGTTGTTTCTCCATAACTGTCAAATATATTCAAATAACAGTTACATTCTTCTCCAGGCGCGTTTGGTTTCCATTAGGCCAATACTGGTGGAGTATGGTGCGCCAGTTTTTAATCTTTACATGCGAAGGGCTAGCGATGTGATAGAACAAGTTCAGAACAGTTTCACCAGAAGGCTTATGATACGTAGCTTGGGGCTTGCATATGATCAAATTCCATCAAGTGAAGTCAGGAGTCGTGATTTTGGGCCGACCCTCTTGAGTTTAGAAGAAGGAGAAATGGCCTATTGCTCTTTCACAAAATTGCTAACCGTGATAGCAGTATAAGGCTCACTGACCTAGTGACGTTGAGAGCATCTAATACTCGTGGTGCTACAATAAAGTACGATGCTGCAAGAGCCAATCAAAATTGTAGGCGCTTCTTTTTGCATAGGACCCTCCCTTCATACGAGAAGCTTCTTAAAAGACAGAATCTTCCCGGGAATTACGAAGCTTTAAAAAAACTTCTGAAACTGCGTCTCAGGCCATAACTTACTGATGCCCTAGACGTCGTCCATCGTTGACATTTTCGCCTAGATAATATGCGTAGATTGTATTTGCTTTCCTCGTCTGGTGATTTTTTATACAGACTGCGCACGATTGTACCTGTACTCGTGTGAATAAGTAAACAGATTGGAGACCGTAAGAAGGTCGCTCTGTTGGAACCCGGAGGCCCTGAGCATAGTTGTCGAGTCGAGGTGTTGCCATTGCGGCGGCCTGTGCGCCCCATGGCAACAGTGCTTTGAAGAGAGCTCGCAGTGCGACACACACGACACCGCGACGCGCCAGTCGCCGGTGCTGAGGAGTGGCGAACAGGGGTGTGCGTAATTACGATCTACGAGTTACGGCGACTTCGGCAATTTTTTTGCGATTTACTGATTACGACGTTTTGCGACGCAGATCGTAAAATTCGTGAATGTGATCGATCTACAATCAGTTGGCGTGCGAATGACGTGTTGCAACCCAGGTTATAGAGATGCGCCCACTTCAACAGTCTCCTCTCATAGCTCATTCCACCTTCGTTTTAGCGTTGTTTTGCGAGGTTCTGCTATGGCACGTTGACAGGAGGGTCGTCCTGTCACCAGGCCCGTCGTGTCCGACCTATCTCTTCGCTTAACTGACCTTGCCACTTCTCTAACATTGGGCACAACAAGGGCTGCCGTTTGCGCAGTCCTGTTCTAAGGGAGAAGCAGGAACGATGGTGGATAGAGGACGGCGTCGACCAATTCCACGAATGCCACGAATTGTATTTCTATGGCATATCGTGGAGACGTTTTGAATGTGTATTTGCCCTGTGTGGGAAACCCGAACAAAGAACCTAACTCGGGGCGCAGACAACAGCCGTCGCCTCCTGATAAGACCCCACCTAGGAGACTGGGCTCCTCCATTCCCGGCCGAGAGGTAGCAAGGCACGTAGCATTGCTGCTGTTGACGATCACTCCATTCCAGATCACAAGAAGGCATTCGAAGCAGTTTTGTAGGCGAAGAGAGACAACGGTCCACATCCTATTCAGTAGCTGTTTTCTATCAGTTTGCTTATGAACGATTCATGCCAACCCCACCAAATAGAACTGGCAACCAAAATGCGTGTTTTTAGTCTAGTATCCAGACTGCAGATAGAAGATTATCTTAGATATTGCCGTTGTCCCCTATTCCCTCTCTTAGTACGACTTGATAAAAAACTGTTTCTAGTTTTTTTTTGTCGCTTTGCTGACTGCTGCGATTTTTGATAGTGAATCAGTCTCTCGCATAGAAGTAACGAAGGCCATGGCCCAGGGAATCATTGTCTCGCCTGAGTACTTAAGACTATAACTCGACGCTTAAGAGCTGGCCAGCCAGGAATTCTGCCCTTGTGAGAGCGGTACGAATTCAATGCACCACACTGTAGCTAGGCTAGTTTTTACGAAGGCGTTCTACGTTGTCTTCTGTGCAGTATTCTAGTGTATTGCTCTCCTTTTTCCAGCAACACAGTGCGCTTCAAATGTATGTAAGAAACCCTAAATCTGACAGTTCTACGTTTCGCGCTCGTTTTTATGAGCCCCGTTAGCCGCATTCGATTCCTCGTAGTCAAAAATTTTTGGCTAGCTCACTCTTTCCAGAAAAATGCCTCATCTCTAGCAAAAACAGGACGTTTTTGGAATTTTTTGTTTGTTTTGAAAGTAAGACCACCTACAAAAGCTATAATTATTGTTGGGCATTTATAGTTAATTGGGTCACCATTATTTCTTATTACATCGAACACCCTATTATGCATCCTGTTGACAAGGTTCTCGATTACGTCGTCACCCATGCCGTCAATATTGCCGCCCTCAGCTCTTCCACGTCACTGAACTGCCGGTCGTTCGAGTACACCAGGCGAACCACGATCCCCACACGTTCTCCCTTGGGATGCAGTTAGTAGAGCAGGACGGCCAGTCCACGATCTCCTCACGATGGAGCCAGTCTGCGGTCGATCCGCACACGTGGACTGCAGCGTCGTCCTGCTGCAGGACATGTGTCTGGCGTCTTCTTCCTCTCAGGAAAGGCGGAAGGCTGGGCTCCAGTACACCTTGGTATTCCAGACTGTCTATGCGGCACGACGAGAAACCGAGCTCCAGTTGTATGTGAATACTGTGCGAAACACGAGGTTGTAGGTGGACTTTATTTCGGCCTAACGTTTCGACTGAACCGTCGTCACCCAAAAAGTGGCGCAAGGTTCCTGACGTGCAATCTACGCTATCAAGCGCCTTAACCGCTCTAGCGGTTACAACGTTTTTCTAAGAATTCTCACACAGAACCTCGATGGGAAGGATAACCTCACCTATAAATCCACCACGGATGGGGCGTGGTCGCCCTGTCGTCAGTAGGCCAGCAAGGCGACTGAGGACTGAGTCGTACTGTGCAGTCACCGTATAAGGAATTAGGCTCCAGCTTTCCGTTACTGTCGTTACACTCGTTTGCCCGGGTGAACGTCAATTCGCCACTCTAGACGCCGCAAGGTCCGTTCTGGACGAATTTGGTTGACAGTTCATGTGGAGTTCGATACCATACGAGCAATCCTTCGTCGGTCCTGCCGCAAACGCACCTGAGGACGACCTGGTACAGGCGCAGATCGAGCCATCGAGATTCCGAAGGAAACGGTTGATACATCCATACGAGCGACCGAGTTCACGAGCAATAGCACGGTTTGTCAAGCGGGCGTCCTTGAGGGTTCGGATCTGAGCTTGCTCCTCGAAAGACGGCACTCTCCCACGAACTGGCATAGTGACCATTCTACAGAGCAGTTCAAGCCCGCTATATGTATAGCACGATTTTCTCATCAAAAGATGAACAACGTTTGAAGAGGAATGTCAGCGATTCCGATATCTTGAGGTGGATACATATTTTTGAAACAAACATAAACGTCCATTTTTCCCAAGAGATGAGGCATTTTTCCGGAAAGAGTGACCCACATATTTTCGACAACGGGAATAGGAAGCGACTACAGCGCGAAAAGTCGAACTGTCAAATTTAGAGTGATGCATACTTTTGAGACGCACCGTACGTTCCGCAGAGTAAATATTCAGTGACACTGAGTATGGCTATGAAGGAAGTAGAATACCTTCATAAAATCTCACATGAGAAATGACTTGCATGGGGTCATTGTGTTGGTATTGATAACGCCTTTGCAATCTCCGCGTATTGCACAGTGATTAGTAAGGATAAAAGGATAAAGGACGGCGTTACTCAATCCCTTCTGGGATGCGCCAGCGCATTCTATTTCTACGGGATGTCGTGGAGGCCAAATGAATGCGTATTTGGCCATACAATGACTTGCGGTGGCCAGCCGATGAACAAGTCAGCGCTTTATCCTTCCCAGACAAGCCTGCTGCCAATTCACCGACCCCGGAGGGGTGGAAGGCTTGGTTGGCCTGGGCGGGAAATCCGAACCAGGAACCTGATATCGGGTGCCCGCGACAGTCGCGCCTCCTCCGACTGCGCTACGCGCGCTCACAGTGATTAGTATTCAATAATAATGAATGTATAGTTGAGATCAAAGAGGTCCATGTCCACATTGTAATGCCGTCCTCCTGCCTCAATTCAATTTTGTAAACCAGTAACAGCTGTCCGAGGCTGCAGTCATTCACAAGAATGTTGGTTGCCATCAGAATCGCATAACACCAGGCGGGGCTCGAACGGCATCCCTGCTACACGGGCAGAATCCTTACGCCATCACACCACTGCCGCTGTTTGCTCCAACGCAACGTTAACAGCTGTATCCTCATCTTGATGACGTAGTCGCACTCACCGGGATTAGCAGGCCGCCCGTATCGGTGTGAAATTAAGGGCGACAAAGCACCGCGCCCGAATAGTATGTGTTATACTAGGTTCAGGTTCGAGTCAAGCCGGCGCCACAACTTTGACGCTAAGCGTATACTCTGCCGTCGATCTGCTTCGCTCATTACTTCGTTTTCTTGTGATACACATATGAGCGAGCGCGCTATGGCGCATATGGGACTACTCTTTCGAGGAATATTTGCACCTTAAACCCAGCGAGAACCCCTATGCTTCGTCCAAAAAGCTTTTCTTGAGCGGTTTTCAAAGGCTGCGTAAGCTTCGCTTTCAGAGGAGTGTGCCTGTTCGCCAAAAATGGTAGTGGAGCAAAGCGTCGAGTAGCGCGTATAATCGCAGTGCTTACTGCTTCCCAGGGCAGAAGTTGGCGATCTTCTTCTCTGAGGTCGCAACAAAATCTGAATTCTGCTTCGAGAAAGTCACACATCCGCCAAATAGTCCTGTGAAGTGAGCACCGGAAGAAGGCAGAGCAATGAAAACGCAGTCGCTTCTAGGGTCTGTTCACGCTGTGCAATCCGTGGGAGTGCGCGCTGCGGGAGGTGACAGCGCTGCTGCCGCTGGCTCTGCACCTGTCCGGCTCGCTGCTCTTCCTGCTCTCCGCCGTCGCCCTCGTGCCGGCCATCTCCTGCTCGTCCACCGCTGCCCCGATGCAGAGGGTCGTCCACATGCAGATCACAGGCGGTGAGTTCCTTCTCCTTCCCTTCTCCCGACACGGACCGCATCCGAGCTCGAGGATGCGCTCGATCTGTCCTTCTAGTACTGCTGGTCCGCAGACAGCAGACGCACGTGCCTAGCGATTAGCCAACTGCGCTACGCGTCGGGTCATTCTATATCGCATTTCTCGCTTATCTTTCGCTAATTAGTAAGCAGTGCAGAAGCACCGTAGCCGTGCTCGCCGTAGAGCAGCAATTCCTCGGGGAGAGGAGATGTTCGCTTAATTGAATCTGGTAATCCCTTCCATTGCTCGTGTTGCGCAAAGATTTGAAATGAAGGCGGTGAACGTCCTCAAATAACGGAAAGGCGATGAGGGGTGGGTGATTCGGGAACGGATCTTCTATTAGGTCGCACCGAAATTTTCCGCCGTTTTGGTGCCCGAGAGTGTTCCCGCCTTTGTTTGAGTTTTCTGTTCCACAATAGGGTTAGCGGTCTTGGAACCACTGCGCAGAGAAAGAAACGTAGCTTGAAATGCTTACGAGCCATATAGTTCGTATTTGAAGAGTTAAACCTTGTTTGCGTGACGAACAAAAAGACGAATTTTCGTGTCATTGAGCTCTATGCTTAGACTATGAAAACGCTAGGTCGGCATTGAATCGGAATCTAGAAGCTATGTTTTGAAGAAATGGTTTAGAAATCGAACAGTGAAGTAGTGACGTGAGAGGGATGAGAGAAAAACCTTAAAATGATGGGAAGGCTTGCTTAGTTTAGGCGATCGCTTAGAGAAGCAGAAGAGAAAAGCAAGATTCATACGCCAAGGTTTGAGGTGTTGAACAGTATCCTGCTAGCCTCATACCTTCACACGAAATCGAAATAAGTTCACCTAATCTGTACTCTTCGAAGCGACGTTTTTTTTCATATAACAGCCAACGTTTTTAAAATATTATCTGAGTGCGGAGCACAACAGCACGGGGTGTTCGCCGCTGCTTTGACAAGAACGTTTCTTCTCCAACCGTAGCAAAGCTTCCAAATCGCTCTCGGCGGATCATTTTTGGCTTTTCATGATCTACCTCCGGTATGGTACGTAGGCTATGAATTCATTTAGTTTATTCAAGTTCATTTTAAGCTATAAAGCTAGAGTTTACTGCTGAGATAACCTGAGGAAAATCTTTGATAATTTTGCAATTTTGACCTGTTCAGGAAAACAAAAATTTAACGGCAACTCAAATATAACACACAAGTGGTCCGTCACGCCTATCGGCAAGCAAGCTGCTCTGCTGATGCAGCTTATCATGTTCCAACCTTGCTCCACCTTCCTTAAGATCAGGGGCCAGATTTATCAACAGCTCACCGGCCGGTAACGGTGAAAAGTACCACCGAAGCCTAGCGAGATTCATTGGCATCAGGTTTGGCGGTACTTTTCACCGTTACCGGTCAGCAAGCGATTGATGAAGCTGACTCCAGTAGAATAGTTTTGCGGTATGAAGCCATCCAGACCTCTTCCCCCACCACTACGCTCAACAGCTGCATCATCTCCAGACGGTTGAGTGATGTCGATGCTTGTGGTAATCAGTGCCTTCGTCCCGTAAGTTCTTCGACGACAACCTCCCTGATGCTTCACAGCACCGCCTTCCACTTCACTCTAGCGCCACGTTAACTACAGGCACCTTCACTCCTCATCCTCAAGCGGTCAATTTCATGCAAAAGTCGACATTTGCGATAAGTACTGAGCGTCTGCTCGATTTTGGTCACACGACGAAAAGCGTTTTTGCCAGAAAGGAAGATTCCCTCCGCTCCTAATACGTACTACGCTGGACGGAAATTTCTTTCCACTCTTCTCTGGTCTGGTCCCATATTACTAATACTGGTCCCCCACTACTGGATCTGGTCCGACATTACCGATAATGATTTCCCCATTACTGGTCCCCTTAACTGGAGCTATGTAATCCCTCATTACTGGTCTCCTTATTAGAGCTGGTCCCCCATTACTGGTACTGGTCCCTCATTACTGCTTCCCCCCCCCCCCTTACTGGAACTGTTCCTCCACTACTGGTCCTCCCTTACCGGAACTGTTCCCCACCACTGGTTCCTCTTTGGTGGAACTCGTCCCTCATTACTGGTACTGGTTCCCATAACTGGTCCCCTTTCTGGAATTGGTCCCTCACTGCTGCCCTCCCCCTTAGGGACGACATGTTACTGAATCCCCAAGCACGTTGGGCGACGTCTTCAGCACGCCTTCTGAATTCCCAGTCACGTAGAAGACGTCTGGATATTTTCCGCTATTTTTGCACACCGCAATTTCCCATATTTTCCCCTATTTTCGCCAATCGAAACGACAACGACATACAACAAATTGACAACTTTATCAATATCATAGGCTGATGGCGATCGATACGGCGAAAACGAACTTCAGATTCGTGTTCAGCGACCTCGACTACCCCCAGGGCTAAAGTTTTGCACCGCCTGAACGACATCCACAAAAAACCGATTAATTGGTCAATGTCGACCAACGGCGATCGATACTTTAAAAATGAACTTCAGATTCGTCGACCTCAGCGACCTGTAGCCGTATTCAGGAACGCTCCCGGGATCATTCCGTCTTCCCACGGGAAGCGACCGAGGCGAGAGAGGGAGGCAGGAGGGTGAGGCGAGAGACGAAATCGCTATGATATCGCTTATCTCCCGCTCCCGCCGCTTCATGAATACGGCCTCTGCATTGCCCCAGAGCTGGACTTTCCAGGCAGGTGGGGGACGTCTGGGTATTTTCCGCTATTTTCGCGCCCCGTAATCTGATCAGTATCGATTGACGGTGATCGACGCTACAAAAACGAACTTCAGATTCGTGTTGAGCGACTTCGACTACCTCAGCACTAAAGTTTCGTACCGCCAAAACGATATCCACAAAAATAGATTATTTGGTCAATATCGATTGATAGCGATCGACACTTCAAAAACGAACTTCAGACTCGTGCCCAGCGACCTCTATCGCCCCAGGGCTAAAGTTCCAAGCAGGTAGAGGACGTCTGGGTATTTTTCGCTATTTTTTATTTTTATTGCCATAATTTCCCCCTTTTTCCCCCCTACTTTCCCACCGAATTTTCCCCCCTATTTTATGAATAATTTCTGCGGCCAAATATAATAACAGGTCGTCAAATGACAATGATATGATACGATATTTAATACGTCGTATGAGACAGATTCAAAAAAGAAATTCAATTAGAAGCGAACAACTGAGAGCTAACAACTTCTGTAAAGTAAGGAGTATCAAATGGACATTGCGTAATGCCTCCAAGTAGAGCGAAATCTAGGTTAAGTGGTGATTGTATGCGAAGACCTTTCTTTTGAATGAGGGAAGAGAGCAGAGAGGAGCAGCAGCCTTAGTAAGCTTTAAGTGGGCTAATGCTCCCCTGACAGCGAATTAATTCCGTCTAACTGATGTGCTAGGTCTGGAAAAGTATAGTAGTTCAACCACGCCTGGTTTGAGAGAGCAGCAGTTCAAAAAAATTGAGAAGAACAATGGAGACTACTTGGGACTACTTTGTGAAGCAGCTCATACACCATGCAGATCAGCAACCCTTCGCCTAATTTCTAGAGGAGGAAGGCAAGGATACGCATTGCGGGTTTCCGCACGAGGTATACGCGAGTACAACAACCCTCGCAATCTGACCAATATTTTTCTCGTAAAATTGTTCTGCAGTTTTTCAAGAAGCTGCATTGTTTTACGTGGCGAGAGAACTGCGCTGCCGCACTCCAGAATTGGTCTGACATACGTTTGTGCGCCGGTAACAGTACGCTCTTATTTCTAGTAGCTATCGCCTTGAACATGTGATATGCACGAGTGATGGCTTTCCTGAAGATGTCCTTATAATGAAGTGCGAAGTCTAAGTTGTTATTATAGAGAAACACAAGATCCTTCACTTCCGTTACTGTTGCAGTACGAGAGTTCTGAATAGTTTGCACTGGAGGGTCCAGGGCATCCCAGCCTAAGGCGAAACGTTTTAGTATGGGACAGCGGAAGTTGCCATTCGTCAGCCCAGCGGGCGAGCCGTCCAGCTGCCAGCCGCAGGGAGGAGCTCCATATCTTCGCCGTTTTCTATTTGCCTGTATATTTTTCTAAACTCTTCCCTACTAAGGCTGCAGAATCTGATGTTTAAAATTCTGTCTGATCCTTCGTAATCTCCACTCAAATCAAATCGCTCACGCGCACGTCCACGTTCGACTTTCAATGAATCGCGGCGTTGTTCAAGTGTTAGCGTGCTCTTTCTGTAGCCGGTGACCGAGACTGTTACACACTTTTTACTCGCCCCACGATCCGGCGAGTTCGCCTTCGCCTTTGTTCCCCTACCACGCTCACGCACCGTTATTTTTCTGGATCTCTGAGAACACTTCCAGCAGAGAAACGTCTTCGTATACAGGAGCATTTCAAAACGTATAATATTCCGACCGTTCTCTGTTTCCGCTGTCCCCAACTTCTACACGAGATTGTACCACCGCCTTCTTCGCGCAAGGTTCCGCTTCCTGCATCAAGGCGAGGAGGACGAAAAACCCAAAAAGAGGAGTCTCAGAACGACCATCAACTGCTATGCATCTCTAAAGGCCCGGCCTTTGGATAGATACCGTCATGGACAACATCGAGGAGGAGCACGATCGCTTCCTGCAACATCTCATCGACAGTGCTAAGGGAGCCGAGAGCTTCAATACCACCACGAGGCGTCTGTCTCCGGAAACTCTCGAGCTGATGCGCCATCATGAGGCAGCACGAGCGTCAATCAACTACCAACCGCGGTCCGAGCTTGCGAAGCGGCGATAAAAGAGGATCTTAAAGAGAGAAGGGCGGAAGTGTTGGCTGAAGCCGCAGAGGCAGGGTTGAGGATCCGCAATGCCCTCCGGAACTTCGCCAACTTCAAGACCAAGATGACCGCTCTCCGAAGTTCTGAGGAAACCGCTACCTCTTCCAGAAGGACAATGGAGAAGGTCGTCCACGACTTCTACTCCCGTCTCTTCGATAGCTACGCGTCCACCTGCCCCATGCCATCCTCGGCAGGATGGATGGCCGTCTTGCTCTACAAGAAGAGAGACGTGCACGACGTTGGCAACTATCGCCCGATCTGCCTGCTGTCCGTAGTCTACAAGGTGTTCACTCAAGTCATCCTGAATAGGATCAGCAGAACGCTGGACGAAGGGCAGTCATGCGAACAAGCAGGATCTCGGAGAGGATTCAGCAAAATCGACCACATCACTACGATATCGTGAGAGCACAAGCTGCCGTTGGGCCTTACGTTTATCGACCTGAAGAAGGCATTCGACTCCTCCGAATTGGAAGCCGTCATCGAGGCCCTGCACACTCAGAGCGTTCCTACTCAACACATCAGAGGACTTCGACAGCTGCACGGTGAATTCACGATGAAGCTCTCACCATTCTACAACGACATCATCGTCAATGTGAAAACAGGGGTTCGGCAAAGAGGTGCCATATCCCCGAAGCTCTTCAGGAAAAGATCACCCGAACATATGGGAGTGAAGGTCCGACCGGCAGCTGCACCATCTGCGCTTCGCTGACGACATCATGCTCATCACATCGTGCAACAGCCAGGCGGAGCGAATGCTGGCCGACTTCGATCGTGTATGTGGAAATGTTGGATTGCAGCTGAATCTTGCGAAGACGATGTTCATGAGGAACGGATGGGTTTCTGATGCCCCATTCTCGCTCAACGGAACGGACATCTCCGAATGCTTCAGCTATGTGTATCTGGGTCGCGAAGTCAACATAGCAAACGACCCAGCGCCGGGGCTGGGCAGGAGGAAGCGACCGCCTTAGGAAGGTCTCAATGGCGTCAACGAGCGTTGAAGAAAACAAGAAACATCCTGCCTCGTGCACGGCTAGGCTCCGCCGTTCTTCCTGCCCTAATATACACGATTCAGAGACCTGGGCTATACGAAAGCGGGATGAACACGCGATCAGCGTCGCGCAGCGGGGAATCGAGGGGACGATGCTCGGAGTGACACGACTCACGCAAGTGAGAGAAGGCTTCCGAAGTTCCGTTCTTCGTCGGCGTTCTGTGAGCAGAGACGCTGTCGCATGGGCCATGTCGTCGAAAATTAGGTGGGCTGGCCAGGTAATGCGCTTCGCACACACCCTCTAGACGACAGCCGTCACCGACTGAATTTCACGGGACGTAAGAAAGCACCAGGACGCCCTCCAAGACGTTGGTCGGACTTCTTCGTGTTCGTCTTCGTCTCTTCGTGTCCCTCAAGCGATGAGGATCCATTGGAGCAAATTATTGCCATTGATTTTTATCGGCAAACACATGCTCAATAAGAAGGTCCGCTATTACAACGTTTGACTGTGAACGAAGTTGCAATCGTTCAAAACTATGGATCGAGAACGGCAGAAATTTCCGGTTCCAAAGAATAGAGATACTCCCTTCTCTCTCCCATGACCTCATATTTCCTTCAAAAAACACTTTTAAATTGGGCAAGTAAACAAGCAATGCTGAAGGGAGTCCATCTGGTGACGGGAGTCGAGAAGGATGAGATTAGCTCGGGGCCGTTGTTCGATATGTGAGCCCTGAGCTCCGGCAAGGAGCCTAACTGTTCACTCTTGCCCACCATAAGGGTACGTCTGGAAACCGTTCAGCAGGTAGTCTAATTCCCTCTTACGTAACAGCGTGCCCCGTGAGGTTGCTTGAAGCTGTCCGCTTGTTGCTGTCGCCTTGTCCCGGCTTACGTCCTTCTCTTCTTCGTGCGTTTCTTTGAATCATCTGCAAGTGCGAGTGACGCGGGAGCCGAGTCCGCTTATCTACATTACCCTACCTCCATCACCACCTAGAGACGATCAGTGGACATTCCGGACAAGGTCAAGAGTTAGGTTCGACTTTCCTCCAAGAATTTACCACTCCTTTCCCGGAGCAGATTCGTTTCGACTCCGCTTGCCTCCAAAGCAGCTTTTCTCCTCTTACCTGCCTTCATTTCTAAGCTCTCAAGTGAGTTTTGTGCCATTTAATAAGCTATGTGGCTTCGACATTGTGGCTTCGACATTCCAGCACAGTTTCTTTTGATGATGAAGGCATGCTGTGAACATAGAATTGAACCCTATAATGCTTATTGCTATAAAAATGGTTTCCTGGAGCACTCAGTGAATGGCAACTTTCACGTGTTTTTACAGAACGTCACGGCACGACATGTTTCAACTATCTGAAGGAAATGGTATCTGTACCTCAAATTTCACTTCATAAAATTTCGAATGCTAATTGCTCTTAGTAATATGTGATTTTTTTTTTGAAAACTAACAAGATTCTCCGCAGCGTACAAAGAATTTTTAAGCGCTCTTTGGATTGGTTGCGGAGTCGTAACCGAAGTTTTCACTAACCACGGAAATAATTTTTCTACCTGATGGAGACAAAGTTAAAACCGAAATGTACTCCGTAAATTTTAGGACTCCTATTATTTCGCAGTAAGTCAAGTCCTTCTGCCGGCGGAAACCTAGAAGCGAAATTTTACCACAAAAACTTTCAAGTCTTGGTCATCATCTTCTGTATAGTCACCGGGTTCGATCTTGCTTCGTCTGATGGAAAAAACCGATGGAAAAAATCGATGCAGAAAATCGAGCGATACTTAAGTTGCCTCCGCGAAAGGGTTTCCCAGAGGTTTAGGTAGTCCGGAAAGTTTTTACACTAAAGGCATTCAAAAAGACACGTCTTCGTCAGTTGAGGTCACGAGCGGACGGGGCTTTTGTGATTTGAGTTTCATGCCCTGTACATGTGAATGGTCAACAGCAGGTGGGATAGGTCGTCTGCGGCTCTCAGTGGCGCCTTCGCGATGGACGGCAAGAAAATAATCTGCAGTACCGCTCGGACCGATTCGCGAACGAGGTCCGCTTCCCACAGGAGACAATGGAGGACCAAGTCCTCTCAAGCGCCCGTGATACGATTGGTGTCGCAAGTCCGACAGTGGTGGCAAGTCGCTCGAGAAAACTCGACGTACCGGTCGACCACACACACACAGAACAGACTGTTCATGCTCTCCTCCTGTGGCGCTTGACCTGACCTTTCAGTTCGCGAGTTTTCAGCTCTTACACACACTCCAGAGTCCACGGTACTCGATGTCCTTCGGTCTTCAGGCAAAGTTGCAAGGTTACCTCTAGTTGCACCCCGCGCCTTGACGTCTGTGGACAAACGGAAGCGTTTTGGTGCCTGCATTTCTCTCCTCAACCGTCATTGAACACTGCCATGGACCGACTCCATCGTCATGATGGATGAGAGGTGCTGCGTCTACGACAGTTTGCTGTGCCATAAGCACTGGGTTGACTTCGGTGTGTGGCCCGAACAACAGCTAAAACGTATCGACCACGAAATAAAGGAGTTGCTTTCCCTCTGCTTTCCTTCACAGTCTTTTGGCAATCGGTTCCTACCTATTCCATGACGGACTCGAACACGTTCTCTGCTCAGCTGGAGAAGATGAGCGAAATTTTACGCAGACGCCTTCCCAGAGGACAAAAATTCTCCTTGTTTTGGATAACGCTGGACCACACACAGCGAAGAGGAGGCAGAAGAATTTGGAAGAACTGGAGATTGAACTTGTACCCCATCCTCCCATCCGCCGCACTCGTCCGGTCTTGCGCCCGGTGACTTTCACGTTTCACTCCAGCCTTTCTTTGCAGGAGCAAAGTTCACAGATGAGGAGGAATTCAAAAATGGTGTCAACAACTTTTTGCTCCCAAAGCTTCCAAAGTTCTTCGCTCGTGGAATTCGCTCTCTACCGGAAAGATGGCAATATGAGTTCGAGATCATAATGGCGAATATTTTGCTGAATGATAGTGGTTGGTAATAAAGTTTCTAATTATAGCTTACTAATTTAAGTTACTAATTAATAATAATAACATCGCTCTCCGACATTAGTCTAAAGTTTCCAGACAACCTAATAGAATGCGTGGCTCATTCTACAAAGGCGTTAACCAACTCCGTCGTTTATCACTTAGTCTTGATCTCTTCTTCATATGTTGTCTCCTTCAGGTGGAGAAAAATTTATTTCCGTAACAACACAGCCTACGACCAATGCAGTCGGCGCTGCTGACACTTAAACGGTCATAACTCGAAAAGCCTTCGGGAGTTCCTGAAAAACTAAGAACAGGTTAAAAATAGAAGCATAGGCGAATCTTCCTTCTAAAAGACAGCCTCTAGGGCCTTCGATATACCACCGCTCACCCCGAGCGATGCGTTATATAGAAGGTCGTTAGAAAGAAACTCAATTTCTCACAGTGTTTTGAACGCCGGCCTTGAAATTTCATTTGGTAGAATTTCTCCTCTAGAAGTCGTCCCCTTCAGACAAAATAAATCTATTTCCTTCCAAAGCAAAGATTTTCAATGGAACGCCAACCCCCTACTCAGAAAAAAAAAAGATATTTCTGTGATAAGGCAAGCCCTCGCTCCGTGATTGACTGGAAGAGTGGTTCACACTTGAATCACCACTAGCAATTAACATCAGAAATTTTATAGAGTACAATTTTAGATCCAGGTCGCTCGTTCAGGTAAAAAATGTGTCGTGCCATGACATTCTGCAAGAATTGAGCCTGAAATTGAATTAATTCGAAAACTGCTCCCAAAAATTCCTTTTTAATTCTGGAACAACCAGCGTGCGAAATTCTACAGGATTGGAATGCATATCCAAGGCAAGTCCCCTTCTGGAGATTAAGCCACGCGCGAGTTCTGGGAGCATTTTCACGCACTGAGGGCCGGACACGATCCCTCTTGATTACCGAAATCTCTGCTACGGGATCAGCTCCACCACCGCCCTCCCTCCTCTCTGATTCACTTCTGATGCGAGCCTTCTGATGCGAGCCCTCTTGTTCGGGTCCATAGCCAGAATTGGTCTCACTGACGTTTCACGGAGTCGGCTGCCTCTTCTCATGACCGCTGTGCACAGTAGGTACCGATGTCGGATCTTTCGCGATCGCCAGTAACTGGAACCTTCTACTTTTATTGCGTTACAAGTCCAAGGGCACAGATGTCAACCAGACACAGGGTTGCCTCTTGGTCTGGTGGCGACAATATCAAGATACTAATTATAGGGGGCAGGGCACCACGCGAAGTTGTTCTTTGTCCAAGAAGCTGACCGCAGCACATACACGTTGAATATTTGAAGTGTCTTCAGTGCGCTCATGTGAATCGTGCTCAGCTTGGACTGGAGAGCGGTCTTCTCGTACAGCATAGCATCGCATCAGCTCCTGACCTACGGGCCCTTTCAGTGCGACTCTGCGAATTTGAGAGTGCGTCCCTGGAAGGTTAGCTGTGCTGAGAAATCGGTTCACTGAGCGGCCTCGGTGGAGGCATCTTCGCGCCAGCAATTCCTCGAAATCGCTCAAAGCTGCGAATCGGCAACTCAAAGCTGCGAATCGGCAACGTGCGAGGGAGTGTCGCACCTTGGCGGAGCTCGGGAGAGATTTGTTTTGAACCCAAGCCACAGCGGTCGCTGCGCGCCTCGGAGCAGCATCGTCAGCTCGAATGTACTATGCTTCCCACTCAGCTCGGCGCACAACGGCTCGCGGTGCTAACGAACTCGATTTTGGTGCAAGAGGGTGAGCGAACGGCAACGGGCGACGAGGGTGGGTCGAATTTCGCGGGCCCGAAGCGAGCGCTAATGGCGGCAGTCCCTGCAGATCCATATGAGGTTTCGTCATGAAGAAATCCAATTAACCGCTCCGCGTCGCATTACCTCCGAAACTGTTTGCACTCTGTGGAGCGCATCACACGGGCACGAGCTCGAGCTCCGCACGTTGCGGACTACTGTATCCTGCGCGGTATCGTGTTGCGATCAGCGCCTCCAAATCCTCGGGATATTCTGCTAAAGCAGTGGGTCCCTCCTCGTGCAGGAAACAAAATGAGCTGCCCCAGATTAAGATTGAGCGGAAAATGGAAGATAAAGTTTGCATGAACCAAAGCTTCGGATGTAACTGTATACATCCTAGTCGGGAGGGGGCAGCGCTAAGGTGACAGCTGCGTCCAGCATCTCACGACACGACAGCACATTTTTGAGTTCACATGAGGGTTATGGTGGCAGTTGACAGCAACTGGCGCTCTGGGATAAGTTTAAAGGAGGAAATGGAGATGCGAAACACCGCATGCCTTCCGACTAGGATAGTTCCGATGTAACCATCGCATGAAAGCTCCTGGGTTGCATGATAGGCCTGCTTGGCAGTCACTTGGAAGGGTCGATATTTTATTCCCCTCAATATTATGCACTGCGGCAAGAAATTTTCGGCAGGGGGAAGGCGCGCTTGACCTGGATGCTTCACCGAACCCCGATCGATGCAATGTGGTCGTTAGCAGGCGGCTGCTGATGTGGGCCACACAGCCAACACCGGATGGTCAAACTCTCGGCACATATCTGCACTCAGCAAATTGGTCGTCAAGCGCACCACTCAGAACCGCCGCTGGCATTGCTGTGTGCAGTTCTTCTTAGAAATGCGAGCAAACATCGACAGGGAATCAGTGGTTAAAGTCTGACAATGACGTTTAACAACCACCATAACTCGTCAGGTTTTTAGGTCCTAGCAGCATCGCAGTTTTCTACACAGTGGCGCTGAATTGTCAGCACTGGGTGTCCATAGTAACGTTGTGTGTCGCTGTACCGAAAGACTGTTGTGTGGTTAGGCAGGAGCCGTTTATACTCCCGCCGCGGTCGGGCGTGTCAATTCTGGGCGCGGCGCGACTGGCCGCGTCGCTGCGCGATTGCAGTTAGAAAGGGGACGTCAGCGACGAGTGGCCACGGGCTTCTGCAAACCACGGTCCGTGAGCCAAGGATGACGAAGGAGACTGTCCATGAGTCATTGGAGAACCAAAACAGAAAGGATCCGTCCGGCGAATCAGCGGATGCATCTTGCTAATGTTAGTGATTGGTTTTCTGTGGGGAGCGACGAATCCTTTCTTAAGGCAGAGATCGAAGTCGTCCGCTCAAGCTAAGGTTGAAGATGGTGAGTGTGGCACTGAGTCGAATCCCTTGCAGTGCACTAAACGACCCTTTATAGCATGTGCGGGCCCAAAAGTAAAATTGATGGAAGGTACTCATCGTCGAGAATCAGTCAGAATTCCCTCTTATGTCGCCACTCCGGTGTCATTGTGCACTAAACATATCTTTAGCGTAGTAGGCGAAGCTTCGGGAATGTCTACAGATCTCCATTTCCTTCCTAGGTTACGGTAGGTACGGGTGACTAACGTCATGGTCACGGATTTTGCCCAAATATCAGCGTAATACAAAAAACGGATGTCAGATTCGTGATCAACACCCGAAATGACCCCCACCGGGCGAAGTTTGGTTGAAAATTTTTTTGAACTCTTCTCTACCTCTGGGGCCGTATGCTATTCTCTCCCCAACCGTCCCCCGCCGGGTATGAGGCGATCTCCGCCCACATTCATGATATGCACATCATGCGCCATCGATTTTTCGCGCCGGGTACCGTCCCCGAGTCGGGGGAAAATAGCATACGGCCCCTGGAGACCTGAGTCTTAAGGAAAGCTTATGAACTTCCCCCAAAGATTCTCAACGTGACCTATATGGTCTTCTAGAATATCGGACGAGGATCACAGAACTGTGCTTCGATTTTGCTACGAGCCACTGGGTGGTCCGAAAATGGCAAAAAAAGGTACCGCTTCAGGGCGGGCTAATAAGGCAAAAGTGCCACCTGGAATGGTCCTGTCGTGCTCTGAACTAAACTCACAACAGGTTTGGAACACAAATTAAAGTTTGATTATAGCATTATGATAATTTACAACGTTTCCTGGACGAAGCTGCAGTGTACATTCAAGTGATTCATTCGCAACGGTGTCGGCAGTGACTGGATGGCCGAGTGGATAGCGAGGCGGACTTAGCGGAGGTGGTCGAGGGTTCGATACCGAGGGTGGGGCTTCTGCGCCCTTAGGTGGACTGTTGGCGTTTTTCCAAATTTAGAATACATCTTGGTTTCGGTAGGCTACCTTCTTCGCGTCCTAACCCCGCTTTCAACCTGTTGTCAGATGTGGAAGAAGGTGACTTTATTGTGTGGAGCGACATCGCGCGCCCATTAAACGACGCTTGTCTCGCTGCGGAAGGTTCCGTTAGATGCTACCCCCATATGACCGCTTTCGAATGTTCTCAATTAGTTTTGCAAGTGTTGCTCGCTGTCACCTCATTCGTGAACACGATCAACAAGCATTGATTTGACCCATCATCAAAGCATCTCATCGCTTTTCGGATTTCTTTGCAGACTGCTTTTTTATTCTTCTCGCAACTTTCACAAACTTTCTACTGACTGTTACCAAATACAGCATATTTTATCCACCTCATGCTATTTATCTAGCTGTGCATTTTTTCCTGACCATTCTCGTATGCACTTACAGGAGACGGGTCGGGGCACTGCAGGTAGGAGCAATTGTACTCACTCCCTCAACTCTGGAGATCGAAAAAAAATTTTCGTCCCAAATAAGGAAACTAATAATAATTCATCTATAGGGCTACCTGGGATGCAGATAAAAAATCTGACGGCCAATTTTGCTGAAACGATGGATGGCAGAAGGTCGCGATGGGTATGTGTAAGTAACGGGGTGTACGCAGAATAACCGGCACTGCTGCCTTTCACGACTCAAGAGGTCGAGGAGAGGACAAAAGAAAAAAAATTCGCCCAAACATCGCCCACGGGAGTTATTTGGGGTGCTGATCACGGATATGATATCAAACTATGCTGGAAAGTCGTGCAAGCAGGGTGATAATTAAGAAAAAGACTGACAGGGTCAGCAGTTTAAACAGTTCCCGTAGGCGAAGTCTAGGCGAAATCGGTAGTCATGACTTCGTCACCCTTATTCGCCACTACCCAATAATACGGTACCCTACCGCAGCCAAAATGAACTCTTCAGTTGCAAAAACGGGAGCAGACCACAGAGCAAGTCCCGCAACCTTCTCCGGAATCGAACCCTAGACCTCTCTCCCGCAAGTCCGCCTCGCTATCCACTCGGCCATCCAGTCGCTACCAACATCATAGCCAATGAATCACTTGAATGTACCCTGCAACTATTTCCAGGAAAAGTCGTAAATTATCATATCACTATAACTAAACTTTAATTTGAGCTCCAAACGTTTTGTAGGTTAAGTTCTTAGGAAGGGGACCACTCCAGGTGTCACTTGTCACTGTCACTTGTCCTTATCAACCCGCTCTGAAGCGGTACCATTTTTTTGCCATTTTCAGATCATCCAGTAGCCCGTAGCAAAAACGAAGCACAGTTCTGTGATCCTCGTCCGATGCCCTACAAGACCATATAGGTCTCGTTGAGAATCTTTGGGGAAAGTTCATGGGCTTCCCTTGTTAGACTTCTTCTTCTTCTTCTTCTTCTTCTTCTTCTTCAGCGTCTGTCCCGCTTCGTAGCGGGGTCCGCTACTCTGGTGTCATGACGCCACCTTTCCCGATCCAGCGCTAGATCAGGGTGGACGCCAGCCGCTTTCAAGTCCGTATGTAACGTATCAGCCCAGCGCTGCTTCGGGCGCCCTCTAGGCCGCTTTCCTACCACCTCGAACTTAAGGCCTATCTTGCGGACGCTATCTTCCTTTCCACGCAGAACGTGGCCGTACCATCGTAAGCGAGCTTCGCGCATCTTGTCAGTTATCGGCGCGACACCGAACTTCTGCCGAATAGCATCGTTTCGGATGCGGTCCATGCGCGTGACTCCTGCCGTCCAGCGCAGCATCTTCGTCTCCATGACGCTGAGGCGCGCTTCAACTTCCTTGGTCGCAGGCCAACACTCAGCGCCGTACATCGCTACTGGCCGTATGACTGCCCTGTAGATCTTTGACTTCAAGCGCTCCGGTATCTTCCTATCGCAGAGCACCCCAGTCAACGAGCGCCACTTGGACCAAGCTGCACTCACGCGTGAATTCACTTCGACCATCAGTTTGCCGTCAGACGCGACTGCTGATCCCAGGTACTTAAAGAACGCAGTGCGTGGAAGCTCGATGCCGTTAACCTTGATGGAGCTGGACTCGGTAACGTCCGTCGTTAAATACTCGGTCTTCTTCACGTTCAATCTGAGTCCAAACCGCTCCAAGCGATCACACCAAGCTTGCACCTCTCGCTCGAGATCACCTTTATCTTCGCTAGCGAGCATCACGTCATCGGCATAAAGCAACGTCCAAGGGACGGGCTTCTGCAGATCTCGTGTGATGGCATCCATGACGACAACAAAGATGAGTGGGGAAAGCGCAGAACCCTGGTGTACCCCGACAGAGATGGGGAACTCCATCGAGGTTCCAGCTGCAGCTTGCACTCGACTCTTTGGACAAGAGTAGAGAATTCGCACCCACTCTATGAGCTCTTCGGGAACTCCATGATGTCGCAAGGCGTACCATATCACCTCACGCGGTACGCGGTCAAAGGCCTTCTCCAAGTCGAGGAAGGCGATATGCACCGGCTTCTGTTTCTCGCGATGCTTCTCTATCAGGAGGCGGGCGGCGTGTATGGCATCAATGGTGCCACAGCCAGCCACAAAGCCGCACTGATTGCTGGAAAGCTGGACGATGTCCCGAATTCGTCCATCGACAACTCGCTCAAAGATCTTCATGCTGTGCGAAAGCAAGCGAATCGGACGGTAATTGGAGCAGTCTGCAGGACTGCCCTTCTTCTTCCAAATCGGAATCGTCGTACTTTGACGCCAACTCTCAGGCACTTTTTTCTCCGCCACAACCTGATTAAAGAACTTCGCCAACCACTCAGCAGGGTACCAAAACTTCGACTTCCACAGTTCTGCTGCCACGTCGTCGGGCCCAGTCGCTTTGCCTGGCCTCATCTTCTTCAAAGCCGCTTCAATCTCCTCCACGGTGATCTTCTGAACGGGGCCGTGGGTTGGAGCCGTTGAGGGGATGGCTGAATGAGGAAATTCTACTGTAGAGATTTCCTCAAAGTAATCGCGCCATCGCTTCAATGCCTTCTTGCGGTCCATAAGAAGACGGCCGTTCTCATCATTGATGCCGAAGAACTTCTCGATGTCCTCGGTCTGGCGATGGCGATTCTTTGCGAGTCGGTACAGATACCGCTCACCATCGCGCGACTCGAGCTTCTCGTTGACATCTCCATAATGAGTGGCTTTTGCAACAGCCACGGCCTTCTTTGCAGCTTTCTTCGCTTCTTGGTACTTCCGCCAGTTATCGGCTGTCTTTTCGCCGAGAAACACGTGATATAGCGTCTTCTTCTCTCGAACTTTTGCTTTCACGTCATCTGTCCACAGCCAGGCCTGCTTGTCGACCTTCCGTCGTCCAGGCTTCGTGATGCCGAGCTCTGACCGAGCAGCGTGACGAATCGCGTCGGTGGCCTTCTCCCAAGTTTCGTCGACAGTTGTCACTGTCGGTAACCGCACGCGAGAAATCACAGCTGCTTCCTTCTCTTTCATTCGCCACCACTTGATTCTTGGTGCACCGCATCGCTCGACCTGCTTCAGCCTCGGAGGGGCGATCTTTAAAGTACAGATCAGCGGTCGATGCTGTGGGGCGACCGTCTCATACGGCACGACCTTCGCGTCTGTGACAAGACTTCGGTCTCGATCCTTCACAAGGACAAAGTCTATCTGAGTCCTGGTGTTCCCGCTATAGAACGAGATGAGGTGGGAATCGCGTTTGCGAAATACGGTGTTCACTATGGTGAGGTTGTGCGATTCCGCATATTCAAGGATACGCTCACCATCTGCGTTACGCGATCCGTAACCGAACCCACCATGACAGCCGTACCCGTCTTTCGTCGCGCCGACGTGCCCGTTGAGGTCACCAGCGACTATGATGACATCTTTCGACGGTACCTCTGCTGTCTTCTCATCAAGCAGGCTCCAAAACTCTTCCTTGGCTTGATCCGAGCAGCCAGTCTGCGGAGCATACGCAGAGAAGAAGTGATAGAGTCGCTCCTTCGCGGCGACAACGATCTTCATCAATCGATCGTCAAAGCGCTCAACGCTTACAATCGAGTCACGAAATCGTTCGGAGACGATTATTCCGACACCACTGGTGGTCCTGGGACTTCCACATAGAACGGCCTTGAAGCCACGTCCTATGTCCCTTGACTTACGGCAGGACCACCTCGTCTCCTGCACCGCACAGAAATCAACTCTTCTACGCTCCAGTGCTTCAACCAACTCGCACGAGCGGCCCGTCAACGTACCCACATTCAGCGTTGCCACGCGGGTCCTGCTTACGTTACGGGACTTTCGGACTAGCTCAGTTGCCCCCCGATGCCGTCCTCGCATCAGGGACCCTCGCATACTTCTCACACTCGCCGGGCTCTGCGAGTGCGCGTCGGCTCCCGCGGACGCCGTAGCACTATCTCGAAACACTTGAGCTGTCATACACCATGTGATGTGACATGGGTCTTCGTAGGCCGGCCTGTCACAAGGGCCTGTCGCCTGCAATCGAGTGTCCGTGTTCGGCTTAACTCGCAGAGCGAGTAGTTTCCAGTGGCACCACGTGGAGGAATGGACATCGCCACCACTTCCCTTGTTAGACATAGGTACATAATCTACTGTTGTCAGGTTGTCGTAGGGCCGGCGTCCGACGTCTGTAGCCACTCATCTAGAGCTATGGTGGTTGTGAAGCAGCGCTTTTGTACCAAGTGAATTTAAAAGGATAGAGGCTAAAAGTCAATGTATCAATGTTACTCAATCCCTTTGTCGCATGCGCCACGCATTCTGCTTCCACGGCATATCGCTACACAATAACATGGGTGAGGCACGATCTGTCGGAAAACGGCGCGGGCAAAGACGTGGGACAGCGCCTGCGAAGCCAGTTAGCGTCGACTCGCGCCGCGACACCCGCCGCTTCGCCATGAGCTAAGGCCCGCAGATCGACCTGATTTGGTGTGATTAGTCGATAGAGAGCTAGGAGGCCCACAGCGCTTGTAGTGGCGGTCAAGAAATTCGAATTGATGTGAACCCCACCATCTCCTGTACTAGAATTTCGAGCTCTATCGGGTCCGCGAAAATAGCGCTATCCAAAGACTTTCGATCGGATTCAATGTATGGTGTCAGCATTGTCCGAGAGAGATACAACACTGTCTTGCCCATCGGAGACCGCAGGAAGTCGTGTTATAAGCAAAATGTGCATTAACGTTGCCTCCTCCATATGCCGTAGAAACAGGATGCGTGGCGTTCATCGCAAACAAGGCTTGATTGACTCCGACCTTTAACCCTCATTTCTTCAAGCATTTTCAGTTACGTCGAATGTGCCAGTATCAGACAAGTGAAAGCTCGTGCTCGTGGTATCAAGCCCATTCTGCTCTCTGTGCAGGCACCTTTTCAACCCTTTAAGCGAAACACTTGACGCGCTGCTACCCCACTAGGGGTAGGCTTTTCTACAACTTTTTGACAAAAAAAATTCGCGGTAAATCCGTTACTTTAAATTATCGCTAGCTGCTGACGCTTTGACAGCACTGATGTAGAAAGCACCTTCTTTATCGATATATTTCAATCTTCACAACAATTTTGCTTTGTATTTATTGAGGCTTAGACGGATGTCTAGCATGAATGCAAGAAAAACCAACACTGAAAAGACAGCACAAATGCGTGTTAACAACGCCTCATTGGTAATACGTTACCGAAAAATGACTGCAAAGCTTCTTCAACATTTAGCACTTGGTTGGCACGTAACTTCTACGACCTTGAGCAGACATCCTCGTCAGGTCCTCGCACCAAATAGAAAATTGAAAACTTCTTGAGAATCCGATAAGTTAAAAAGTCAGACCTGATTCGTGGTAGTACGACTACAAGTACTTCGGCGCTCTCAACAGCGTGCCTCTCTGCTTCGCGTGTCGACAGAGCTTTCATTTTGACTGTTTCGCATAACGCTACCAAGTCCTGAAGACTGCACTGCTATCGTTGTTGGATTTTGTTCGACATATTTGGAGGCCAAGAGGGACGAATGGAGGCTAGGACCACATGGAACTTCCTCAAGGAATGAAGACGGAGAGCGCCTGATAGACTTTCTATCCGCGTGCCGTCTCTACCATGGAAATTCTATGTTTAAGAAGCCTTCAAACCGACTATGGACCTGGGAAAGCCCAAATGGAGAAACACGTTCGGAGATCGACCATGTTCTTACAAACAGACGCTGGAGTCTGTTCGACGTCTCCGTGCTGCCTTCATTTGACACCGGCTCGGATCACCGTCTTGTCCGTGCGAAGCTGACTCTCAAAAAGAGGATGTTCAAGCGTGACCCTCATAAACCGGCGCCGGTGAGGATCCCCACATTCAAGTCTGAGGAGTTGGAATATGCGATAAAGTCGTACGATTGGAATCTTCTTGAAGATCCATCGGAAAACTACGACCTTCTCTCCAAAGGACTTTTGAAATGTGCTAGCAACTCTTGCGAAGCCACATCACCATCTGCTTCAAGACTCAACGCACATGCGATTAAACTCTTGGAGCAAAGAAGAGCTGTTACACTGGATCCTAATGCTTCCCATCTGGAAAAAGTCACCATCTCGAAGGCCAGTCGAATTGCAGTGAAGGAGTCCATTCAAGCCTACAGAAGATTGAAGCTGTTAGAAGCGGCTGGGAAAGGTTCAAGCATAAAGCGCTGCAAACGAGATCTCTGCGATCAGAAGGCAATAATGTCAGCCCTTGTGGATAAGGATGGAACAACGCAAACGTCTCGAAGAGCGATGGAGGCCATCGTTCAGGAATTCTACACAGATCTGTTCCGTTCTTCCATCACTGTCCCGAAATGCTTGATGCCACCAGCTGAGGAAGTACCTCCCATTCTGGAATCAGAAGTTGCTCATGCCATCAGAAGGATGAAGCCGGGCACTGCTCCCGGACCTCCGATCGATGCTGATCTCCTTCGTGCGGGTGGCACTGCCGTCTGCTCACTTCTTGCCAAGCACTTCAACCACTACCTTCGAATTGGTAGGATTCCGGACTCATGGAAGGAGTCGAAAACAGTTTTAATCTTCAAAAAAGGTCAGCAGGAGGATATCAACAACTATCGACCCATCAGTCTTCTCTCGGTTGTGTACAAGATCTTCACCAAGATACTGCTTAACCGCATGGAGCGTTGCTTGGATGAATATCAGCCAGTGGAGCAAGCAGGGTTTCGCAAGGATTTCTCCTGCATAGACCATATTCAGACTGTCTCACAGCTCATCGAGAGGAGCAGCGAATACCACCTCCCACTTGTCCTTGTCTTCGTGGATTACCGGAAAGCGTTCGACTCTGTGGAAATCAACGCCGTTTTGAACGCACTTGTGCACGCTGGTATACCATCGCCCTACATCCGACTTCTCGACGAATGCTTCTCGAGCACATCGACTACCATCCAGCTGTTCGATCGAAAGCTTAAAATTCCTATCGGGAAAGGAGTACGGCAGGGAGATACGAGATATTTCTCCCAAGCTATTCACAGCGGCACTCCAGGATGCCATGAAAGACTTGAACTGGGACGATAAAGGCTACCTTGTCGACGGTAAATGGATCAGCAACCTTCGCTTCGCCGACGATATTGTTCTCATCTCTACCAGCATGGCAGAAGTCGAGGAAATGCTGAACGAGCTCACTGTGGCAGGTATGAAGATTGGATTGGACATGAATATGTCCAAAACGCAATTTATGGTCAACCAGTGGTGTGACACGGGACTCGTAAGGTTAAATGGAGTCGCTCTGCAACAGGTCGACTCCTACGTCTATCTGGGAAGAGAGCTGAACATGGATAACGACCTCGCTCCTGAAATCGCCCGCAGGAGATGCGCAGCATGGGCAGCCTTCAGTTCGATTCGCGAAGTCACCGATCAGGTCAAGGATCCCGGCCTCAGGGCCTCGATATTCAACGCCTTTGTACTGCCTGCGATGTGTTACGCGACGGAAGCCTGGCCCGACAACAAGACAATCGCCAGAGCGATGCAAACTACGTATCGTGCACTGGAGAGATGTCTTCTAAGGACAAGCCTTCGTCAGCAATGGCAAGAAGGCCTACGAAGCTCGGAGCTACGGGAGAAGTCGCAATTAGCAGACCCGCTGCAGTACATGAAGAAGTCCAAATATCGCTGGGCCGGACACCTGCTTCGACGAAAGGACGATAGATGGAGTCTCCGTGTCACAGAATGGCTCCCGATAGACCATAAGAGACCACTGGGACGACCGCCAACGCGATGGGCAGACTCATTCTCAAGATCTTTCAGAGAGCGGAGTCTGCCTCACTGGATGCAAGCAGCCAGAGATCGAGCGGTCTGGAAGAGTTGTGGTCCCCGCTGAGAAGACCTCCAGCCGACAAAGGACCATCAAAGTATCAAAGTAGTAAGTATTTGGAGGCCTCATGTTTTCCCAGCCTCATCGAGCCGTACAAGTCCACTGTCCTTTACTAGATAAGGAACTATTTTGGATAAAGTTGCTAAATACGGCCTATCCATTTGGTCTAAACGACAATATAAAAGGGTATGGTAATATTACTAATATAGTAAATCCTTTACTTCATAAAACTAATCATCCTTACTTTGCGCTTAAAATATTAAAAGAAAGACGTAATAGAGGTAAAAAACATAAACAAAGAAGTGATTGTGAAAACAATTACAATAAAGTTATCGAATACATGAATAATAATGAAGAAAGCATTCAAACATTAGAAGTGTATAGAATTATTAAAAGTCTATCTAAGAAAAACATAGTTAATCTCTTAAATTTAAGTATGAATCCCCAATTTTTAGCGCAAATTGAACAAAAAACTAAATTCCTTTTCCTTTGCTTGTTAGCAAGTACTAGGTATAATTATGTTCTTAACAATAAGAAAAGTGATAAAAAAGAGTGTATTAACGTTATAGTTCCTTATGTACACAATGTTTTTGATAGAATAAATTTGACTAGGATATTTAATAAAGTTTATTCAACTAATGGTTTTAAATACATTAAGGATAATAAAATTCCATTTAGGATAGTCTATACCTACGATAATCCAGTCTCAGCAAAAATATTTAATTATAACAAATTTCTTAATTCACTGGATAACAATAGTGCTTATACCATTTTGTCCAACCCCTGTTTATGCGAGTCTAATAATAAATATAAAAACTATATTGATAGGACACATAAACACATTATTACAGGAGATTTAAACATAGTAGAAGAAGAAACACTTAAAACATTACTTAGTAAAGGAACGAAATATAGGGTTGCAAATAAGTTAGATCGAATTAAAATAAAAAAGGTGTTTAAGGAAGCAGTTAACAAAGTTATTGATGTTATTAATAAGAAATATAAGCTAAATAGTATTGAACTTTCTGAAATAAAAAAGCATTTATTAATTCAATATAGAGACAAGGTTAAACCTTTACTTAAAATAGAACAGACTAATACGGAACATATACCGTATCATTTAATAAGGCATTACCATAAATCCTTCATATTTTGCCCCTTAGATAAAGCATCTAATAATTATGGAATTATATGTAAAAAATATTACTTACAAACCATTATGGAAGAAATGGGTGCTGTCAATGGGAACTCGAAAATTGAATTCATTATGGCTAACAAAACTTACAATCCATGTGTAAATAGTAATCCCACCTCCATAATACTTAAACATAAATTTTTCAACGTCATTAATCACCTTAATGTTGATTTGAACTCAAAGTTGCCATTAATCTATTGCCTTCCAAAGTTGCACAAAAGCCCGATAAGTTTTAGGTTTATAACTGGGGCTTCAAATAGCAGTACTAAAAATTTGGCGCTGCAATTACAGCGTATATTTACATTTATCAAAAGACATTTTATTAATTATTGTAATGTGATTTCCTCGCGTAACAAAACAAGTAAAATCTATTGGGCCATTAATAATTCCAATATTATGGATGAACTTAACATACTAAAACATGAGAACTTGAAAATATATTCGGCCGATTTCAAGGATATGTTTACTAATCTCTCACATAAGGTTATTTTAGACAAAGTTACTGAATTGCTAAAAATTTGCTTCAATAATAGTAATAAAAAATTTATTGCTTGTAATGAGTATAGAACATTTTATACGGATGAGGTTACCTTTAATAAAAAATATATATTGTATGACATTCAGGACATATTATATCACGTTGATTATCTATTAAGAAATAGTTACTGTACTTTTTGTACTACAGTATTCAAACAATACAGAGGTGTTCCACAAGGAGGTAATTTTAGTCCTTTATTAGCAGACCTAACTGTTTCCATGTTAGAGTATGAGTTCACCAAAAATTGGAAACCTGGTAACTATATCTTTATACCATATCGGTATATGGACGATCTATTAGTGGTTCATAGTATAAATGATACAGAAGTGGACAACATTTTGAATGCAGTTTACAAAGGCACAGTTGAATTTTAAAAAACACATACTAGTGAATTTAGCTGTAATTACTTAGACATTTCCATAAAGATTATAAACAACAAAATTGAAACTACATTATATAATAAAACAGACGATTTTGATTTTAAAGTAATAAGGCTTCCACATTCAAAGTCTGCTATCTCTATTAAGGTCAAAGCGGCAACCATTTTAACGGAAACTCTTAGAATTGCCAAGGTATGCTCTACATTTGACAATTTTATAAAAAAACTCACTGAGCTTAAGGATATACTACTACATAATGAATACTCTTCAGAGTTTATTACAATTAATATAATAAAATGCCTATATAGAAATAAGCAAATATACTATAAATATGGGTTTAATGATGATAAAGATAAACTAATTAGATTCATTAAACAAATTTGTGGAAGCTAATATTCTGCCTTTTTTTTTTTAAATACTGAGTTTATTAACCTTGGGAGGCATGTTGTCACTCTACCTCCACGTGACGGTTGGGTGATAACGTGCTCCAAGGCCAACCTTCGTGCAGGGTGCGCCCACTGACTATCAAACGTAATTTATTCGAATCGGTGGCCTAAGATTTTAGTCTTGTAGGATAGTTTCTAACCTTTTTTCGTTTTAGTTACCCTTTCTACTTAGGTAGTATTAACCCTTTAACTTACCCATCTGTTAGTGCTCCTCCCATTCACTGAAGAGCCACGGGAGGAGCACTAAACAAAGGTTCGTCTGAATCAGTGGCGAAACGAACCTTTCTAATCCCTAATAAGATATTCCTTGCACTTGCTAATTCAACAGCATCGTTCCCTCGAGCGGATTTTCACCTTTTTGGCTAAATATGTCTAACACATCCTCCATGTTCCGTTTTCATAAAACCTGTGAAGCATATTGTGAGAGTAGCCTTAATGCTTCTGTGCCACGCAGGTTTGTTATAGTGGAACAACTTTATTCGGGCGACGTTTCGACAACTTCGTCGTTTTCAAAGGCCTGAAAGAAGTTCGAAACCTAAGACCAGACACTCATTTCGGCAAAAACGTCCTTCTCCAGCTCTGTCAGTTTCAAAATTTCCTACGAGTGTCAAGCAGAATCTAACTGAAGCAAGCTCTGCGGATCCATACTGATGTTAAGTGTATAGATTACACGGTCTCAGAGCTCGCATAGCGAGATGAACGGCAAAAACTCACTGGTGGTCGAAATGCACTCACTTCGGTTATTCATTGTTGGATTGCGTTCGCGGATCCAGAAGGCCCCTAGGGCCTTTCCGGGACCGATCTCACTTTCACGAAGCAACACAGTGCATCTAATATTAAAATCGTCTCCGTGATGGACATCCACTCGATGTTTACCGAGTGGGGTTACCAAACTACGCTTTCCCTTACCAGCAAGATGTTCCCTGATGCGAAAGCTTAGCGCTCTCCCTGTTTCCCTAATATATAGCTCCCCACAGCTTAAACACTGAATTTGGTAAACCACACCTTTCTGCGCACAGTCTCCACTTCTCCCGTAGGGGCAGATCACGCAGTCTCTCGTTATACATGAACGATCGTAAAGCCTATTGCGAACTAACAGTTGTTTGATGTTGTGTCCTGGTATGTTGACCAGCACAACATCATCGTCCAAATTTGCTCGCACAAGGCATATACGTACAGCTGCCGTGATCTCCTCAGAAATAAAGGGTAACTGGAGACACCAGAAGAGCGGACCCCGCCACCAAGCGGGACAGACGCTAATGAAAATGATGATGATGGTGGAGACATGTTTTATTTTCCCGCGCATTTATACCACGCCCAGATCCCATCTGACCATTTCGTTGCCTTGGATCGTACCCGTTGAGACGTGCAATATTGCGGGCAAGCATACGTGATTCCTCGCGCTCTTCATGTCCCGTGCACACACCCACTGCCTTCTGTACATATTGCGAAGCACAGCACGTTTCACAGTCAGACGGTGAGCAGATTTTGCATGGACTATGATGTTCTTGGAGCTACCCTTAAGATACCATTTCACATTGAAAGAGCCGTTTGCTACCCTAATTTGAGTGTTCAAATAGGGTAGCCAGCCTTCACACGGAGTTTCTCGAGTGAATTTGATGTTTTGTGATTGTGTATTAAGGATGTTGAGACCTCATCCATCTCGGATTGCGTTGTCGTTATTATACAACAATCATCAATGTATCGACAGTAAATTATGGGAAGGCGCTCCAGTGCTGGTCGTTCCACTCTGTTCATGAAGCAGATCGCTAGGGTTGGAGCTAAGCGCTATCCCATCGCCAGTCCTCTACACTGCGAGAAATATTTCCCGGACCACTTGAAAACATTACACTTTAGGCATTCTTGCATTTAGTCATGACTCTTTGTGTTCCTCTTCCTCACTAGATACGATAGTTGCCGTTTCAACATGTTTGAACTACAGTTAGCTTCATATGGTGAAGATGTGAGAAAAAGCAGTAAATAACAGTGTTCTTGCTAATGGGGTTACTATTGTTGCAGTACCTTTCAGTTGGTTTTGCACGTAAAGGAACACAAGCCAATCTCCCTGAGGCTTTTTCGCGACTGAGCTATAAGGGGACTAATGGTTCCTCTTAAAGAATGGCTTGGTTGCATTATTTTCACATGATCGGGCCGCTATTTCCTTCGCATAGGAGGACTGACAATGGGCAACGGCTAGCACCTACACTAGCTATCCTCGTTATGGCCAAAAATGAAACTACGGAGCTACAATGGTTTCCCTTGCTCTATCGTCGTTACATCGAAGACTGCTTCCCTACCTGCTCAACGCCATAAGGAATGGATCAGTGGTTTCACCTGCTTAACAATCAATGCACTTATATCAGGCTACCAGCAAGAACCCTACCAGCAAGAACACTGTTGTTCACTGCCTTTCCACACATCCTCGCCATATAAGGCGAACTGTAGTGACAAGCATGTTGAGAACGGCAACTATCGTATCTAGTGAGGAAGAGGAACACAAAGAGTCATGACAGCTGACCCAAGAAAGCAAAGCGGCTAGCAACGGACATACACGTGACATTACATCTTTGGCGATAAGGTCCTTCCAAGAACTAAGCAACAGCCGCGCCATTTCCAGGAGGACTCCATCTGGGGTGCCATTCATATCCAATTAGGCAAGCGCTTCCGTTCGAAAGTGTGTGAGGACAGTCGTATAGACAATATACTAACCATTGTGGAGCGGGCGCGTGTAGCGCAGTAGGAGGAGGTGGCGGCTGTCGCGTGCAACCGATACCAGGTTCCTGGTTCGGATTTCGCGTCCAGGCAATCCAGCACTACTTCTCTCCGGGGTATCGATGAAATGGTACCCGACTTGTTTGGAAAGGATAAGCGCTGACATGTTCATCGGCTGCTCGCCGCAAGTCATTGTATCACCGAATACGCCTTCGCTTCCATGTCATCCCGTAGAAGTAGAATGCGCGTGGTGCATCCCAAAAGGGATTGAGTAAACGCCATTATTCATCATCCTTTATTGTGGAGGTGTCACCAGGCAATCTAAGGCGGCAGCTACTTCGGAATCGCCCTCATGATCGCCTTTTTGTCACCCCCAATTACGTCGTCTGCCCATGTGACAGAGAAGGGGACTGACTGCACAGTATCAGGTGTGGTTTACCTCATCACCTGCAAGAGCTGCTGTGAGGAACACCTCGGTGAGACGGCAGGACCCATACTATATGTTAGGATCAAGTAACACCTTGACGGCAAGGCCATCACTTGATTCTTCCTCCTCAGCATCACTCGACCTGCTTCAACCAAGGGGTAATCCTTAGAATGCAGACCAGTCTTTGATGCTGTGGGGCAACCGCCTCATACGGAAATATCTCAGCGTCTGCAATAAGCCTGCAGTAGCGAACCTTCACAGGGACAAAGCGTGTCTACGTTCTCACACGTTCTCATACTCCCACTATTAAGTGCGATTCGCGTTTTCGCAAAGTGGTGTTCGTTATGATGGGAATACAACTCCGTGTACTCGAGAATGCGCTCACTATCAGAGGTACGCGACCTGTAGCAACAACGGCAATGCCATGATGACACCAATACCCGTCTCTCGTAGCGCTCATGTGCCTTTTAAATTCACCAACGTCAACGTCTTACGACGATTTCTGCCGTATTCTCAGGTGCCAAAACACCTTTAGATCGATCAGAGGAGGCGGCTTGTGAACACACACACACACACACACACACACACACACACACACACACACACACACACACACACACACACACACACACACACACACACACACACACACACACACACACACACACACACACACACACACACACACAAACACACACACACACACACATACACACACACACAGAAGGACGGAGTCGCTCCTCAGCAGCGACAACGACCTTCTCAATCGGTCGTCCAAGCACTCGAAGCTACAGTCTCGATGCTTGGAGACCAATGTCCGCTGACTTGCAACAAGACCATGCTGTCTCCTGTACCGCACAGAGATGAACTCTTCTTCGTTCGACTGCTTCTACCAACACAAGCGGTCCGTAAACGTATGCACGTTCAGCGTCACCACGCATGTCCTGCTTACGTTATGGGGCCCTTGCGACTAGCTCCGTTTCGCCGATGCTGTTCTCACATCAGGAACCCACTCATACCTCTTGCACTCGCCGAGCTTTACGAGAGCGCGTCGCTTCCTGCGGACGCCAAGGCAACATCTCCATGAGCATTCATGCACCCCCTCATTCCGATGCCGATTTTTAGCTGTAGAAGTGAGCAGTCTCCAGTGGCACCTCGTGGAGAAGCGGGCATCTCCACTAATGACAGATCACAACCGTTCTGACACATGCACGAAATCTCCCCATAGTCAATGTGCCTATATTTCGTAGCTTTCAAAGACTATGCGCACAATCTTGGTATCCTTCAGGCCAGAGGTCCGGCAGGTAGCCTGAATTTGCTTACCCTTTCTCCTGACACTAGCTGATAGTCTTGGCAGCAACAACGTTATGGTTTTTCAATCAGTGTTAGCATATATGTACGGTACATACTTCACTTCAAGCTGCTATGTGATATTGTTCAGTTCTTGACTTCAAGAGAATCTTGGACATTGTTTATTTGTAGCAAAGTCATGATAATCGCGCAGCATATGCCCAATCAATAAACCTGAAAAATCCTGAGCAAGTGCATGGCGCACTCCTTGTTACGTGTGTTATATTGCAGCAAAGTTGTGACCTATCAGTGAGAATTTCTTGACGCACTGCCGAGAAGGCAGTACAGTGCATCTTCAGATGTGCAATCACAAACAGCCTCTTGGAGTGCAAATGCAACTTCGCTTTCGATCGATGCGAATAGACACACACGTGAAGACGTCCCGCACAACAAGTAGAGTGAACGGCATTTCTGTGGGCGGTTTTGAATATGTATATGGCATACATTCCTGTCATTTAAGTATTTTAGCCATTTTAGATTTCTTTTATATGTTGTCTTTGGCGCAGGATACCATTGGATTTACCGTACCTTACGCTAGGATTTATTATAAAGAATAAACGACTTCAAACGAAATTGGCGAAGAAAAAATCTCGCTGTCCTTATTATGCGGTTTATTCCAACATTCGACTATCTGAAACTCGAACGAGCCGAAAAGTTGAATCATTCGATTATTCGGAATTCGAACAAGCTGAGAAATGGGGTTATTCGATTACCCGTTCGCCCGGTAAGTTTTTGGGAAGCACAAGTATACTCAGCAGGGCCACGCTGCTCTTCATGGAGGCGTTCGACGAATGTGTTCCGTCTCTTCACTGTGCTAGTTCACTTATTTCAGCCATCGCCATGGGCCTGTGCTCGTTCGTCGTGCCGCTGAACATGGACGACATCGGCTGCACAGTGTCGCAGATCCTCCGCTCCTCCGCATGCAGGTGAGCCAGCAGGCACGTCTGGCGTTGTCCGCTGAAGCGAGTGCTTACAGAGTCGGATGGGCGTACGCGGCGTCATCCGTCTGCAGCCTCGTCTCCATCTGCTGTCCCGTGTTGGGCAAACTCGCGTCCGATGACCGCCGCCGGTACGCGCTGCTCGTACATCCCGAACAGTACCTGTAGAGCCGTCAGGCACTTCAGCCACTCCCCACGCTCAATGGAACTGCTCGACCTCGACTTGTTGTCCTCGTCAGCATTGGTCCCCCTCAGGTTGCTATCCGATTGTGAGATGCCACGACATGCTGCCATTGCCAATAAATCCCATTCTCCTTACTGCACCAGTCATCCAGAAGATGCAGATTTACCCCACATACAACCGCAGCATAACAGATAAGAACGTCACGGTCTTAGACTCTGGCGAACACAACAAATCAACAACAGCCTTGGAGTACAGGCACGACGGTGCTCAGAACTTCTGCTTTCTTTTTCTACCGGTGTACTTAGATTCGTGCCGTACCGTTCTGAAAATAGATCCAGGTAAGGTGGCGATCAAGATCGCCAGGAACCAGGGTAGAACTCACCGGCCCTGCTTGAGCATACGTTCCCTTTTCTTCTGAATCCACTCCTTCGAGCCCTTCAATGGCTTCTTCTCATTCTTTCGAACAACTGTGAACGCCCTGAAAACGGATCTTCAGACATGTGGGAGAACGGCACGAGTAACGATGACCTTGCTGTGTTTTCGACGTGACGCTGAGTGTCCATGCCCTGCTCTTCGCCGGTAAGCGCCTTTGGCAACTGGGCAATTCCTCCGGTCATTAGGACTAAATAGACCCTGAAATCGATAACATTGAATCCTTCAGACACAAGCGCCTGCAGAAGCGGCTGATACAACGATAAATGAACTGCTCGCGTGAAGGATACATCGTTTAGAAGTTTATTCTTCCCCAAGGAGAGGCTCTCAGTAGTCTGAACATCACAACTCGAGGTTCCTAAGCAGCTCAAGCACAGAACTTGAAATACAGTCGCATTCAGTTGTTTAGTCCTATTCTCAACGGGTTCCTTTATCCCAGAGTCGACAGACTCCTCCCGCATAGCGAAAAGCAGACCTTCTCTCCTGCATGCCTCTAAGTTTAGGGTGTATTTCGCCCAAGGTTCTTCATTCTCCCGCGAAACATCTCTCTGCCTGCAAAAAGCACCATGTTGCCACAACAAGAAGCAGAACTGCGACGAGAGGTGTCTGGGACGTCGTGACGCATGCTGACAGCAAACCAGTGCATTCCAGTGGCGGCAGAAAAACAGAGGCACTCCGAGCCGAGGACTTGTCTCCTGACATTTTACACGTTCTTGTTATATGCCGTTAGATGCACGTTTAGTTGAGGACAGAACCCTTGCACCGGGCGGGACTCGAGCCCGCACCGTCTGCTTCATGGCAAGGATGCTACGCCTTCACCACCGGCAATGCTTGATCGCACGCAACATCCACGACATCCTCATGGCCTATCAGCACTCACCCGTGACGTCGGGATATCAGCACGGAACCGGTTAAACTGAGGACCTTGCCACATAGAAATTATGTTCCACACCTGATGCTCCTTTTTTGCTACAGCAGGCATACGAGCAGTTAATCATCGCTACTATTAGTGTCACTCTGGGACCGTGAACGAAAGCGATCGCACTCGTCCTCAAAAGGAACTCGATGGTAGAACAACCCAGCAGTGGGACTGCCGAGCGATAGGGTCCCATGGACGAGGAAACAGGCTCTCATTGCGTCTCAAAAGCCCTTCTTAACGAGCAGACCGTCAGACTCCGGCGTACTCACTTCTTCGCTTTGACACTGTTGGGGTAGTCCACGACGAGGCCTCCATTGAATCCAGCCTTCGTGGCAAGCGACATTATTAGAGCAGATTGATGCTCGTTCTCCGGATAGAACTGGAACACGGCTCGCGTTCCTCTGCCCTGAAAAACAGCTGCAGTGTGTTTGCACTGGTCTCGCACCGACATAAGTGAAACATTGACCGCGTGGCTTAATAAATATTGGTAGCTCTCATTATTACGCGCCGCGTGACGAACGGAGTATAAACGGGGCCTAAGAAGGTTATTTAGGGCGCTGATCAGATCACGAATATTACTCCTCATGGCATAGGAGAGTCACACCTGTTCTGTCAACATTCCCAAGCTTCGTGAACACCGAGCATGTATGTTATTCCCATAGTTACTACCACAATACCAAGAACTGGTATCACAGTCATGATCATCGTCTTAAATTGGCGGCAAGGCTTGGTCGAAATCAACGACGCTCACCCAGTAACCCTTACTCACCCTCACCTAACGTATCGTGATCGACCGAAATTATGATGACAGAAATCGCACTCGTGATCAGCACCTCAAATAACCTCCCTCTGCGGAATTTTGGTGAGAATTTTTGTCGACCTCCGAACGGTGAATGCACAAGTAGTGCTAGCGAATCTGGTCTCCTTTCTAGCGACGTTTCTCGTTGCGATTTAACACTCGGAGCTTGGATTGATCGTATCGAGTTTTTTTGCGAAGTGCTGTCTTACCAGGGTGCCAAGCCACTAACTCGCTGCCTCCCACCACATCACTCCACTATACACAGGGTTACCACTACTCGGCCGACTGCGATGCTTGCGGTCTACTTCAAAGTGAAAACGGCCCACTACTCAGCGTGAGATATATGACATATGTCGCAGCTGCATCCCGCCATGCACATCTCAAAGCGCCACTGTCACCTGGTATCCTTTCGTTGTAAGGGACACGTAGCTGAAGCATTTGGAGTGGTTCTTCCCGATCGGGGGTGTGCGTAATTACGATTTACGATATTCTGGGTCGTAAATCGTAAATTTTTGTAGATGTTATCGATCGACGGGCAACTGACGTCCAAGGTTGAAGCAGCTCGGGTGTGAAAGACGTGCCCACTCTTCTTTCACTAATAGCAGCTCACCCCACTTCGTTTTAGCGCAGTTTTTTAATGTTCTGATGTGGCACCATGATAGATTGATTTCGAGTTCAACTTAACTTGTCTGGAACTTTTGGCGAGACAAATTTGCAACATGTGACCGAGAGTTGTCGTGAAGACAGTAAAGATTCTTCCGTCACAACCATTTCCGCTGCCTGCCCTCACTGAAATCTTGCAGTTCGACAGCGCAGACGTTCGCAGTCATTGTGGTGCCGGCTCTAAGGAGCTCGCGGTGGAGCATTCCTAGTGAGTCCCATTAGCAGTGCAGCATTATCCTGTTCTGGCGCAGGTCGGATTTTGGTTGCTTCGGAGCTGGTTCTCTTTAGTGGAGCACTGTGCTTTCCTGGCATGCTTGTTGTAGAATACCCGGACTCGTCTCTGACTACGATCCCTCAGGAACTTCTTAATACGAAAGCGGAGAATGGGAGACTGAGCGATGCGCAGTCGCGATGACCGGTCCGAGCCACGGTGATCGTGGGCCACTCAAGTGGAGATCACCTTCATTATGTTTTAGAATTTTCTAGAATGTATGACATTATGTTCTAGAGTGTTCGGGCTATAAGCCCGTGGCACTAAGCCAGACCGTACAGGTTTTGTTAAACCTTGAAAAATTATTGGAAATAGATTGCAGGTGTTTTCTCACAACCTAACAGAAAATCTAAGACCTTTGATACATAATAGGATAGAGGTGCGCCATGCATTAGCTCAGTGCGCGATGTTTGTTGAACTGCATGCAGTTGCTGGTTTCCCTGAGTTAATGAGCGGTGAAATGATTGTTTTGATAGTGGCTTTTTAGAATTGTTTCTGCTATATCTAAATCCTAGATTGACACACATCCAAAGAACATCTAAGATGTTGGAAATTCAATGGTCATTCAAACGTGAAAGCTTTTTGTTGAAACACTTGAAAAGCGTAAGTTAAGGTAAAGTCTTCGAATCAAAACTGTTTCGATTTTCATAAAAAGTTTAATGATTGATTTGAGACCATCGCTCCTTCGCCTGACCAGAAGGAAAAGTGAAAGCAAAGGGGAAAAAAGTTTGGCAATGAAACTGGCCAGCTTGGCCTGACAATAACACGATAAATAAAGAAATACTGAATCATTTTGTATTAACATTTACAGGAAAACCTATAAAAATTCAGTTGTACTGCACTACAGTTCAGGTGACTCTTACGATTTACGACGGTTTTTTCGTAATTACGATTTACCATTTATGAAACTTCGAGTTTCATTTACGCACACACCTGGTTCCGATAGGCGTAAAGCCTACGTTATATTAGGAGGGGCCAAAAGTAATGAGACACCCCATGCCGTGTCCATATATCTCGTGGCTGGAGTCTGGTTTCGTACTTATTGTATTTGTATGTTTGTATGCTACCTACTAAAGCCCATCTGAGAAGTTACCACTTCCGCCCTTTCCAGAAGCATGCCAAAACCCCAGTCTATCACATGCCGAAACCCCAGTCTGACGAGTCGACCTGTGTCGGGCAAATCTCGCCCAATTCCCAACCCCGAGCAGCCTGGGCTCAATATTCACGCAAGATGAGAAGTACGTCTTCAACCTTAACCTTGCCAAGCAGCGAGTCTGGGTGAGGCCTGGTGACCCGTTAACGACCTTCGTTCGGCGAGATGTTCACGGCGAGAAGCACCTTCAGAGCTTTTGGGTCTGCGCCCATGGACCGGTATAGTGGAAGCTGTTTACCAAACGCACGACGATGGACTCCAAGGTCATGGTGAACGAAACAGAAGAGATGGACCTGTGACTCGCTCTTATTCATTCGCAGCGCTTCAAAAAGGTTCTCCTCTTCGACAACGCCGCACCCATCGGGAACAAGTAACCACGGATAAGCTTGGCCAGCTGGGCTACGTTCACATGCCTCAACCACCGTATTCGTCGGACATCTCTCCATGCGACTACCACTACTTCTTGAGCCTACAGGACTTCCTGGTCGGAAGGGACACAAGAACCCAAGCAGTCCTTGACAACCATATCGAGCAGTTGATCAACACCAGGCCCAAGCAATTCTGGAAGGATGGGATCAGGAAGCTGGCTGAGCGATGGCAGCAAGGTCATGCCCTTAATGGCAAATACATTCCTCAGCATCGTTGAGTTGTAATTGGGTTATAAAGAGATAAAGATTTTTTTCAATTTGTCTCATTACTTTTCGCCCCCCCCCCCCTTATACCATCGCTCACGCCGAGCGAAGCCTGGTGCAGTTGACGGCAGTCGATCTCCTCTCACATGCGTTTTCATTCCAGCAAGGAAAGCGTTTCAAGTTAACCCAGCACTTTGAAACGAGACCCATGACATTCGGAACAGCCTCAGTCTTGCCTCTGCGCAAATCTGCACTGCCACAAGCAAAGGAGACATAAGCTACAGGATGTCCAAGCGCAGGCCGCTCATTTAGGCCTACGAGTTGCTGCATACTACAGGAAGAGCTGGCTTGGTGATGGAGGTGGCGGACGTGTGAGTGAATACTAGAGGACTCAACCCCCGCCATGCGCAAATTTTCGTTTTCCCATTATTGGCTGACAAATGTTTTTGTCACGCGTTTGGATCATATTCGCAATATCTCCATACGTCAAAGGTTTGGCGTTGCTCCAATTGCCGATAAGCTACGTGAAGCTCGCCTACGGTGGTATGGCCATGTTCTTCGTGCGAATAGCGACACCGTTCGGAAGATTGGCCTCAACATAGACTTGCCCGGAAAACGGCCTAAAAGGCGGCCTAGGCAACGCTGGCTTGATACGTTGCACATGGACTTAAAGGAAGCTGGTATCCACCCCGGTCAAGCGTTTGATCCTGCGAAGTGGCGCCACCATACCAGAAGAGCGGACCCCACCGCAAAGCGGGACAAACGCTGAAGAAGAAGAAGACTGACAAATGTTTTTAAATTCATTTTCAGTTCCAGGGCTAGCTTTACTTTAAAATAACGTCATAGTCACTTGTCGTTGTTGGCAGCGAAGTTTATCTGCCTTCAAGGTTCCTTTGTTCAGCAACACAAACATTTTTTAGAATTTTGAGAAGTTCTAAAAATCTAGGAATATCGAAAGCATTCATGCTGATCAATTTGCTGATGCGGTGTCCCCTTGCCGAACCTCTCACATTCACGACCACGACGTTGTAGAATGATGCGATCTTGGTCGTTACCCTGTTGCGCGACTCTTAGGCCTTTGTCATACCATCGCTCACCGCGAGCGACGCCTAATGATATGCTCCTATATCGATCGGGCGGCGCGACGGAATCGACATGGGTGCATATTATTAGGCGTTCTCGGGGTGAGCGATGGTATGACAAAGGTCTTAATGAATTTTGGTGAGACGTAAAAGACTTAAACACTCAGACATCGACGCCAATCCTTGACGCTGCTCCCGCGTCAACGCAACACATCAAGAACTGCTTTACATGAGCGAGATCATAAAGGACGTGCGGCACCACAGATGTACCCCACTATCATGAAGCACTCCACCTATTGATACTGACGTTACATGGATACTCATGTGTATGAAAGTGAAAAAACGCAGCCACAATAAGAGAAACAAAACAACTAAAACGACTGTAACTATTGCAATTCATATTTTCCCTATCTTGCAATTACCACAGTTTAATTTGTAGAAGTTATTTTGTTACCACTTAAGAACAAAAAAAAATATGCGTGACAACTTTTATTCAACAGAGCTTTACGCTTCGACTTCTTGCCATCTTCAGAGGTCTGTACGCCTTTCTATTACGAGTCCGCCGTTTGCGTCTCATTGTGAACTGTAGAAGGACCGGCCGGTGACACTGGTGGACAGTATGCCCCATCGGCATACCGGTCAAAAAACGCGGCGGATCACCCTTGCGGTGGATCCGCCTGGACTCGTCTGTGTTCGTTAGCGCATGACCACAACGCTGGTCCAGTTAAGGTGCTTGGTGGAGCAGAGCGCAAGGTAAACATACGTACCACATGCAGCCTTCCGAAGACGACAAGAACACGAAACGTAATGCCCTGTTTAGTAAAGATCCACCTGGAAACCAGTATTCACTGACTAACACGACTTACAGTGCCGAAGTTTGAAGAAGAGAGAAGCTGGAGAAGACTTACCAGGCATCCATACAGAGTCTGGAAGAAACGATGCAAACGCCTCTTGGGATTCTCGTCCGAAGAGTTCGCATGACACAGCCATTGGATCGCAGAAATACTGCAAAAATTTGTTACAAGGCAGCGCCTCCGCAGCCTGCTTCCTATTTACCGAACAATCGCTGAAATGAACTCCAAGTGAGGCCACGAGCTATCGGCGTAACCGGCTTTTCGAGCCTTACCAAAAAGATGCGACAGCAAATGCTCACAAACAGAAACTAAAGAGTCACTGCCTATAGAAAGCCGTCGTACTTGCAATATAGAATTTGCACCGATCCTCACAATACCAAAAACGTGGAAAACGCTTTTAGTTGAAACGGAGGACGTTTTCTGAGAGGCTGGCTAGCTCGAATAGAACCATTAGCACAGCATTCTTTGAGCAATGCACTTGCTCCCAACACCTTGAACAACATACTCCTCCCTAAGCACGAGCTGAAAATTGGTTTCCGATTCTTCAGAACCCGAGGAAATTTTCGAAGCCTGTGTTGAAGTGTCCACCCTAAGCTGCGTTTCGAAAAAATTGAAAGGATACCAAAAAACCAGTTAACAAACCTAATGGCTCCATCAAATGTTCCTGGCATAAAGGGAACACCGCTGCCCATGTCGGCCCAGATAAGGTCTCCCACGCTTCCTCTATCCTCGTCGTCTTGACTGGCAATGTCTGCAAGAACTCCATGAAAACATGGCAATATAAGTCGCTGCGACGGTGGAACGTACCTAGCATCGGTTTGCTGATGTCAAGCCCCACCCAGCAATGCCCAGAATTGGCAAGCACTCCACCGCTGATTCCGGTACCGCAACCTGCGGAGGCAATAGATCACGACTAGCATTTCCGCACTTACGGCAGAGTTTTTGAAATTCAATTTTCGGATCACATACACCTCACTCATATACGTCCACTAAGCTGAGATAATGGTGAACCATTATCCACCAATGAGCAGAGAAGCTTAGAGAAGGTTCATAATATTCTCTTTCATCTGGTAAATCAGGGTTCTTGACCAACTCGGCAAAACTCCTCTCTGGTTTATGACGTGCTCCTTCGTTTTGGAGACGGCAAGCCTTTCAATGTAATGCATACTGCCGCCGAGAAAAGTGAGGGGTATAAAGATATCGCTGGACGGGTGAACGCTCGCAGTACGCGCGGATATGCGTGAGAGTTTTATCTGACGCAGAGAAAACAGTCACACCTATGCTCTTTAGCGTAGGACTAGGAAGGCCTTTGTTTCTCTAATGATAGCAGCCTGGCCATCGAAAGGGGCACATAGATGATAGATCGCGTACCTTTTCAACCAATCAATGATGCGAAGTTCCTTTACATTGGAAGCATTCCTTTATCACCCCAATTTTAAAGAAGGAGCCGAGCTGTGATCCGGGAAATTATCGTCCTGTGAGTATTACTTCCATTTTATGCAGACTTTTTGAGAAGGTGCTTAATGAACATGAACATTTTCTTTGTGCACGCAGAATCATTTCTGATCAACAGCATGGTTTTGCTCCCGGCTGATCTGTCGAAACCGACTTGTTCGAATCCATCGATGATTGGACAACTGCAATCAATAATAAGTATACTTGCGACATCATATATTTCGATTTCGAGAAGCTTTTGATCGGGTGCCCCATAAAAAATTAATATTCAAACTGGAACAATTGGGGTTTCATCCGATTCTCGTCAAGTGGATCACCGAATACCTGTCCGGCCGGACGTTCCAAGTCAAATTAGATGAGACATTTTCTCAGCTTATGCCTACTACGAGCGGAGTACCTCAGGGGGCGGTTCTTTCACCAATTCTGTTTAATATCTATACAAATGACTTAACAAAGGTAATCCAAAATCATGGAATTTCTATAAAAATGTATGCAGATGATGTAAAGATATGTCATGTAATTAAGGAACCATGTGAATCTTCTAGGCTGCAAAGGGCAATTGATTCTCTGGTAGTCTGGAGTAAAAAATGGCAGTTACGTCTATCTCCTCAGAAGACGACGTTTATGCAACTAAAAACAAGTTCACCAATCCAGGCTCGTTCGTACCACGTGGACGGTGTTGTCGTTCTATCTGCTAATTCCGTTAAAGATCATGGCTTTCGTTACAATACTGATCTGGATTTTTCTGAGCAGGTCAGAGATCGATGTAAACAGGCAACTACGCGCACGTTTCAAATTTTTAAAGGACTGTGTAGCAAAAAAAGATATCCTACTTTGTGTGTATAAAACTTATGTTAGACCTATTGTAGAATCTCGTGTCACAGTCTTTAACCCAGATAAAATAAAAGAAGTTTATTGCATTGAGAGAGTTCAGAACAATTACACTCGAAAGCTCCTAGCACGTACTGGCACTTGGGAATATGACCGAATTCCAGATGCTCCAGTGACAAACAGGCTTCTTCAACTTCCTTCCCTTGCTTCTCGACGTAAAGTCGTTGATGCTTGCATGGCTCATAAGATAGTGCACTTTAGGTGCACTAGCAAAGGAGTAATTATGAAGCAGTTATTTACTTTGTCCAATTCACGTACTAGAGGTGCTCTGCAAAAAATCACGTTAACCCGCCCAAAAACAGGTTTATATGCAAACTCATTTTCATATAGAGCAGGAAGTACATACCTCAAGCTTATGAAAAACGAATCAAGGATCCTATCAATAAGGCAGTTTAAGCGGTTTGCTAGCAATACATTACTTAGATATGATCTTTCTTGAGACAAGTCGACAAGTGATACCGATTACCAACTCGTTGTATATACTTTGTACTGCATGTTGTGTTTGCTTTGGCTTTGTAGTATTGAACCTTGTTTTTTATGTTTGCCTTCTGCAAATCCCTCCCTTTTTACTGTCCTTCCGATGGGTGTTGATTCTGGGTTTTGTTGGGGTTATAGCTTTTTTCTGTGATCTTTTAAGATTTCTTTCCTGTTAGCAATAAACTGAATACTGAACCTTGAACATTCCATTACAATCAGTTAGCATGGTCGAAGGTAATGAGGTAAGCACCGTTCAAGGAGATCGTGCTATTGCCTCAGACAAGAGCTGGAGATGGCAACGCTTCAGGAAACATCCCGGATGAGGATAGGATCTTGGGAAACAGAAACACTTCTCATGTGCGAAGGACTTGCCCCAAAGCCGCCTAGTAATGAATGAATGAATGAATGAATGAATAAATAAATAAATAAATAAATAAATAAATAGAGTATCTGTAGAGCAAGCGATGTGAGTACCGATGTCTAGAAGAAAAGCAGACTTCTCCTCTGGCAGCGCAAGCAGTTCCAGTGCTCTCTCGGCCATTTCAGCTTGTATAGCAACGATGTGCGAATTCGATGCATATTTACATGCCTCCGATTCGTTGTAGTACTGAAATAGAATACGAGTAATACGAAAGCATAATTTTTATCAACAGCCGGAAACGTGCAGCAGAGGAGCCTATTCGTGAAGTTGAATAGTACTTATTATTAAATATTAAATTTTACACCCGCCTCGATCACAGCCTATGAAAATGACGTTTCGCGACAAACCTGAGCACTACAAAAAAACAACACTAAACGCTACTAGAAGTGCGTGACGCACTCGCGATATTCAACAGAACAGAAGATTTCTGTTCTCATTGGGTCTTTAAGTTGAGACTGCGGACTCTTCAATAGCCATCGAGAGAAATTTACCATAGAATAGTCCAGATACTTTTTAAAGCATCGCATATTAAAAGTCGGGACTGAATGTAGCTGCTATTTGCTTGAGAAGGGTGAGGAGAACAAGGCACACTTTAGCGACGAAGAGTCCCTCCATGAGGAAAGCCTAAGACGCCCAACGTTTCCTACATCTTGTGCCCCATTATCGACCGCGGACCGCTACCTATTCAAAGCGCTGCTCCTATTACAACCTACCAACTCGGGTGGTCCAGAGTGCTCTGGTCGAACACGGTTCACTGACATCTGCTGCAAAACTTTTACTGAGCCTGAAGAACAGCTGTCTATGTGGAAAATATGCAGAGTATTTTCTCCTATGAACAAGAGCCGGGCAATAGTTGTAGAATGTATTTATTCTTAAGAAGCATTTGTACACACAGGCAGTTCGGCCAAAGTCAAAATAAAAGGTAGATGCCTACTAACTCAAAAGATGACGATAATCCACAGACACAGACATACACTTTCACGGATTGGACTAGAATGAAATTCGCCTGGAAGCAAAGTAAGCAGGTGCACAGAGCGAGAACCCAAATTAGTACACACTCATACTCTGGATGCTCTCGGAGACACTAGTACTGCTGGACGAGTGGCAGTGCTGTTGCAGAAACAGCGACGGCACCCAGTACTGTGTGGTGTCGGCGGCCTGCTCGTCCACCCACGCCAAACCCTCTTTGACTAAATGATCCAGAACAGCCTGAGCTCTTTGCTCGTCCCATCTGGAAAACGCTTGAGATATCACTTTGCACAGAAAGGCTGCTGAAACTGAAAGTGGTGCATCGAGAAGGGCCCACCGTAGTCTGTCAATTATTAGCTCTTTCGTGACATAGGCCGCATCCTCAGCCAGCTGAAGCACACGAGAATGATCCATGCTTAGCTCGCCAGGAACAGACTGCACGAGGAATCTGCCTCCACCCAGCGGCACCAGCTCAAACCCGCCACCCAACACCTTCAGTTTGTCAACAGCACGAAGAATGTCGTCTCTGAAGAATACAAATTCGTTCGTTTAACGCAAGAGCAGGAGCGCGGAGCTCCTTAATCTATTTCAGTCAATAAAACCTGTGATGAGCTACACGTAATCCGCTTTCCGTAGTTGTCAAAGGACCAACGCTGACGGGGAAGAGTCAAAAATTGACGAGGAAGGTACAGCACGTAAAAGCATGAGCATCATGCTTTTACCTGTCAGCCAGCCATGTTGTAAACGCTCATATTATCTCAAACTTTCTCGGATCACAGTCCACTAAGATTCTTCCTTTCACCAATACCAATGAACTTCTACTACAGTAAAAAACAAAAAGCATCGAAACCAAAGTACGACGAAATCTGCACGACTAAAGAACCCATACGGCACACACATCAGCCACTAGTAAGTACCATAAGATGCAAGCAACATACGTCGTAATGGTTTCCTTTCGTGTGTGAGATCTGCTTCGCATAAGACGATTCCTTATTTCCTCCACTGTCATAATTCCACCATTGTAATGACTGGTAGATAAACAAACCTATACTGTGCTTGATACTGAAGAGCTACTATCATGTACACCACGCATTCAATCTCGAACGCACCTCTACAATCTGCACAGCAAGCTCGTAGTAAAAGTCTCCAACACCTAGCTTTTCAGCCCAGAAGCCCTTTCCTGCTGAAACAGCAAACATCAGGGATATCCGCAAAAGAATACTCATAATCAGAATCTTGCGCTCGAACTACAGACTACGTGTATCATTTTGAGAGCTTCACTATGCTACTTATGTGCTGTGCAGCCCTAATAACTAGGCTTATGTACGCAGTTCTGAGCATGTTCTAGCAATAAATAAACAGGTTTTTTTTCGCAAGGGTTTCTACTTACTGGCAGAAAAGTAAAGGGTGAGGTTTTGTCCCAAACGAGAACTTGCAATCATCCCAAGTGGTCATGGAAAACTGGTTGAGGAGCTGCTGTGACTTTGATTGCCGACGAGACATGGGAGCATCATATTCTTACCTACTGCTTAGTAGTTCAAACAACTGAACCATCAGGCAGAACCGACTAGAATTGTTTCTTTCCATTTGTTTGTTTTTTTTTAGAAAGAAAAGAAAAAACAGTAGTTGAAAAGCTCCAGCAGAAACTTTTGCGCAGCGTCTTACATGCAAGCGGATCGACTCCTACACTCGCACACATCTCTTGAAAGTGACGTCGGAACTGTGAGTTCTTGCGAATTTCATCCCGATGACGGTGGGCAAACTGCTCCAATCTGGAAATCGCATGTTCAAAGCAATAGTGACAAAAGGTTATGATAGTATAGATAACAGCACGGACACAGAAAAGAAAACATGTACCAATAGCAAGGATGCAAGGTGAATGCACTATTTCGCTTATGAGCAGGATAGTGGATCAAATCCCAAGTGAGAGACTAATCTGAGAATGATATGCCTATGAAATGGCCTCACAGAGTCCCAAGCTTTGATATTTTGTTAGGGATATCCATACGAGTTTCTTGTAATAGCCTGGGCTGATTAGTTCAGTGATCACAACACAATCGATTTTCTCTTTCAAATCCTTGATTTGTATTATGCTGAGCACCACGTTCCCCGACCAAACTACAAGCAGGGCACTAGTTTCGTGACCCTGATTCTAAACCAACCCCGGAATTCCGTGCTCAGCACAGATGTCATATTTCCTCTAAATCACCGCAGTTCGACGAAAATCCCTCAAATCAGAATTTCATGTCTTAGTGAAGACAAAGCTTGAACTGCCTTCTTTAAATACAAAATACCTCAAATCCCACATCCTTCTCCAATAAGACTTTCGGAAAATTACCTGCTTAGGCACAATATAAACAGCCCCAATGGAGCCTCCAACACCGAGGTGTCGGTGTTGTATACAATGCGCTTACATTTAACCCCTAATGGATGAAAACCTATGCGGCTATCACGTAACTGTTGAATTGATGGCGTTAATTTATTTACACAAACTGCACGTGGAGTCGGTGGCAAGATGTAAACTCCAAAGCCTTAAGGTGGTGTGTCAAAGAGAAAATCCCATGTACGACACAGAAGTGATATATTTTTCTCTCATTCCTCTCTCGTTCCCTCGCGTGAGCGGCGGCGTTCTCCGTGCCTTCCGGTGATCACTTAAGCGTCGACAGTTTGTTTGTCGTCCCGCACGCTTCTGCTATCCTCAGGCATTGTCTTGTGTGGCAAGGAGGCAGTATTACGGGTTACCATCGATAATACTTGTCACCCGATAAGGTACTTCTTCCGAGCTAGTTAAACTGTGGAGTCGTGATGTCCAAAAACGCTACAACAAATGGATCGATGAACTCGTCCGCTCGCGGTTCTTCCATTGCAGATCGAACGAGGTCATCTTCGGCGACTGAATCGACGGATTCCCTTGATAAATTTCTCCTCTGACTCACTGCTTCGTATGAAATGTAGACCTTAACGTCATTGGCGAAAGCAGAAACCTAAATTCTGGGATGTCTTGAGATAGCTTGGCAAATCATATGTGTAAATGAGAAACAGGATCGGCGACAAACTACCGCCTTGGGGGACTTCCGATGGACAGTTTATGGGCATTGACAAGTGATTTTCTACTCTAACGCTTAATTTCCATCCAGATAGATAAGATAGACAGACCAACTTCTTGTTTTCAAGATCTTCAGAGGGGAGCATTGCCTGAGTCCGTCGAAATATTGGACATTCCGTCCACAAATGGCAGGAGAAGTCGTTTCAACATATATAACTACAAGCTGGGTCCATCTCAGAAAGGGCTACGTATAAACTGTTCTTTGTTCGTACTACGAAATGGCTTGAAGGTCTGCTCGTATCAGTTCTGTCTTGCGAAAAATCTTTTCAGTTCAAACAAGCTATAAAGAAGATTGATATTTTAAGTTCTCTTGGGATCCCAGATGTCTCCTAGTACTCTTGTAGACTTGTTCAGATAACTCGCCCAACTGATCCGGGTCGTATTACTTTTATTCTCTAAACTCGTGGCTTTTCCGTGAGCGTGGCATGCTTATACTCCGTTTTCCATTTTCTTGGCATTCTGAGTGAAGTAGACCCAGTCTCCTTCCCAAACGTGGTTTTTTCTAGACTGCGTCCCTGCAAGGGTCAGGCAACTGTACGGTCTCATCCTGTGTCACAACCAGGTAGAGTCCCTAGGAGCCACTTCCGGTGGGGAGGGCATCACCTATTGCGATTCATGCTTCTTTGGCCTAGGTAGCTCTCCTACAGCTTTTAAATGGTACGGCAACCGTCTTTTATTCCTTCAGCTTTCTGCCTACCATCTCGCCTTTGGAAGAACAGTAGACGCTGTCCTGAATACGCCTTGCCTGCACTTGTGCTTAAGCCTGGTCACGCCCGAGGAGCCTCTACCAAGGGGAGGGCTTCACCTATTGCTATGCACGCTTCGATTTTCGGCCATCACGGGTTGTTGCCGGTCTGACATTTTTTTCTTTTCTTTTCTTTTCGACTACCTTTGCCTGGACTCAGCTTACACGACAGGGACGTTTTTTCAAATCATGGAGGACATTCTAACCTCGTTCACGGGAAACCTGTATCACCTGTCGTCCCGTTGATCATCGACTTGCTCGAGCGGGCGCCAGCTGTTCGAGCAAGTCGATGTCTCCGTTCGTCCCTGTCGCGTGCCAGAGGGCTCCAATGAATTCTCCTCGCTCGAGGGACATGAAGAGCGTCATATCTGTCGTTCAGGGCTTCACGAAGAACTCCGACCAACGCGTTGGTGGGCGTCCTGGTGTTCTTTTGACATCTCGCGGAATCCAGTCGGTGACGGCTCTCGTCCAGCGGATGTCTGCGAAGCGCATCACGTGGCCGGCCCACCTAATTTTCGACAACTTGGCCCACGCGACAGCGTCTCTAATCTTCGAACGTCGGCGAAGCTCGGAACTCCGGAGGCCTTCTCTCACTTGCGTGAGCCGTGTCACTCCGAGCATCGTCCTCTCGATTCCACGCTGCGCGACGCTGATCGCGTGTTCATCCTGCTTTCGTATAGCCCAAGTCTCGGAGGCGTATATTAGGGCAGGAAGAACAGTGGAGTCGAATAGGTGGGCACGGGGTCGGGCGTTCTTCGTCTTCTTCGCGACTTCTTCGACGCTCTTGAAAGCTCCCCAAGCCACTCGTTTCCTCCTGCTCAGCTCCGGCGCTAGGTCGTTGGCCATATTGACTTCGCGACCCAGATACACGTAGCTGGAGCGTTCGGAGATGTTCGTTCCGTTGAGCGAGAATGGGGCATCAGAAACTTCTCCGTTCCACATGAACATCGTCTTCGTAAGATTCAGCTGCAGTCCAACGTTCCCACATACACGATCGAAGTCGGCCAGCATTCGCTCCGCCTGGCTGATGCTCGGTGTTATGAGCACGATGTCGTCAGCGAAGCGAAGATGATTTAGTTGCCGGCCGTCGACCTTCACTCCCATGTCTTCCCATTCTGGCTCCAGGACCTAACTCCGACGCGACGTCGCGCGCTGTCCGCGTGCGACATCGCGGCGCTGAAACGCGGACGTGCGCTCGGTGACGCATGGTTAGCCGCGGAGCACGAAATGTTCTCAGTGTTCAAGCTCCCAGACCACATTTCTAGCATGAAACTTAAGATTCCACAGAATGTGGTAGGCAACTGTCTGCAGTAGGACAAATGATCCGAGAATGGGTGGTAGTGACCTTTTCCCGTAGTGTAACCATAATCACGGGTAAAAATTGACCGAAGAAGTTGTACATGGCAAATGCTGACGCTGGAAACCAACCACACGACCAAGATTCCTGTATAAACTGTCGCTGATCGTCCTATTGAAACCACATTCATATAGCATCTCCAAGAAACGTTGAAATGAGGCAAACGCGTGCCGCGTGTCCCTGTCGGAAGCGTTTGTAGCCGTCGGAGGCATCGTACCGCGACAACTGGTCCAATTTCGTCGCGCACCGTGCGCGACGCCAGGGGGGTTCGCGCGGCGTCGGAGTTATGTCTGCCCCCGTCCCATTCTAGTTCGCGCATGACGTTTTCGAGGGTGGCGCTGAAGAGCTTCGGGGATATGGTATCCCCCTGCCGAACCCCTCTCTTTACGTCGATGAGGACGAATGGTGAGATCTTGGTCGTGAATCCACTGTACAGCTCTCGAAGGACTCTGATGTACTGAGTAGGAACACCCTGAGTGAGCAGGGCGTCGATAACCGCTTCAGTTTCGACGGAGTCGAATGCCTTCTTTAGGTCGATGAATGTAAGGCACAGCGGCAGCTTGTACTCTCGCGACACTTCGATGAGCTTCGTAATGGTGTGTATGTGCGAAACCCGGAAAACCACGAAATAAAAAATCATAGCTAAAGGTGATCGCATTAGGACACTTAACTGATTTGGTCCATTTGGCGAGTGATCTCCTTCATCTGCCAACTAGAACTTGTTTTAAGCGTATGACTAACATTACCTTAACATTTCACGATTGTAGTCATTTATTGTGTTTGGTCGCTTTGTTTGTTCTAACTAGTTTAATCGATTCCCCTTCGTTTTGTCCCATTTTGTTCTTTCTCTTGTTGTTGAGCCATGCACCACTTAAATTTAGCGTGCCCTCCATGGGAGCATAAATAAATGAATAAGTTGCAATCCTTGATGGCCAAAGGGAAAGTACCTGTGTACGTCAAGCAGGTAGTGAACCAACCTGGAGCAACCAGTGCGGAGATGAAGGAACTAAGCAGGAGGAGCGAAGAGCTGCTCGAAGAACTGCGGCGTTTAAGGGAAGAAATTTTTTTTTGAAAAATAAGGTTGCTTCTTTGGAATCTGCTAGGTGTACGACGGCTGAGCGAAATTCTAGTCCTGAATACGGCACTACCACTCTGAGACTGGACCACAAGAGGGGAGATCTATTGTGCACTCACATGTGCCCGAATCAGCTGCGTCCAAGCCATCTGAGAAGCAGCCTCATGATATCGCTTATGTTATTGAGTTACCAAAGTCTGTCGCTGGCTCCGCCGGCGCCGACGCTGGAGTGTGCGGGCCACACCAGGCTGGTCGGCTTCGCCGGCATCACATCCGCGGGCTACCGCGGGTCGCCGGCTCGGCCGGCGTCGGGTATGACGGACCACGCTAAGGACGTAGCCCAAACTTAGCTAGGGTTGCTTCCTCACCCAGCGTCGGCGCCGACTCCGCCGGCAACCAACGCTGGGTAAGGAAGCAACCCTAGCGTCGAGCTCGTTGAAACGTGCACGTACTCCAGATTGATTCCTAACTTGGTACCACTCACATCCCAGTACAACACTCAAAAGAATGTCCTCTCGTCTAGCGTTGGGTTCACAGCCTACTGCAGCTCATGAAGCCTAATGAAATGTCTGACATTTCCGTCCAGTCGCCGTGCTTTAAGCCACGAGGTGTGATGAATTCCAGAAATGGTGGCTTACGGCAACAATGCTATTCTCTTCTGTACATAGTATAGCAAGGAAACTGGTCAAACTACTGCTGAAAATTGACGACCCTGAGGCAAGACTTGGTTGAAAACGTAGCCGTACCGAACGCAGGTCCCAGCAACTTTCTTCGTTAGCCTGTCTTGACCCATCGCTTAAAATTGGAGAACCTGGGCAGGTAGAAAACGCGTAGTAACCCGAGTAAATACGCCCGCACCATTGGCCACTGATTTTGAGGGAGCGTACGGGAAGACTTATATACGAGAGCCTTGTGTAGTTAAGCACTGAGGGGTGGGACGGGAACTTTATTTCCGCTGTTGACAAACCACTACAGGCAGTAACTTCTTTATAATTGACACAGCTCAATCTTCCAATAATTGTCTCCGCTCCGTCTCACAACTGTATTATAAATTGTTGTCATAGTCATGTAGAAGTACTAAAAATAGTTTCGTGAATAATGCATAGTTCCATTAAATATTGATTCATTTGCACGTTGCTACCTTCTGCTAACGGGCTAATAAGTATCCAACTCAAATGCTACGACAGAACCGTTCACGTTGAATTGGACACCCTTCCAAGACGTTGCCATTTTTATTCGATTGATTGCAGAGGTTGAACAACAAATACAACAGTGAGGAACGCATATATCCCCACATTGGTGGTTCATGTAAGTGCGATAAATAGGAAGCGGGAGAAGCTGATGCGTGCGCTCAAACCAACGAACTTCGAATGGGAGAATCTTACTTACAGCCCACAGCTAAGAAGCAAGCATACAGTGCAATAAAAAATGAGATCGCGCCATGTACTCCAAAAGTTTATCGCAGCTTTTATTTGATTGGTAGTGTAAATGCCACTTACATGAACCACCAAAGTGGGGATATATGCGTTCCTCACTTTGTTGGTTCATGTAAGCGTAAACGTAGCGTTAGCAGAACGTAGCAGCGTGCAAGTGAATCAATATTTAATGGAACTATGCATTATTCACGAAATTCGCGCCGTGCACTCCAAAAGTTCACCGCAGATTTTATTCGATTAGGAGCTTTTATTTGAGAACGTAAATGCCACTCACATAAACCACCAAACTGGGGATCCGTAGGAAGCATGAGTGAGCGGGAGAAACGGATGCATGTGCTCAAGACAACGAACATAGGATAGTATAGGAAAATCCCGAACACAGCGGAGGTAGGAAGGAATGAGCTGTGACCTCTGCCGGAGCACACAGGCGGCAGAGCCGTAACCCGCAGCAACACAACTGCAGCAGCACCGCAGGATACTGCAAGTCCACTAATTGAACGGTAGCAAGGACAGGAGCCTTCAGGAAGGCCAGTTCGAGGCAGTAGCCACCCAACACGTGCGCGGACAGAGCCGCGGCGCCGGCCTATTTCGCAACGCCTCACGTGTCCTCCTCGGCAGCGGCGATTGCTCACCTACCGGCGCTCCCCTTCGGAGACAGAAGTCGTGCCTCAAACTTGGATGAATAAACCATCGAGACCGCGAAGTTTACTAAGTTCCGAAGAATTACGAACAGACAAAAAACTCTCGTCTATTATATATGGTGCGATTCCGACGCTCCCCTCCTTAGAGAGAGGTCGTGCCTCAAACTTGGGTGATTAAACCGTCGAGCCCGCGAAGTTTACGAAGTTCCGAAGAATTACGAACAGACAAAAAACCCTCCTCTATTATATATGGTGGGATTAGATTTTCTAGATGTAGAGTGCACGCCGGTACTAGTTTATCGTATGGGAAAGCCAACGCAGAATGGGCCCCGCCTCATTAAAGTCGTTCTTCCATCTAGCAAGTACCAGCCGTTAGCTGTGAGGAGTGCTCCACGCCTGCGCTTCTCTCCGACTCGAAAGGGGTTTATTCAAGACCCTCTCTAACCTGGGAGGAGAGAATGCACAGACGTGAGCAGCGCATGGTCGGTAAAGGAGTGGAGATTGAGAGCTTTTGGCGAGCAACTCAGGCTCGTAGTGGCTCTCAGTCTCCAGCCCCTTCCATGGGCCCAATTTCTACCCAGGTTACTTTGACACCGATCAGCAGCAGCCCTAAGGGAAACTACTGAACGCTCGTCGGAGTAAATGCTCGGGCTTAGTTACAAATGTGAGGTCTTTTGTGAAAAACTGCAGCGGTTTGGTTATGATTTTATGCCTCTATAGCTTCGACGTGTTGTTCTTACAGAAACCTGGTTAAGCAGCGAAAACAAGCTAAGACCTCTTTTCATGTTGCCAGTAACCATTACGTAGGGATTCGATGTGATCGCCTTTCAAAAAAGGGAGGCGGTATAATGATTCTGCTGAGGAAGGTCTTTTCACACAAACATGACATGGCTGAATTCCGCCTTATAAGTGTGTACAGAACCTCTGATTGCTGCATGTCTGACTCATACCAGCTAACCAAAGCCATAAGTGATTTTTCCGCCACCAATTTGTCGTCCTTTTACTTGGCGATTTTAACCTTCCAGACTTAACGTTACACAATAAAAGCAATACGTCTAAGTGCTTTTCGAAGATCTTTGAATCCCATGCTTTCCGACAACTGATATCAGTCCCAACCAGAGGAAATTCAATTTTAGATTTCGTTCTCTGCAATAGACAATATTTTGCCAGCGGTTTCCTTCGGTAAGAACCAGCGATCACGCCACGTTAGTTTTCAGTTAAACTTGGAGGTGAAGAGAAAGGCATTTAGATGGGTTTGGGATTTCCAACGAGCAGACTTTTATCAAATTGGCGTTTACTTAACCAGCATTGATTGGATTGGTGTAACGAGCTGTAATAGCACTGCGGATCAACTACATGAAATGCTGCTAGCAATTATTGTCATGCAATTGAACTGTTCGCTCCTTTGAGAAAAGTGGGTATCGATGAGCTAGGTTTCTCGAGCCATCTCAGACGAATGAACTCTCGTCACTTTTGCCAGTGGAAAAAGGCGCGTGCCACTGGTAGGAGTGAGGACTGGTCCATGTAGGAAGTAACGTCCAAAAAGCTCAATGAAGCTCTGTATATGTACCTAGAAAGGAAAGTAACCCAGTCCAAAGATAGGATGGCATTCTACAAGCTTATAAACTCTCGTATAGGAAAAGAAAATGAAATCCCCATTTTAATTAACGATAATGGGGAGCCGACCTACAAGAAAAGTGATAAAGCTGACTTATTAGGTGAAATATTCAACAAGGTGTACAATAGGGAAAAACTGGGGACGAAAACCCGGCAGATTATTGTGTCGACGAGCTACCACATTTTGAAAAGATGGATCCTACTGTGTGGTTTCACAGCGATGAGATTATCGAGGTGCTTACGAAGTGGCCTAAATCCTCCTCAGTATCACCAGATTCCATTCCTCTAAACTTTATTAAGAAAATAATATATTACATAGCTTATTTAGAAATTATTTTTAATCTGAGCTACACTAAGGCTGAAGTTCCTGCAAGATTGAGGCACACGTTTGTGACCCCATTTCTAAAAAGGCTCCACTAAGTAACCCTAGGAAATAGCGCCCAGTTAGCATCACTTCAACTTTCGCAAGAGCTTTCGAAAAATCCCTTTAAAAACATATAATGAAACATCTTGCATCGAAAAAGATAATATCGGAAGATCAATATGGTTTTCTTAAGGGCATCTGTAGAAACAAACGTTCTAACTTCCCTAAATGACTGGTCGCGGGCTGTTGAGAGATGTAGTATAGATGTAGTATATTTCGGCACAGATGTAGTATATTTCGATTTTTCAAAGGCATTTGACAAAGGCCTATCGAAAAATTAGTAGTTAGAATGCAAGCGGTAGGACTGCATCCCATGGTCGTCGATTGGATTCGGCAGTTCTTATCCAGGAGAAGGTATCAAGTTAGGGTGAAGATTATTACTCCAAGGTATTTCCCGCTTTCAGTGGCGTTCCGCAAGGTGGAGTGTTATCCCCAATTTTGTTTCTGTTGTACACCTATGAACTTTCAACCTGCATCAATAATCTTGGTGTCACGTGCAAAATGTATGCTGATGATGTAAAAATTTATAAAACGATTAATCACGTGGGAGATTCTCAGCTACTCCAGTCAGCAACTGATTTTATCAGCTGTTGGGCGGAGAAGTGGGAATTCCTTCTGATGATCGTACCGAAAACCCAGGCGCATTTTCCACAATATAAAGTTAATGGTCAGGTTTTGAAAAAGGTCGACGAAGTCCGTGATCTTGGTTACACCATAACGAGTGAGCTTTGCTTCTCTAAGCACTGCTGACTCTTGGTGAAAAAAGCCAATCACCGCATATACAACCTCTTCAGGTTTTTGAAATCTAGACAGCCGGACGCTTATATCCGTGCCTTCAAAACCTATATGCGCCCTATTGTGGAATCTGGTACAACCGTATTCAACCCGACAAAGAAAATAGATATCGACCTTCTAGAAAGTGTCCAAAACAGCTTCACCAGGAGGCTTATGATGAGGTGTTTTTCGACGGATTACAATGCAATCCCACGCGGACCTCAAAGGGCACTGAACTTTTCTCTCTACACTGGTAAATAGAAGGAAAGTTGCAGATTTCATTATGTTGTATAGAATTCTCGCTAGTAAACTATCAATCAATCCAACAGATTTCTTTGATGGAGTGCTGACAAGATCCATGAGAGGAAAGCTCAAAGTCCGCGTCTCGGTAGCTAAATCGAGGACAAGGTGTGACTTCCTAACCTACAGGTTTTTGAAGGAGTTTAACTTGCTACTTGGAAAGTATGAAGACCTACGAGGCTCTCTGCGCATGCTTGTAAGTTGTTTATAGCGAGTTAGAGAAAAGGAGTTATGATTTAATACTGTTGCTTCTGTTCGACTCGTTCATGACTAAGTGTTGTACTGTAAGTACTGTCTTTAACGCTATTGTATGCTAGACTGTTGTCTATGCCTTAAATAAATAAATAAATAAATAAATATACTAATCCTTTGGACCAGATAACCCGATGCGAGCAACTTTCTTAGCCATATATACACAGTATTCCCTGAAAAGTTGAGTTTAAAACAAATCCCTAATGACTCATGAGTGTTGTACTACAAACAGGGGGAGTATCGGCATCGCAGATGCGCTTTGAGATAATACGTACTTCTATATGTATTTATTTATTATTTATGGAATGCAGCGTCTAGCGCTGATTCCAAATGTGTTCTATATTTGCAACGGACATCGGGGTGCGAAGTAATTGACTTTGCTTTGAATACAGGGGCGCGTGTAGCGCAGTCGGAGGAGGTGGCGGCTGTCGCGTGCACCCGATACCACCAGGTTCCTGGTTCGGATTTCGTGTCCAGACAACCCAGCCTTCCATCTCTCCGGGATGCCGATGAAATGGTACCCCGCTTGTTTGGAAAGGATAAGCGCTGACATGTTCATCGGCTGGCCAGTACAAGTCACTCTATGGCCAAATACGCGATCAAATCACCTCCACGACATCCCGTAGAAGTAGAATGCGTGGCGCATCCCAAAGGGGATTGAGTAACGAAGTCTTTTATCCTTTATCCTTTGAATGCGATCTGCTAAGATGGATTGCGAACACCACTGGAGTCCGAGCACTGGTGGCGTTGAGGATGGCGAAGAGGTGTTGTAAGAGGGAAGAGGTTCGCGGATCCACTCCTCTGCAATATAGGTACCTCACACTTCGCAAAAAAACCCAAAACGAACAATCGATGCTCTTCGTGAAATTGAAACTTCCTGGGAAAGGAGACCATATTCGTTAGCAAACCTATACTTTCACGATTCAAAAATCGATAAAAATTTTCGCCCAATGTAAGGGAGTGATCAGGAATATTATACCCCTTTTTGGTATTATGATGAAATAGGGTAGCTATGGGAAACGTACACCTGGCCCCTGTTCTCGAAGCCTGGGCAGTTCTTTTCTACGAAGCGCAAGACAGCGCCATAGCCGAGGAGTCGAACTAAAACACATTGCTTCCTAACAGACCGTTTTTCTATCCACTACGCTAGCACTACTTGACCGCCAGCGGTGTTTGCAGCCTCCTTTAGTGGAACGCAAGCAAGGCAAAGTGGAAATGATCCGTTCCTCTGCTCCCCGATTTCTGCTGCACATGTGGAACACATTTTTAAAATCAGCATTCGATGCTCCATCCCGGTATGCACTTCATCACAAAGCCCCACTGCCCCTGGTATCATTACCTTCTAATCTGCATCTCCTCAAGGGTTGATCGGCTGTCCTAGGCGGAGCATTTCCAACATTTAGAGCGATAATGGAAATTTCTAAGCTAGCGCTAGATGATTACATTAATACAAGTAACATTCAACAGACTATCCAATGAAGGGATTTCCGAGTATAGAGTAATGAGGATTGGGGACAGAAGAGCATTCCGAGGAACACTACTAATTACTGGTAACTCTTCGGAAAACTCGTCTAACTTATTTAACTGACCTACCTTAGACTGATAGAGGCAATTGTACTGAATGCGCAGCTTTAAGCGGAACTCGAGGTCGATTACTGACTGGCGCAAGAATTCTGTCCGGTAGGCAAGCAATGACAAACGTGAAATAAAGGACGTAGATCGTATTATCCAATCCATCTCTGGAGTAGGACATTCATTCTACTTCGACGTAGGAACTATGGGATGTCATGAAGGCAATTTGAATGCGCATCTTGACTATACATTGGTTTGTGTCAGCCACGCAACCGACAAATCGGCGTTTTCTTCTTCTCAGACACGTCTGGTACCAATTCAACGACATCGGTGGGAACAAAGGGTTATGGGGTTTGAGGGACTGAGCGAAGCCAGGAACGCCAATGTATTAGCGGTGCATATGGCAAGCTGCACCTAGTCCGACCGCGCTACATGCGTTCAGATATGGAAGCACTGAACCAAAACCACATGTCGAAAGCTAAATGTCTGCTCTTGCAGACACATCAACTTCATGCGCCATACGATGTCTTACCTGACTGTAAACTCCTCCAGCTGTTTGGAAAACATCTGCAGCTGATCACCAGCCATTTGCTCTCCTTTGGCATTGAATTTGGCCTTGAACACAGGATATTCTATAAACGGCCAACGGAAATAAAAAGGGAAGTAGTCGAGGTACAGTGCTACCTGGGTTTCCTGTTTGCGTTGAACCGCAGCGACGCCAACACCTCGCCGACGTGAAGCCATCTGCAGATCAAATTTAACACGGGTAATGTGCACCAGTTGCGCAATATTTCAGCATGACTGCGACCAAACGCTTGAAGCCAAAAGAAGGCCCGCACTTTCTGTCAAACTATTTACACGATGCCATACACCTGGTCAAAACAAATACCAACAAAACAGGATTCTCAGCAGTGGTAACAACACTGCAACACAGGCAGTCGAAAGCATTGCAACACGAGCAGATTCCTTAGAGGACAAGAGTATGAAGGGCCAAAGATCGGGGTTAATCAATCCGTTCTGGAGCACTCCACGCCTACTTCTCGCGATGTCGTGGACACACTTTAAATGCCATTTCGGCCGTTAAGACATGCGGTGGCGACCGGCAAGTCGATGCTTCGTCCTTCCTAGACGAGTCTAGTACAATCAGCGACCCTGGATGCTTGGTGGGTCGCAAATTCGAACAAAGAAGCTAATTCGGGATGCAGACACAGCCGGCAGCCCTCCGATTGCACTAGCATGCACTTTTCTCACATGCTAATCACCAAAATTCAAGCAAATCAAGAGAACTATACCAATCGGTTACAAGAGTACAGATACACAATGAGATTTAACAAAAGTAACCATCTGTTAACGACAAGACACTAAGCAATATTTAATCATTTATATTGGGCGACAAAATTCCCAAACTAAAATAATTTATAAATCCAGGTAATAATTTATAAATCCAGGCAAAGAAAAACAAATAGTAGACTGACACCAGGAGGACCCAAACATTGACCAGATTCCAGTAAGCGAAGTTTGTGACCCATAATAAATGGGAGCTTGTGAAACTATGTAACAACTTTCCACTCAACGGCCAACGCCCTATAAACGGACCTAAGCCGGACTAACCGACAGTCGGAACTGCAGCACTTACTTAAATAAACAATGACTAAACATTTACAAGACAACCCCAATTAAAGGAGATTCAACGAAAATAAATTCCTATCCGTGCTTATTAAGACAGTAAAGGCATGCCCAGAAACCCTTCAAAAAGGAAGAAGAAATCTGCTCTCCGAATAAATGTCTTAAGAATGCATTTTTATCGGGGATATTTTTTAGCGTTGGAGTAACGTAGCACTTGAAAAATCGTCTTCCCAAAGCAAAGCCGCTCAGGGACTCAAGAACGTGCTGATAAAGACACTAGTTTCTGTGTTAAGAGTAGCATGCCACCACTTGTCCGGGAAGTAGATGACTTCTCCAGGCTTCATTAAACACTCCAGTGGACGCTTCTCTCGCGGCAAGGAAGGATAAGCATCCAAATACCTGAAAAGTGAGCAAGTAGGATACACAAGTATAATACAGTCTTGTTTCTCGATGCTTTAAACGCACCATTCCATGGTTGTGTGGTCCGGCTCAAAATCCGGTCGCTCTTCATAAGGATACAAGAACCATCTCTTCGAACCGTAGATCACTTCAGCAAAACCTGGTCCGTGAAAATGAAACGGCACCCCAGTTCCTAAAGAATCGCCATCCTAACACGACTATGAATGCATTTAAACACGCTGGTATCGCACCTGCTCCAGCAATTCCGAAACTGAGTGCAGGTGAATGTCCAGGGAGAGACCATTTTGGCAGCTTGTATTCCTTCAGAAGAGGAGCCCATAACTTTTGGTCGAGGTCTCCGAACAGGTACATCGTCTCGTTACCAAGCGATTCACGGCTTTGAGGCTTGAGATGGCTGTCGATATAATCCCCGAAAGTTGCCGGCACCTTCAAGATAGATAGTAAGGAAAAAGAATCAGCTGAATACTCTTGTATTTTCACAGTGGGAAATATCACTCATAGCAAAAAAAGTAAGCTCTGACTCCCAACGTCAGATGGCTGACGTTTCGTCACACACTACTCAGCTACTCTACTAATGATCGCAGAAATATTTCGCATTTTGTCTAATTAGAAAGTCCCACTTTCGCATCCGACAAATTCTGGTCGCTGCGCCATTAGGGGCGTACTAGACTGTTGGAATATCGTGCGCATTTCCGATAGAAATTATAATGGTAAGGAATTCCTCCATAGAACAAAACTTGTTAAGTAAGATAAGGGGGTCAGACTGGGTGGGTCGATTCTGTCCTTTCCACGTTGTACGATTTCCCGACAATATCAAGGTTTGTTTTCACCAGCCAAGATCTCGCCATGTATAGCTTCAATGCCTTCCAGTTTTCAAGGATCGTCTATATATATATATATATATATATATATCGCAGTAGGTACATTTCATAGTACGATAAGGAAATCTATTGGTCCCTCATGACTAGTCCTCTCCTCAAACGGTCCACCATTACTGGTACTGGTGCCCCTCAATGATCCCCCTTAGCGGACGATGTCATCAGCACGCCTTCTTAATCCCCAAACCGTTGAGCGACGTGTTCAGCACCTCTTCTGACAAGGGAAGGGTCTGAAGCGTATGTCTGAACGGGGAGAGCGAGTCATATAGGGAGAATCCCCACCCCTCAATTGGCTTGAAAATGTGTTTATTTTTTGGCATGTCGCTAAACCTAAGGAGTATGGGGTCACAATGGGAGACGGCGCAGCACGCGTTTGGGGGTCTTGAACGCCCAAGATGCGTCTGCATCCAGTGGCTTGGAGCGAGGCGGGTAGAGGGTTCACTTGTGCGAGGGAGGTCAGGGGTTTGGCTCCTCTGCGCTGCTGCATTTTTTGCATTTCAACTGATTGGTTGAGATTTGGGAGATTCTGAGGTCTACACCATTTTCAGACGTTTTCTGCGCATTTCTCCAGCTGTACACTGAGGGAATTCAACATGGTGATAAAGTTCAGCACCAGATTGGAATCCCGCACCAAGATTGGAATCAGCAAGATGAACTGATGGACGTGGAGAGGCAAGCAAGCAGTGGGCATATAACAACGTTTTCGGGTGGAACTCTTGTTTCGGAGGAAAGGGTACGTCTTGAATTGAATTTCGGTTGCGTGCTCATAACCATGGAGGAAGACACCGCGATTCACTATACAGGCACTTTGTACCTGTGCATCACTGGTGCTGAAGATTTATCACTATGTTGAATACCACAACGTACCGCTGGAAAAATGAGCAGAAAACGTCTGAAAATGGTGTAGACGTCAGAATCCCCCGAATCTCTACCAATCAGTTGAAATGCAAAAGTGCGGCAACGCAGAGGAGCCAAACCCCTGACCTCTCTCGCATGAGTCAACTCTCTACCCACCTGCGCTCCGAGCCACTGGCTGCAGAGCCGTCGCGGGCATACAAGACCCCCAAACGCGTGCTGCGCCGTATCCCATTGTGACCCCCTACTCCATGGGTTTAGCGACTTGGCAAAAAATAAACACATTTTCAAGCCAATTGAGGGGTGGGGATTCTCCCTATATGACTCGCTCCCCCCGTTCAGACATACGCTTCAGACCCTTCCCTTGTGACTCTCCAAACACGTTGAGCGACGTGTTCGGAACCTCTTCTGAGTTCCAGGCACGTCATGCGACGTATTCCGCACGTCTTCTGAATCCCATGGCACGTAGAAGACGTCTGGATATTTTCCGCTATTTTCGCGCCCCGTAATCTGATCAGTATCGATTGACGGTGATCGATGCTACAAAAACGAACTTCAGATTCGTGTTGAATGACCTCGACTATCCCAGGACTAAAGTTTCGTACGGCCTGGACGACATCCATAAAAAACGATAATTTGATCAATATCGATTGATGGCGATCGATACCTTAAAAACGAACCTCAGATTCGTGTTCAGCGACCGCGATTACACCAGGGCTGAAGCTTCCAAGCGGGTAGAAGACGTATGGGTATTTTCCGCAATTTTCCCGCACCGTAATTTGATCAATACCGATTGATGGCGATCGATACTTCATAAACGAACTTCAGATTCGTGTTCGGCGACCTCGACTGCCCAAGGGCTAAAGTACCCAGGCAGTGAGAAGACGTCTGGGTATTTTTCGATATTTTGGTGCCCTAATTTTCCCACCATTCCCCCCCCCCCCGCCCCCTCCCCGTCCTCCATTTCATTCCGAATTTATGACTAATTGTTAGAAAAATTTTTTGTTCGAAAAAAATTTGGAATGATTTTTTGAATTTTTTTACTTCGTGTGCTGGAGGCTGCCCAAATGAGTGCAATGGTTTTATAAAATTTTTACTTTCGAAGAAAAAACAACAAATTAAATTTTGTTTTAAAGCGCAGCAAAGCAGCAACCATATAGTCCCTAAAATACCACATTGCGCCATGCTCCCGAAAAGCTCGTCGCGATTTTTATTTGATTGACAGTGAAAACGCTGTTTACATGGAACAACGAGGTATGTGCGTTCTTAACAATTGTGCTTGTTGCATTGTCTACAGTTTTTTTCTTGTTCGAGTAAAATTACGGTGAGGTCTGTAGCGGAAGATAGAACCGTTACAGCTAGGAGTTCTTCCTTCGGGGTTTGAGGGCGAAGCCCGAATCAGACGCTTGGCGGCCTGTAGACCGACGAACGTCCGATCGACCCGCGCGGCGAACAGAGTATAAACGGGGCTTAATGCATCGGTCTTCTCCCGTGAGTACTTCTATTGTAGAATTCATCCATTCTATACAGAAGAAACTAGGACAGGGAAACAATATCACTTCTATAGCGCTGTCCTACCTCGGTCTCACCCACTCGTTCGGCACCCTCAAGACCATTTTAAATAACAAGTCAATTCCAAACAAATATGACCTCACTACTTCTTTTTTAGTGCACGGCTCGTACAAAAAAAAACCAGTAGAGGGACACTAATCTATCCAGCAGATGGCTCAGCATAGTGCCTGCCAATGTCTGATGCATTGTGGAAAGCTTCAGATTTCATAGCGACCTGGGTGATGAAGCTCTGAGCGATTAAACTCTGGCCAACCTAACAGAACTAACACTACAGCTATTAACTTACATCCTTGTACGAACACAACAAGAAATTCCTACACGAGTGTAGCTATAAGTGTTGGCGGAGTTTAGCGTAACCGGAGTATCTCTCCAGCCGTCCAGCATCGACTTCCGAGTCGTCACTTTCCGGAACTGCTCGTTGTCGATGTTGTAGATGATGACGGGCTCAGCGAACGCATACCTGCAGATCCCTATTGCGGCTTGAACAACCCGACCAAAAATTTTGCAAGAGTACCTCTTCACAAACTCTTCCTGAGAAAGCTGTTTACCGTCATGTCTCTCAATATTGCACGGGCCTTCCTGGCCAACAATGTCGCTCGTCTCAGTGTGCCAGCCTCCGTCATCGTCTGCCGCACGTGCCGCATATGGCCATGCGCAGAAGAGCAGCAGAAATATCATGCTAGAAGATAGGATGCTACCAATAAACGACAAATGACCCCTATAAGATACGCTTTCAGCGAGCAGCCAAGCATGATCAAGACAACATTAAAATCCTTCAAAAATATTCCATACCGGTGGAAAATAAGCAATGCAAACCCTCTCTCGAGAAAACACGAAACATGAAAGAGCAGCCTCAACGAGATATACCAGATGGGATGCATCTTCACGAAAACTGCAGCAATCAGAAAAACGTGGAAAACATGGGGTACACTATACAGATTTAAACAACTTTGGATGATACATTTCATGGACGGCAAGATGTTCGATCAGTCGGTTGGGGACAGCCGCCTCCACTGACTCCGGTACCTCGTTCTATGGCTACTCCGCTTCCGCAGCTGGACATCGGATATCTAAAACAGGCATACAACAGAAAAAAACGATAGCAGTTGTTGATCAACCACGACCACCACTCGAAAACGTTGAAAGAGCCTACACGAAGTTCCCTTCATAATGTGGTTAACTGATTCTTAGAGTTTCATTAAACATCACTTCCCCAAACTAACGATCCATGTCGAGTAAACAGTAATGAGTACGCGTTGAGCTATACAACTACAACGACAACTATATCGACAGAGTATACCTGGAGAAACAATTTTCTCGGAAATGATTCACAATTCTAGGCGCATAATAAAATTTAAAATATTTAAAAAATTATCGCCTTGTTCGACAATTAAGCCGTTTTTTAAATTTTTGAAGTGAATTTAGATATATTAACAACAAACATTGGTCAGTGATATATTGTTCATTTTTTTGTATGACCTCTCTAACCACCTTTCGGACAGTTGACAAATTTCACGTTCGCATGGTCGAAATCAAAAGGTGGCGATGTCCGTTCCTCCACGTGGTGCAACTGGAAACTGCCCGCTTTGCGAGTTAAGCCGAACACGGACATTCGATTGCAGGCGACAGGCCCTTGTGATAGGATGGCCTACGAACACCCATGTAACATCGCATGATGTATGACAGTTCAAGTACTTCGAGATAGTGCTACGGCGTCCGCGGGAGTCGACGCGCACTCGCAGAGCCCGGCGAGTGTGAGAAGTATGCGAGGGTCCCTGATGCGAGGACGGCATCGGGGACCCTCGAGCTGAGCTAGTATGAAAGTCCCGCAACGTAAGCAGGACGCGCGTGGCAACGCTGAATGTGGGTACATTGAGCGTCCGCTCGTGCGAGTTGGTTGAAGCAATGGAGCTACAAGAGTTGATCTCTGTGCGGTGCAGGAGACGAAGTGGTCCTGCCGCAAGTCAAGGAACATAGGTCGTGACTTCAAGGCCGTTCTATGTGGAAGTCCCAGGACCACCAGTGGTGTCGGTGTAATTGTCTCCGTACGATTTCGTGACTCGATTGTAAGCGTTGAACGCTTTGACGATCGGTTGATGAAGATCGTTGTCGCGGCTAAGGAGCGACTCTATCACTTCTTCTCTGCGTATGCTCCGCAGACTGGCTGCTCCGAGCGAGCCGAGGATGAATTTTGGACCCTGCTTGATGAGAACGTAGGTGCTACGAAAAATCGGTACAGCTGTCATGGTGGTTTCGGATACGGATCACGTAACGCCGATGGTGAGCGTATCCTTGAATAGTCGCATAACCACACCATTGTTAACATCGTGTTTCGTAAACGCGATCGCTCCTCATTTCATATTATAGCGGGAATTCCAAGACTCAGATAGACTTTGTCCTTGTGAGCGATCGCGACCGAAGCCTCGTCACAGACGCGAAGATCATGCCGTAAGGCCGGGGGCATACTTCCATCGCCGCGATGCCATCGCGGCGATCAGTTCATGGCCATTCCGCCGCACGCGGCCGAATAGTCAAAGAAAACCTCGCCGCGGCCGCCGCAACAGTGGCGATCGGCATGCGCGATGGCTTCCCGCGCCCATCGCGGGCATGGCATACTTTTTCGCGCCGCGCGCGGTGTTTAGCGTTGATCCTAGACCGATCGCCGTCGCGCTCCCTTGCAGAGCGATGGGCAATGCGACGAGCACAGAGAAATTCAAATTCTTTCGCGTCGCTCTGCAAAACTCATCGCCGCGATTCAATCGCGGCGACGGGAAGTATGCACGAGGCCTAAGGGCGGTCGCCCGCAGCAACGACTGCCGATCTGCACTCTGAAGATCGCCCCTCCGAGGCTGAAGCAGGTCGAGCGATGCGGTGCTGCAAGAATCAAGTGGTGGCGAATGAAAGAGAAGGAAACAGCTGTGATTTCTCGCGTGCGGTTACCGACAGTCACGACTGTCGACAAAACCTGGAAGAAGACGACCGACGCGATTCGTCAACCTGCACAGTCGGAACTCGGCATTACGATGCCTAGGCGACGGAAGGTCGACAAGCAGGCATGGCTGTGGACAGATGACGTGAAAGCAAAAGTGCGAGAGAAGCGAGAGAAAAAGTCGCTTTATCACGTGTTTCTCGGCGAAAAGATGACCGATAACTGGCGGAAGTACCAAGAAACCAAGAAGGCTCAAAGAAGGTCGTGGCTGTTGCAAAAGCCACCCACATGGAGATGTCAGCAAGAAGCTCGAGTTGCGTGATGGTGAGCGGTATCTGTACCGACTTGCAAAGTTTCGCCATCGGCAGACCGAGGATATTGAGAAGTTTTTCGGCATGAATGATGAGAACGGCAATCTTCTTATACGGACCGCAAGAAGGTATTGAAGCGATGGCGCGACTACTTTAAGGAAATCTCTCCAGTAGAATTTTCTCATCCAGCGATTCCTTCCACGGCTCCAATCCACGGCACCGTTCAGAAGATCACCGTGGAGGAGATTGAAGCGGCTTTGAGGAAGATGAGGCCAGGCAAAGCGACTGGGCCAGATGACGTGGCAGCTGATTTATTGAAGTCCAAGTACTGGTACCCTGCTGAGTGGTTGACGAAGTTCTTTAATCAGGTTGTAGCAGAGAAGGAAGTACCTGACTATTGGAGCCAAAGTACGACAATTCCGATTTGGAAGAAGGGCAGTCCTGCAGACTGCTCCAATTACCGTCCGATTCGCTTGCTTTCGCACAGCATGAAGATCTTCGAGCGAATTGTCGATGAGCGAATTCGGGACATCATCCAGCTTTCCAGCAATCAGTGCGGCTTCGTGGCTGGCTGTGGCACCGTTGATGCCATACATGCCGCCCGCCTCCTGGTAGAGAGGCATCGCGAGAAACAGAAGCCAGTGCATATCGCCTTTCTTGACTTGAAGAAGGCCTTTGACCGCGTACCGCGTGAGGTGATATGGTACGCCCTGCGTCAACATGGAGTTCCTGAAGAGTTCATAGAGTGGATGCGAATTCTCTACTCTTGTCCAAAGAGTCGAGTTCAAGCTGCAGCTGGTACCTCGATGGAGTTTCCCATCTCTGTCGGGGTACACCAGAGTTCTGCGCTTTCCCCACTCCTCTTTGTTGTCGTGATGGCTGCCATCACACGAGATCTTCAGAAGCCCGTCCCCTGGACGTTGCTTTATGCCGATGACGTGATGCTCGCTACCGAAGATAAAGATGAACTCGAGCGAGAGCTGCAATCTTGGTGTTATTCCTTGGAGCGAGAACGAGAGCGAGAGCGAGGAGCGAGAGCGAGAGCGAGGAGCGAGAGCGAGGAGCGAGAGCGAGAGCGAGGAGCGAGAGCGAGAGCGAGAGCGAGAGCGAGAGCGAGGAGCGAGGAGCGAGAGCGAGAGCGAGAGCGAGAGCGATCGTTTCCAATCCAATCGCTAAGAGAGAACCACGCCTTTTGCTTATGGGAAAAGACGGAAAATACATATATATTTAATGTGCCCCTTGTCTCTACGTACAGGGTACGCCAAAATTATGGCGACAAGGTTTTCAATTTGCCGAGAGAGAAAATGCGGTACTTTCGAGAAAACAACGATGAGATAATGTTTATCAGTCTATTGTAAACTATACGCAACATTGAGATTCGAAGATATCTCCATTGGCATCGATATAGACTTTAAGACGCTTCGGTAAAGCCCCTTTCATACTCGTCCCAGGGGCGGCGGCGGCGGCGGCGGCCCAATGGTTTAGCATAGGAAGGCGGCGGCGATGACGTGCCCGAGCGGCGGCCACGGCGGTGGAGGGGTTTTCATACTGGCAGCGGCGACGTCGCCGCGGCCACGCCCCGCCACGCCCCTGGCGGCGCCGCCGCCGGGGCCGCTGCCCGAGATGGCTGGGGCCATTTCGGGCGGCGGCCACGAGGGGCAGCGAGAGCGGCGGCACAGACGAGACCGCTGCGCGTACGCGCGCGCCAAACGCAATTAGCGCTGGCGGCGGCCGCCGCCACCCCTAGGCGGCGAGAACGGACACCGCCCCTCCACCTGCCGCTGAAGCGGCGGCCGCCGCCGCCGCCGCCCCTCGGACGAGTATGAAAGGGGCTTAAGGCATCGACGGCGGCACGCAAGTAAGGCGCCCGCATTGAGCTCATCCCACGCCTTTCTTCAAAGCATCCCCAGGGCGGTGAGTTTCCCGTAGGCTTTGGCTTCCAGAGCTGGCCAGAGCGTGTAATCCATCGGATTCAAATCCGGAGAGTTGGCTGGCCACTCGTGGAAGCTGATGAATGGCGGAAAGTTGCCTTGGCACCAGCCTTGCAGCATTCTTGCTCTGTGAGCTGGAACTCCTTCCTGTTTAAAGGTCCAGGAGGGTGCACGTGGATCTTCTTTTAGGCCTTAAGTCCCAGTTTACGGAAGATTCTTCTCAACGACGTCTCCATGATGTCCATTTTCCCGACAACCGGCGGACCGAGCGCGCCGGCTTCCTGCGAATTCGTTCACGTACCCTACTAATGTTGTCCGTAGTTGTAACAGATAAGTGTCTTTCCCGTCAGGATCTATCATCCTCGGTTCCCAGGTCTTCTTAGCGCTGATGGACCTATTCAGAATACTCTGATGAACTCCAAGACGGTGGTGAATGTAGCGTGCCGAGGAGCCTTGACGGTAAAGCTCAATGCTTTAAGAACGGTGGCACGAACGCTTCACTATCTTGAAAAGCGACTTATTGTTATGTTTGACTGAGGTAAGCATAAACTAATTGACTCAATAAAAACAATAAGAGCACGAAAAAAAGCAAACGCTCCAACAAAAAATCCAATTGTTTGCGCATGTGCTGTCGCCATAATTTTGGCGGACCCTGTAGAATCGCAGGCCGCTGCGGGCCAGCTTCTCTACTACAGAGACACGAGCGGAAGCAGTTGATTTACTTCCTATTCCTAAAAACTTACTGAGAGCTGATCCTCCTCATTGTCCAGTGGCAGAACGCCCTCGAATGAAGATTGTGTGCCCCTTCCTGAGCGACCACTGTAGCGGATGCTAAGTGGATCGCCAAATCGATGTGAGCTCTGGTGCACTCTGCATCTGCTGCACATGAGCCACATAGTTCACTAACACTAGCTCGAAACTCAAATTGGAGTAAGCCGTACATGACAAAAAGAAGTGAATTCCAGCAAAGAAGATGGATTAGGAGGTTTTCAACCACCTAATCCATCTTCATTGCTGGAACTTTCAAGAAACCATTCGTACAGCAACAAGCTATCCAAACAAATTTCTCGAATAGGCTTATACTATCCACAACGCACGAGATCCAAGATCTATTACACAGCGCTTGTAGGTTGCTCCAGGAAGTGTCCTAATTAAGGTGGCCCTTCCACCGACCAGAAAACACTTTTTGGATATGCATTTGCTTACAAAATGTTGAAAATAGGGACGCTGACTCACCGAGATTATTCATGAGTGACCTCAACCAGTGGCGACTTGATTTGTCTTCATCAAGGATGACCTTGAAAGTCTCGTCCTTCAGTTGGTCTGGTAAACATTGGCGCAGTGCCTGCTGCGCTCTGGAAAGAAAATAGATTTTACAGATTTTGTGGTTGGGAATGGGATACAACATAATTCGTCGAAGATGATACCAAACCAGCAAGCTGCCTCAGATGCATAAAGACATGCGTGAGATCTAATGAGCTGACGAAGGTAAAGCATTATAGAGAGCCTTCTAAGGTCGAATAGATTGTTCTTCTTTCTTGTTCTTCATTTGTGGAATAGGTTTTTTTTAGATTGCTGCCTTCCATTACTCAACTCTACAGTTAATTTCAATTCAGTTACTGAAGGTCAATGAAAATAGGACACTCATAATAGGGATATGAGATGAAATCAACGTCAAAAGTGGTTCAGAGAGAGAGAGAGAGAGAGAGAGAGAGAGAGAGAGAGAGAGAGAGCGAGAGCGAGAGCGAGAGCGAGAGCGAGAGCGAGAGCGAGAGCGAGAGCGAGAGCGAGAGCGAGAGCGAGAGCGAGAGCGAGAGCGAGAGCGAGAGCGAGAGAGAGAGAGAGAGAGAGAGAGAGAGAGAGAGAGAGAGAGAGAGAGAGAGAGAGAGAGAGAGCTAATCAGTATACTTGTGCTCGAAAAATCGAATTCGAATAATAATTATTCGAATAAATTATTGAATTCGATTTTCGATTTTCCGATTATTCGAGTTTCGCAAATTCGAATAATTATTCGATTAATTATTTGATTATGAATTCGATTATTCGAGGTACGAAAAATTCGAATAATATTCGAATTTCGAATACGTGGTTGTTTCGAATGTGCCATAATGATGATTTTTGTAACTCCGGTGACGACAGTTTTCGATTGCACACTGTTGAGGAGCTCACCGTTACGAAAACGCACTCAATATCCTACTATACATAGAAGGGTAGTAGGTGTGAGCGCGTTCGCGTTTCCATCAGTCCATCACAACTGGCGTGGGGGCATGGCGTACTGGCGACACTGACCGCAGTTGATGGCGATCGACTGCGGTCCGAAACTTCAGCCCTTGGGGTAATCGATCTCGCTGAACACAAATCTGAAGCTCGTTTTTGAAATTATCGGTTGAAGTTGATCGAGCTATTGATTTTCTATGGGGAATTCCTTGAGGGGAATCAATTGTATGACCAGTCTTGGTCGATATTTTCAAAATCTAACTTCACATTTGCATTCTCTGCGACCACGACTATCACCAATGTCATACACTTGAATCCTCCACGCAACTTGCACAATAAACATAAACATCGACGGAAAATTAAAAAATGAATTCAAAGTCGTGTTCAGTGACCTCGATTACTTCAGGCCTGAAGTTTCTAGCTTGTTGAGAGATATTCACGAAAAATCGATAATTTGATTAATATCTCTTGATGGCAACCGTTCCTGCAAAAACTAACCTAAGATTCGTGTTCAGCGACCTCGATTACTTTGGGACTGAAGCTCACAATTTGCATATCTGACACAATTATATACCATTATATTATACCATTTTCAGTTGAAATTCAAAGTTTTTCAATCAAATTCAACGTTGTTACACGGAGAAGAACGTTGAAATTTATTTCAAAAACGTTAAATTTCGCCCGAAAATGGTGTATAGCTCCATAACATGATTGGCTGACGATTTCTGTGAGATAAAGAAACGAACAAATAGAGTGAACGGTTTTTTTTTTTTTCGCAAAAGCTTTGCACTTGGCGTAGATGTTTTGCACCCGTATTTCCGTAGGAATTTTTTTATAGGAAAAAAGTTCTCATGTCTTGCCATCTTAACAAGGATTATAAACGGTTCTTAGAAGATATTGAATATCTCCATTATTTGCTTTTTTTAAGGATTCAATTCTTTTGTTTTGTCTCTGGAGAATGTTGTCGTTGAACTTATTTTACCACACTTACTTGAACCTACACAATGCGCATTTTAAGTGACTAAACAATATCAAACGAAATTGGCTAACACAAAAATCGCACCGTCCTTATTAATACACCACGGTGCAAAATTATAGGTTCATCCCCGATTTGTCCATTCGCACCCGAAGGATCCGCTGCCTAGGCTCAGCAATGTTACCGTTGTATTCCTCACTATCGAAAGCCTCTATAGAAGAGTTTAAAACAGGTTATCTTATCAGTGCAGGATAGCACGAACACCCATTGAAAATGGAAATACTATTGATTTGGTTATCATAAGCAGTTCGCTCAACATTAGCTCATGCATGAACTATGGCGTTCTTCAGATCAGAAACCGAAGTGTAAGTGGTTCCATTTTTGTACAGCTTGTGTACAAGAATGCCCCACAAGTTCTCTATCGGGCTGAGATCTAGAGCACAACTAGGCCACTCCAAAAGTTGGATTGTATTGGAGTTTAACCAACCTCTTATAAACCTCATGGAAAAGGTACAGAATAACTACACTCGCAAGGTTCTTATTCGCATTGGAGGGTTTCTTTACTCTAAGGTACCTAAACATCGATAAGGAACAAATACCTGAGTTTCACACATTGGCTTCTCGCAGGAAATTCTTTGATATTTGTCGGGTTTATAAGTTAATCCACTTTTCGCGCTTTGGAAGCTCCAGATTCTTTAATCTGCGTGCTTCTCAAACAAAGGGGGAGCTTGAGAAGATTCTTATCAGTCGGCCTAGGAGTAAGCTGAAGGTGGCCCTTTCTCCTCATAAGACATCCATTGCATACCTCAAGGCGACGAGATGTATGCCGTCCTCCTTTTCCTTAAGTCAGCTTGAGCGATCTGTTAAGTCGCAGTTGAGTTATGAAGGTTAACACATTACAGCCTTGCCGGCTTATTCGTTTCGGCCTAACAGACATTTTATTCATGCCTTAATTAATCACTGATCAGACATTGGTTTATCTCGCTCTATGTATGTCTTCGTGTTGTTGTTTGACATTGGTTTGACTCGCTCTACGTGTGTCTTCATGTTGTTGTGTTGTTGTAATACCTTTTCTGGCGCTGGCGCTTATCGCGAACGTATTGAATAAATAAATAAATAAACCTGCAGTTGAATGCGATGCGTGTATGGATGCATTATCTTGTTGGAAAATGAGGTTGAGCCTACGAAATCTTCTGAAATATGGCAAAAGGTGATCTCGGAGCGATTCCAGGTTTTCCACTGTTCATCCTACACGAGATGAACTTTCGAGACGAACGAGACAAGTCCGCATCCCGAAAACGCAGTCCAACCATGAGACTTTCACGGCCAAAGTCGCGCCTAGATAATACTCGACGTCTTTTCTCACAAGGGAGGTCAATGAGCGTCCCGTGGCAATTTTAAAAGTGACCTATTGAGGGTTGTAGGGGACTGTAAGAGAAGCACCGTAGTGTTTTTCAAATTTCCTGCGGACGCTTGGGTAGGTCAAAATTGCAAAAAAAACCGTATCACTTCAGTGCGGGCCGATAAAGCAAAACCGACGTCTGGAACTACCATGCCGTGGTTAGAATCTAATTTGCAAAAGGTTTGGGGCTGGGAAAATAGAGGAATTACAGCGATTTCACAGTTTGTCTGTTAGCCGTACAGCAACCGACGCGGAACATTGAGATGCACCGCTCACGAACGTAGCGCCAGCGACTGGATGGCCGAGTGGATACGGGAGCGGACTTGCAGGAGCGGGGTCCGGGGTTCGGATCCGATGGGTGTGTTCGTGCATTGTTGGGCCTGCTCTGTCCAATTTTGTCGATGTAAAGTGTATTTTGACCACGGTATTGTACCATACTAACATTAGTGCTTTGTTTTAACCTGGGGCGAGCTTCATCAACGACTTACAGTAATTTAACGAAAAATACATGCGAGATTCCTGATAAAGCTACTTATCAACAAGCGATATGGTAAAGTGTTTCGCTGCTGTCAGGAATTTCGGCTTTAGTTTCTCCGTATTTTCTCCAAGTCGTAGATGAATCTAGCCCTTGGATGTTACGATATAAAAACAAAAATAAACACGCAAAGCAACAGCGTTCATAATACATAGTTCGATTGGCCATTGAGGAAAGCATGCGGCTTTCTTTTTGATTAAAAAATAGATAATATTCTTTGTCTTGACCGTCTTTGGTAGGCATTGACGGTGAGACTGTCAGCAGGACTGTACTTCAAAAATCGAGGAGAAAATGAAAAAATGGATAAAAAGACTTGTTTTTGTATTTATTTATTCATTCATTAATTTATTAATTTTTATTTAATTTTTATTTATTATGTTTTATTATTACTTATTTATTATTTATATTTTTAATTAATAAATTATTGCATTTATGATTGACTTTTTTCAACCCTTCTTCTGGAGAGAAAGTACAACATATCAATCTATTTTCTTTATGCTCAACCAACCATACTGCTAGTGATCTCACGGCTGTCACATACAGCAACCTCCTCACTGCTATAAGGAGACGTAGTTCTACGAGCAGTCTACATCCTGCGCTTTGTTCAAGTCAAGCTAACATCGCGAATGAGAGAACAGGAGACTTTTCTTGGCAGTTCCTCGGTAGCATGCGAGGGCCTATCCCAGCTACAAAATAGATAATATTCTTTATCTTGACCGTCTTCGTTAGGCATTGACGATGGGTCTGTCAGCACTACTGCACATCATGACTCCAGAAGTCCAGTAGAGACTGAAGAAATAGATAAAAAGACTTATCTTAATTTTTATTCATTATTTATTTATTATTTTAGTATTGAATATCAATCATAATATCATACTCTATAACAACGCACTAAGCGATGAGTCATACTATCGATCGGCGCCGCCGCAGAAATTATAAAATTCGGAGAAAACTACGACTCGAAAATAGCGAAAAATACCCAGACGTCTTCTCCCTGCCTGGGAACTTCAGCCCTGCGGCAATAGAAGTCGCTGAGCCCGAATCTGAAGTTCGTTTTTGAAGTGTCGATCGCCATCAATCGATATCGAGCAAGTTACGGTGCGGGAAAGTAGCGGAAAACACGTAGACGTCTTCTACCTGCTTGGAAACTTCAGCCCTGGGGGTAGTCGAGGTCGCACAACACGAATCTGAAGTTGTTTTTGCAGTATCGATCACTGTCAATCGATACTGATCAAATTACGTGGCGCGAAAATAGCGGAAAATACCCAGATGTCTGTTACGTCCTTCATGACGTGCCTGGGACTCAGAAGACGTGCCAAAGACGTCGCTCAACGTGTTTGGGATCAGGTAGACGTGCCGAAAACGTCGTCCAATGTGCCTGGAGATTCAGAAGGTGTGTCGAAGACGTTGTCCGCTAAGGGTAAATCATTGAGGGGGACCAGTACCAGTAATGGAGGACCGTTTCACTAAGGGAGGACCAGTAGTGAGGAACCAATAGATCGCCCTATCATACTATATACTGCGAGCCTTTTGTACTCCTGTACAAGTAGAGCAGCTAGCTTGATGTGATTGTCCTTGATACTGCAACACTGCAACACCGCGCGAAGCGCGCATGTGCGAGGCACGCCGATAGGCGTGACGGAGCATTTGCTATTTATATTTATATTTTAAATTGTTAATTAAAGTATATATTTATATTTTATCGATTGATGTGATCATTCTCGGCACACTACACGAGATCTCTTTCTAGAGTTGATATCAATTGTTTAATTCAATCTTTTCTCCTTGCCGAGTTATCGGCTGTCTTGCTAACTGCCTTCCCCCCGAGTACTCCGCCCTACTCGTAGGGAGATTGCCGTAGCAGATGCCTTTCGGGTATAATTCAAAATGCTATGTATGGGGATACTGATTGTGCTCATGAGGAGGAAACACTCCAGGTAGTTTTTTTGTTTGATGTTTATTCCATTGACGTTCACTCGTTCGTGATGTTAGCTTGACTTGAACGAAGCGCGGAGGATGACGACGATGTGGAAGTATTACGTCTTCTTGTAATAGTGACGAGGTTGCTGTATGTGACGGCCGTGAGATCAGTAGCAATATGGTTGGTTGAGCAAGAAAAAGAGAGATTGGAGTCAGGCAGACAGACTGTTATACTTTCTCTCCAGAGGTCGAAAAGGGGTCGTAAACATAAACATATAAATTAATTAATTAAAAATGTAAATATAAATACTAAATAGGTAATAATAAAATGTAATAAATGAAGATAAACTTAAAAACAATAAATAAATAAATATAATAACAAATTCTTTTTCTCCAATTTTTTCATTTTCTCCTCGATTTTTGGAGTCGTGAAGTACAGTCGTGCTGACAACCCCACCGTCAATGGCTACCGAAGACGGTCAAGACAAAGAATATTATCTATTTTTTAAGCAAAGAAAAGTCGTCTGCTCTCCTCAACGACCAATCGAACTATGTATTATGAAGGCTGTTGCTTTATTTTTTATATCGTAACATCCTGGTTAAAATAAGGTTACAATCTCAGTATGGTACAATACCGTGGTCAAAATACACTTTACATCGACAAAATTGGACAGAGCAGGCCCAACAATGCACGAACACACCCATCGGATCCGAACCCCGGACCCCGCTCCTGCAAGTCCGCTCCCGTATCCACTCGGCCATCCAGTCGCTGGCGCTACGTTCGTGAGCGGTGCATCTCAATGTTCCGCGTCGGTTGCTGTACGGCTAACAGACAAACTGTGAAATCGCTGTAATTCCTCTATTTTCCCAGCCCCAAACCTTTTGCAAATTAGATTCTAACCACGGCATGGTAGTTCCAGACGTCGGTTTTGCTTTATCTGCCCGCACTGAAGTGATACGGTTTTCTGCAATTTTTGACCTACCCAAGTGTCCGCAGGAAAAACACTACGGTGCTTCTCTTACAGTCCTCTACAACCCTCAATAGGTCACTTTTAAAATTGCCACGGAACGCTCAATGACCTCCCTTGACAGGTCTGTACAGCAGTGTAAAAGAAGTGGAATCTTGATGGGCCCGACGGGTACAGACACTATTGGAGAGATTAGAGGAGAGAGAAGCGAGTATTCTACAGGCGCAACTTAGTCGGTAGAAGTCTCATGGTTTGGGCTGCGTTTTCTGGATACTCTTTTCTGGACTTGTTGCCTTGGAGTTCGTCTCGTGTACGACGAACAGTGAAGACTACCAGAAATTGCTCGGAGACTACCTTCCGCCACATTTCAGAAGATTTCGTAAGCGCAACCTTATTTTCCAACAAAATAATGCATCCATACACGTATTGCGGTCAATTACAGGTTGGCTTAACTCCAACATAATTCAACCTTTGAAGTGGCCTAGTTGTTCTTCAGATCTCAACTCGAAAACTAGAAAGCTTGTGGGACATTTTTGTACACAAAGTGTACAAAAATGGAACTACTTCCACTTCGGTTTCTGGTCTGAAGAACGCCATACTTGATGCATTGACCAATGTTAAGCAAACTGTTCTTGATAATCTAATTAGTAGTATGCCAAATAGAATTTTCGATATTGTTTACAACAGAGGTGATGTGATGAAGTACTAATCTTACCTTGTCTGTAGGTACTTTTGTGATAAACTGTTTAGAATTCTTCTATAGAAGTTTTTGTTTTCGATAGTGAGGAATACCATGGTAACATTAGACTCGGCGACGGTTTCTTAGGGTACTAATGGACAAATCGGTGTGAACCTATTTTGCACCGGGGTGTATTAAGTTATAATGAAGTTTATTCGATTATTCGATTTTTTTGAATATTCGATTATTCGGAAATTCGAATAACTGAAAAATGGTGTTATTCGATTACTCGCTCATTCGGAAAATTTTAAAAAAGCACAAGTATGCTAATCAGCACGGTGATGAATTGCTTGCAGAATAAATCCAAATAAACCGAAGACATACTAGACTGCGTAACCAACCTGAAAAGCAGAACCTTAAAGGTACTGTAACAGCGCTAGATGTCGTGGTTTAAAAGCTCAAGAATATGATTATAGTGAACAACATGCTTGAAGGTGTGGGATTTGCCAAAGTTCGGATAGAAAAGATAATAGACATTGCGGACTGATCTTCTTCGAAAAGGGTAATGAGAAATGAAAGCAGATGTGGTGCACCGAGTATCGTAAACGTAGTGGTAATCCACAGCACCGCTAACAAAACACTAGGTGGAACATCGCGAGAAGGTGTAGGCTACGTCGTTTGGAATTTGGTGTTACTCAAAAGTAGCATGCTTCTCTCTAGGAAGTTCGTGAAGCCTGAAGAGCTCTCCCAATATCGAGCACTAAGAAGGCACTTAGCAGAGAGGTTCACTTCCCTTGGAAAGAAATTGGGAGAAAAATCAAGTATAGGGAGTATACCAGCCCAAAAAAAGTGCAGTGACGGAGGGTGGCAACCATTAATAAATGGAAAGTGAAACGATGTCGAGCTACATTATGAGTGGTAACACGCTGAAATAAATGCATCTACATGCATCGCTGAACGTCATAGCTGTTACGTAGTGAGACTCGTTTTTCGAATACAACCACACCCACGCTTAAGACCACACCTCAAGCCCGTCAGTGTTCAAAGAGATGTACGCAAAGTGGATCTTGTTGAAAAAGAGGGACCAAGCGATAGTACGAGATAAAAATCATATTTGCCTAGCAAATTATGACAAGGGTTCCTGCCGCAGATATTGAGCACCCAGGCTGTTGCTATGAGTTTGCTCTTGTTGTGCAGTACTTCGAGAAGATGCTTAGTTACCGAGGGTTGTCACTAAGTCGACTATAGCACCGAATAACGTGTTTCAGTAATCTCGAAGAAGGATCTCGTGACAGCTTCATCACCATTTTACCCTGAAATGTTCAGGTTGGTAGCACTATCAAGACCATCAACAGAGCCCACTTGCTATAAAGCACCGAGAAAAGGGATGATAAACTCACAAGTATCATTGCAACGTGACTGAAGCGCTCATATGTTTGGCATATATACGACAGACCGGTATCGTCAAGAAGGATCTTTTGCAGAATAAATGTGGCGACTGTTTTGGACAGCTCCGTACCTTGCTCCATTATTCGGAGGCACAAAGGAATAATTTCCGTCGATAATAAGAAGGAGATGACCTGAAACAAATATTGCAGACCACTGACTGAACAGCCAAACTTACAAGAGATCACCGAGGAAAACCGAATTACAACAGGCATTTACTCTTCACCAATCGCCAGGAAAAATGGGAAAGGGAAAGAATTTACTGAAAAAGAGAAAAACGAAATCTCAAAATTGCAAGTCAAGGGTTCAATTCGCGAACATTTAGCATACCTAACATGCGTCGCTTCATTTAACTAAACATACCTCTTTCTCGTCTGTTTTTACCAAAGCTCCGATTACTCCCAAAGAAGTCAATCGAAGGTACTCAAAGGACCGTGATGTCTTTGTAGTGTGTAGAAATGGGTAGAGATACAACGGAATGTGTGCTGAAGTGATAACATCAAACATGGAACAGCTAGCACTGAGAGTGACAGCACTTAGCAGCACTGACACCGACATAGCAGAGATGTTATGTAGATCAGCTATGTCTGCCATTCTCGCTATTAATTACATGAGGTAGAAATCACACATGCGGGTAAGAACAATGAGGTTAAAAATACCTCTCGTTAATTAGACATTATTACCTTCATTATATAATCCTTAGGATTCCGATGCCCGATGACTTTCTTTTATTTTATAGTACCTAATGAAGATAATGTAGCGAACACGATAATGCTGCGCCACAGCAAAAACGTCGTTTTCACCTACTCCTAATATTTAGCAAACGACGACCCTTGAAGGCAACAAAAACTGGCACCGCAATAGGTGATTTGAAGGCAACTAGTATGAGGAGCACCGAAGTCTGTCGAACGCCGGAACAATAGGTAACTCGTGCCATTTTCGTAATCGTTTTGAATTAAATGTGAACAGTAACAACAAACTAACTAATTCATGCTCCAATAAGGCCTAACAAATAAGCAGGAGAAAATAGCTCACCTTGAAGAAATGGTCCTCTCGTATCCTTATGACTAGCAACACACTGCATTAAAGCTAATGCATTGCAAACACGATTAGACTGCGCCGCAGTCAAATTCGCCGGCATAATCGCAGGATAAATCGCGATGACCTGAACATATGTACTATGGATTATGGAACATATCCCCGTTTCAACAACGTCCTATTTCCAAATTTTCAAAAATCGGGAAGGTTTGTTTTCTTTACTATACTTTACACAATGATGTGATACCGTTTACCGGTTATTTGGACTGCGCCTTTAGACAGGATTGGTCCAGTTTTATTTTCTTCGTCCTACACCGCTCTACACCACTAAGCAAGCCAGCTATTTCATCAAACAGCTTTCTACAACTCTCATCGCCACGGATGTCATGGTAGCACGTGACGCCGTTTCGATTCAAAAACAATCTTCGAGGGGCCCCCAAAACATGGAAAAAAGGATAACAAATTCAAAACAGAGAGTAGCCTTCTTCCGGTACCTAAAAAGCAAATTATCTGAAAGGCAGCACCTGTCTGGTCCTAAGGTGGATGGACGGGACTTTCCCACAGATTTCGACAAAGCTAATACGCTTGCAGACGAATTTGCCAAAGTTTTTTCTAAAGATGATGGAACCCTTCCTCCTATTAGCTTTTCCATTCAAAATAAAATGACGGATTACCCTTATTTCGACGCTACTACCATCTACGAGCACCTCTCTAGATGGCCAGCTTCAAACTCTGTTACTCCTGACGAAATTCCTTTCACCTTTATTAGGAATATAACACATGCAATTGCTTTCCCTTGGCCTATCTCTTCAACCAGTCCATCATCTTCTCAGAAGTCCCGTCTTTGTAGAAACATTCCTACGTTACTCCCATTTTGAAGAAAGAGCCTGTTTCTGATCCTTCAAATTATAGACCAGTGAGTATTACCTCAATATTTTGCAGGTTGTTCGAAAAGATATTGAATAAGCATATCTTGGAGCACATGAATTCTAATAGAATCTTTCCGCGTCTCAACATGGGTTTGTAAGCGGTAAATCTATCGAAACTAATATTCTGGAATGCCTAAATGACTGGACTACGGCTATAGATAATAATAAAACCATAAACGTGGTGTATTTTGAATTTGCTAAGGCCTTCGATAGGGTTAGCCATCCCAAACTGATTCACCGCCTGAAAGCTCTCGGAATACATGATAAAGTTGTCAGTAGGGTACGTGAGTTCTTATCAGGTAGAACATATCAAGCGTGTGTAAACGGAACTTTCTCCAATGTTTATAGCATGCATAGCGGTGTTCCGCAATGTAGCGTCCTTTCACCTACTCTGTTTAACATTTACGTCGCAGAACTTGAGGATCTTTTCTTGAAAGAAGGCGTAACCTCGATGCAATATGCTGATGACTTGAAGATTTACAGAGAAGTTCCCTCTGCTCAAGACACCGATGCTATTCAGTCGGCCATTGGCAAGCTTTACATGTTTTCCGTTACTTGGCAGTTACCACTTGCCCTACAGAAAACGTATCATTTACGAATTGGCTCCTCTGAGCTGCCCTTGTTCTTACTCAGTATCTGGTCAGCCAATCTCTAGAGTGAATGAGATTAAGGACCTAGGCTTTTCTTATACGGAGAAGCTAGATTTCAGTCCTCATATAAAAGCCATTCGCAGAAAAGCGTTAGAATCTTCCATATATTTAAGGCATTGACGACTAGGGATAAAGAAGTCCTTCTTAAAGCTTACAAGGTGTACGTGAGACCGCTCGTCTAGAGTTCATGTTCCGTGTTCTCCCCTGCAAATCAGAAAGATGTTCTGATGATAGAGAAGATTCAGAACAATTTCACCAGGAAGGTTCTATTGCGAAATGGTGGACTTCTGTACGGCAGAATCCCTAGAGCTAGCATTAGGAATGCTTATCTGGGTATTCCATCACTCATCAAGGAGATACTACTTCGATATAGTTATGGTCTATAAACTAATCAACCACCTGATCCCAGTTTCCTGCACAACATTCTACACCCTACAACCCTCAGTCACTAGGGGTGGAACCGATAAGCTGTTTTCTAGATCACCTAAAACCTCACTAAGAGCCACCTTCTTTACGGTTAGAGCTGGTTTGAGGTATTTCAAATGGAGTAAGACGAGGACTGCGCCGACTTCTCTCCCATTCGTTCAAACGTGTGGCAAAAGCGACAATATTCAGTGCAAAGTAGGAAATCCGGTAGAGCGTTCTCCACGTTTCCAGTCATCCAACAATTTACTATCCTATTGATCCTCCATGTTTACAGACGCTCTATTATCCTATTGTTGTTCTGGTTGTGTTGATGTGGTTTGGGTTCTGTAATAAATGAAATGAAAAATTTTGGCTTCGGTAGGTTACCGTACTATTGGCTAGTGGTGAATAAGTGTGACGAAGGCATGACTACCGATATCGCCCAGACTTTGCCTATGGGAATTATTTGAACTGCTGACCACGAATCTGTCCTTTTTCTAAATTATCACTTTTCTTACACTACTTTCCAAGTTGAAGTCGAAGGTTGGAAAATAAGTTTAACCACATTGGAAAAGAAAGCGATCCCGATAACGCAGATGGCTTTACACACCCATATGTACTGTAACCTGCCTTAATATACCGAAATTTTAAAAACAGGTATCATATCCGTGGTCAGCACTATAGTTGTGCTCTCCCAAAAATTTCGAATAAGCGAATATATTCGAATTGCGACGATTTTCGAGCACGAATTTGAACACATTCGAAAATCGCGTTTTTTCAAGCATTCGAATTCGAATGTTCGAATATTCATTCGGGTGCTTTTGGGTGGAAAGACTATTTCATCAAAGCAAATACAAGATATTTCAAAAATTGTACACACTGTTTGAAAGTGATAACGTTGCTCACGGTAAGGGTAGTGAAGAAGTTAAGGGCTCACATGAAAGTTCAGAAAAATAAGATTGCGCAATGCCCCCGCCTGAAACTTTGCATTTCAGACTCGATTGATTGTGCATGGATGACGCGAATGGGTGATGTTTTGGAGATGTAGTCGCTGAATCGCCTCTGCATTCCGATGATGTTTTCGATTTTTCAGTAGCACTTCAGAATAAACTTCTTCTCTTCGAAGAAAAGCCAAGAGCCGGGCGAGACTCGTTTTATGGGGTCAGATATGTAGAAATCGTTATTACAGCGATAGCGAGAACGCCAAATTGTGCAATCAATAAACTTGCATGTTATGTGTCTCTCACGTGATTGCCAGGTTCTGAATGTTAAAAGAAGCACAGCACAGGTTAATGTGGCTGAGTGGTAACAAGATTGCAGCAAGCATTCAGCCCATGCACTTTCAATTGAGTATGAAGTGTAAGGTTTCAGACTAGTGCATGTCGCGATCATGACCATTTGCATGTCACAGAATTTCTGCTAACCTGTGCTTCCATGTGAGTCTCAAACAGCTCAACGTTTCACTAGCAGCAATGTTAGAGCATTTAAAATATTTAGTGCCTACATTTTTTTAGGACACCCTCCATTTTCGCAAGCCGTACTTGCTTTTAAATGTTAAACATAAAAAAAAACACAAATTGATCAACTGGGCTACTTTAAGGAAAAATTACAACAAGTGGTTAGTGGTTAAGTAAAACTCAATCAATCGAGTGTAAAATGGGAGAATTCAGACGAGTGCATGGCGTAATCCACGCCGTTCATATGTCAGAAAATTTCCATTTTTAAGCTTTCATATTTGCCCTCAACCTCCAGTAGCTTCATTGCGAGCGAAGTTATCACCTTTCAAACAGTGTATTCATTTTTTTGAGACACCCCGTATATTGATGACAAGTGTCCTGACCCACCTGTACGTGGGCTTCGCCCTTGCCCGCCTCCCTTGGTGTCCGATTTTCGTTTCGCTATACAGGGTGTTCCAAAATAACGTGATGAAGGTTTTTGAATTATAACTACGAAACAATTAAGAAGTTTACAGAACAATACATAAATAACAACAACATTATCCTATTGTTGTTCTGGTTGTATTGATGTGGCTTGGGTTCTGTATAACGTCTGTCTTAAACAGCGTAATAAATGAAATGAAATGAAATATAGATAGATATATTCGACCGGATTCGAATTGGCCCCCATTGGCGCGAATACAGAAGTCGAAACCCTTGGAGAAGTTTTTGGCGATGGGCCACAGGTCATCTGGAGACAGTCGTTTCCTCTCCCGACACAGAGATTCCTTCTGGCCTCCCTTCCTTCTTCCCTCTAGGCTGTGGTGGCGCTTGGCAGGGACCCTGGCCTTCAAAATGGACCACGCGCTGTAGTCCGTTGGATTCGTGCAACCCATGAAGTTTTTTGGCTTGGCTAACGTATGACATTGCAGCAAACATTTCATTCAAACACGTTGTAAACGTTATAAAATTCAAACTTTAAGCAAATAGACTTCTCAATGCGATTATAACTGATACTCCGCCCTTATCTTCCAAACTCTCCCCCGCTCAAGTTGCAGTCCCAGAAGCTTGGGGCGCTGTTTTTAGCACAGAAAATGAAAGAATTCTGCGTTTCTGAGGATAGGCAGTAAAACGTGATGCTTCAACTGGGCCACATCATCAGATCTTTCCCATAAATGGCAGCTTCCTCATTTGGCCTTCTTTTGCTTTTGTTTTCCTTTATACTTACTATATATAAAAGAGTAAGCGGTTGTGTCAGTCCGTCCGTTTGTCCGTCTGCCCTTTCGTAAACGTCGAGTAGTAGCCACTCGGGTTCAGGCGAAGTCTCACCTACGTCGTGTTGAGAGGGATCAGAAGGCGTATCGCCGATGTCACGCAAAGGGCGTCCGAGTTCCGAACGTGTGTCATCGACGTCCTGAAGACGAACGTCCGAGTTCAGAAGGGGTGTCACCGACGTCGTTCAACAGGCGTCTGGGTTCAGAACATATGCCACCAATGCTGCGAAAGGCCTGTCCGGATTCAGACGATGTGTCACCGATGTCGCGCCAAGTGTTCCAGATTCACACGACGTGTCACCGATGTCGCGCAAAGCACGTCCGGTTTGCGAAGACATTTTACCGACGTCGTTCATCAGCTGCCTGGGTTCAGAAGAGGTGTCACCAATGTCGCGAAAGGCCTGTCCAGATTCAGACGACGTGTCACCGATGTCGCGCAAAGCACGTTCGGGTTGAGAACACATGTCTCTGACGCTGTTCAACAGGCGTTCGGATTCAGTAGAGGTGTCACCGATGTGCGCCAAAGTTCCGGATTCACACGACGTGTTACCAGTGAAGGTGGGACCAGTAATGAGGGCCGGTGAAGAATGGGGTTCAGTAAGGGGGACCGGTGAGGGGGGGGGGGGGGGGGGTCCAAGTGAAGGGGGACCGGTGAAGGAGTGGGGGAGGGGTCCAGTGAAGGTGGGACCGGCAGAAGGTAGACCAGTGAAGAGGGGACCAGGTGAAGAGGGACAGGTGTGAAGGAGGGGGAGGGTCCAGTGAAGGAGGGAGCGGCAGAAGGTTGACCAGTGAAGAGGGGACCAACCTCGAGAGAAGTTCAACAGTAGTTTGCCCATCCTTTCACTTGCATTCCTCCATTCCACGGTCTTGTGCAGAAGATCACTGTGGAGGAAAGCTCTGAAGAAAATGAAGCTAGGTAAAGCAACAGGTCCAGACGACTTAGCGGCAGAAGTCTATGGAAGTCGAGGTGCTGGCACCCCGCTGAGTGGCTGACGAAGTTTTTCAACAAGGTTGTTGCGGAGAAGAAGGTGCTGGCGCCAAAGCACGACGATCCCGATCTGGAAGAAGAAGGGCATCCCATGGACTGCACAAGTTACCGTCCAGTACGATTGCTCTCGCACAGTATGAAAATCTTCGAGCGAATTGTGGATGGACGTATTCGTTTCTTGTAGAAGCATTTGATCGTGTACCGCGTGAGGTCATATGGTACGCCTTACAACAGCACGGTGTTCCCGAAGAACTTACACCTGGACGCTGTCGTATGCAGATGACGTAATGCTTGCCCGTATGACCGCTTGGCGGCGTTCGCGCTCAAGCTAAACGCAAAAAAATCTGAGTAGTTGACAATAGGCGTAAACGAGACTGGGTCCATTGAAATCAATGGCACTGCGCTCGTACGTGCGACACATTTCAAGTACCTTGGATCTGCAATTGCGTCTGATCGTAGTCTTACGTTTGAGGTGAACTCACACGTGAGCCCACCGTGATCCAAATAGCGCTCAAAGACAGGCGTCTTGTGTGACAGAAATATACCAGAGCGCCTTAAATGAAAGATCTATAGAACGGTCGTCTGACCAGTAGCAATGTACGGTGCTGAGTGCTGGTCTGCAAATAAGGAGGTGGGAGCCGCCCCAGCGCAATGGAGACGAAAATGCTGCGCCGGACGGCTGAACTCACACGTTTGGATCAAGTTCGCAATGTCTCCATACGTCAAAGGTTTGGGGTAGCACCAACTGCCGACAAACTACGTAAAACTCACCTACGGTGGTATGGCCATGTTCTTCGTGCGAATAGTAACACTGTTCGGAAGATGGGCCTCAACATAGATGTGCCCGGAAAATGGCCTAAAGGACGGCCTAAGCAACGCTGGCTTGATACGTTACACACGGACTTAAAGGAAGCTGGTATTCACCCCGATCAAGCATTTGATCGTGGGAAGTGGATCAGCACACCAGAAGAGCGGACCGCGCAGCTAAGCGGGCCAAACGCTGAAAAAGAAGAGGCCCTTCCTTCTATCTTATGTACGTGGCTTATTCTCCAAAGTACCCATTCTATATGGCGAGAAACAGATCATTAAAGTCCCATTCCGAAGTGCTTACTCTGCAAAAACACAGGCAAAAAACAATCAGTATTGGTCGATATTCAATATCACTTACTGTCCAATGGCAACAATACTCCTCCGATTCCTGTAATTATTCTCCCACCTCCCCCCCCCCCCCCACTGCACTGCGGCACGTCTTCTGGAACTCAAAAGCATGCTGCACGACGCCTGCATCAGTACTCACAATCTTGCATTATGCCCGACGCAAGTGTCACCACGTTGCCATGACGTCTGTGACACACCTGCACCCTACATACGTGGCACGGCTTCTGTGACACGCCTCCAGAAAACCAGTACACGTTGGACTATTTAGAGGAAATACTGGTCCTCCTTACAGCCCCACCACACCACTAGTGGTTTCTCCACTAGACCCTCTTTACTGGTCCAACCTTTACTGCCACCCCCCCCCCCCCCTCCTTACTGGTCCCGCTTAGTAGTCCCCCTCCAGTCTAGGCGCTCTGCATCCCGGCGCACGAGGGACGACGACTGCGGCACGTCTTCTGGATCAACCGCAGTTGTCGCTGTGTTAAGCACCAAGAGCCCTTGTTTGCCCTGTTGTTGCATCATCCCATGCTGAACGAAGTTTTTCTCGCGTGATACGGTAACGCCGGGAGGCATTTCCCAAACGTCATCAACGGGGCAAACTCTTTTATATATAGGTGCCGATAGTTTCGAATCGTCTGCATAAATAGTACAATAGACACCATGAGGTAAGCTGTTTGACATAGCATTAATGTACATCAGAAACAATAATGAGCCAAAGCAAGTTCCTAGTGGAACAGAACTAAGTGTTCTGTAACACTCAGAAAACGCACAATTAACGATGATAGATTCGCTTGCACAAAAAGGATTACAGAAAGCATAGAAGGCAATTTGGACCGTAAATCGTGAATTTTCGTAAATGTGATCTTCAATCAACAGCCAACTGGCGTCCAAATTTATGTGGACGGGATGATAAAGGTGTGCCCACTCTAATGGTTTCTTCTTATAATTTATTCCCATTTCCCTTTAGGGTTGTTTTCTGCTGTTCTAATGTGTCACTGTGGCAGAAGACAACCCTCTATGCACAGGCTTCTCGAATTCGACTTGTCAGTTTCTTAGAGAAAGAGAGACAAGTATTGTACAGGGTGCGTAAAAAGTATTGACGCAGTAAATGGCGGTTGTGGAAATAGTAATGCGCAGCAAATTTCGAAATATTCATTTGAGAAATATGGAAAATGATCTTACAAATACGATAGAATAACTCGCAGTCGAAATTGGCTCCTTTACTGTGAATACAGGAGCGAAAATGGCGGAAAAATTCATGAGCACGCGCCGCAAGTATTCGCTTGCATTTTGTTCCGTGCTTCGAACAGGGTAGCCTTCTGCGACTGGTCACTTCTGTTGAAAGTAGCACAGACCTCATTCTTCAAAATCGCCTAGAAAGAGTAATCCAGCGGATTCACGTTTAAGTTGTGCTCGTCTGAGAAGCTGTTCACACCTGCGCGCGTTATCTGTTTGCCGTTATCGGACAGAGATTGATAATTTTTGATTTGAACGTTATCGTGCAGAAAGAGAAAGTTGGAGCTGAAACAAAAACTAGGTGCGTCAATACTTTTTACGCACCCTGTAGATCCACATCCTGTTTGGCGATGAGGTCTAGTCAATTTTGTTTATAATAGATTCTGGAAATGTCGAACCGCTTCTGAAAGTTTTGATTGCTGCTCCATTTTCGATGGGGTGATTGAGTTTATCACACTCACCCCATCTGATCCGTTTAGTATGCTGCAACTCCCGGAGAGCACAGAATTGGCGAAGGGTAGCCGGAACAAGTGCAGAGAATTATTAAATAGTAGTGCAGTAGTTTAGTTTTCGAAATCGGACAAGTGCAGGCAAATTTGCACTGGAAACCGGCGCTCTTGGTTGGTTTAGATCACCGCGACAGCTGATAATCGATGGATCAGAGCTTGAGAACACTTTTGACACACTGACGACAATATGAGCCACCGGTGGCTCATACGTGTCTCTCCGAGTGGGACAATATGCGCCGCCGGTGGCCCATACCTTTTCGCGCTATTTTTTGTACTCCTGCCGTCGGTTTTTTATAGATGTTTTCTCTGTTCCCAAATTACTTGTGATAGGAGAATGTCCAACAGGAATAAGCAAGAAAATTGTCCTTTCTTTCATTAGATATATCGAATTAAAAATCAAAATTGGAATTTTACTAGGAAGACCAATTTTACAATACAGTGTGGTCCACATGAAGTGTTACGGGCTACATAAAGTCCATTTTCGGAGATTCTTCGCTTTGCTGTGGTGTTATCCGTTTCCTCCGCATCTTTTAGTCCACTTCTGGTCCGTCTTATTCTTCCTTTCCAGGTACACATAGTTTCGCTTGAGGATCGTTCAGCAGTAGTCGCTGTGTTTAAGCGCGGGTCGTCCGTTTCCACCATTTCAAAGATGCTCAAGTATCGGATGCAAGTCATCAAAAGCTTCGAAGAGACCTGGAAGGACCGAAAATTGTCCGAGAGGAAGACCATGACGAACTGCAAGAACCTCTGCCCTTCGAAAGGCCATCAAAGACAAACTTCACCGAAATCCTGCAAGAAGCATCAAGAAACTAGCTAAGGAGCACAACGTAAGTCGTTCAACTATACAACGACTGATCAGGGATGATCTGGGATTGTATCGCTACAAATTCGCTAAAGGGCAGCACCTCACGGACGAACTGAAGGCCTCAAGATTAGAGAAATGCAGAAAGATGAAGAGCCTTACGCGCGGTGACCAGCTCGACCGGATTCATCTCACAGACGAGAAGACATTTACCGTCGAACCACTCCAAAATGCACAGAATCGACGAAAACGGCTGCTAAAAGGATCTCCAAGAGCCGTCAATGTTCGAAAGAGTTCATTTTCCACAGTACTTGATGGTATGGGCTGAAATATCGGGCCTGAGCAAGACCAAGCATGTTTTTATCCAAAAAGAAGTTAAGACCAAGTTTACGGAAACAAATCCTGGAGAACGTGGTGATACCTTGGCACAAGAAAATGCTGAAGACAAGTTCGGACCTCCCAGCTTGGGCACCAGCTCACGGTGCCAGAGAACACCGGAATGGTGTGAGACCAACCTTCCGGATTTGTGGACGAAGGAAGTTTGGCTTTCAAACTCGTCCAATCTCAACGCTATGGATTTCGCCATCTGGTCATTCTTAGAGCAAAAAGCCTGCTCTTTCATATACAGTTCACTAGAGCCGCTGAAAAGAGCTCTGGAGAAGGCGTGGGAAGAAATTTCGCTGGAAATGATCGCATCCTCAAAAATTTCCGAAAGAGATTGGACGCTTGCATTGAAGCCAAAGGAGTTCATTTTGAATGTGGAGAATTACATGTTATGTAGAATTTTCTTCTCTTTCGAATGGTTGTGTACTTTCCTTATTTGAGTTGGTTTTTGCAAAGTAATATATAGTTTCCACGGATCTCCCTCGATAGAGAGCCTTCGGGCTCTCTTGTTAAGAGGGATCTCGGGCCGCTTGTCGCAGGGCCACGTGGCGCGTCCCCGGGTGGTGGATAGGGGAATTAAACGCGAACCAAATGCGACCGTGTACTGCCCAGAGACGCAGGTGGGATGCAGGGGATGGACTCCTTGCTCCTGCTGTGTCGGGTCGATGCGTTCCTTGTGCGTGGGAGCGGCATGTTCGTGCACAGTGTGCGTGGATGTGTCCGTGACTGTGCGGATTGTAACTGTGTCGGCTCGGCCAAAAGCTTGCACTCGGTAGACTAGGAGTACATGTAAGGCGATTCGAGGCCGCCTTAAGTCTCGCCCCGTCCCTTCGGGCAGTCTGGCTGGCTGCCCGGAGTACCCCGCCCGCACGACAGAGCCTGACTAGCTACCCGTGTTGTATTCCAGTCAAACACAGCAGCACTAAAGGGCCTCATTCCCCTGACCCCGAAAGAGCCCCCATTTCTGCAGCGATGGGAAGGACGAGTACGGAGAGGCTGCTAAAATCTCAGGGCCTAACCAGGCTGCGCAAACTGAGAAGGACTAGGATGACGATCTGTACTTACAACGCCCGCACGCTTGCGTCGGAAGCATCCGTCGAGGACCTGATGATGCAAGCCAGGAAGATCAAGTACGACGTCATCGTACTGACCGAGACGAGAAGACACCACCCCCTACACGCCGCCTACGACTCCGGAGAAGAACTGTTCCTCGGAACATGCGACAGCAGGGGAGTAGGCGGCGTTGGTGTCCTCGTCAACACGCACTTGGCCATGAACATCGATTCGTACGAGTCTCTGACAAGCCGAATCGGACGTCTGCGACTGAAGCGATGTGGCTCCGTGCCAGCCTTGACTGTGTTCGTCGCGTATGCCCCAACATCCGACTACGACGACGAAGAGGTCGAACGAAGCCTTCTACATGGAGCTGGAGAAGTTCTATAAGGAAGATCACACCTTCTACAAGGTGATCGTCGGCGACTTCAACGCCAAGATCGGGCCACGCAGGTCGCCGGAAGAACTTCACATCGGAACCCACGGTTTGGAGTGGAACGAGCAAGGTGAAAGGCTGTCTGAGTTTATCATGTCGACCAAGACCATCCATGGAAACTCACAGTTCCAGAAGCCTCCCTCCCTACGATGGACGTGGGAATCTCCCGGTGGCCAGTTCCACAACGAGATCGACCACATCATCTTCAACCGCAAGTATTGCCTGACCGACGTCTCCGTTGTCCCCAAGTTCTACATGGGATCGGACCACCGCCTCCTTCGCGCAAGGTTCCGCTTTTCGCGTCAAGGAGAGAAGGCCGCGAAGTTCAAGAAGAGGAGTCCCAGAACGACCATCAACTGGGACCTCTACACCTCTCTTGCCGGCCTTTGGGAAGATGCCGTCATGGACAACGTCGACGAGAAATGCGACCGCTTCGTGCACCATCTCCGCGATAGTGCCTGCCGAGAGCTTGAAGACCACCAAGAGATGTCTGTCTCCGGAAACTCTCGAGCTGATGCGCCAGCGTGGAGCAACACGAGCGTTACGCAACAACCAACTGACGTCCGAACTTGCGAAGCTATGCAGAGCGGCAATAAAGGAAGATCTTAAGGAGAGAAGCGCGGAATTGTTGGCTGAAGCAGCAGAGGCAGGGTTGAGCATCCCCGGAACTTCGCCAACTTCAAGACCAAGATGACCGCTCTCCGACGTCGTGACGGAACCGTCACCTCTTCCAGAAGGATCATGGAGAAGGTCACGGAACCGTCACCTCTTCCAGAAGGACCATGGAGAAAGTCATCCACGACTTCTACTCCGATCTCTTCGATAGCCACGTCCACCTGCCCCCATGCCATCTTCCGCAGGATGGATACGTCGTCCCCTCTGTTCTTTCTTCGGAAATCCGACACGCCATCTCGTCGGTGAAGAAACGTACAGCACCCGGTCCTGGCAGGATCAGAGCTGAACACCTGAAGAACCTCCCGCCAGCGCTCATCAACACCTTGGCGCGGCTCTTCACCCGCTACCTGTCCGAATGCAAGGTTCCATCTAAGTGGAAGACCAGCAAGACCGTTTTGCTTTACAAGAAGGGAGACGTGCACGACGTTGGCAACTATCGCCTGATATGCCTGTTGTCCGTAGTCTACAAGCTGTTCACTCGAGTCATCCTGAATAGGATTAGTAGAACGCTGGACGAAGGACAGCCATGCGAACAAGCAGGATTTCGGAGAGGATTCAGCACGATCGACCACATACACACCATTACGAAGCTCATCGAAGTGTCGCGGGAGTACAAGCTGCCGCTGTGCCTTACGTTCATCGACCTGAAGAAGGCATTCGACTCCGTCGAGACTGAAGCGGTCATGGAAGCCCTGCTCACCCAGGGCGTTCCTACTCAGTACATCAGAGTCCTTCGAGAGCTGTACAGTGGATTCAAGACCAAGATCTCACCATTCTACAACGACGTCGTCATTGACGTGAAGAGAGGGGTTCGACAAGGGGATACCATATCCCCGAAGCTCTTCAGCGCCACCCTCGAAAACGTCATGCGCGAACTAGAATGGGAAGACATGGGAGTGAAGGTCGACGGCCGGCAACTACATCATCTTCGCTTCGCTGACGACATCGTGCTCATAACCCCGAGCATCAGTCAGGCGGAACGAATGCTGGCCGACTTCGATCGTGTATGTGGAAGCGTTGGACTGCAGCTGAATCTTACGAAGACGATGTTCATGAAGAACGGATGGGTTTCTGATGCCCCATTCTCGCTCAACGGAACGAACATCTCCGAATGCTCCAGCTATGTGTATCTGGGTCGCGAAGTCAACATGACCAACGACCTAGCACCAGAGCTGAGCAGGAGGAAACGAGCGGCTTGGGGAGCTTTCAAAAGCGTCGAAGAAGTCGTGAAGAAAACGAAGAACGTCCGACTCCGTGCCCACCTATTCGACTCCACTGTTCTTCCTGCCCTAACATATGCCTCAGAGACCTGGGCTATACGAAAGCAGGATGAACACGCGACCAGCGTCGCGCAGCGTGGAATCGAGAGGACGATGCTCGGAGTGACACGACTAACGCAAGTGAGAGAAGGCCTCCGGAATTCCGAGCTTCGCCGACGTTCGAAGACCAGAGACGCTGTCGCATGGGCCAAGTCGTCGAAAATTAGCTGGGCCGGCCACGTAATGCGATTCGCAGACACCCGCTGGACGAGAGTCGTCACAGATTGGATTCCGCGGGATGTCAAAAGAACACCAGGACGCCCACCAATGCGTTGGTCGGACTTCTTCTTGAAAGCCCTGAACGACCGATATGACGCTCTTCGTGTCCCTCGAGCGAGGAGGATCCATTGGACCACTCTGGCACGCGACAGGGACGAATGGAGACGCTGCTGGCGCCCGCTCGAGCAAGTCGATGATCAACGGGACGACAGGTGATACAGGTGACAGGTGAATATATAGTTTTATAATATATATAGTTTTTTTATATATAATATTTTTTTTGAATATATAGTTTTCTGCGTAACACTTCATGTGGACCACCCTGTAAAATCAATTTAGGTCGGCATTTTTCACCCAAACTTTGCCCAAGTGAGTTATTTGGAATGCTAATCACGAATCTGACATCCTTTTTCAAAATTTGGGCCGATTACGGTAGGTTACGGTAGGTACGGGTGAGTAAGGCTGTCGAAGTCATGGTCACCGATTTCGCCCAAACTTTGCTTTGGGGGTTATTTGGGGTGCTGATCACGAATCCGACATCCGTGTTTAATATTAAAGGGACTAATGGTAAGGTAGGTTACAGTAGGTATGGATGACTGAGGCTGTCGGCGATTAGCCGTACCTACCATAATCTGATTACGAGAGAAAATGCCCGAACCGCGCCGCGTCTGTTTCGGTGCGAGAAAATGCCCGCGACCATGGGAGAAAATGCCCGCGACCAGGGGAGAAAATGCCCGCGACCAGGGGAGAAAATGCCCGCAGCCATGGGAAAAATGTCCACAGTCAGGGGAGAAAATATCTGCGGCCACTGAACGATTTTCGATAGGGTCCACTACAACAACCGCAACAACAAAGCACATGGTAATCACGTGGACAGGGATACGGTATTTTTCTCATGCCGTCGAGTAAGGGTATGAGAAATCGTGGGCGTGGCAACTGAAATTGTGTCACCATCGTTTGGATTCCTTAGCAGACTTGATGGCCTTACCATTATAGAGCAGCTTTAGAGAATATAGGAAAAGATTCTAGTTACAACAGGAATGCTCAACGGTTAAATTACTACCAACGCTGTTTTATGTGAAAAGAACACTTGAAAACACCGAAAGGAGCGAAAGAATCGTTTTCGTCCAGATCTCAATTTCTTGCACGTAAAACTAGAAAACATGCACATCAACGGAACCTGGTAACTTAGAATTACGTCTCGAAGCAATGAGGTGACGACTTGTCGGCCACCTCAATTTTTGAGTTTGTTTTTAAGCAACATGGACGCCACATGGAGTGAGCAGTAAGACACATGCACTTCAAAGTCATGAGAATTAGAAAATGAAAAAATGGCAGAACTTATTTGGGAATTTATTTAAAAATTGGTTTTTAGGTCTTACTGAGGTTTTACTGTCTTTCTGATGAAGTCTTCATTTTTGACCAGTCATTTCCTTTTTTACTAAAACAGGATTTGAACATAGATATTTCAACATTCATTGCTTTTCAAGTGATTTTCATCTAATACACCGTTACTATCGAATACTTGTTGTGCTCTTTTTTATCAAAGTTTTTCTCAGTATAGTACTTCTATTTTGATTCGCTTTGTTGCTGTTTTTCTGATATTTCCACATATCTGAATAAAGGATTCTTCTGGTCAGCCAGAGAATTTTCTCCCCTGGTCGCGGGCATTTTCTCCCTTGGTTAGGGCATTTTCTCCCGTGGTCGAGGGCAATGGTTAGTTGCAACATAGGTTTTACCAAAACATTATTAAAATGACCAGAACCTACGGTGTAGCACCTCGCCAAAAATCTTTCAAGGCACCTTCTCGAAATATAGTGTTTTTCGAACATGAAATTTTGCGATCAACTTCTTATTAGAGCTTTGATACCAATGAAACGTTGCGAAAATAGACCATCGTATAATAATAACGATACTCCGGTTAAGGCTCTCCTAATGTACGGTTTTTTCCACAGTTTCAAACTTTTCTTAGTTTCCTAAGTAGTGTTTACCGCCCAAAGTTGTTTTCTTTATTACGGCGCTTTGGCTAATCACTACATGATGATGTGCAATAGATTCTTCTGGCCAACCCGGGCATTTTCTCCCCTGATCGCGGGCATTTTCTACCTATCTCGGGCATTTTCTACACATGCAACGCGCGCCGTGAGATTCAGAAATTTTCTCCGTAGACCGGTGACGTTTGGGGAAAAACAGTGGTCAAAACCTCGGCAGCCTTAATCACCCTACCTACCGTAACCTATCGTAATCGGCCGAAATTTCATAAACGGATATCAGATTCGTGATCAGAACCCTTAATAACCCCTCTGGTCTAAGTTTGATAGGAAAAACACATAAGGCAAAAAAGTGGTCCGCGAGAGACATTATGAGCCACCGGTGGCTCATAGCGCGCGCGTAGAAACGCATACGTGTCCCAGGCGACTTTCTTCCGCAAAACGCGATTGTCGTCAACGTGTTAAAGTTACGAAATCTGAGTTCGAATATTGCGCTGTGGTTGTTGCTTGCTACCTTCTCGATGGATGTGTAACTACCTTCCTGCAGCGGACTATATACCATTTTCACCTACTGCGCCCAAAATGGACTTCGTCAAGCTCAAACTTAACCAGTTTCAACTTGAACCGCGTTCTTCCCAATTCACAACTCATATGGGACTACTTTTAAATCAAACTAAACACTTTCTAAATCAAAATTGCCTTTTCTACGGAATCAAACTGAAGATGCCTCAAGAAGGTCGCCTCTAGGAATACGTTAACCTTCCCATTTAAAAGCGACTACAAAAGATGTCAAAGAAATATGGTCATTCTCTTTCGGCGGCCATAACTCTCCTATCCGTTGCTATGGCAATGTTCATGGACTACTTTCAAAATGTAGAAAAGCAGAGATTGTGCGTCGCACGATGGGATTGCGCCATGCGTAGTGAGTGAATCCCATTGCGCCATGCGTTCACTCACTATGCATGGCTCAATCCCGTCCTATGACTCAGTATATTTGTTGGATTATTACATGCGCACTTTCTGTTTTCGCCGCATTTACATTTACATTTATTACATGCATACGCATGTCCAGGGCAACTGCTCAAAACACTAAAGCAATGAGGGAAACAAATCAACCAAACGCAACTCATTAAAAATAATTAGAAACGCATAGAACGAAGAAAGAAAAAAATATTGGGCAACAAAACCAAGAAAGAAAGAACAGCCAGAGAGCTTCATAATTCCGCCTGCATGTACCGATGGACAATTGTTTTGCACTTTTTAAATTTGTTAGGAAGCTGGTTCTTCTTAATAACCTTAGCAAACTCCAACGTATCACGACATTGGTCAGTGGTGAAGATAAAAAATTGGTAGTGTTAAGAATTTAATGAACATTCAAACGAAGCAGGCTTTTTGTTGGAATACCATCCATAGGCTAAAGTAAAGTTTTTGAATATACAATTTTTCAAGCTTTCTTGGAAAGTTTAAAGTTTGATTTGAAAGATGCTTACTAGCAAGAAGTGAAAACTGGAAATATTAGATTGGAAAAAAGTCTGTTCATTTTTTTTTCAAAGATTTATTACTTCACCCCTTCATTGCCACCTCATCGCGGTGAAGGGGTGAAGATCACTTAGTGATGGCTAACGACACAAATGGTCACGCAGTACACGATGCTTTGTCGTGTATTGGCGGCTCTCTTGTATCCCTGGCCAGGAACATGTGAGTAACCAGACCACCGCCATGGCTCAAACAACTGAACCCGCGCCACAGTCCTCCGCGCGCCAGAGGTGGACTTCTACGACGCCGGTTGCATCCACCTCCGACGAGCGGCCATCTAAGGCCAGTGTTATACTCCCGCGGGAGCATCCGCGGAACGTCCGGGACGAAGGGTGCACCGCGGACGACGGGCGTGGCTGGGCGCGGCGATTGGCCAGGTGAGCGATCTCGGCGCGATTCCCGCCCGTCCGCGGATGCTCCCGCGGGAGTATAACTCAGGCCTAATCTCGGAGTTAAACTATCAGGACGTCATTGGAATCGGACTACCGGAAACTCCCTCCCACCACGACACGGAAACTGCCTATTCGACTGCAATTATAACTGTCGTTCAATCGCATCTGAGCAGGATCTTCGGACACTGCTTTACAGAAGCCGCAACATCAAATACGACGTTATCGCCCTGCAGGAAACGAAAGGCAGAACGGAAGCCATAAGAAGGACCGACCACAACGAGCTTCTCATTATCGGAGCAAAGGTGGACAGAAAAAATATTGGCGGAGTTGGATTTCTCGTCAATTCGACAGTGCACCACCTAGTAGACTCTTACAAGATCATCAGTCCGCGAGTAGCTGTTCTTCGTCTGGAAACCAAAGATCAAGGAACCATCTTCATCCTAAATGGATATGCTCCAACATCTGCGGCCATAGACGAAGAAAAGGAGGAATTCTACAAGCTGTTCGAAAGTACTGTCAACGACGAGAAGAGTTACTACAAAGTTGTCGTTGGTGACTTTAACGCTACCGTCGGTACGAATGATCACGACGAATGGAGGCTAGAACCACATGCAGCATCCTCAAAAAACGAAAACGGAGAACGACTAGACTTCCTATCCGCATGCTGGCTTTTTCATGGAAATTCTAAGTTCAAGAAGCCTTCAAACCGGCGATGGACCTGGGAAACCCCAAATGGAGAAGCGCGTTCGGAGATCGACCATGTTCTTACGAACAGACGCTGAGTCTATTCGACGTCTCCGTGCTGCCTTCATTTGACACCGGCACGGTTCACCGTCTTGTCCGTGCGGAGCTGACTCTCAAAAAGAGGATGTTCAGGCGTTACACTCATAAACCGGCACCGGTGAGGATCCCCACATTTAAGTCTGAGGAGTTGGAATATCCAATAAAGTCGTATGATTCGAGACTGCGGCCTTCTCTCCAAAGGACTGTTGAAATGTGCTAGCAGCTCTTGCGAAGTCACATCACCGTCTGCCTCAAGACTCAACGCACATGCGATTACACTCTTGGAGCAAAGAAGAACTGTCAAACTGGATCCTAATGCTTCCCATCTGGAAAAAGTTACCATCCCGAAGGCTGTCGAATTGCACCGAAGGAGTCCATTCTAGCCTAGAGAAGACTGAAGCTGTTAGAAGCTGCTGGGAAAGGTTCAAGCATAAAGTGCTGCAAACGAGATTTGTGCGACCAGAAGGCAATAATGTCAGCCCTTGTGGATAAGGATGGAACAACGCAAACGTCTCGAAAAGCGATGGAGGCCATCGTTTAAGAATTCTACACAGATCTGCCTCGTTCTTCCAGCACTGTCCCGAAATGCTTGATGCCACCAGCTGAGGAAGTACCTCCCATTCTGGAATCAGAAGTTGCTCGTGCCATCAGAAGGATGAAGCATGCACTGCTCCCGGACCGAGCGGCATTTCTGCTGATCTCCTTCGTGCGGGTGGCAGTGCCCTCTGCTCACTTCTTGCCAAGCACTTCAACCACTACCTTCGACTTGGTAGGATTCCGGACTCATGGAAGGAGTCGAAAACAGTTTTAATCTTCAAAAAAGGTCAGCAGGAGGATATCAACAACTATCGACACATCAGTCTTCTTACCGTTGTGTACAAGATCTTCACCAAGATACTGCTTAACCGTATGGAGCGTTGCTTGGATGAGTATCAGCCGGTGGAGCAAGCAGGGTTTCGTAAGGATTTCTCCTGCATGGACCATATTCAGACCGTCTCACAACTCATCTAGAGGAGCCGCAAATACAACATCTCACTTGTTCTTGTCTTCGTGGACTACCGGAAAGTGTTCGACTCTGTGGAAATCAACGCCATTCTGAACGTGCTTGTGCATGCTGGTATACCATCGCCCTACATCCAACTTCTCGACGAATGCTTCTCGGACACATTGACTACCATCCAGTTGTTCGATCGAAAGCTTAAAATTCCTATCGGGAAAGGAGTACGGCAGGGAGATACGAGATATTTCTCCCAAGCTATTCACAGCGGCACTCCAGTATGTCATGAAACTTGAACTGGGACGATAAAGGCTACCTTGTCGATGGTAAACGGATTAGCAACCTTCGCTTCGCCGACGATATTGTTCTCATCTCTACCAGCACGGCAGAAGTCGAGGAAATGCTGAACGAGCCAAATGTGACAGGTATGAAGATTGGATTGGACATGAATATGTCAAAACGCAATTTATGGTCAACCAGTGGTATGACACGGGACTCATAAGGTTAAATGGAGTCGATCTACAACAGGTCGACTCCTACGTCTATCTGGGAAGAGAGCGGAACATGGATAGCGACCTCGCTAATGAAATCGGCCGCAGGAGACGCGCAGCATGGGCAGCCTTCTGTTCGATTCGCGAAGTCACCGATCAGTTCAGGGATGCCGGCCTCAGGGCCTTGATATTCAACGCCTCTGTACTGCCTCCGATGTGTTACGCGATGAAAACCGGGCCCGACAACAAGACAATTGCCAGAGCAATGCAAACTACGCATCGTGCACCGGAGAGATGTCTTCTAAGGACAAGCCTTCGTCAGCAATGGCAAGAAGGCCTACGATGCTTGGAGCTACGGGAGAAGTCGCAATTAGCAGACCCGCTGCAGTACATGAAGAAGTCCAAATATCGCTGGGCCGGACACCTGCTTCGACGAAAGGACGATAGATGGAGTCTTCGTATCACAGAATGGCTCCCGAGAGACCATAAGAGACCACTGGGACGACCTCCAACGCGATGGGCAGACTCATTCTCAAGATCTTTCAGAGAGCGGTGTCTGCCTCCTGGATGCAAGCAGCCAGAGATCGAGCGGTCTGCAAGAGTTGTGGTGTCCGCTGAGAAGACCTCCTGCTGAGAAAGGGACCATCAAATTTCCAAAGTAAGTAAGTATTACCTCACAACTACAAAGTCAAATCAATTGAGATCAATCAATTGATTTGAGGTCTTCATCCATTTCAAAATATTTCTCTCCATTTTCTTGCTTGAGAGCACGGAAGAGATGGTAGTCCGTAGGGGCGAGGTCAGGACTATACGGTGGCTGTGGCATTAACTCCCAGTCCCGCTCCTTTATTGTTTCTCTTGTGAGTCTTGCAACATGTGGTTTTGCATTGCCATGCAGGATCATCACCTTTGACTTCTCGGGCCTCTTTTTTTTTTGGACAGCTGCGACGACTTTATGGAGTTGACCACTGTATGTGGCAGCAGTATGTGCCTCACCACTTCTGAGAGTTTCCCAGTAAATCACTCCTCTGATATCCCACCAAACACACAAGAGAATCTTCCTTTCGTGAAAATTGGGCTTGAGATCAGTTTAGGGTTCTCTCCTTTTTGTACCCATTGTCTTTCTTCGCAATTGGCACACAGAACTCAGGACTCATAGCCTGTCACAATCCGCGGCAGAAACGATTTTCTTTCGTATCTGGACAGAAGAGAAGCAGCGATGGAGAGCCGTTGACTTTTCTGAGTGTCTGACAGGGCACATGGAATCCAAGCTTCACATTTCCATGAAAGCCAAGATTCTTCAGACGGATTTCCACTATCCCATGAGACACTTCGAGTTTCTTTGCCAGCTGATGTGTCATCTGCCTACTACCGGTATGAAGAAGATGTAGTAGTTCAGTGTCGTCCAATTCAGTTGGCCTTCTTGACCTTGCTTTATCCTCGAGTGATCAATCTCCCTTTAAAAACTTTCCGAACCATTCATATCAGGCGCGATGAGTAATAGATCCCAAGCCATATATATCGTTAATTTGGTCGGCTGCCTGACTTGCTGAAGATCCTTTACGACGGAAAATGGCCATGAGGTAGACCAGGCGTTGAATAACGACTGCGAAATATAAGAAGGGTCTTGACCTATATTCGCGTGCGAACGGCAGACAAGTGTGATAGGATTACGAAACCAGCAATCAATACAGGGTGGCTCCTAATTATTTGAGCGTAGTTTATTACTAATAACTTCAACAAAAAACAACAGTTATACAATCTGATACAACTTCTATATAGAGCAATGCCTAACAATCATTCACTCGAAAGATGTTCGAAATGAGCTCCTTCTGCAGCAATACAGGCCTTCAGTCTCTTCTCCACCGACATCACTGTGGGCCGCAGGAAAGTGACGTCGATATCGTCCCACGTCTTCTGAAGTGGAGCTTTGAGAGCGTTCAAACTTTGGTGACTCTTCGAGGAGACCTTATGCTTCAAGTAGCACACAGCGAAATCCATCGGATTCAGATCAGGCGAGTAAGGTGGCCAGAAGTCCTTCGTCCAGTAGCCAGAGAAGTGACTCTCGCAGAGTACCGGTGTGGATCTCGCAGGATGAGCAGGTGCGCAGTCCTGTTGAAGCACACATTGACCACTGACAAAATATTCAGCAACCCAGGGGAGAAGAACATCGCGCATGATCTTTTCTTGGTAGACTTCAGCGTTGATTTTTACTGACCGGTCGACGAAAACCAGAGGTGTCTCTTCTTGTCCAGGGTAATGCCAGCCCATACCATTACAGATTTCGGAAAAAGAGTCCTGTTGAGAACACGACGTTGAGAAGACCTGTTTCTGGATGGAGGCAGCAACTGACGCTGATACTGTGAGTTGTGTGCCACTTGAATGGTAAAAATCTCCTCGTCCGTCCAGATGACGTTTGACAAGCGGCCCTGCTGGATCTCCGTTAGCAACAACTTGGATTTTTCCAATCTAATCCGTGACAAAGACGGTAACTGCGAAGCCCAAGATCCTGTTTGACGATCTTCTGTATTGCTCTGTTCCTCGGTTCGACCGTTCCTTCCTCTCTGTACTGTTTCACAATGTGTTAGACTATTCTGGCAGAAATTTGAAGTCGTCGATCGATCTCTGCTGCAGAATATATTTTATCGGCGAGATGAGTGATGGTGGAACGATGTGGTGAAACTTTCATTGTCGAGGGTATTGAGTGTATCACCTTGCTTGGTTTTTTAGAAAAATCCTAATAATTGATCTCCCACCATTTTCAAAAATACAGTAGCGGTTCGAATTTCGCGTAAATAATTAGGAGCCACACTGTATTGGCTAGCGCGTTTTTAAGGAGAACGGTAAAAAAGTTTCGAAGTGTGAGGAGACTTTTTTCCAACCTAATAGTTTGGTAAGAAAACTGTTCAGCTCGAACTGAAAATAACACGACAAATAAATAAATACTGAATCACATATGGTTAACATTGGCAGAAAAAACTGGAAATTTAACTGTACTACACTACAGGTCAGGTGACTCTTACGATTTACGGTTTACAATTTACGATTTACGAGGGTTTTTTTTTTTTCGTAATGACGACTTACGAAATTTCAAATTTCATTTGCGCACACCCCTGTTTTTTTTACGCAAAAAAAAATCAAGAGAAATTGAGCCAAGTGCTTTAGTGCGATCGATGTAGCATGCACTAAGCGGGGAATCTTGCTTACCCTCCTTCTCCAGCCGTTTCATGAATACGGCCACTGGATGTCTTCATCAGGGAAATAATGTTCGACAAACGGTGTCGAACCGTCTCCTACAACCTCAAGCGACAGAATTCATTCGATTTTTAAGATACACAGTCCCAAAATTCCTTCACATCGGTAGATGTATTTTGCACATGATAGTTTTAGACTGAGTAAAAAACTCCTTTATGAGTCAAATTGCTTCTTTTTGAATATCAGCGTCAAAAACTGACAGTATTCCTTACAAACTGACAGTTTCTCAAATCTTACAAGGGCAGGTCTGAAGCGTATGTCTGAACGGGGGGAAACGAGTCATATAGGAAGAATCCTCACCCATCAATTCGTATAAAAATGGGTTTATTTTTTGAAAAGTCCTTAAACCCAAAAAGTAGGAGAAGTTACAGTGGAATGCGGCGCATCACGAGTTTGGGGGTCTCGTACGCCCGCGATGACTCGGCCGGCAAGCGGCTCGGAGTGCAGTGGAATTGGGGGCGCTTCATGCGAGGGAGGTCGGGGGTTTGGTTCTTGTGCGCTGCTGTGTTTTTGCATTTCAACTGACTGGTTTAGATGTGGAGATTCTGACGTCTATACCATTTTCAGACGTTTTTATGCCTAATTTTAGAGCTGAATGCTGTGGTATTCAACATGATGATGTAGAAATGTTCAACATCAGTGATTCACAGGTACAAAGTGCATGAAGGTCCACTGGGCACAATAGGGCAAGGTATAAAGGCTATAAAGGTATAAAGGCTCCTATAAAGGCTATAAAGGCATAAAGGCTCCTCACAGTCTGTTTCCATACATGGACCAATCACCTCGAGAAAAGCCATCCTGCTCGGATTTTCAAAAGAGACCAGGATACAACGTCGGAGGTGGTTCAAGTGAGAAACGCGGTCTATGGATCCCGCAAATTAAGCTAAACGGCATCTATACACTCTTTCCCTCATCTTTGCCTGGTACCTGGAAATCAGAGGTCTGCTGAAGATTTTCTAAAACCTAACACCAACAATGTCTGAAGATGGTCGAGTGGTGATCCAACTGCTCCCGCCGAAGTCTGTCCCACCTTTAGACAAGGAACATTCGAGAGAAGAAATCAAGCTGGCCGAATGGACGGCCAGCATACTAAAGGAGTTCGAAGCACATCAACTTGAAGTTGACGAAGTTGTTGTTAAAAATCCGGTCAGTAATAAAAAAAACTCGCAAGAAAGGTACTCGCCATAGCGTACAGCTAGAAAATGCAGAAAACGTCTGAAAATGGTGTAGACATCAGAATCCCCAAATCTCAACCAATCAGTTGAAATGAAAAAATGCAGCGGCGCAGAAGAACCAAACCCCTGACCTTCCTTGCATGAAGCAACCCCACTTCCACTGCGCTCCGAGTCGCTCGCCATCAGAGGCTTCGCGGTCGTATAAGTCCTCCAAACTCGTGATGCGCCGTAATCCATTGTGACTTCAAGGACCCCCTACTCCTTGGGTTTAGCGTGCTGGCAAAAAATAAACACATTTTTATAACTGAGGGGTGAGGATTCTCCCTACATAGCTCGCTCCCCCGTTCGGACATACGCTTCAGACCCCTCCCTTGTTAGTTTATTGTGCCGAGGAGCAGCACGGCTACCAATTTCCAAGCAGAATTTCGGAGGATTTGTGCAACAGTAAGTAAACACAGCCCCTTTAGAAATGGTGAATGTTTTAGTTCTCCTATGAGATACATATAAATGCAGACAAATCGATTCAACTAACCTCCTGCAGCAGAGCGGCCATTGTACCAAACGAGTACCACAACCAGATAGGGAGCTCTGGCACGCTGTCTCTTTTCTTACTCAATTCAAGCAGTGCATTTTCACGCTTACTGCTATCCTTCAAGTCCAGAATCCACTGCAGGATCTCATCCCTAAACCAGTGAAACATACCCGAGAGCTAACGACAAACACACGAAAAAACCGCGAAGAAGTAGCAGTGGAGGGCTTACCTGTCCACCTGCATGCCGGGCGCAGACGGTTGCGCGGCCTGTTGTGCCTGAGTGGCAGGTGAAGCTCGTGCGTCCGGGGGTGCGAGAGAGATGGCCTCATTCATCGGTATCATGCTGAAGGGGGTCTGCAGGAGAAGTTGGCCCAAGCCGTCCGCCCTAAAATCGATTCCATTGAGTAGCGGATCGGCTTCAGGTGACGGTTTCATGAATACGGCCACTGGATGTCTTCATCAGGGAAGTAATGTTCGACAAACGATGTCGAACCGTCCCCTACGATCTCAAGCGACAGAATTCATTCGATTTCGAGGAGGCGACAGCCACAACGGTCCACACTTGCACGAACACGCGAATCAGACCACTTCTGCGAGGCGGCGCAAGCAGCTGCCCAACTTTTCGCGAGAAGCCATTGCGCCTGAGACGGTTTAGGGCAACGGGCACTTAACTTGAAACCAGCTCATCTAGTACAAGAGCGAATTATTTTGAAGAAGTCGTCGTCTTTCCATACAAAATTTTGTAGAGCAATAAAATATCATTTTTGTTCTTTCTGATTGTCAGGGGTTGTTCCGTTCTGAGCTAGACGGGATGCCATTGTAGTTAAGATCATATGTCCTAATGAACAATTTCCTGGTAAAGCTGTTTCGCACCCTTTCAAGTTTCCCAATCACAGATTTCTTATGTGGGGCTATATACGCAAGCACCATATTTAAGAATACACCTAACCAAGATTTTATTAGGGTTCAAGGAGAACATACGAATCGTTGCATCGTAGTTTTAAAGAAGACATGGAACCGGTGCACAGCCATTGCAACCACATGACAACAGTGTTCGTCTAAGGAAAGCCTCCGATCGAAGGCAAAACGTAGATCTTTAATTTTAGCAATATCTTCGAGCGTAAGCCATTAATATTATGGTTAGGATCCGTGCACCCTAAATGGAGTACTTAGGTGTTAGCCATTTGGTTGTGGAAACGTCTATATTACGCAGATTCATGGCATATAAGAGGTTGTAGATAGTCCAGAGATTAGAAGTGCACCTTCACTGCGCCAACAGCAAGAACTGTAGGGAAGAAAACCTAACGAAAGAGAGCAGGATTGGTGCAATAGAAGCGATGCCATTAAAAGTTCGGGCTGTTGATGGTGAAGGAAAGCTCGCCTTACCTCCCACCAAGCAAAACAGCCAGAGAATCGTACACCTTACTTCACTGCGCAAAAAGAACTGATTCACAAAGTGCAATCCAGTACACCACGAGGATTGCTAAGTGACGCATGTAAGAGCCGCTCTCTAAAGGGCGGCTCTTACATGCGCCACTTAGCAATCCTCAATCAGGCAGCATACCCAAGATGAGCACTCCAGCGCACGTTGTGTAACCACCAGTGGATGGGTACTAATGCACTGACCGCCCAGCTACGGACAGTAAGCCCCGGCGACAGCACATTACCCGGTCGAAGCGCCGCAAGGCTTTCGAAGAGCCGCCGTGAAGTGTGGGGAATCTCGTCCGCGAACGCAGGCCGCTGTCTGCGGTCTGCGGGCATCTCGCCCCCTGCGACCGCGGCTGCGAGCGCGGCAGGGCAGATTCCAGACGGAAGGGTGCACACGGCCGCCAATGTCTCCGTTCCTGGCCACGTGTGAGTCGTGAGCTCACGGCGAAGAAGTCTCCTCCAAGCACGATCACGGCTTACGAAACCTATGGGGCTGAGACCGACCACGTCACGCAAAGGCCGGTAGCTTCGACACGTTTAGGAGGTTGCATTGGAGCTTTGCGAAAATTATTATAAGGGGGGGGGGGGAGATTTTTTGAGGAGTGAAGGAGGGGCGGAGCCGTGTTCTTCGGCGGAGTGGCGTTCTATCCCCCGCCCTTTAAACAGAGGCGTGGCAAATGTCTGCGTCTCCACTATCTCGTAAGGCAGCCACTAGACTCTCGAGCAATTGCAGGGGGTTGGGGGTGGGCGGGCCAGGGGGATGAGGGGATAGAACGCTCGACCCCCGTGTTCTTCACACCGCCCATACGAAGGGGCGGAGCAAGGGGCGCGCCGACCACCCGTCGAGGACCAGTTGTCCGAGTGCGCAAGAGCAAGGGTTCTAATGAAGGGCGAGGGCATCTGGGAGACGGTCAGGATGTACGGAATTTTTGGCACGCCCCCCACAGCCTGCCATGGAGGCGCCGTACGCCCCGCCCACTCGTACGAGCCGCCTCTTTTTGAGAGTGTGCAACGGCTATTTCGGGTCAGATCTCGATGGATATCAAAGCCTGGAACATGTGTTGTACATTTTTTGATAGTGTAAGATTTGCTCTAAAAGGGGATAACACGGTTTTCAAGATCGAAGGAAAGGAGGGCAGTTGGTAGCCACGGAAACACACATTTCAGAGCTAGATTGTCAGAAGTCGGGAATTAACTTCATCCACATAAATATGAGTCGTTTCATGAAATAGCTAGACGTACGAATTTCCGAACGACTTCTCAGTGATTCAGCGATAGCTTTTCTCCGAAGATGGTCTCTCGTTGGCACTGCTAAAAGGTTACAAAACCATAAAGTTCCTTGAAGTTTTGCTGCAACGGAGATTTAGTACGCCTTTTGCTGACTTTCATTTGGATAGAGGAATTTGTCCTTTCTCTTGCTTTTTAAGGCTAATTTAATTAAAATAGTAAAGCGAAAACATCCTAATCTCAGTACCAGCCAAGAAATACAAATGGGCGTCTCCTAAATAGAGCACCCTGAAGTTTTCCTTAATGTTTTTCTGATACGGAAGAATTTCGAGGGGAGTTAGTTTAAGGTAGTCAATGTCTTCCGCTCCTTTGGTATGTCGACCAACAAAACTAGCAGTGTCTGCTAGTGATTATTGGACAAAACTACAAAATGAATGTTTTTCCTTCAGTTCTTATTTTTCTGAAGTCGAAGACCCCTATACGGCAGTTATTATTCCTTGCACGTCCCTCCGCTTGCTTGTTGGATGCGACTAATTAACCTACTTCTACGTACGTCGCACTTACATCGCACCTCCCCATGCAGCCCTTGGAGCACCACCGTAGCCTAGCTGACGTGCAGGTCAGATCAGGTCACCCGACTCAATTTCTAAATAAACGAACAGATTCAAATGACATAAGCGAAAACCTACTCCTGATCAGAGATCCAACCCATCACCTGTTGAACAACGACGACCAAATGGAAACAGACAATTATGCAAAGGTAACACACTAACCTCATCCTCGTAAGAGTAGCACATAATTTTTCACAAGTTTAAGAACACAGCAAATGCATTATATAACTGCCAGACGTTCAGCGGCCTAGCGGCCTTCGAAAGTCTGATTGGCGGCTTCGTCCCCAAACCCCGAGAATAGAACAATCCCAATCTGCCTCCTACTTTCTTCAGGCCTTCTATTACAGCAAAAAAGTGTTTTACTATATAGATTAGTGCAATGGGATATAGTAGGGCAGAATCTTCACTGCTCCTATGAAGCTCATCCATCCTCTATCGGAAGTACGCGATTTATTCTCCGAAGCACCCGTCCTCTACGTGGCGAGAAACATATGCGAGTCACAATCCGAAGTGCTTAATCTGCAGAAGCATAACTCGAATTAATCATTGGTCGATAGGTCGACACCGCTTACTGTCCGACGGGAATAATACTTCTCCGATTCCCCGATTCCCGTAGTCACTCTCCTATTTCTTCCTCCCCTCCCATCTCTCCCCGCTAATACTTCTTTACCTATCTGCTGACAAAGAAACGGAGTGAGAGTCAAAGCATTTGGCACTAACAGCCTACTTTCGTGTCACCACGTTGCCACGACGTCTATTACACTTCTGCACCCCACACATCTGCCACGACTTCTGTCACCAGTCTTCAGAAACCCGACGCACACTGGACGATATTGAGGGAAAATACTGGTCCCTTTTATTCTCTTTCTCCCCACCCCCTCTAGTTGTCCCCTTTTGCTGATCCCCTCTTCACTGGCCCCCATTACTCGGAACCCCTACGCAAGTTGGACATCTGCGGCACGTCTTCTGAATCCTGACATAGGTTACGACGTCTGCGGCACGTCTTCTGGATCCCTGCGCACGTTGACGACGTCTTCAACACGTCCTCTGTATCCCTACGCACGTTGGACGACGTTTGCAGTACGTCTTCTGAGTCCCTACGCACGCTAGATGACCTCTTCTGAATCCCAATGCACATTGGACGACATCTGCGGCACGTCTTCTGGATCCCTGCGCACGTTGACGACGTCTTCAACACGTCCTCTGTATCCCTACGCACGTTGGATGACGTTTGCAGTACGTCTTCTGAATCCCTTTTCAAACCGTTACTGTAACAACAATCGTAGGATCTTTGGTCTGATTCGTACAGGCCAAAGATCCTCAAGTACAAACCGCGCCTAAGCCCTGGTTTATAGTTGAGTCGCTGCGCGGCGCGTTACCATAGTCGGAATATCGATTGGGCAGCGTGAAAAATCGATGTCTATGGCGATCGTCGTGTCGCCGGGCGTCGCGACACGAGTACAGTCCAGGACTAAGGCACCTACTGTAGCGATGATGTCACCGTGATGGGAAGTATAAACAAGGCAATATTGTTGCGCGTCGCGTGTCAACGACATAGGTGTAGAGTATGCCATATGATGTAAAATGATTCTGAGAGTATCGGTGGTGATCATTTATATTAGTTATGCTCACATGAAGGTGACGAAGTTACGCTTTCAACTGAATAAGCTCCTTCTCGTGGAGATTTCGAATCGATGTCGCTATCACGTCGGCGCTTTCCATCAGATAGCCGCCACTGGTCACCATCACTATCGGCGTCTCGTTCTGTCGGCACAGTCGAAACACCAGCTCGTCTCGGCGAACTATGCACTGGAACAGACTGACATTAGGCGTGTTGAGCGCTAAGGGGCTCTATGTTTCTGTCGCTAAGCGGCACGACAGGACTGTGATCATCGATATTGAGCACTTGCCTTGCCTAATCGATATCGTACTGCTGCGCCACGCCGCACAGCAAATCAAGTATAGATTGTACCTACTTGATTTGCTATGTGCCGCGGCATTACGATATCGATTAGGCGAGCCAAGTGATCGATATCGACGACCAGCTGCTGTAGTGCCGGCTGGCGACAGAAGTATAGAGCCCTTTAGCGCTACACACTGTTTACGCGTCCTAGACTTACCTCAGGGCTAAGGTTCAGACGACCCAAAGGGTCACCCTCGAGGCCGTCCGTGCCCGCATTGTACACCACCAGATCGCATTTGAACTCAGCCAGGGAGGATGTCAAGTGCTTTTTGAGCAGCCTGAAGAACTACTAATCTTTCGAGGGAAAAACCATAGGAATCTGTCGAGCCCAGCGAGCAATACCTCAAATACTCCCTCTCCGACGTCATCGAACCAACGTGTACGGACCGCGAGATGCCCTCTTGTGCTTTGTGATCAAACGGATATATGCGCGGATTGTACACGTCCAGTATGAACACCCGCTCGTCGTCGCTAAAATCTCGCTCGTGACCGTTACTCTGGAAAGCTGACAGCTGCAATCTTAACGCTTGTTGAAGAAAAAAAATGCTGCGCATTATAAATAAATAAATAAATAAAATTATGGGAGCGCTAGATGTCGATTTTTTGCGACGCGATGAAGACCTCGCGTCGCAAAAGTATAAACCAGGTCGCAGGATCACCTGAACTAATCATTTCGTATGGATAGCATGACAGCTCATCGCCTAGCTGTCAGGAGACCATAGGATCATCGACTGCTTTTTTCCTTCTAATCTACACATCACATAAAAAGGAAAGGATATGTGCAGGATTTGCCCTGGAGCGCAGTGTCTGTGTTAGAGCGCATATGTTGGGTATCCATGTTGACTTGTAGGACATTTAAACTCTTGGTATGGATCACTTTGGCGGGAATTCGCGCAAAAATAACCCGGTCAGACGCCTTTGCCTTTCTGTGTCGACGAATTGAGGGTGAATACCACCAGCCAAAGCAGACGCTAATACCTGATGAGCGTCCACATCGACAATCATCGCCTTTGCAATAAGCTGCCGCGCAAACAGAATCTTCAGCGCAAGCGATATATCCGCATAGACGCAGAAACCTCCACCGGAGCTACCTAAAATCGGGACAAATCGTTGATTTCTGTCCGTTTTCGCCCTCAAAGATACTGTAGAAACCAACGATGAGCATGATAGAATCCGCCTCCTAAATGCACGGCCCAGCCGCGATCGAGCGCTATTCGAGCAGCGGCTACCGTGCCACCGCACTGATACCTGAAATTGAAGCTCTCAAGTGCTATGACGCCTTCTTTCAGGCTCTTCAGCTCTGAAACCCACCTCATTCTCCTTAGAAAGTACTTGTCAGTAATACAGCTCGGCACAATGCAAGCGATCGGCACTTCGGTGACTTTGGCGACAATGCATGGTGAGTATAAACAGTGTTTGACAAACTTACAACCGGAAAAAGACCCGTCTGAGTTATTCACCGTAGTTTCGGAGTGAAATTGAGGGAAATCGTTACGGGACCGAGATGCCTATCCCTCTGCTAATCAGTCGCCGCAGCTAGTGTTATTTGCTTGCATGCTTCTCCGGCGCAAATAGGGTCGGAGGGGGGGGGGGCTTTTGATAGGCAGAAAATCCCATAGAGCGTCGTAGCGTCGTTATTGTCCTTCATCCCTGGCCCCAACGTATAAAGCCTGTAGTAAGGGCGTCCATGGTTAACAAAAACCATGTTTGAATCGCGCGGCTGTGGGCGCTGCACCCCGGACAACTCGCACGGTTTTTTTTCCGGTTGTAAGTGTATCGGCGAGTAGTATAAACTACTCAAGTATCTGAAATTACCTCCGGAATCACTTGATCCGCTCTCTCGTCTGGTTCAGTGAACTCCAACCAACTAACAGCCTGCTATGAGCGATGAGAAGATCATTCTTGGTCCCTCGTTCGGTCGCACAATCGACTCATCCGACACCAACTGCCATTCTGAAGTACGTTCCATCTGTTGCTTGTTAGAAGGAATTGAACAGAAACTCTAGTTGCTAGGAACTGTGCCAGGGATCTAGAAGCGGCTTGAAACGTCAATAATAGTCGTAAGTATTGAATAATTGATCGATGTCACTTGCACTAAAGGCTATTCTCTTCACTAAATCCCCTCTCAGACAGTTCATTCTGACCAAAAACGGTTAATCTCGATTGATATCAATTGGTGGATCGACACTGGTTGCTAATCGATAACGATTATTTATACCGAAGCCCGCCTCGTGGTCATGGCGGCGAACTCTGGGGATCGATATCAATTTGCCGATCGATGATGGTTACTTGTTCTGATGCCCGTACGGCGATGGTCGGGCCTGTGTGATTCCTCACTTGGATGGTTAACTCTGAGCAAAAATCGATAAATCAATCAATAATCGATGCCCGATGGTCATTGTTTACTTCACTTAGAGGCTTTCCAGCGATCATCACTTTCGTGTGATTTCCCGAAGCGTTTAGTTCTAAGAAACTGGTAGGGTTGACTTCTCGCTGGGTGTAACGATACGCTATGAGTGGTAACTAATTTCGCGCAGACGCACGAACAGAGGCACAGGGGGACAAAATAAGCTTTTTCATTTATCGTACAACATTTGCGGTTAGTCTTTGAACACAGCCTTTTTTCATTTGTCTCCAGAACAACTCTAAAGGTGTTTTCTCTCTTAGTTAGGGGGGGGGGGTAGCCTGAATGCATACAGCTTTACGCGAAAATTTGTTCACATCCATTTGAGACGTGGTTTTAATGTCCTTTCGCTTCCCCACTTTTTTGAAAGTTTTTACTCCATAATGCTGTTGCTTAATTGTTTTATTATTATTATTTTTCGTTGGAAGACTGTAGGTCCGCATAGCTTCCGTAGGTAACCTCATACAGTACGCTCACGAAAGCAGTCTCCATACGAGCAGCTTGTATGGCACACACCCTGGAATCCCTTCCCTAGCCTGGCTCTGCGCTCGACGAGCGCAGAACCCAGCCGCGGACTCCACCTGAGCAACGAAAGCAGTCTCCATACGAGCAGCTTGTATGGCACACCATGGAGTCCCTTCCCTACCTTGTTCTGGGATTGCACAATGGACATCTCACGCGACACCTAAAGTTACGGTGAGCCGGTCCTGATACCCGCCGCTTATAATCCTGTGCGAACAACGCGTCGTCCTAAGGGCTGCCCCAAGCCTTTTTGCGCCAAAGAATGAACCAGAAGGAAAGTGATTTCTATGTTTATTGGCTACGTGTCTAGTAAATATTTTTGAAAGGATAATCATTCAGCCCTAGAAGGCAGTATGGTTCATACATCATCCACTAGGACTTTTCAAGCAGTTGCGACGTCGGCTTCCCAACCTCTGGAGATGCGACAGTGCCGGACCAGGAGTACTTCGCCAGCTGATCAGGGACAAAAGCGGCCTGTACCTACATGGGCATCGTAAGTTTGCTGCGCTGTAGTGTGCTATGCTATGTATTGTTCAGTTACCCAGTTGTAGGATTTATACTAGTCGGGAGGGCTGCAATCCTAGTTAGTGGTGGCCGCTCGTAAACGTTTTCCCGACATGAAGAAACACCTGGCTGTCCAGGTAGACTCGGTGTCCGAGTTCCTAGTCGGGAGGGGGTAAAGTTTACTTCATATTCAGGAGGATGTCTAAGTCTGGCAGGGGCTGCACTCCTGCCAGGCTTGGACATCCTATAGGATAGGATGGGTCCGTTTTAGAAAAGATACAAAGTGACCCTTTTTTTTGCGCCCAAGCTAAACTGAAATATAAAACACTGCCTTTCTTATTCGTGGTGCATACCAAATAAGGGTGGGAGGGGGGGGTAGCTGGCTTGGCGGGCGATCACCCAAGCCCCATCATATGATCCCAAATAAGGTTGGGGGGGGGGGGAGGCTAGCTGGCTTGACGGGCGATCACCCAAGTCCCATCATATATAAAAGAGTTGGCGCCTGTCCGTCTGTCCATCCGTCAGTCCATCTGGCCTTCTGGAATGTGTCTGGGAGACGAAAAGATGAGACCAATAGGGGGGGGGGGGTAACAGTGATGGAGAGACCAGTAAGAGAGAAATTGATTTTGTGGAGCACGCTTTTTACCACAATATCTAACGATGAAGTGATTTGGAAGATGTTCAGGTGCAATCCTAGTTGGTGGTGGCCGCTATTAAACGATTTCATTGGAAATGTGTTCAGTAATGAAATATGTTGGATTCACTCATTCCATAGGAAATGACTAATTAAAGAATTCAAAATAAGTAACACAAAGAACATGAGAATATGTATTTGTAGGCTAGGTCGGGACGTTCGCAAAAGATTAGGACGTGAACTACACTGCATTGTCTGTGTACAAAAATTTTAATGGATTGGTAGTGTCTTCACCTATTTTATTTTTTATTACAATGATCTTCTCTGTTTAATCTGTTAGAATATGATCCGTTCTCGGTACAAATTTAGTAATAGGGTCCACTCTTACTAGACTGGCACCGAGAACGGCACTTTAAGGTTCCCCTCCCGACTAGGAACTCGGAAACTGAGCCTACCTCGGCAGCTAGGTTGATATAGTTTACCTATCTCTATATGTTGTTGGCTATCTATTGGGTTCCGTTATGTCGTGAAATCGTTTACTAGCGGCCACCACCAACTAGGATTGCACCGATGTTCAGTTTGATTCCAAAGGCGTCAAGCTTGCTCGTCTGCTCACGCCGGACGATTGTGCTGAACACGCAACGATAATACTTGCACTGAGTCATGTTCTTGAGAAAGACATCGGAGTGAATATTCACCTGGATCATCACAAGATGAGTAACTCTGGTACGTTTTTTCGTTGGATAATTCTACAACAGATGGTCGTAAAGCGCCTGACTTCAGTTATTCGCCCATGTCGGTGGCTAGTGGATTCTATTTGTCATGCTTCTAATGTGCTAATTGTGGTATCGCCGTACACTCAACTTGTTCTGAACGGTCAAAAACTGAAGCAACGCCGCCTTTCCCCGATTTCTTCGTTCCTGCTATGAATTTGATAATGAAGGTAAGTTTGTTGGACAGTTTAAGTCTCTTCTGAGCAACTCATCGAAGCAGTTATAGGAGGGTACGGAATCTTCTGCGCCTAGTAAGTATATTTCTCGCCACGTAAAGGATGTGAGCCTCGAAGAATAAGCCGCGTACGTTGCAACGGACACGGGAAAAATGTTCCATCTTTATGTTGATGCTCGTATTGTTTATGTTGTATACGAATAAAACTGTTTGAGGGGGGGGGGGGGGGGGCGGGATGGAGTGTGCGGAGTACTGGCATGTCTTGGGTGCCTTGGCTTCTCCGCGGTGGTACGTCAACTAAGGTCGGAATTTATTTTACAAAAAATATGTACAATGGTGTGCAACATGGAAGGTGGAGCAAATATGTACAAAATTATTATATACAATATGTACAACGATATGGAACATGGAAGCTGGAGCAAATATGTACAAAATTACTATATACAATATGTACAATGGTGTGCAACACGGAAGCTGGAGCAAATATGTACAAAATTATTATATACAATATGTACAACGTTATAGAACGTGGAAGGTGGAACAAATATGTACAGAATTATTATATACAATATGTACAATACAATACAATCCCCTATATTTACTATATACAATATGTACAATGGTGTGGAACAATTACCTATAATAGGGCCAAAAACTATTCCGCCGGTTCTTCTCAAGGGAGTCGTACCAACAACAATGAAAAATGCAATAACTACAAGTACGACTTGCTTGAGACGAACCTGGACATCTTCCGGCAATAGTGCTCGACGTCGTCAGTTGTCACCAACCGCTCTTCCATGAGGCGTTCGAAGTTGTTCATCTTCTCGCACACCTTCCGCCGACGTCGGATATCCCTGCGCCTAAGCCGTTCTTCCGCTGCGGGATTCTGAAGAGATAATTGCATTCACCTCCTATAAATAGGCGTACTAGCGTCTTACCTGCCGATGGTCTAGTAGCTTTCCTTCCGCCTCGGCAGTATATCCTTGGAGTATCTCGATAAGCCTCTTGAGCGCAGGTCGCCTGTAGTTCGTAGCCGCTGAGAGGTGACTAAAACGGCTAATTTAGCGAACGTTATGCAGTACACATAAGAAGGCTTACCTATGGAAGTTTTCGGCGATATTCGTAGTTCTTAGTGTGGCCACTTGCCACTTGTTCCATAAGTCCTCGAACGGCCCGGAAAGCCACGTATCCTGCAAATACCTCATGAAAGCAATGCACTTATCGTAGGCCGGATGTGACTGGGGTACAGGGGCATCGCGAATCGCAGAAACCCTACTGTAAAGCCGGGGAGGGAGGAAAACTATTCCCTTGATGGTGTTCCACCACCGCTTAACGCGCCTACTCCGGTTTTCCCCTTTTACAAATTTACGCAGTCCCAACTCGTCCCTTTTCCTATTCCATGCGCGTGCTAAATGAAAAGCGCAACCCTGTACCAACACCCCCGGAAACGCCCTTCTAAGAGCCCTTATCGAGGCCTTCTCGAAATCGAGAACTGCTCGTAGTCCGTTGTTGCTCCTCTGGGGTATCGCGTCTAGCACTCCTGAAATGAGGCAGTGTTGAAGCAGAAAGACTGCCGCTAGAAGTTCAAGCCATACGCTTCAATGTGCTCCAGATGATGAAGTAAACTTGCTCCGTCTTCTTGTTCGTCAGCGCGTACAGCATCGGCACATGGACCTTTAATATAAAAATGGTTCTGGAAGAGCTTAAAGAGAGAATTCAGGAATTAGTATTATAGTGTACCTTGCCATTGCACACCCCGTGAATAGTGTACAATTGGCCATTCTTCTCCTTCCCATTGGGGTGCATCGAAAACACCCCATCCGCCACCAGCGCTTCCAGTCCATTGTTGTACGCCAACTGAAAATCATTATTAAAGGCCTTGAATATGAATGCCCCAGGTAACGTTAGACATACCCTGATGATGTTCTCGCTGTAGTAGATGTGCATATCCTGGGTCTGCACTTGAAGAAAGCGTTCGCTACCCAGGTATGCAAGCGAATCAGGGACGGACAACATCGTCACCGTTCGGTCTCGGTGACGGCCGATACTTCTGAACACGAAGTTAGTCTAGGAAGCCAGTAATTTAGCACACATGGACATACCGCTCTATCGTGCGACGGAATTTCTCGTGATCATGGAAGTACATCAAAATGTCTTCCTTTTCCTCCATCGCTGTAAAATATGTCTGTTGCATGGCACATACTTGATTTCGCAAGGGTAGAACACCTTTAAGACCTACATAGAAGTGTGCTCCTCTTCACGTCACGTAGGACATCGCGATGCAATGCGCTGGGCATTGCATCGGCGTACCTGCTGTCAGTCCTCCATTCTTGACACTTCTGCAAATGTTTCTGTGCCTAGTAAAACTCCAGCCCGTTAAATGAGGAGGACTCACCTCGTAGACCACCCTCCTCGATCTCTCCCGGACCCATCTTGTGGGAGAACATACGTGTGCTAATGTGCACGGGTCCTCAGCGAACTCGATATCTCTCAACACCTGTAATGTTCGCACTATGAAATACATTGCTACAACCCTAGGTGCATATTAACTGACCCTAATTTTGGTGTATGTGTCGTTCGACCTCCGGCACCCGATACAACGGTAAACCAGAGAGTGTCGGTTCGTTCTGTGCAAGGAGAAGCTGTAGCAAAAATCTTCTCCTGGCACTCGGTAAATAAGCACCGGGTGCTGACACTTCTGGCTTACGTCGGGCACCCCGAAAAAGTGTGGAGTCACTGAAATTCTGTGGTAATTAAGATCTGAAACCCTTAACGGCCTAACGTTCGGGCCAAGTACTGCAAGGATGATATCGGGAATTTGAGACTTCCTACAAACCCGATTCATCCAGGTCGTCCTCGTCCGATTCCGAATTATCTACGTAGCCGTCCGTGTTCTGACGGGGCCCCTCCTCGTCCTCCTCAGCTCCGCTGGCTGTATCCTGCTCGACGTACCAATCCACTTGAATAGTATCTTCGTCTGCTGCAACAAAGCTTCCTGCGAAGACAGCATGGTGTGTCCCATATCACATATCACCTTACCAGCCTGATGTTGGTATAGTTCTGCTGTATCCAACTGGGCAAGATACAACCGTTGTTCTTCTGTGACGTCCACGGATACCATATACAGGGCCCCGTCTAGCAGTCTTCCAACCTGATATGTTCCGGTTGGAAAATTAAGCAGTGTTCCCTCCACGAGAGGGATTGAGTTCGATTGTAGTTCAGCAGCCATTTATCTCTAAATACATGTGAGTGAAACTCAGCAAGATTCTGAGTACGCAGCAAAAGTCATAAGGAAAGTGTGAATGAAGCTCAGCAAGATTCTGAGCACGTAGCAAAAGTATAAGGATCAACATGAAAGGTTAATATACTGCTCTCCGGTCTTAAGTAGTACTGAAGTCCCCTTAGGAGAGCGCCATCTACTCATTAATACCTCCGGGAGACGTTAATCCTTTATACCGGAAGGCATGTAACTTCTGACCGTCTTTAGGGAATGCGTGAATGCATGGCGCGTTCCTCAGGGAGTTGTTAACGCATTGGCGCGCGTACTCCTCAGGCACAATTAGCTGTGTGGTCGTGAAGGTCATGGAAATTATCATTCTCATCAGTCTGAGGCCTACAAGTATGCACGTCATCATCAGTGACTAGCTAAGTTGCACATGACTGCACATCATCTTGCCAATCATTGAAAGGGTCCATGCACCCATCAACACATGGCGACCTCCAAGGACGGCGAGCGAATGCACATTTCATGAGGATTCTGTGGTTAGGGGGGGGGGGGTGTTAAAGAAGGACAGAAACAACATTTTAAACTTAAGAACGTAGAATCCAGTGGAAGGAACTCACCTGCAGATATGCTCCAGTTTTAGTAGGAACTGTCAGTCACCAGCAATGTCGCGTTCATCGACGACACAGGAAAGGAAATAAGAGTGTGGGATCGACTATTGAATGCTCAGGGCATTGTACATCATCTTGCCAATCATTGAAAGGGTCCATGCACCCATCAACACATGGCGACCTCCAAGGACGGCGAGCGAATGCACATTTCATGAGGATTCTGTGGTTAGGGGGGGGGGGGGGTGTTAAAGGAGGACAGAAACAACATTTTAAACTTAAGAACGTAGAATCCAGTGGAAGGAACTCACCTGCAGATATGCTCCAGTTTTAGTAGGAACTGTCAGTCACCAGCAATGTCGCGTTCACCGACGACACAGGAAAGGAAATAAGAGTGTGGGATCGACTACTGAATGCTCAGGGCATTGTACATCATCTTGCCAATCATTGAAAGGGTCCATGCACCCATCAACACATGGCGACCTCCAAGGACGGCGAGCGAATGCACATTTCATGAAGATTCTGTGGTTAGGGGGGGGGGTGTTAAAGAAGGACAGAAACAACATTTTAAACTTAAGAACGTAGAATCCAGTGGAAGGAACTCACCTGCAGATATGCTCCAGTTTTAGTAGGAACTGTCAGTCACCAGCAATGTCGCGTTCACCGACGACACAGGAAAGGAAATAAGAGTGTGGGATCGACTATTGAATGCTCAGGGCATTGTACATCATCTTGCCAATCATTGAAAGGGTCCATGCACCCATCAACACATGGCGACCTCCAAGGACGGCGAGCGAATGCACATTTCATGAGGATTCTGTGGTTAGGGGGGGGGGTGTTAAAGGAGGACAGAAACAACATTTTAAACTTAAGAACGTAGAATCCAGTGGAACAAACTCACCTGACAGATATGCTCCAGTTTTAGTTCTTCACTAGTTCCTTGAGCATTGTAAAGCTAAGAGCTCAACTGGTATTTGTAATAGAAGCGCATGGTTAGACCTTGTATTAGTAGATTCCTGAAGAATACACCCGCATTTGCTCCGTTCTTGGAAATATACCTTATCTGCTCCATGTAATTGTTGCATTAAATTGAGGACTTCGCATTGTATAAGCAGCGAAAGGAAGTGTGACAGATCGAAGGAAATGGTTTGCATATGACAGCCTGACTCTGTATCAATTACTGTTGGTTTCCTTTCAAAGGGTTGTGACGTTTCATCGGCTCCCTTGACCGTGTAGACTCGCATGCAACTCCTTTTCCAAAATTTGAGTATATGCTTGTAGGATAGTAATTGTCCCGCAATGATTATACATGTATGTGATTGTACATGTAACCAGGCGACGCCTAAAACACTTCCTAGGGCAGCCAGTGTAGGTGCGAAGGACCGTAAAAGGTGCGAGGAGCACAGCGGGTCAATGCATCCACTGAACGCAGAGGGCAACCAAGCAATTACTCCAATACAGGGGACCAACATGGATATGAGGGACCAATATGGCACTGGGTGCTAGTCTAGAGCGAGGTTTCACTTCATCGAAGTCAAAATGTCAAACGATTTTTGCCCAAAAACTTCTGACATAAGAACGTTGAGCACATTCACATCTAAATTATGAATATAGAAGGATATCTTGCTACATTCACGATAGGGCTCCAAGTTTAGGAAAACACACTATGGATCTCCCGTTGTAGGTGTGCACCTGGCACTCTTGCTTAGAAAAATGTCGTAGTTCTACATAAAATGAGAATGGTTAAAGATGAATAAGGTGATCCCTTCATGAAAAACATCAAAATTCGGTAAAATTAAAACAAAAAAGGAAATAAATTATAAACAGCAACCAGAACGAGTAGGGCAACTTACATGTAAGCCAATCACTTGTTCCATGAGTACCCATTCGAAGGCATTGCATCATCTTGCTTATCAAGAAGGGTACTTGTTGCCAAAAGCACAAGGAAACCTCCATGAAGTAGCAAGTCGTTACAAAGCAGACGATGAGAACGGGAGAATCAGAAAGAATACAGCGCAGAATGGCTTTCTGTAGATCCCATTTTGACGATATCATGTGTTGGCTGGTAACCCATCACATCGGAGCGCGTGAACTCGTCCGCGGTGGGCGCCCTCACGCAATTAGCGCCGCCCCTCCGCATGCGGTCGTACATCCTGTACCGCCGCCAGGGCATCTGTGTTTTGCGTGGAGTAGGAAGTTCTAGGATGATATGTTGGGGATGAAACTAGTATCCTAAACTGTGGAAGACTTCCACTACGATCTGAGCACATAGCATCCAGATCTCCAAAGGTTTTTTTCTTGTTAATGGGCCAGTGGATAGTGGTAATTTCGTGAAGATTTGCATTTCGAATGACAATTTCAGCGTCAGCTCTCAAAACATCTGATTTAGTGCTACTAACAATAGGAAACATGGAAATGCATACCATAACTGTGGAATGACTTAATTTTGCTCCGGCTAGGATTAACCTTGAAGACAGAAAACAGGAAGTGGGTGGGCACCCTTTCCTTCTATTATCTTTAGAAATCTTTCCCATAATAAATCAGAATTAAGGCAACTTTCGTTTGCTGCATCAACTTCTTCTTTTTGGCACAGAAGACCCCCAAATTGCACAGCATTCTCTGTGCTCGGTTGCAGTTACAACCAATTAACCTATTTGGGTCCACCTCGCACATACATCGCACCTAGCCACATAGTGCCTGGAGGACCACCGTAGGCATTGCCTTGCCTGGGGGTGTCGTCTTACACCAGTTTGAAAATGATTAGTCAACGATTTTAACGGCAAACAAGAAGAAAATCCTTATGGGACACACCATTTGGGAACGCTAGGCTGCATGCTATACCTTAATTTTTATTTCATCACCAGGGTAGTTTTTGATGTTTCTAAAGCCACTAGAAAAACACAACAAGTAAATGGTACTATTTATGACGGCATTACTGTAGAAAAGGAGAATAAGGGAAGAATGATGGAGGTCGAGTCCCAGGACCACGACAGGACCTGTGATGAAGTTAAGCGATACCTTAACGGACACTCAAAACTCGGACATTGTTGGAGTTCCATATGAATCGGGACTGTTGAACAAGAACAAATTTAACCATAAGGCTAAAGGTATGGATTGACCTTTAACTTTACAATGCTCAAAGAACTAATGAAAGCGATGCTTTCCGACGTGATCGTCACTAGCAATCGACTTCCAAGGTCGATGAGCTACATAGAACATGGATGGCTGAAATCGAGGAAAAAACTGCTTCGGCACAGATTCATCCCGTAGATCGCTGCATCTTTCATATTGTTTCGTCTCCATGGGTTGAGAATTCATATTCAGTAAATTCAATGAACAGATTAGCACTAATGGTAAGAACAGTCAGTACCCCTCCCAAAATGTTCCATCCACACCTGCCTTTAATAGTATGATACTTCTCTATTCCGTAGTCCCGTAATTGGAGCTGGCATGATCCCAGCGGGTACTTTTCGAGTGCTGCATTGCTCTCGTCGCTTCTGTCACGAAGTATGAACAGGTCATAGTTTGCACCTGCGATCGAGGTCGGCAGTTAGCGCTGGAGCGCGTAATTTGCTTACACAAGAGGTAGTTTAATTCAATCGTTTATCTAGAAGATCCTTATCTAGATTGATGGAAAAAGTATGATGCCATCCGCCTAGAAAGCGAGTATGCGTACTTTCAATGTTCTTTCAGATTTTCATGCCGATTAGCAGGAATTTGCACTGCTTACAGGATTGAAACTATTACAATCCTAACACACCATAGATATATATTGTCGAGCGCCCGGAGTTAGAAGATGTGCCGAAGACGTGCTCCGATGTGCGACGATCGACGACGGGATCCAGATGACGCTTGGGATTCACAAGGGAAGGGTCTGAACGGGGGGAGCGAGTCATATAGGGAGAATCCTCATCCCTCAGTTGGTTTGAAAATGTGTTTATTTTTTGCCAAGTCGTTAAGCCCAAGGAGTAGGGTGTCACAATGGAATACGGCGCATCACGAGTTTTGGGGTTTTGTATGCCCTCGATGCCTCTGAAGACAGTGGCTAGGAGCGCAGGTGGGTAGTCGGTTGAAAAGTGCATGAAACAGCATTGCTCACAATACGAGCAGCGTGTAAAGCTAGAGGCTCATCACGGTGTGTTTCCCTACGTGGACCGATGACCTCGGGAAAAACCATCCCGCTCGGATTTTCAAAAGAGACCAGAATGTGACGTCGGAGTGGTTAAAATGAGAAACGAGGTATGTGGGTCCCGCAAATTAAGCTAAACGGCATCGATAGACTCTTTCCCTAATCTCTGTCTGTCACCTGGAAATCAGAGGTCTGCTGAAGATTTTCTAGAACCTAACACCAATAATGTCCGCCGATGCTCGAGTGATCTACCTGCGCACGCTGAAGTGTGGCCCACCTTTAGACAAGGAAACTTCGAGGGAAAAAATCAAGCTGGCCGTACGGATGGCCAACATACTCAAGGACTTCGAAGCACGCCAACTTGAAGTTGACGAAGTCGAGCAGCAGGAAGTGTTGGAGTAACAAGAGGAAGATTGGGATCCGCAAGACGAACTGATGGATGTGAAGAGGCAAGCAAGCAGTGGGCATATAATAACGTTTTCGTGTGGAACTCTTGTTTCGGAGGAAAGGGTACGTCTTCAATTGGATTTCGGTTGCGTGCTCATAACCATGGAGAAAGACACACGCGATTTCAGGCCTGGGCTGAAAGGTAAGTGTCGAAGCTGCGGGTAGCTAATGGAGAATGGATTTGGGCCTGTTCATACTTCGCGACAGCAGCGACAAGAGCGCAGCGCGCGTGGCGTGCGCAGCGCGCGGAAGTATGAACAGGCGACAAGAGCGACTGGGGCGTCGGGCGTAGTGTGGTGTACGTTGTCAGAAGAGTAAGGGGGAGGGCGTAGCAAGGGGTCTCTAGTGAAGACCATAATCCTTGGCAAGGGAATGAGCAGCAACTGATCAGCAAATGAATTCGAAATCGACAGCGACTGCTGTCGCGTGACGGTATTCCGGCTACCGCTGACGTGACGGCTAATGCTTATTCTAGGGATACCAGGGCGCCTGTGTGAATCCATATAAAAAAGTTCTGGTTCACAACTCCTCAACCGAAGGGAGGTACTGCCAAGATTACAGCTTTTCAAACGTTGGAGAGGTCCTCATGTCCAAATTCTTCAAAATATGGAAGTTCTGGAACCCCCGCCTAAATTTCCACAGGTAGCGACGAGTTTTCCGAGGCGCGGCTGGATGAATTATCGCATCGTATGCGGGCGATCGTCGCGGGACCCAATAATCAGCAATCGTGCTCCTACCGATTGCAAGGAAGTGGTCGAACGCCTACAAACCTTCACCTCGCTGATAGACCTATTTGATCTCATCGGCGAGCATTCCTTGAGGGTATGCTTTCGTATTCAGCAAGAATCTGTAGAAGTTGAATTGAAAAAGAAGAAATAGGAATGGGTGGTAACTACAATACGAGCATGGAGGTGGAAATAATAGAAAACCTCACTCGCGTCTAAAGCTAAACGGTAGTGAGTTTTCCGGGGCGGGTTGGATGAGTTTTCGCACAGTATGCAGGCGGTTGTCGCGGGACCGACTGGCGAACCAGAACCTCATCGAGCTAAACTATTCCGTGACTCGATCAAGGGTGGGAATACAATACAACGTCTACACATCTCTTCTTTCGGTTTTCCATCCCGCGATGTAACACCAAGTGTACCTATGATCCTTACGCTCCATCAAGAGAAGGATAATAGTTTCAAGTGCGGATTAAAAGCGGTAGGACACTTCATCTGAAACCATTCGACGTTCTTAAATAGGTTCTTAAATAGATCCATATTTTATGTTCCTTTGTTGTTTTTTGGGCCTGGAGACGGGAACGAAAAGGGCCTTCTTCATCAATGAACGATTATAACATTTTTTTTATTCGAACTCGAAGAAGATTCTGCTGCTGTGCTCCTTGCTGCTACAATGTTGTGGGTGATGCCAGCACAGAAGGAAAGCGTTAGCCATAGAAGGTCAAACGTCGTTTCGGAGCGCAAAAGACCAACTCCATTGTTATTTAGGTAGGCTATTTAATTTTCAGCTGCTCTTGTAAACTTGGAACCAAGTTGTGGGTCAGCCTCAGGCAATCGAGATTTCTGCTTTAAAAATAGTTCGGGGCTATGGTAGTTAGGGGAGGGGTCACCATAGCATACCGTGGGATGCTGGAGTGGCGAGTAGCTATATACAGCGAATGTAAATGCAGTCTTAACTCCCATTTTCGATTACAGGTCCGTATTTTGTCTGCTTCCGTATTGGGGGGAACTCCAGGATGTAGGCAATTTTAACATGGGTGCATCACTTCAGCCACATCCTGGAGTCCCTTCTCCTGCTTAAATCGAGAGCATAGAACAGAGCTATAGCATTGTTTGTTTGTTTTCTTCATTATAGGTGTGCCATCATTTCTTTTTGTTCGTGTTAGTGACACTTTTTATAAGATGACTCCCCAAGACTACCATAGCGGCATAGTTCGTTATAGCAGACTAAGAAAATCGTTCAACCATCTACTGCAGAACTCCGCTTAAATGGAATCTCCACCATCAATGAACAATTTGGACAGGTGTATGGGGCAGACAGTTCCTCAAAACAAATATAACATGTGAGCCATAGACAATTCTCTATGGAAACGAAAAGAGAAGCTTACGCCCATCCCAACATTGCAACCGTTTGCAAACATTTCTAGGGAATTAAAGGTTTTCTATTCCTTCCAGCTCCATGCTCATACTGTAGTTACCGCTCTCTCTCACTTCCCCCCCCCCTGACCCTATTTGCGCCGGAAAACTGAACAAGCACGCAGATGATCCCAGTGATCTAGGGCAGCGACTGCTTAGCAGAAGGGTAGGCAACTGCGTGGTCTGATAACGATTTCCCTGAATTTCACTCCGAAACTACGGTGGACAACTCAGACGGGTTTTTCTTCCCGTTCTAAGTTTATCAAACACTACCGTTTACTTTTAAATAAATAAGTATAATCAACAGGAATGTGCTTGAAGCCAGGGTTTCAAGGGTCTTTTTATCTTGGGCTTCTGTTATATGCCTACGGCATACAACAGAAGCCCCGGCAATCGTTCTTGTCGCTCTCGCCACTCCTGCCGCTTGTTCATAGTTCCCGGGCGTTGCCATTGTTCTTGTTGTTGCTGTCGGTCCCGTCGCGGACTATGAACAGGCTCGTCACTTCCACGGTAGGCTTAAGGCCTTCGCACACTTTCGCCGCCACGCGGCAGCCCTATCTTTAAGCATGGGACAGAGACGCAGAATCGCCTCGCGAGGCAAATCGATATCTATGGCAATCGTGGTGCCGCGCCGCGTGGCGGCGAAAGTGTGCGAAGGCCATTAGTTGCGAGTTCACGACACACAAAAGATGAGATAATACATGTCTAACGTTCTTTATGAGTTTGATATTTTGAATATGCGGCACTATGGTAGTTGGGAGGGGTCATCATGGCCTGCCGCGGCGGGAAGCCACTGCGAGTAGCTACATACAGCGAACGTGAATTCAGTCTTATCTCCACTTTTCGATTACAGATCCACATTTCACTTACTTTCGTATTGGGCAAGGGAGGGAACTCCAGGATGCAGGCAATTTTAGCACGGGTGTGTCGCTCGAACCACACCTTGGAGCCCCTTCCCCTGCCTAGATCTGTGCTATAGCTATGTTCTGCGCTGACGCGGAGGAGAGCACAGAACACAGCTATAGGATTGTTTGTTTTCCTTAATATCAGTGTGCTACCGTTTCTTTTTTCCGTGTCTGTGGCACTTTTTGCGAAGTGACCCCCCCCCCCCAACTACCATGGCACCGAATATGCTTTTTAAAGGAGATTGGATGTTGTGTAGCTGCAACATATTTCTCTTGCTTCAGCACAGCATTTCTTTCCGTTAAAAAAACCAAATGTGGAGTATCAATATCCCGTCCAACCAGTCGTCTACTCTTGAAAATGTCTGCTAATGTATCGTTTAACTTCATCACAGTCCCAGTTGCGGTGTTGTGGGGAAGGAGCGCTGTTTAACGTCGGTCGTGACACGGGCGTCGAGACTCGGCAAATGTGTCACAGACGTTATACAACATGTGCTCGAATTTGTAAGGAGTGACACAGAGATCGAATAACGTGCTTCGGATTCAGAAGACGTGCCACAGATCAGACTTTACGCAGCATGCGTTGGACATTCAGAAGGCTTTTTAAAGGCTTCTTGCAATGAGCGTATGCGTGCTTGGCTCTCACTTCGTTTCTCTGTCGGTATAGGGTTTTGGAGGAGGGGGGGGGGGGGAGGGGGAGTAGGGAGAATGGTTACAGGAATTTGAAGAGTATTACTGCCGTCGGATAGTAAACGGCATGGACCGGTCGTCTATAACGATTGATTTTATTTATGTTTCTATAGATTAAGCACTTAGGATGGGGACTCTCATGATCTGTTTTTCACCATGTAGAGAATGGATACATCGGAGAATAAATCGCTACATACGACAGAGGATGTACAAGCTTCATAAGTGCAGTTTTGAAGATTCTGCCCTACGTTCGGTGGCCGTTAGACCTATCGTTGTTCGAAGAACTCTTTCCATTGAAGCATACAAAAGGTCGAGTCACAGGATATCGTCCAACTAGTCCGCCATAGTACTGCGTCAAACCCAAGCATTGGTTGAAGTCGAAGCATTTACTCTTCGAAGCATCTGTTAAGGTATCACTTAACTTCATAATAGGTCCTATAACGGCTCCATCAACGTAATTCTAGTCTACTCCACTGTTGAATCCCTGGCAAGCGAATTCTTTTATCGATTTGTTGCGAGATGGGAGGCGCGTTGTTCGGAAATCTCTTTCTATTGATGAAAACGAAACGTCGAGTCGCAGGATACCGAACAAGGAGTCCGCACACAAAACTGAGCATACATAACCCCATCCCTAATTAATTGTGCTCTTCTTGGAGAAGTTTTTTTTTTTGGATTTCTTCAAAAGTGGACTTCTTCGAAGATCAGTACTTTGATGCCTGGCATTTGCGCCTGTTACGTCTGCCAAGGGCACCCGAAGTATCTCTTGAGGGTAGCCAATGTAGGTGCGAAGCACCATAAAAGGTGCGAGGTGCGGAAAGGTCACGACATCTGGTGAACGCAGAGGACAGCAAGCAATTACTCCAATACACGGGACCCATATCTAAATGAGGGAACAATATGGCACTGGGTGCAAGTCTAGGGCGGAGGTCCACTTCATCGTAGCAACAAAAGAGTTTGTCCAAAAATTTGTAAACTAAGCACCTTGGTCGGATCCACATCTAAATTATAAATGAAGAAGCTATCTTGAATTGCTACATTCAGGGTAGTGTTCCTAGCTTAGGAGGACACACTATGGATCCCCACTCTAGACGTTCATCTGACACTGCTGGTTAGAAAACTATCGTAGTTCCACTTAAACTGAAGGATTGAAGATAAATAATGTGGTAAGTTCATGAAAAATATCAAAATTTGATAAAACGAACAAAGGGAGATAAATTCCAAACGGCAGCAAAAGCGAGTAGACCAACTTACATGCAGGTTTAAGTTTAATTTAGTTTTAGTTTGATCGCTCACCTCTTAACACCAACACGCTCTGAGTAACCCATTCGAATGCATTGTACCATCTTGCTTATCAAGAAGGGTCCTTATAACCAGAAGCACAAGGAAACCTCCAAACATCTGGTACATTTTGGGAGGGGTACTGACTGTTCTTACCATTAGTGCTAATCTGTTCATTGAATTTACTGAATATGAATTCTCAACCCATGAGACGAAACAATATGAAAGATGCAGCGATCTACGGGATGAATCTGTGCCGAAGCAGTTTTTTCCTCGACTTCAGCCATCCATGTTCTATGTAGCTCATCGACCTTGGAAGTCGATTGCTAGTGACGATCACGTCGGGAAGCATCGCTTTCATTAGTTCTTTGAGCATTGTAAAGTTAAAGGTCAATCCATACCTTTAGCCTTATGGTTAAATTTGTTCTTGTTCAACAGTCCCGATTCATATGGAACTCCAACAATGTCCGAGTTTTGAGTGTCCGTTAAGGTATCGCTTAACTTCATCACAGGTCCTGTCGTGGTCCTGGGACTCGACCTCCATCATTCTTCCCTTATTCTCCTTTTCTACAGTAATGCCGTCATAAATAGTACCATTTACTTGTTGTGTTTTTCTAGTGGCTTTAGAAACATCAAAAACTACCCTGCTGATGATATAAAAATTAAGGTATAGCATGCAGCCTAGCGTTCCCAAATGGTGTGTCCCATAAGGATTTTCTTCTTGTTTGCCGTTAAAATCGTTGACTAATCATTTTCAAACTGGTGTAAGACGACACCCCCAGGCAAGGCAATGCCTACGGTGGTCCTCCAGGCACTATGTGGCTAGGTGCGATGTATGTGCGAGGTGGACCCAAATAGGTTAATTGGTTGTAACTACAACCGAGCACAGAGAATGCTGTGCAATTTGGGGGTCTTCTGTGCCAAAAAGAAGAAGTTGATGCAGCAAACGAAAGTTGCCTTAATTCTGATTTATTATGGGAAAGATTTCTAAAGATAATAGAAGGAAAGGGTGCCCACCCACTTCCTGTTTTCTGTCTTCAAGGTTAATCCTAGCCGGAGCAAAATTAAGTCATTCCACAGTTATGGTATACATTTCCATGTTTCCTATTGTTAGTAGCACTAAATCAGATGTTTTGAGAGCTGACGCTAAAATTGTCATTCGAAATGCAAATCTTCACGAAATTACCACTATCCACTGGCCCATTAACAAGAAAAAAACCTTTGGAGATCTGGATGCTATGTGCTCAGATCGTAGTGGAAGTCTTCCACAGTTTAGGATACTAGTTTCATCCCCAACATATCATCCTAGAACTTCCTACTCCACGCAAAACACAGATGCCCTCGCCCTTCATTAGAACCCTTGCTCTTGCGCACTCGGACAACTGGTCCTCGACGGGTGGTCGGCGCGCCCCTTGCTCCGCCCCTTCGTATGGGCGGTGTGAAGAACACGGGGGTCGAGCGTTCTATCCCTCATCCCCCTGGCCCGCCCACCCCCAACCCCCTGCAATTGCTCGAGAGTCTAGTGGCTGCCTTACGAGATAGTGGAGACGCAGACATTTGCCACGCCTCTGTTTAAAGGGCGGGGGATAGAACGCCACTCCGCCGAAGAACACGGCTCCGCCCCTCCTTCACTCCTCAAAAAAATCTCCCCCACCCCCCCTTATAATAATTTTCGCAAAGCTCCAATGCAACCTCCTAAACGTGTTCGAAGCTACCGGCCTTTGCGTGACGTGGTCGGTCTCAGCCCCATAGGTTTCGTAAGCCGTGATCGTGCTTGGAGGAGACTTCTTCGCCGTGAGCTCACGACTCACACGTGGCCAGGAACGGAGACATTGGCGGCCGTGTGCACCCTTCCGTCTGGAATCTGCCCTGCCGCGCTCGCAGCCGCGGTCGCAGGGGGCGAGATGCCCCGCAGACCGCAGACAGCGGCCTGCGTTCGCGGACGAGATTCCCCACACTTCACGGCGGCTCTTCGAAAGCCTTGCGGCGCTTCGACCGGGTAATGTGCTGTCGCCGGGGCTTACTGTCCGTAGCTGGGCGGTCAGTGCATTAGTACCCCATCCACTGGTGGTTACACAACGTGCGCTGGAGTGCTCATCTTGGGTATGCTGCCTGATTGAGGATTGCTAAGTGGCGCATGTAAGAGCCGCTCTTTAAAGGGCGGCGGGCGTACAGTACCGTATCATTCTCATTGGAGCGCGCCAACTCACCGCAACTCATTACTACCACTCAAATTTCCCCTTATTCAATAATTCTTCAGCTAACCCCAGCCATTATTTGTTTATTCTTGTAGAGTGTCCACCATAGAAATGCTTTCGTCATTATTAGCTATGGATATTACACGTTTTATGTCCAGAGAGTCGTGGACATCCATAAAAACCTTCCATTATCCTCCCCAGTTCTTTCCTAAACCTTCGGTAGTTCCATTACTCTTATTGTATTGCAGTCTGTTCCTGATTTTCTGATTTTGCATTTTTTTCTGAACGTGCTCTTCTGCAGAGCTGTTTTGTCTGCGGAAAGCGTGTTCCAAATGATGAGAACGGGGACACGAGCGACGTTGAGTGGGTGAGATGCTCCAATCCAAATGTATGTTTCGTATGGGCCCATCTGACATGTTCTGATATTGGTGGGGAATGTTCCATCTGTAAAAATGGTGTCTGGCAATGGGAGCCACCTAAGGAAGGGTAGACTGCTCAGTACACATCCCTTTTTTGCCGTCATCCATAGCCTTACTAAAGAATCCTTCTATTGTTTTGCTGTTGATGTTGCGTGCTATCCTCCTCTGAGTTGTGGCGTGAGTTGTTATTACCTATATCAGTCGCCTTAAGTCGCTATCCTCCAGGAAGTCCGTAGTATGACCACCGCGTAGAAATTGTTTTAAAGAATGAGCAACGTGGTCCCTCTGTATGATTATCTACTTCGTACCACTACTAGAGAATGCAGATTGCTATGTTACTGTTTTCGAATTGACATACAAGTTGTTTCTAGCCGTTTCTCGAATTACCTTTCATTGCGCTTTAATTCTCGGATATTATTCTAGTCTATGTATTTGTTGTAGTACATACATGTTAAATGCTTGGTAAAATCTCTTCCGATCTCCGTTTCTGCTCAACTCAACATCTCCGCATTACTTATCTGTGATTGAGTGATTTATTGCAAAATCTGGTGTTGCCCAACAATAAAGCAGTGTTAAAATATGTGTCGATACATCTAGTTCTACTGATGAGCTACTACCCTACGAGGCGTAAATAGTGGCGTTCCGCCTTAGCATGTATTTCTATTTTTTTTCATCTTTTTTTCTATCTAGACCTTGCTAAGCTAACACGATTTCATTGTTATTTCCAAGGACATTGAGCAATCTCTAGTATTAAAAACTCATCACCCGAATATATGTTCCCTCACAAACTTCTCCGCGGTCATAGGGCAGACACATTCATGTTCTGCCCTATGACCGCGGAGAAGTTTGACCGAAGAGCAGGAGAAGCAATTAGGATCCCCAGCACTGACCTGGTAGGTTGGCGCGCTCCAATGAGAAATGATACGGTACTGTACGCCCGCCGCCCTTTAGAGAGCGGCTCTTACATGCGTCACTTAGCAATCCTCGTGGTGTACTGGATTGCACTTTGTGAATCAGTTCTTTTTGCGCAGTGAAGTAAGGTGTACGATTCTCTGGCTGTTTTGCTTGGTGGGAGGTAAGGCGAGCTTTCCTTCACCATCAACAGCCCGAACTTTTAATGGCATCGCTTCTATTGCACCAATCCTGCTCTCTTTCGTTAGGTTTTCTTCCCTACAGTTCTTGCTGTTGGCGCAGTGAAGGTGCACTTCTAATCTCTGGACTATCTACAACCTCTTATATGCCATGAATCTGCGTAATATAGACGTTTCCACAACCAAATGGCTAACACCTAAGTACTCCATTTAGGGTGCACGGATCCTAACCATAATATTAATGGCTTACGCTCGAAGATATTGCTAAAATTAAAGATCTACGTTTTGCCTTCGATCGGAGGCTTTCCTTAGACGAACACTGTTGTCATGTGGTTGCAATGGCTGTGCACCGGTTCCATGTCTTCTTTAAAACTACGATGCAACGATTCGTATGTTCTCCTTGAACCCTAATAAAATCTTGGTTAGGTGTATTCTTAAATATGGTGCTTGCGTATATAGCCCCACATAAGAAATCTGTGATTGGGAAACTTGAAAGGGTGCGAAACAGCTTTACCAGGAAATTGTTCATTAGGACATATGATCTTAACTACAATGGCATCCCGTCTAGCTCAGAACGGAACAACCCCTGACAATCAGAAAGAACAAAAATGATATTTTATTGCTCTACAAAATTTTGTATGGAAAGACGACGACTTCTTCAAAATAATTCGCTCTTGTACTAGATGAGCTGGTTTCAAGTTAAGTGCCCGCTGCCCTAAGCCGTCTCAGGCGCAATGGCTTCTCTTGTCAGGCCAACTTGGACTTTGCTATATACAGATCTACAAATCGTATCCTTACGGAATTCAGCAAGTTTAAAAAGATTGTCCTCCACTGCCTACGCTTGAAACGTGGGTTTCCTGTTTTAGTATGGATTGCCATTCTCCTCGTATTTCTGCCTTCATATCTCTACTGCATACATTAGTCTCTAGTTCACTTAAACATCCTCCACTCTGTTCCTTTTCGTGTTGTGATATTTGTATCTATGCACAAATAGTAAAAAATGGGAAAATTTAAAAAAATAAAAGAATTGCTGTCGTTGCTTTGTGAGAAACGATTCCGGCGAAGACACCCCCGAATGGTTACTGTATACCGGCTGTCTGCGCCCTCCTGCTTAGAGATCGCGCGTCGGCGTCCACGTTGTCGATTGATCGATCGATGTCGGCGGAACAGTGTTCTTCACACCGCCCATACGAAGGGGCGGGGCAAGGGGCGCGCCCACCGCTTATTGAGGACCAGTTGTCCGAGTGCATAAGAACTAGAGCTGGGGCGGGATTACCGGCGCTGATGGCGGATGCTAGATTATCACATCTGTATTTGCCAGAGGAGATGGTATTGAGTGGAAAGTTATCGAGTGGTATATTAGGGGTAACAGTAGGATCTTAAGCTGTCGGAGCGTGCTACTACCATATAATAGCTTCTGAGCGCATTATAGTCAGGATTCCGGAGAGTAAACGAAGCCCCATCAGTCCTTTGGTTTGACGCAGTGTTCTGGAGGACTACTTGGTCGGTTTCCTGCGACTCGACTTTTAGTTTGCTTCGACTGAGAGTTTTCCGAACAAGACCCACCCCCACGACACCGAGACAGGAACTTAAGCGACACCTTAACCGACTCCTGAAGAGTAAATGAACTCCCCATCAGTCCTTTGGTCTGACGCAGTGTTCTGGAGTACTACTTGGTCGGTTTCCTGCGACTCGACTTTTAGTTTGCTTCGACTGAGAGTTTTCCGAACAAGACCCACCCCCACGACACCGAGACAGGAACTTAAGCGATACCTTAACCGACTCCTGAAGAGTAAATGAACTCCCCATCAGTCCTTTGGTCTGACGCAGTGTTCTGGAGGACTACTTGGTCGGTTTCCTGCGACTCGACTTTTAGTTTGCTTCGACTGAGAGTTTTCCGAACAAGACCCACCCCCACGACACCGAGACAGGAACTTAAGCGATACCTTAACCGACTCCTGAAGAGTAAATGAACCCCCATCAGTCCTTTGGTTTGATGCAGTGTTCTGGAGGACTACTTGGTCGGTTTCCTGCGACTCGACTTTTAGTTTGCTTCGACTGAGAATTTTCCGAACAAGACCCACCCCCACGACACCGAGACAGGAACTTAAGCGATACCTTAACCGACTCCTGAAGAGTAAATGAACCCCCCATCAGTCCTTTGGTCTGACGCAGTGTTCTGGAGGACTACTTGGTCGGTTTCCTGCGACTCGACTTTTAGTTTGCTTCGACTGAGAGTTTTCCGAACAAGACCCACCCCCACGACACCGAGACAGGAACTTAAGCGATACCTTAACCGACTCCTGAAGAGTAAATGAACTCCCCATCAGTCCTTTGGTTTGATGCAGTGTTCTGGAGGACTACTTGGTCGGTTTCCTGCGACTCGACTTTTAGTTTGCTTCGACTGAGAGTTTTCCGAACAAGACCCACCCCCACGACACCGAGACAGGAACTTAAGCGATACCTTAACCGACTCCTGAAGAGTAAATGAACTCCCCATCAGTCCTTTGGTCTGACGCAGTGTTCTGGAGGACTACTTGGTCGGTTTCCTGCGACTCGACTTTTAGTTTGCTTCGACTGAGAGTTTTCCGAACAAGACCCACCCCCACGACACCGAGACAGGAACTTAAGCGATACCTTAACCGACTCCTGAAGAGTAAATGAACTCCCCATCAGTCCTTTGGTTTGATGCAGTGTTCTGGAGGACTACTTGGTCGGTTTCCTGCGACTCGACTTTTAGTTTGCTTCGACTGAGAGTTTTCCGAACAAGACCCACCCCCACGACACCGAGACAGGAACTTAAGCGATACCTTAACCGACTCCTGAAGAGTAAATGAACTCCCCATCAGTCCTTTGGTTTGATGCAGTGTTCTGGAGGACTACTTGGTCGGTTTCCTGCGACTCGACTTTTAGTTTGCTTCGACTGAGAGTTTTCCGAACAAGACCCACTCCCACAACACCGAGACAGGAACTTAAGCGATACCTTAACCGACTCCTGAAGAGTAAATGAACTCCCCATCAGTCCTTTGGTCTGACGCAGTGTTCTGGAGGACTACTTGGTCGGTTTCCTGCGACTCGACTTTTAGTTTGCTTCGACTGAGAATTTTCCGAACAAGACCCACCCCCACGACACCGAGACAGGAACTTAAGCGATACCTTAACCGACTCCTGAAGAGTAAATGAACCCCCATCAGTCCTTTGGTTTGATGCAGTGTTCTGGAGGACTACTTGGTCGGTTTCCTGCGACTCGACTTTTAGTTTGCTTCGACTGAGAATTTTCCGAACAAGACCCACCCCCACGACACCGAGACAGGAACTTAAGCGATACCTTAACCGACTCCTGAAGAGTAAATGAACTCCCCATCAGTCCTTTGGTCTGACGCAGTGTTCTGGAGGACTACTTGGTCGGTTTCCTGCGACTCGACTTTTAGTTTGCTTCGACTGAGAATTTTCCGAACAAGACCCACCCCCACGACACCGAGACAGGAACTTAAGCGATACCTTAACCGACTCCTGAAGAGTAAATGAACCCCCCATCAGTCCTTTGGTCTGACGCAGTGTTCTGGAGGACTACTTGGTCGGTTTCCTGCGACTCGACTTTTAGTTTGCTTCGACTGAGAGTTTTCCGAACAAGACCCACCCCCACGACACCGAGACAGGGACTTAAGCGATACCTTAACCGACTCCTGAAGAGTAAATGAACCCCTGAAAAATGGCCGGAAACTGGAATAAATAACCGGAATAAAATGGAATATGAAATGCGGAAACGGAAATGACCCATGTTCGCCATTTTTCCAAAAGTGCATCTGAAACGGCATCAGAAGCGGCTTCCATTGCACTTTTTGTTGCTCAGAACTTTGCGAGCCGCAGAATCTTCCACAGTTTAATGCTCATCCTCATTATAACATAACATAACGAAGAATTCATAATATTGTTATGATAAACTTTTAGATATGGCTAGGGCAATAGACGAAAACAAATTAAAGGTCTTCTCTCAGTAGTTCTCACAATTTCGGCATGCAGTCTTTCCATATCTAGTTCCTGCGACGGGTTTTTCGCTGACTTTTCTGATGCTGATATTTTTTGAACGGTAGACTTAACTGACTTAACCAATTGTAGTTACTTACAGACCCGCATGCATAAAAAAACTGACTCTGATGAAGTCTAAAACTAGAGTAGCCATTAGATCATTTCCCGACAAGGAATTAGATTCCTCTCAACACTTTTAGAAACCAGTGGCATCATGGACGATTTGGTGACTGCACAGATATCTGCATACTCAACATTAGCAGTTCCATTCTAATCACCAAAACTAGTACTCAGAATTTATTCTGGGATCTAAGACGATAACTGAATGACTGATTAGTCATGGTGGGTCCACACTTCCTCAGGAATATTCAGTCTGTGCCAGCCTAGAAACTCTACGCCCAAGGTGACACAGCTGGAAACTTCCTAGATGGTTCTCGAAGCAATAGTTTTGTGTCAGAATTCAAGAAGTCAGTCCTCTAGTCAATGAAAATAACAGCACAAGGAAGACATTCGTGATGCTTCATTAAAAAATGAATTGCATAATTACATATGGATGAATATCACACCTAACGAAATTAAAAATTGAAATTTACAACTTTGGTCAGGAACACTGGTGTGATGTTGGCAGATAACCGCATGCCACAACCTTCACTGAACTATTTGTTTCATAATACGGCGCAGTATGTTTACAAAATTTTTGTAGGTATTTGTAACTAATGGATCAAGAACTTTATGATCATTCAAATATTGAGTGCATTTTCTTAGCATCCAATGCATATACAGTCTTTGCAGCACATTAGTTTTGCCCTGCACCCAGCCGTTGTCATTTTTGAATGCCTTTTTGGGTAATCTAACCAATTTGAAGAATAGAATACTAGAGTTGTCAAACTGTATTTCTCTCACAATTATATGAAGGAGAACTCTTTTTAATTGATAAGCTGATTGTGTTCAATAGAAAACTAGTGTGAAACAGTACCCATTTCCGTTTCTGCCTTCCGGCCCAAAACCAGGCGGAACACGGAACGGAACGGAAGAACCCGAAATAGCCGGAAACCGGAATTCGGAACGCGGAAACGGAAATTCCGCACATCCCTGATTCACGACCAAGATCTCTCCATTCTACAACGACGTCGTCATCGACGTAAAGAGAGGGGTTCGGTAGGGGGATACCATATCCCCGAAGCTCTTCAGCGCCATCCTCATGGGAGTGAAGGTCGAAGGCCGGCAACTACATCATCTTCGCTTCGCTGACGACATCGTGCTCATAACACCGAGCATCAGCCAGGCGGAGCGAATGCTGGCCGACTTCGATCGCGTATGTGGGAACGTTGGACTGCAGCTGAATCTTACGAAGACGATGTTCATGAGGAACGGACAAGTTTCTGATGCCCTATTCTCCCTCAACGGAACGAACATCTCCGAATGCTCCAGCTATGTGTATCTGGGTCGCGAAGTCAATATGGCCAACGACCTAGCGCCAGAGCTGAGCAGGAGGAAACGAGCGGCTTGGGAAGCTTTCGAGAGCGTCGAAGAAGTCGCGAAGAAGACGAAGAACGTCCGACTCCGTGCCCACCTATTCGACTCCACTGTTCTTCCTGCCCTAACATACGCCTCAGAGACCTGGGCTATTCGAAAGCAGGATGAACACGCGATCAGCGTCGCGCAGCGTGGAATCGAGAGGACGATGCTCGGATTGACACGTCTCACGCAAGTGAGAGAAGGCCTCCGGAGTTCCGAGCTTCGCCGACGTTCAAATATCAGAGACGCTGTCGCGTGGGCCGAGTTGTCGAAAATTAGGTGGGCCGGCCACGTAATGCGCTTCGCAGACACCCGCTGCACGAGAGCCGTCACCGACTGGATTCCGCCGGATGCCAAGAGAACATCAGGACGCCCACCAACGCGTTGGTCGGACTTCTTCGTGAAAGCCCTGAACGACCGCTATGACGCTCTTCGTGTCCCTCGAGCGAGGAGGATCCATTGGAACACTCTGGCACGCGACAGGGACGAATGGAGACGCTGCTGGCGCCCGCTCGAGCAAGTCGATGATCAACGGGACGACAGGTGATACAGGTGATCGTCCAACGTGAGTCGGACGTCGAGGCACGTGTGCCGGGATGCAGAAGACGTGTCACTGAAGTCGTGCCACGTGTCTCGGGGTGCAGAAGACCTGGCATAGACGTTGTGGCAACGTCGTGAAACGTGCGTCGGGACTCCACAAATGTGTCACAGACGTTATGAAACACGTGTTTGGATTTAGAAGACGAAACACAGACGTCGTATAACGTGCGTTCAGATCCAGATGACGTGCCACAGATCAGACTTTGCACAGCATGCGTTGGATTTTCAAAAGGGCTTTTAGCTTCTTGCAACGAGCGTGCGCGTGCTTGACTCTCACTTCGTTTCTCTGCCGGTACATTGGTAAGATGGTATTGGAGGGGATGGGAGAGTGGAAGGTAGAATGACTACAGAATCGGAGGAGTATTACGGTTGTCCCGCAGCAAAAGATGTCGACCGGTCGACCAATACCGATTGATCTTATTTGTGTTTCTGCAGATTAAGCAGTTCGGATAGAGACTCTCACAATCTGCTCCTCGTCACATAAAGAATGGATACTTCGGGGAAAAAATAGAGAGCGGATAAGTCGTTTTGCAGCCGCTAGGTCGCTGAATTGGTAGAGGAAGTCGTTTACTCTTTAAAATTGTCGAATTATCATTTAACTTCACCATAGGCCCTGTCGCGTCCTATGGGGCAGGAAGTGTTGTTCGGAAAACAATTTCTGTTGAAGCAGTCGAATTGTTTACTTTTGAAAATGACTGCTAATATATTTTAGCTTCATCGCAGGCCCTGTCGCAGTTCTGGGTGGGGATCTTTGTCTTTCTGTTGAAGCAGACAAAAGGTCAAGTCGCAGGGTATCGACCAACTAGTCCCCCACATTACTACCTAAACCTAAGGATCGGTAGAGGGAGTCGCTTACTCATTAAAAGGTCTGTTAAGGTATCGCTTAACTTCATCACATGTCATAAAGCGGATAAACCAACGCAATCCGAAGTCTACTCCACTGTTAAATGCCTGGCAAACGGATTATTTTATGTATTTGTTGTGAGCTGAGGCGCGTTGTTCGAAATTCCCTTTTCTGTTGAAGGAAACGAAAGGTCGAGTCTCGCAGGATACCGAAGGAGTCAGCGCACAAAATTGAGCACATATCACCCCACCCCTGATTAATTGTGCTCTACTTAAACAAGTTATTTGGACTTCTTCCAACCGTGGGCCTCTTCGAAGATCAGTACTCTGATTCCTAGCATTTGGCGCCTCTTACGTCTGCCAAGAGGTGCCTAAAGCGTCTCTTGAGGGCAGCCAATGGTAGGTGCGAAGGACCGTAAAAGGTGCGAGGAGCGGCACAGGTCACGACATCTGATGAACGCACAGGACCAGCGAGCAATTACTCCAATCCAGGGACCAATGTCTAAATGAGGGATCAATATGGCACTGTGAGCAACTCTAGAGTGGAGGGGAGGGGCACCCTGCCGAATGATCAGAACGCCAAGAGTCAAAAAACTTCTAAAATAAGAACGTTAAGCACGCTCACACCTAAATTAGAAATGCAGAGGAATATAGTTCTCTGCTTTCAGGGTAGGGCTTAGAGTTTAGTAAGACATCCGGTATGGATCTCCTCTCTAGGTTTGAACTTGGCACTGCTGCTTTAAAAAATATCACAGCTCAAATTAAAAGGTGAAACTATAGTAAAAAGGTACCAAGGTAGTAGACCTCTTCATAAGACAAATACTTCTGCATCGTTTTGCTTATCAAAAAAGATCTGTGCAGTCAAATATGCACAGAATCCTCAGTGAAATAGCAAACGAATGCAGTGGATATGGAGAAGCGATTATGAAAGCCTTCACAACCAGGACATGTTACTTTTAGAAAGCGTTTTCTAACTTACCGTTTTTCATACGCTCACAATGGCGTTGCATTAGTAATCGAATTAATATAACAGCAGGATAGTAGTCGTAGTAGTAGCTGCAGAGCTCATTAATCTTGCGGCAGCATTAGTTGCAGGGAGAAGAGAAATGTTCCACTTTGCGACGTCTAATTAATACAGGCAGTGTGCGCCGTCAACTGGTCCAAATGGGCGGGGCAAAAGGGGGCGGAGGCGGGGACTCAGCGGGCGGAGACCTCTCCGGTGTGAAAACCGGGCTCCCCCCGAGGACTGCGCTTCATAAACCATTATTTCGCATACGAAGGATGTCGGTTAGGCGACCTCTCTCATTAGAAACGTTGATGCGATGGGATAGTCTTGCCTTATCTTTTCGACTTTTTTAAAAGAATGTGCGGTTCAGTGGAGAAGAGGAACGTGTTTATTCCTTGGTATCCAGAAAGAGAGTGCCCTAGCGTGGGTTGGGAATAGGCCCCGCCCCTGCCATCGTCGTTGGCGGCGATAAAGAATATCACGACAAGGACAATGGTATTAGTACTCGCAACCAGGGTTCCGGCTCAAAGGTGAGATCCGATGCCTGCTGTGTCGCGAGTTTGGGACGCGCCGTGTACTTGCCAGAACGTCACATTGGTGTGTTTGATTGGTTACACAAGGTCACACGCAAAGTACTCAGCGGCTTGGAATAGGTTATATCGCTTTTCTTGTGTAGACCAATGGGATTTCAAGCCCGTTACTTCTCAAAACCTGGCTTCAGAACGCTTCGGAAATCAGTTACTGCAGTGCTGTGTGAACACATATTGGTTTTTACCTCAAAGAGAGGGCCTTTTTCGGAAGTTTTATCCTAAGGTTCATTGCTTCTAGCTGTATGCAAATGAGTGTAATCCATCACTATCGTCTGTAAAAAGAAACAGACCTAAGGAACCCAGAAAAAATAAAGCTTAAGGGTCAGAGATCGGTCTTAAGGATTGTCATCTGTCCATAAACGCCAATGTTCTGCCCAAGGAAGACGAATAATAGAATACCATGAGGATGATCCACTTAAGTTTGTTGCTTCCTGTCTTCCACTGGAATGTGCTTCCATGAAAACGATGCCATTATGTAAGCAGGACCCAAACGTCTCCACCAATTTCTTTTTACAAATCCAGTTTTGCCAGTCCTGTGTACCTCCACTAATTGATTTCTGTCGTGCCACCCAAACTCCTCGTTAAACGTACACAAACAAAAAACTGAGGGGAAGTTGTCCTAGTACCAGAGCTCGCTTGGTCCCCAAACGAATGACGTGTTAGAGACCTCTAACGTGCTCTAACACGTCATTCGTTTGGGGACCAACCGAGGACAGGACAAAGTCAATTGAAGATATCGCTAGATTGTTCAGTTCCTAGCGTTCAAAGTTGGCGTTATCCGTAAGCCAGAGAATACATAGCTATCGCAGTACTGAGTGGTTAGTGATCCGGTTGGATAGTGTTGTCAGGTTGATAATTACGGAGATTGGACATAAGTGATTATAGGATCACAACACCCTAACCTAACCTACGAGAGGTAGCACTATACAATCTCCTTGTCTGAAGGGACAAACAGCATGCTTAAATTAGTTTTTCTAGCGATTATCGTTCCCCAAAGTTGATTATAGCGGTGTGTGCACTCTTAAGAATATTGAGACGATTTGCGTCCAAGTCAGTTTTATCTGTTTTCGCATATCTGTCGCCCATCTCGTTCCTTCAGGTGCAACAACCACCAGCTTTGAGGAGGTGAAGATCGATTGGGAGTTTGTTGAGCGGTTGATGCCCATGAAGTGATACTCGAAGAGCGCAGAAGCCAGCTCCGAACCCCCCTGCGCGATGTGAGCAGTTTCCACACGAGCAGCTTGGCTGCACCACACCCTGGAGTCCCTTCCCTTGCCTGCTTCTGCAGAAGCCAGCTCCGAACACCCCTGCGCGATGTGAGCAGTTTCCACACGAGTAGCTTGGCTGCACCACACCCTGGAGTCCCTTCCCTTGCCTGCTTCTGCGCTCGAAGAGCGCAGAAGCAGACGAGAGGGTACTCCCACCCGCGCGCTGAGTTAGATCACTCGGCCGCCGTGGCGGAACAGTGTTCTTCACACCGCCCATACGAAGGGGCGGGGCAAGGGGCGCGCCCACCGCTTATTGAGGACCAGTTGTCCGAGTGCACAGGAACTAGGGCTGAGGCGGGATTACCGACGCTGATGGCGGATGCTAGATTATCACATCTGTATTTGCCAGAGAAGATGGTATTGAGTGGAAAGTTGTCGAGTGGTATATTAGGGGTAACGGTAGGATCCTAAGCTGACGGAGCGTGCTACTACCAAATAATAGCTTCTGAGCGCATTATAGTCAGGATTCCGAAGAGTAAACCAACCCTCTACCAGTCCTTTGATCTGACGCAGTGTTCTGGAGGACTATTTGGTCGGTTTCCTGCGACTCGATATTTAGTTTGTTTCGACTGAGAGTTTTCCGAACAAGACCCACCCCCACGACACCGAGACGGAAACTTAAGCGATACCTTAACCGACTCCTGAAGAGTAAACGAACACTCCATCAGTCCTTTGATCTGACGCAGTGTTCTGGAGGACTATTTGGTCGGTTTCCTGCGACTCGATATTTAGTTTGCTTCGACTGAGAGTTTTCCGAACAAGACCCACCCCCACGACACCGAGACGGAAACTTAAGCGATACCTTAACCGACTCCTGAAGAGTAAACGAACACTCCATCAGTCCTTTGGTCTGACGCAGTGTTCTGGAGGACTATTTGGTCGGTTTCCTGCGACTCGATATTTAGTTTGCTTCGACTGAGAGTTTTCCGAACAAGACCCACCCCCACGACACCGAGACGGAAACTTAAGCGATACCTTAACCGACTCCTGAAGAGTAAACGAACACTCCATCAGTCCTTTGGTCTGACGCAGTGTTCTGGAGGACTATTTGGTCGGTTTCCTGCGACTCGATATTTAGTTTGCTTCGACTGAGAGTTTTCCGAACAAGACCCACCCCCACGACACCGAGACAGGAACTTAAGCGATACCTTAACCGACTCTTGAAGAGTAAACGAACACTCCATCAGTCCTTTGGTCTGACACAGTGTTCTGGAGGACTATTTGGTCGGTTTCCTGCGACTCGATATTTAGTTTGCTTCGACTGAGAGTTTTCCGAACAAGACCCACCCCCACGACACCGAGACAGGAACTTAAGCGATACCTTAACCGACTCTTGAAGAGTAAACGAACACTCCATCAGTCCTTTGGTCTGACACAGTGTTCTGGAGGACTATTTGGTCGGTTTCCTGCGATTCGATATTTAGTTTGCTTCGACTGAGAGTTTTCCGAACAAGACCCACCCCCACGACACCGAGACGGAAACTTAAGCGATACCTTAACCGACTCCTGAAGAGTAAACGAACACTCCATCAGTCCTTTGGTCTGACGTAGTGTTCTGGAGGACTACAGGGTGGCTGAAAAGTTCGGGCAATTTTTTGTGGTACTACTTTTGGCTTTGAAATTGAAGTTTTTGGTTGTTTCTGTTGCTTCCGTTGTATTCCTCGCGCAATTTTGATCTAGAATGTGTTGCTCCATTTTTCTTATCTTCAGTTGTGATTGTGATATGTTTCGTGAAAATCAACGTGTCACCGTCGTCGAGTTGCACAAGGCGGGAATGAAGACCGCGGTCATGGTTCGGACAACCGGCTTCAAACAAAGGATCGCCTACAAGACTGTAAAGCGCTACAAGGAGACTGGCGGAACCTCGGAGCGTCCCTGCAGCGGCCGTCCCACCACAGCGACAACACCGGAGAACATCAACAAGGTTCGTTGTCGCATTCGCCGCAATTCTGAGGTGTCCTTGAAAAAGATGGCTATGGATCCCGGGATCAGTAGAGAAGGAGTCTGACATATTGCCAGGAGAAAGCCGGGATTACGCACTACAAAGTCGCTCGCATTCACTTTCTCAGCGACGAAATGAAAGCTGAGAGGTTGAGGAAATGCAGGCGAAGGCGTCGGCTGGTCGGCGGTAGTCGCTTGTGGAGGATGCTGTTCACCGACGAGAAGATATTCGCGGTCCAGCCGGTTCACAGCCGTCAGAATCGCCGGCAACTGCTCAAGAAGGGTCAGCAGAAGACGACAACAGCAAGGACCATCAGCCGCAGTCATTTTCCAGCCTCGGTGATGCTTTGGGGTGGGATATGCGCTACCGGAAAGACGCCACTGGTCTTCATGAGTGCAACGTCCAAATGAACGCCACCAGCTACCAGCAACGTGTCCTCCGCGACGTACTGGACCCGTGGGCGACGTACCATTTTCACGAAACTGGATTTTCTCCTCAGCAGGATTGCGCATTCCGCCAAATCCACGATTGCCGTTTGCGAGGAGCTCTTCCCAGGCTTTTGGAGCAAGGACATCTAACCATCCAACTCGCCTGATCCCAACCCGATGGATATTCGGTGTGGTCAGTCATGGAGCAGAAGATCTCTACTACAAGATACGCCACTGTTTAGCGGCTAAAAGCGGCGTTGATGCAGTCCTGAGACGAGATTACAGCGGATCAGTGTGCGACCATCGACATCGACTTCCCAAAGCGACCGCGAAAATGTATTGAAGCCAAAGTAGGCAATTTTGAGCACTTGTTGTGAATTTTTCTGTTGTATTCTGTTGTTATTGATCTAATGAAGTCGCTGTTATTTGTGTTTGCAAATCTGTTTCGTTTATGTAATTTTTTCGTACCGCTGAAATACTTTGAAAAATTGCCCGAACTTTTCAGCCACCCTGTATTTGGTCGGTTTCCTGCGATTCGATATTTAGTTTGCTTCGACTGAGAGTTTTCCGAACAAGACCCACCCCCACGACACCGAGACAGGAACTTAAGCGATACCTTAACCGACTCCTGAAGAGTAAACGAACACTCCATCAGTCCTTTGGTCTGACGTAGTGTTCTGGAGGACTATTTGGTCGGTTTCCTGCGATTCGATATTTAGTTTGCTTCGACTGAGAGTTTTCCGAACAAGACCCACCCCCACGACACCGAGACAGGAACTTAAGCGATACCTTAACCGACTCCTGAAGAGTAAACGAACACTCCATCAGTCCTTTGGTCTGACACAGTGTTCTGGAGGACTATTTGGTCGGTTTCCTGCGATTCGATATTTAGTTTGCTTCGACTGAGAGTTTTCCGAACAAGACCCACCCCCACGACACCGAGACAGGAACTTAAGCGATACCTTAACCGACTCCTGAAGAGTAAACGAACACTCCATCAGTCCTTTGGTTTGACGTAGTGTTCTGGAGGACTATTTGGTCGGTTTCCTGCGATTCGATATTTAGTTTGCTTCGACTGAGAGTTTTCCGAACAAGACCCACCCCCACGACACCGAGACGGAAACTTAAGCGATACCTTAACCGACTCCTGAAGAGTAAACGAACACTCCATCAGTCCTTTGGTCTGACGCAGTGTTCTGGAGGACTATTTGGTCGGTTTCCTGCGATTCGATATTTAGTTTGCTTCGACTGAGAGTTTTCCGAACAAGACCCACCCCCACGACACCGAGACGGAAACTTAAGCGATACCTTAACCGACTCCTGAAGAGTAAACGAACACTCCATCAGTCCTTTGGTCTGACGCAGTGTTCTGGAGGACTATTTGGTCGGTTTCCTGCGACTCGATATTTAGTTTGCTTCGACTGAGAGTTTTCCGAACAAGACCCACCCCCACGACACCGAGACAGGAACTTAAGCGATACCTTAACCGACTCCTGAAGAGTAAACGAACACTCCATCAGTCCTTTGGTCTGACGCAGTGTTCTGGAGGACTATTTGGTCGGTTTCCTGCGACTCGATATTTAGTTTGCTTCGACTGAGAGTTTTCCGAACAAGACCCACCCCCACAACACCGAGACAGGAACTTAAGCGATACCTTAACCGACTCCTGAAGAGTAAATGAACTCTCCATCAGTATAAAAGCGCCTTACGCTACAAATTCAGGGCGAGCTGTATTCTTATGGCCACCTCGTTCACCAGCTGTGGTAGGTGAGACAGAGAAGAAGAGCTCACGTGGTCCCGCAACGACTGCCGAAGTACTGTGGAAAAACTCGTCCAATTTTTGGCAGGCAACTCGTCGCTACCTTTGGCTATTTAGTCGCCAGTAAATAGCCAAGGGTAGCGACGAGTTGCCTGCCAAGAATTGGACGAGTTTTTCCACAGTACTTTGGCAATCGTTTCGGGACTACAGGAAATGTGAACACACATAAGCTCTCTCCTTTACTTCTGGAACACATGAGATTGAAGGGAGAACCAAGAAGGGAGAACCACTGAAAGAGGACCAGTAGAGTAGGCCAATGAAGGTACCAGTAAAGGTAAGACCACTAATCGTAAGGAGGGCCTGTAAAGGGACCGGTATTTTCTATCAATATCGTCCAACGTCCCCCGTCGAAACTGAAGCGGTCATCGACGCCCTGCTCACTCAGGGTGTTCCTACTCAGTACACCAGAGTCCTTCGAGAGTTGTACAGTGGATTCACGACCAAGATCTCTCCATTCTACAACGACGTCGTCATCGACGTAAAGAGAGGGGTTCAGCAGGGGGATACCATATCCCCGAAGCTCTTCAGCGCCATCCTCGAAAACGTCATGCGCGAACTAGAATAGGAGGACATGGGAGTGAAGATCGACTGCCGGCAACTGCACCATCTTCGCTTCGCTGACCACATCGTGCTCATAACACCGAGCATCAGCCAGGCGGAGCGAATGCTGGCCGACCTCGATCGTGTATGTGGAAGCGTTGGACTGCAGCTGAATCTTACGAAGACGATGTTCATGAAGAACGGATGGGTTTCTGATGCCCCATTCTCGCTCAACGGAACGAACATCTCCGAATGCTCCAGCTATGTGTATCTGGGTCGCGAAGTCAATATGGCCAACGACCTAGCGCCAGAGCTGAGCAGGAGGAAACGAGCGGCTTGGGGAGCTTTCAAGAGCGTTGAAGAAGTCGCGAAGAAGACGAAGAACGTCCGACTCCGTGCCCACCTATTTGACTCCACTGTTCTTCCACGCGATCAGCGTCGCGCAGCGTGGAATCGAGAGGACGATGCTCGGAGTGACACGACTCACGCAAGTGAGAGAAGGCCTCCGGAGTTCCGAGCTTCGCCGGCGTTCGAAGATCAGAGACGCTGTCGCGTAGGCCAAGTTGTCGAAAATTAGGTGGGCCGGCCATGTAATGCGTTTCGCACCCGCTGCACGAGAGCCGTCACCGACTGGATTCCGCGGGATGTCAAGAGAACACCAGGACGCCCACCAACGCGTTGGTCGGACTTCTTCCTGAAAGCCCTGAACGACCGCTATGACGCTCTTCGTGTCCCTCGAGCGAGGAGGATCCATTGGAGCACTCTGGCACGCGACAGCGACGAATGGAGACGCTGCTGGCGCCCGCTCGAGCAAGTCGATAATCAACGGGACGACAGGTGATACAGGTGATCGTCCAACGTGAGTCGGACGTCGAGGCACGTGTGCCGGGATGCAGAAGACGTGTCATAGACGTTGTGGCAACGTCGTGAAACGTGCGTCGGGACTCCACAAATGTGTCACAGACGTTATGAAACATGTGTTCGGATTTAGATGACGGAACACAGACGTCGGATAACGTGCGTTCAGATCCAGATGACGTGCCACAGATCAGACTTTGCACAGCATGCGTTGGATTTTCAAAAGGCCTTTTAGCTTCTTGCAACGAGCGTGCGCGTGCTTGACTCTCACTTCGTTTCTCTGCCGGTACATCGGTGAGATGGTATTGGAGGGGGATGGGAGAGTGGAAGGTAGAATGACTACAGAACGGAGGAGTATTACAGTTGTCCTACAGCAAAAGATGTCGACCGGTCGACCAATACCGATTGATTTTATTTGTGTTTCTGCAAATTAAACAGTTCGGATAGAGACTCTCACAATCTGCTCCTCGTCACGTAAAGAATGGATACTTCGGAGAATAAATCGCTACACTTTTGCAGCCGCTAGGTCGCTGAATTGTTAGAGGAAGTCGTTTACTCTTTAACATCGTCGAATTATCATTTAACTTCACCATAGGCCCTGTCGCGTCCTATGGGGCGGGAAGTGTTGTTCGGAAAACAATTTCTGTTGAAGCAGCCGAACCGTTTACTTTTGAAAATGATTGCTAATATATTTTGGCTTCATCGCAGGCCCTGTCGCAGTTCTGGGTGGGGATCTTTGTCCGAAAGACTTTCTGTTGAAGCAGACAAAAGGTAAAGTCGCAGGGTATCGACCAACTAGCCCCCCACATTACTACCTAAACTAAGGATTGGTAGAGGGAGTCGCTTACTCTTTAAAAGGTCTGTTAAGGTATCGCTTAACTTCATCACATGTCATAAAGCGGATAAACCAACGCAATCCGAAGTCTACTCCACTGTTAAATGCCTGGCAAACGGATTATTTTATCTATTTGTTGTGAGCTGAGGCGCGTTGTTCGAAATTCCCTTTTCTGTTGAAGGAAACGGTAGGTGCGAAGGACCGTAAAAGGTGCGAGGAGCGGCACAGGTCACGACACAGGTCTGATGAACGCACAGGACCAGCGAGCAATTACTCCAATCCAGGGACCAATGTCTAAATGAGGGACCAATATGGCACTGTGAGCAACTCTAGAGTGGAGGGGAGGGACACCCTGCCAAATGATCAGAACGCCAAGAGTCAAAAAACTTCTAAAATAAGAACGTTAAGCACGTTCACACCTAAATTAGAAATGCAGAGGAATATAGTTCGCTGCTTTCAGGGTAGGGCTTAGAGTCTAGTAACACATCCGGTATGGATCTCCTCTCTAGGTTTGAACTTGGCACTGCTGCTTTAAAAAATATCATAGCTCAAATTAAAAGGTGAAACTATAATAAATGGGTACCAAGGTAGTGGATCTCTTCATAAGACAAATACTTCTGCATCGTTTTGCTTATCAAAAAAGATCTGTGCAGTCAAATATGCACAGAATCCTCAGTGAAATAGCAAACGAATGCAGTGGATATGGAGAAGCGATTATGAAAGCCTTCACAACCAGGACATGTTACCTTTAGAAAGCGTTTTCTAACTTACCGTTTTTCATACGCTCACAATGGCGTTGCATTAGTAGTCGAATTAATATAACAGCAGGATAGTAGTCGTAGTAGTAGCTGGATTACATGTGAACTGGTCCCCGAAAAATTCCTTCACGCGCGAGCGGCTAGAGTCAGATGAGCAGAGTGACTTTCCAGATTGGGCTAGGGAAGGGACTCCGGGGTGTGGCGAACAGGGAGGCGTGGAGTGCACGAGACGACACGACGAAAAACCGCGCGCCGCCTCGGCACTATGCCAAGCGGACCAGTTCTCCGGCAACGAATTAATACAGGCAGTGTGCGCCGTCAACTGATCCAAATGGGCGGGGCAAAAGGGGGCGGAGGCGGGGACTCTGCGGGCGGAGACCTCTCCGGTGTGAAAACCGGGCTCCCCCCATCGATGTCTTGTGCGCCCGCGATGGAACCGCTGGCAAGTGGGTAACGGGTTTACTTCATGGGAGGGATGTGGGGGGGGGGGGTGTTCGGTTCCCATGCGTCGTGGCACTCTTGCATTTCAGCTGACTATCTAAGATCTGAGGAGTTTTTGCGCATTGTTTCAGCCGTATGCGCTTCGCCGCTCGAAGAGCGCAGAATCCAGCTGCAGAGGCCCCCTGAGCGACGAAAGCAGTTTCCACACGAACATCTTGGATGGCACCCACCCTGGAGTCCCTTCCCTAGCCTGATTCTGCAGAATCCAGCTGCGGAGTTCCCCTGAGTCGACGTATTCGGCACGGCTACTGAATTACTAGGCACGTAGGCCGACGTGTTCGGCGCGGCTACTGAACTCCTAGGCACGTTGGCTGACGTGTTCGGCACGGCTACTGAACTCCTAGGTACGTTGGCCGACGTGTTCGGCACGAAAGCACTGGTAGCGAATGTCTGCAATTGCAGAACGCGCTTTTCTGACGCCTAAAAGGTACGGTAACCATTCGGGAGTGTCTTCGTCAGGATCGTGCTAGTGTTGCTTTGTCTTCCTGACTCGCCGATACTCCTGCAACCGAAAAAAAATCGTCTGAGTTGTCCGTTGTGCAACGCCCACAGCCGCGCGATTCTAACCTGGTTTTTATCAGCCATGGAGCGCTCTTACTACAGGCTCTATACTTTGGAGCAGGGGTTCACATTTAACGGTTAACGTTTTAAGGAATTTAACGAGTTAACGGCATTTTTCGTTAAAATCTGGCTTAACGAGTTGACGGAAATTTTCGGAGATTAAACGGACTTTTTTCTCAGGAAGTTTATCATTTCTCCTTTTAGTCTCCACTAGTATTGCACTCCTCCTCCCTCCGTTCGCTGACTATGGCAGCCTCTCAAAAACTTGAAATCAGCAAGAATTAAGCAGAAACAATCCGTTCTAACACAACCTTAGATGACGACAGGATATCTCGTTCCAAGCCAATCTGTTTGAGTTTGACCAGGGCTCCAGTGACGTCAGGCGAAACCACCCTGTCTTGAGCCCAGCATCGCTTATTTTTCATTTGGAAGCTAGAATGGTTCTTCGCCGAGCTTACAGCCTCTGTTTTACAAGCACGTCGACGAGCCCACTAACCAGGGAATGCTTTCAGCTTCCCATCAAACTTCGTATAGAGACCTACGTAATGAGAAACAGCTTTAAGACGTTGGCGACAAGAGGGATTTTCACGTTCTGTCCCCTATGGCGAAGCACGCCGCACAAATGTGAACGACATACCGTGACCCGAACTTCGCCCTAAGGACAAATTTGGGATGCCAAGCATGGTGACAATGTTCGTCTCAACAGTTATGTTCGGTTGCCCTTCCCTAATTCTATAATTTTATTTTCATTTTTATTTATTACTATACTATTTTGTGCTTATTATTATTTATTTTCTTATTTTATGGGCAAAAATAATAAAAACTTGCCTTAAAACACAGCAAACACGCAAGCATACAGCACATTAAAAGATTAGTTCGCGCCGTATACTCAAGAATTTCGCCGCAACTTTTATTCGATTGATAGTGTAAATGCCACTGACATTAACCATCAAAGTGAGAAAGTTGTGTTCTTTATGGTGTGTTGGATGGTTAACAGGTGGTAAACTCTATATGAACAGAAATTCCACTATAAGTCGAATCAAAATCGTTTGATAAACTTACTGTGAATGCGCCAAGTTGGCATTCTGGTTGTTTTCAAATAAATATTATATATCTAGTATACATTTGTTATTTTAATAATTACACATAGATGTTTACTCTTCTACGCGATAAATTATCAATTCAATAACATATGCCGAAATATAATTCATCTTTAATAACACTACAAATTTTATTGCATGTTGCTCCATATTTACTACATATCATTAAACCACCCCTCCCCCTTTTCCTTTCTTTTTATTTTTTATTTTCTATTTTCCTAAAAAATGGGGACCACAGACATCCCCTCTACAACGCCTTCACTACACACAAAAAGAGGACCTACCCTCTTAATAAAAATAGGGGTTAGAGCTGATGGGGTTTATAAAAGTCAAAGCAGTCGTGAGCAGTTTGTTTTGGCACCTCCAGTGCTAGCCGTACCGTTAGGGTACAAAACGGGTCTGACAACCCCGTAGGGCAGCCCCCTAAAACCCTTATGGGAAACTGCTCACTGTACTTGGGCTAGACCTCCCAAGTACTTTGATTTCATGTCTACAAGTCAAGTAACAAATAATATAGAAATATAAAGTAACAAATAATATAAAAATATAATATATGTATTATACCCGCAACAAGTTTTGGTATTACTAACAAAGGGTCTTCATGTAATTCCAATTGTAACTATTGCAAACAAATTAATTTCGAGCATTTTTTAATTTCATCGGTTACTAACCTTGGCATTAATACTTACAAAGCGCAAAATACTAACTGTAAAAGCAAATCGGTAGTATACTGCATTAGCTGCAACACCTGTGACGTACATTACGTGGGAGTTACCTCTCGAAACCTTAAAGACAGGATGAGAGAACATGTGTATTATATTAATAACAAGAATTTTACACCACTATACCAATATTTTCACAAATGCTAGTCCTCCCCAAAGTGTACAGTGTTAGACTCATTGGAAGAAAACAAATAAAAACAAGTTGTTCAGCAAAGAACTGTTCTGGATCAAACTCCTTAATAGTGCTTACCCGTTTGGATTGTACGATAACATCAAAGGTTATGGTAATATATCTAATATTAGTAATCCGCTTAACTATAAAACTAATCATCTTTTTTTATTCACTCCAAATTATAAAAGAAAGAATAAACAGAGGAAACAAAAAGAAATGCAAAAACGCTTCTCAGTACAATATTGACAATTTTCTACATTATATTACCAGTGAAGAGAATGTAAAAACATCAGATGTATATAATAGAATTAAAAAATTGAACAAACAAAGTCTGAAGGCACTCGTTAATCTTGGTTCAACGTCAGATTTTCTTAGAAACGTTAGTCATAAAAGGAAGCTTATGGTGTTATGTTTGTTGGCACATACAGCAGAAAATAAAACACCAATCAACAATCTAAAAATACATTTAAATATATAGACGTGGAGTATAAAGGTAACATTTTTGACCGCATTAACTTCAGCAAGATATTTAACAACATTAAAGTCAAAGAAACAATTGAAAATAATTCAAATATAAGCTTCATACCCTTCAGAGTCGTTTTCACCTATAAACGACCAATATCTAGTATTATATTTAATTACAATAAATTGAAGAATATCAATTTAGAAAACTGCAAAGAAATACTAAATAAGGATTGCATTTGTAACACACGACATCACAAATATAGTGGCTTCATAGATACTGTTCATGATGTATAATCACTGGAAACATGGATATTATAGAGAACAAACAACTTGAAGAAATACTTAGAAAAGGCACAAAGTTTACACGAAAATTGGAATATAGTAGAGATGATATATATATATATATATATTACTTATTAAGGTACTGTTGAAAAAGTAGTTAATCAAATAAGACGATTCTATAGGGTGCAGCAAGAAAAATACTGGAATTAAGAAATTTCTTCAATTTACAATACCGAAATCAAATGAAACCATTGCTGAATAGTTACAACATTTGGAGAAAAGGTCACATACCTTTTCGTGCAATTCGTCAAATTGAAAATGACTTTATAATTTGCCCCTTAGATAAAGCAAGCAATAATTACGGCATTATTTGCAAAAAATTCTACATAATCAATTTAATGAAAGAAATGGGTGTTGTATATGATAATAAAGCAAAAATATTAGTGAATGTTAATACAAGTAATACCTATATTAACCTAAATAACACCAACAAGATGTCAGTCCTTCAAAAACATCAACGTTTCCAAATTACAAACATTAAAAATTGAAACAGAAGGAGATTTGCCAATTATTTATTCTCTACCGAAGCTTCATAAAGACCCAATCAAATTCAGGTTTATTGCTGGTGCATACAATAGTAGTGTTAAGTCACTAGCACTAGAACTTTGTTGCATAATTTCTCACCTAAAAACTCATTTTATTAATTACGCAAATATTGTAGCTAACAATTCCAGAACGATTAAAACGTACTGGTCTATTAATAATTCAAACATAGTACAAGAACTTTGAAGTTTTGAATCAGAAAATGTTAAACTATATTCAGCAGATTTTACAGATATGTTTACAAACCTACCTCATGCTACTATTATGGAAAAAATGAAAAACCTTATTAACATCTGTTTCAAAAACTCTGGTAAAAATTTCATTGCTAGCAACAGCTTCAAAGTTTTTTACACGGACACTTCTGATAAAGATAATAGATACAGATACTAAAAACCTGATCTTCTATATTTCATCGACTATCTACTAAGAAATAGCTACTGTATATTTGCTGGTATGATTTACAAACATTATAAAGGAGTACCACAAGGAGGAAATTTTAGCCCTTTACTTGCAGATCTAACAATGTCTATGTTTGAAATTGAATATTCCAAAAATATAACTTTAGAAGGACTGCAGTTATTTAAACCATTTAGATACATGGATGACATACTTATAGTTCATAACTTTACTGAAGACATCATAGACAATACTCTTGGATTAGTGTACAAAAACACACTTGCCTTTAAAAAGACACATACCACTGAACACACGTGTAATTATCTGGATCTAACCTTAAAAATTGTAAATAACTAAGTAGAAACCAACTTCTATAATAAAACAGATTCCTTTAACTTTAAAGTTAATAGGTTCTCACACATGGATTCTGAAGTTTCTGTCAGAGTTAAACGTAATGTCATATGCACAGAAATCCTTAGAATAGCAAATGCTTGCTCAAAATTTGATTTTTTTTATAATAAATTAGAAGATTTTTATAAAGTTCTTGTAAATAATGGATTTAACAGAAATTTTATCGTCGATAACATTTGTAGGTGTATTTTTAAAAATAGACAAATATTGTATAAATACAACCTGCCATAGCATAGCAGACCATAGCAAAAAGGCTATAAACTTTGTGAAAACATTAAGCTGAATTTGATAATTTACTAAAATATACTCTTACGTCATTAAATTATTCACATATGTGTATGTTTATATTCATGAAACTACTTTGCTTTTGTAATTTAATGCAAAACTTAAATCAATCATTTAAACTAGAAAATAGTGCCGCCGTGATATTCCTAGCAAAGCAAAATGACTTACACTGTGGAATGATATGAGTTATCCGTTCTGATAGCGAATACTGTACTACAGTGGAGTTATTCTTGTCAAAGCAAAGACTAAAGTCAGCTGATCGACTAGTGTGAGTTCAAAAACCCTTATAATTTTAGCTTAATTTCAAATGTTAATAAAATAAATTATATCAATATAATAAACTTTTAAACTAAACATAAAATACAAGTGCTCCGACACGCCTGTCGGCGTGTCTCGCACTTGCGCGCTTCGCGCGATCTTAGAGAGTCACTAAGCCAAGATCACTCACTTCAAGCAGCTGCTCTGCTTGTGCAGCCTCTTCGGCACCTTAGCAGTAAAAAGAGGTTATTGAATAATTATAATTTCGAACCTTGGTCTACCTCCTTTAAGATCAGGTGAGTAGTTCTTCGATATGAAGCCGTCCAGCTCTCCCTCCCTCCATCCTCAACATCTCCTCAACGTCGTCACTATCTTCAGACAGTTCAGAAACGTAATTTATTTGCGTTAATCAGTGCTTTCGTCCTCAGACTGTTGTGGAGCACTCCTTCGACCATAGTACCCGCGTGTCTCCCACCCCCCTCCCCCCACCCCGATCGGTTAAATCTGGGAGAAAACCACCGGCGTGTTCCACCCCCCCCCATCTCCACCCCGACCGGTTAAATCTGGGAGAAAATCACCTGTCAGGACCTCGATTAGCCCCATGGCTGAAGTTTCGTGCCGCTTGAACGACTCCCACAGAAAACCGATAATATTGATCGATATCGATTGTCTCCCTTGCTGTGAAGGCCTTCCGTCGACGATCATCTAAATGCCCAGGCACGTCTTCGGCACGTCTACGGCTCGCCATGCACGTTCGCCGACATGTTCTGAGTCGCCAGGCGCGTAGAAGCCGTCTGGGTATTTTCCGCCAATTTCTTGGCTTAATTTGTACCTCGCAATTTTCCCTATTTTATGTCTCATCGCCGATCGATAGTGTGACTCGCCGCTTAGCGGATTACTATATAGTATGATAGTATGATGAGGCAAAATAACGCAAATGCGCCACACAGCAGAGCTGGGAAGGAACAATGAGGTATGACTCACAAACGCGTCTTGCGAAAACTCGTCATATGGGTGTTCCTTGGTCTTGGCATATAGCCAAAAACAATAGAGACGTCTTTCGAGACCTCGTCATATGGGTGCCACCATCCGCGTGGCAGTAAGACGTCGATGGTAAACAACAGTATTGGACAATTTCCAAATATCCCTCAGACTCACAGAAAGAAGTACACAAAGTCCAAGGGGCTAACTTCGGACCAAAAACCCTTGGTCTTTTATAAATAGGGCGATTTGGTGGTCACTCATTAGTCCCCCTAGTAGAACTCGTCCCCCATTACTACTGGTCCCCCTCAATGATCTTCCTTAGCGGACGATATGTTCGGCACGTCTTCTGAACCCCCAGGGACGTCGGACAACGTCTTCGGCACGCCTTCTAAATCCGCAGGCACGTGGGCAACGTGTTCGGCGCGTCTTCTGTAATTTGTTCAATATCGGTTGATGGCAATCTACACTTTAAAAACGAACTTCATAATCATGTTCAGCGACCTCAATTACCTTCACGGCTGAAGTTTCGGACCGCTTGGACGACATCCATAAAAATCGATAATTTGATCGGTATCGATTGATGGTGATCTACACTTCAAAAACGAACTTCATAATCATGATCAGCGACCTCGATTACCCCCAGGGCCGAAGTTTCGGACCGCTTGGACAAAATCCGTAAAAATCGATAATTTGATCAATATCGATCGACGGTGATCTACATTTGGCGCAATGTGGCTCGGGGGGTCACCCCCCTACACAACGGCTTGTGCTTTTTTAAACCGGATTTTTTTTTTGCAGCACTGGTGTGTTCTACCCCTACAGTGAACTGAGTTAGGCCGTTTCCGATGTAATTTCACACACACGTATCCTTTACTAAGGCGGACAACAACTGAGTAGGAGGGTGACCCCCCCTGAGCCACATTGCGCCCTACATTTCAAAAACGAACCTCATAATCATAATCAGCGACCTCGATTACCCCCAGGGTTGAAGTTTCGGACCGCTTGGACAACATCCGTAAAAAATCGACAATTTGATCAATATCGATCGATGGTGATCTACACTTCAAAAACGAACCTCATAATCATAATCAGCGACCTCGATTACCCCCAGGGTTGAAGTTTCGGACCGCTTGGACAACATCCGTAAAAAATCGATAATTTGATCAATATCGATCGATGGTGATCTACACTTCAAAAACGAACTTCATAATCGTGTTCAGTGACCTCGATTACCCCTAGGGCTGAAGTTGGCGGCGTGTTCGGCACGTCTACGGCTCGCCATGCACGGTCGCCGACGTGTTCGGTACGTCTACGGCTCGCCATGCACGGTCGCCGACGTGTTCGGCACGTCTACCGAGTCGCCAGGCACGTTTGGCGACGTGTACAGCTCGTCTACTGAGTCGCCAGGCACGTAGAAGGCGTCTTGGTATTTTCCGCTATTTTCTTGCCTTAATTTGTGCCCCGTAACTTCCCCGTAATTTCCCCTATTTTATGACTCATCGCGTCGATCGATAGTGTGACTCATCGCATAGCGGGTTATTATATAGTATGATAATTTTTTTTTAAATTAAGTTTAATAAACATTAAAATTATCAGAAATCGAATCAGTGGATTAATAATTTTCACATCCAATAATGTTGTTGCACCTTCCTCTTCACTGATAAGCCACCAGGAAGGTGTTATAACAAAAAGGTTCGTCTGAAGATAGGTGGCGAAACGAACCTTTTGGAAAAAAGAAAAATGTGTAACTTTATTCACTACGCTTTGAATTTTCTTTATTACAAAAGGAAAAAAAAACCGGGGTTGTGGGTTGTCCACCGTAGTTGGAAGTGAAATTCAGGGAAATCATTACGCACTTGCCTCTCTCTGTTAAACAGTCGCCGAAGCTAGTAATACTTGCAAGCCTGTCCGGCGGAAATAGGGTCGGGAAGGGGGGGGGGCTTCTGATGGGTAGGAAATCCCATAGAGCTCCCCACCCCCTACCCTAATTTCCGTCGTTAATGCCCAATCCCTAGCTCTAGCGTATAGAGCCTGTAATAAGGGCGCTTCATGGATAACAAAAACAAAATTTAAAGCGCTCGGCTGTGGGCATTGTGCACCGGACAACTCCGACGGTTTTTTTTTCGGTTGTAAGGCCTATGTTATACTTCGGCGACGCGTCGCTGACGCTGCGACACGTCAGCGACGGCCCGTCACCGACGTCGGCCGACGCTGACGTCACCAGCGACGTCGCCGACGTCGCCACAGACGTCGCCGACGTCGCCACAGACGCAGCCGACGTCGCCACAGACGCCGCCGACGTCGCCACAGACGCTACTACTTACAAAGACGACATATTTGAGTTCGGAACATAAACAAACTAAGCGTTACTTTGCGGAGTCTTTCAGTGCAATAAATCATGCAATTGCGAGATGAAAGAAGCAACACCAAATGAGTTTGCAATTAGCAGAACTGCCATGTACTACCACAAAAAAGACCACCCTGGTACGCTCGTAACGGGTATTTATGTCCGCCATGAGCAGGGCTACGCCCCCTGGCATAGCTGCTATAATTTGCCTATAGCAGGCTATCTGACCCACGATACCCTGAAGTCACTGCCCGCGATATGCCGCGGGGTATACGCCATTGGCCAATAGCCTTTTCCGCCGCCCAGTAGCTGCAGTTATGCTGATTAACCTCTCCATTCAGCTTTAATGTTGCTTCATCAGTCCCCAGAATCCGTTTCGGAAAATAGGTCTGCTGCCCACATTTAAATTCTGTAATCACTAAACTCGCATGCTACGTGTCTTTCACGTCGTTGTCAAGTTCTAAACATCAAAAAAGCAGATAAAAACAGACGTGTGCATGGCGCAATCTATACGTTCATACGTCAAAAAATTCCTATTTGCTTAAGATTTTATATGAGCATTTAACTTCTTCAGTACCTTTTTGTGACCAAAGTTATCACCTTTCTAACAGTGCATTCATTTCCTGAGACACCCAGTATTATTAGAATTAGGCAGTATAAAAAAAACACTCACTTCCGTCTATCAGGTAGAGATACGTATATTTTTATGCCTTTTTTCTGTTGAAACTCTGTTATCTGCCTCAATTTCGTTGTTTGTTAAAGAACACACCAAAGTAACTTTTTACATATTTTTCTGCAAGCCTTAAAGAAAACATTTTTCGTTGGAATAGAACTGCTACATATTAAAAACCACAAGAATTCTGTGAAGTCCTCATGTGACTAACTTTAAATGGACATGAAGAGTAAAAAAGGCACCATTTGTGCCCGCAAGATGGGCGTTTTTGCACTTTCGATTTCGTAATTCGATGTCCGCCGAGGATGTTGACAGTGCCGGGAACGAAGAACCCACCCACAAACAAAATACTCCCTCTGAGCGCATTTTTTCCCAGCCTTGAATGAGGCCGGCGACGGCCCGTCGCCGTGCACAGCGCGGCGACCGACCCACGGACGACGTCGCCACCGACGTCGGCGGCGGAAGTATAACACCCCCCTGCGGAGCTCTCGGCGACGTCGTCGGCGACGCTGTGTTGGGCGGGCTGCCACGCAGTGCGTAGCTGCCCGCAAAGCACAGCGTCGCCGACGTCGGCCGACGCGTCGCCGAAGTATAACATTGGCCTAAGTGTATCGGAGAGTACTCTATATGAACAGAAATTCCACTATCAGTCGAATCAAAATCGCGAGCTTTTGGAAGAGGGCATGGCGCAATCTCGTTTTTTTGGCGAGAACGCAATGGCCACATTCCTGCTCATTAACACAAGTTTTAATCATTATTTTCCTTAAAAAAATAAAATTTTTCTAAAATTTCGAACAATGTGTTCAGCTACTGGGTAGCTGAATTAAAGAGTCGGTGGTCCTGACACGACTATCGACTAAGAAGGAAACTCCCTGATCTGACTTATGTTTTAAGATGCCCTGCCAATAAATACTATGCAGGCACTTGCCCATGAAGTACCGTTCTCCTCAATGACAATTCCGTACTTTTTCTCCTTCCACACTCTGAAGATAATCTGTTGCAGAAGGCTGGTTTATTTTGCTGGCCATCCTTTCTTGGTAGCAAATTGTTTATGTTACTCTGCGTTCGTCGAACTTTAGACCTGTTGAAGTTGGAACGTAAAACGCTTTTCCTGATTTTTTTCATCTTAATAGTTCGCAGCTAATTGTATTTATACCTTCGTTACACTCTGGTATAAATACCATTATGAGCCACTGCTCCATATACACCGAGGTTGGAGTAGGTTTATTGCGTTCACATGCGGTGCATTATATATTCCAATATATATCGTGATATATGAATGACATCAGTACATGACATGAATGCGTGAATGTTCCAGTACTATACATGTATACGTGTTTGACCTTGCGCTTTAGTGCTATGCATACTGTGATTAACGTACCATATGCATATTGCAGCTAACATTGCATAAATATCTATGACAGACAAAATGTTATCCTGTGGATAGTATAATGATAGGATATAGTACGTAAGACGCCCAGGCGTGTCAAGATATCGAAACAGCTACAAAGATCGCATTAGATATAGAGTATGAGAGTCACAACTGGAAGTTAGTTGAGGAGCTAGGTGATGAAGGATGTGGGAGAGGAAGGATCTTTGGTGCTATATAGTAGACGAATCCCCCGAGCGACTTCCACCTCCCAGCGCGCATAACATCAAGGTGATGTACTCCCATACTGAGTGCTTGTGTGGCCGCGCCACCTCTAAACGAATGAGAAGTTAAGTTAAGGTGCAACAATCCAGCCTCACTGAATAGCTGTTTCAGCCTGTCCCTTAGTGTGGACACTGAGAGTGGTAATCCCGTAGAGTGCGACTGAAACAAGTATGATGAGTTGCCAATAGCCCCAAAATACTTACTCCACAACAGGTGCTCCCGGTCACTGAGGCGGAAAGCCACTATAGTTCCCTTGGATTGTTGGTCCGTTTTGGACTTTCTGATATTGACCTCCCAAGTATTGCTCCCTACGTGTGATATGTCTGAGAGTAGCAGCTGCTGCGCTTCGCTAACTCGAAGTAGGACTCTATACTGGATAAGCGCAAGTGTGGCAGCTTGTGTGATATTTTGATCCGTAGCTTGCAGTCCTACTTTTATAAGGTGGTCCAAGTCGGTGGACTGGATTTTGCTCCTATGTTGTGGAGGAGGTGCAGCCCTTCTGTCCGCTTGCAGTAGTGACGCCTGTAGCTCCTTAGCGGCACCCTCTTGCTGCCCAAAGAAGTAGTTGAAAGCTGCGGTCACACTAGGCATGGAACTGTGTTTGCCCTCAGCAGAACATTCAGCTAGATACATGTTGCGTGCCTGTGGTAACGGGATATTCTTCATATATGGGCCGTTTCTCCATGCATGAAACTTCTGCAGCACGGCTTTGTAGCCTTTCAACGTTGCTGGCGCCCTGTCCGAATTGACGGCTTCGATTATGGTTTCGCTGATGATGTGTAGTCCCATTTGTTCAGCTTTAACCCCTAGCGTTGCTGCTTCTTGAAATCTTGCAGCTGTAAGACATTTGTTTAAGCTAAACAGTTGCGAATATGTGGCTTATGAATGATTTTTTTTTGCACTAGTTAGTTGGGTGGGTGGGTGGGCACACCGCTCAGTGCTAACGCAAGAGCCTGGATGACCCGTCGGCCAGCCTCCTCGAGAATTTCCCAATTCTCCTATGTCGAAAGGCTCATCACGTGAACACGTGATGATCCTATGGTTTCGACATAGGCTGCCCATCAGCCGGGCCAATGGAGAATTTCGTAATTCTCCTATATCGAAGATCACGCTGTCCTGTGATGACCCCGTGATCTCGATATGGGTCTCCCGATGACATTTCGCAATGGCTCATAATACCACTTATACCTTCGTTACACTCTGGTATAAATACCATTATGAGCCACTGCTCCATATACACCGAGGTTTGGATTTTGCAAAGCCAGGGGACTAAAAGCTTAAGAGCTTGGTTTTCCTTGGGGAATCTCGAAAGTCTACGAGGAAAAAACAAACGGTGACCGCGTGAATTGCGACCCAAACGCTCCCGGAAGTGAAGGGTCTTTGAACAGCTTAGTTCCTGTCGGCCATAGGACTCCGTCCTTAATGAAACTAGCCCACTGCAGGCCATATGGTTTTAGCATTGGAAAGTATGGTTGAGAGTCCCACATCGGGCAGCCTAAGATTCCAACTGATTTGTTGCTTCTGGCCCACTTGATTGTTTTGGATATTAAGTTTACTGGTGGGACTAACCAAAGGAGTCCGTCTTTCCAAAGTTGGGAGTGAGCGAAGGCGTCGGTTCCTGAAGTGCCTGGGCACTGGTATCTGGAAAAATAGACGTTGCACTTCGCATTCTTGTCGTTGGCAAACATATCAATGCTGGGTGTTCCCCATTTATCTGTGACTGCCTTGAAGATCCTATCTGAGATTCTCCAGTCATCGTAATCTATTAGCCGACTGGCCCAGTCTGCATCATTGTTCTCCATCCTCGGTATCCATCTCAAGGCCACTTGGAAATTGTACTCCTTCTCCATATCCCAAATATTTTGTGCCATCTGATGCAATGGAAGAAGTAAGCTACCCTTAGCAAAAATAGACACAGCTGCTTGATTGTCGGTCCTGACCAGAATATGCTCTTTTATCATTGTTTTGAAGGCATCTAACCCGAAGATTATAGCAAATAGCTCCCTCGCTGTGCTCGACTCGTTCACAAGACGTTGGTCCAACTCTCTGAATGAGTGAGACAAAATTTCCCCCTGTGAATTTCGCAGAACAGCTCCAACAGAGTGGTGGGAAGCATCAACGTCCAGAACATTATCATAGTGCACGTCTCGATGAGGAGGTTTCAACGACATTTTTATAATCCCGCTGAGGCGGTGCTGCCAATATGTCAACTCACTGATTTCCTCCTGCGTTTTGTCCCATGTCTTCCTGTGCGGCCATTCCTCCGTCTGCGCTTTGGCTACTTCTCGAGCAACGGCCCTCGTACATCTCTTGTCATCAGCATTCAAGACGAGATGCATTGAAGAAGTGGTACCTGACCAGCACAATCTATCATGCAAGGACGGTTTATGTCTTGTCATCATTTTGTTCAGTCGTTTTTTCGCCTTTTCCACTCGTTCTTCAGAAACAGAAACATGCATATCTGATAGGTTTATAAGAAAACCCAACCATTTAGAATTCTGCGTGGGACACCAGTTGCATTTCTGCTCCGCGAAGAACCATCCTGCACGAATAATATCGGTCCTGACAATAGAGATTGTCTTCATGCATTCCTCACTTGAGTATTCAAAAATAATGCCATCATCAATGTAGATTGCAATCCCTCTCCCTTGTGCCCTCCATTTTTTTACAAAGGGTCTAAGCATTTTAGTAAAAATATACGGGGCTGACGAAAGCCCAAAAGGAAGACTGAGGAACTGGTAAAATGTATTTTGCCACTTGAAAGCCAAATACTTTACGTGATCCTCATTAATGCGAACGTGGTGGTAACCGGATTTCAAGTCGAATGTTCCCATGAAGCCTCCTTCGGGAAGGATATGCAAAATACTGGCAGTATCATCAAGTTTGAACTTCGGCACTTCAATAAATCTATTCAAATGAGACAAATCTAATACCAGTCTCAACTTTTTACCTTTTGCAACTGAGAGTGGGTGAACGTGAAGAGATTCGAAGGAATCTGGAGCTTCTCGAATCGCTCCCGTTGCGAGCAGATCTGCAATTTCTCTATCAACGAAGTCGCAGTGCTCGAGAGCTGACTTTCTGTTTCCTGTATAGATTGCCCTCGACGGCGTTGAGATAAAGGGCAACGAGTACCCATGAGCAATAGTGGTCGAGACCAACTTATTGGGCATGAGAGCCATCCACTCCTTGGAAAATGCATGTATAGACCCAGCAAAAAACTCACTACTTATTCTGGGGACACTCCTGTTGCCAGTGTCCTTCTCTGCCACAGAGATTGCATGACGACTTTCTTCTATTTTCCGCTTCTTCGTAGTAGCTTCTGTAATTCCGCGAGCTTCGATAAGGCGACGACTGCGGTCTCGCATAGGAATAGGTTCGACGCATTGAATAGGATGGTCTTGATGTTGAAGTAAACTCGGCTGGCATGCGAGATGAGAGGGAGACAGGGCGCCATGCTGAATCCCGCCTATGAAAGGGAGTGTACTGAGATGGCGCTTTCCTCTTCCTGGAATCGTGCTGCTCCTTTTTCTTTATTGATTCTACGAATTCGCTCATCTTCGGATCCATGGCCTTCAGAGACTCCGACTTCGACTTCATATCCAGAAATTGAAATACTTGAGGGTGAGAATCCGCGATCTTAAGCGTTTCATTCCTCACTGTTAGACTTTGCACGATCTCCGCAATTACACTCTTAGCCTCCTCGATAGGCAACAGCGGAGTCAATTTCTTAATAAGAGTCGAATTGAAATCAAACTGACGCCCAAATCCTTCTCGCTTGAATAGGTACTGACTCGACGACGCCTGCTGATCAGCAACAGGGGTAGTTTTCTTTTCCATTGCCTGGATAATAGCTTGAATATCCCTCGGGTCCATTCGTATCACAGTGTCGACGATGTCTCCTTGGTAGATTGGTTCCATCAGTGGATTAGGATTAGCTTCGTCCCCTTCTCCACCGTTATGAATATCCTCATCAGCCATTGTAGAACTTAGTCGTAGAGAATGTATACGCTGACTGTCGAGAGACGACCGTAACACACCGCTCAGTGCTAACGCAAGAGCCTGGATGACCCGTCGGCCGGCCTCCTCGAGAATTTCCCAATTCTCCTATGTCGAAAGACTCATCACGTGAACACGTGATGATCCTATGGTTTCGACATAGGCTGCCCATCAGCCGGGCCAATGGAGAATTTCGTAATTCTCCTATATCGAAGATCACGCTGTCCCGTGATGACCCCGTGATCTCGATATGGGTCTCCCGATGACATTTCGCAATGGCTCATAATACCACTTTTAACGAAATTTAATGATTTACCGGAAATTTAGTGAAAAATTTCCGTCAGGAGATTTCGTTAAAAAATTTTATGCCCAGAAATTTGTGTGCACCCCTGCTTTGGATCTAGGGATGAGGGACATTAACGACGCTCTATGGGTTTTCTGCCCATCAGAACCCCCCCCCCCCATACCCTACTTGCTCCGCCGGGGCCGTATGCTATTCTCGCTCGACTCGGGGACGGGGACGGCGCGAAAAATCGATGGCGCATGAAGTGCATACCGGGGATGTGGGTGGAGACCGCCTCATACCCGGCCGGGGACGGTTGGGGAATAACATACGGCCCCCGGACAAGCACGCAAATATAACTAGCTGCAGCGACTAACTAGCAGAGGGATAGGCAACTGCGTGGTCCCGTAACGATTTCCGCGAATTTCACTCTGAAACTACGGTGGACAACTCACGATCAGGGGCCGTATGCTCGTGCTCCCCCGTTGGGGGAGAATCAATCAATATCAACATATCTCATCAACCCCGATCCCCCATCGGTGGAGACTCGGGGTAGACGAGCATACGGCCCCAGACGGGTTTTTTCCGGTTGTAAGTTTATCAAGCACTGTCTTCTGTACCTTCTTGTCTCATCTTCGATATGTTCTTGTTTGTTTTTCATCAAATGCAACCTTATGCGCATGTGCAGTGAAATGAAATGTGCAGTCGGTTTTCAAACCAATAATCACTATCAGTTCTTTGTCTCTAAAGCGATGTTATTTCTTTCTACTAAAAGAAACAAGGTTTAGTTTTCAAGTCGAATCCGTTTTCAGATGCTTCGAGTGGCTCAGTCATCGCTTCTTTCTTCAACGTTAGATACCTCTAGGCTCCTGATGAATTGCAGCCCGTCAGTTTTCCAAGCCAGAGGAAGACGCCGGACTTTAACTCCACCACCCTGGGTGAGGTGCTTTCAAAAGTGGTTCTGTCTTACGGCGCAAATAGGGTCTGGGGGGGGGGGGGGGGGGTTCATCTTATAAAAAGTGTCACCAACACCAAGAAAACGAGACAAGGCACACTGATAGTAAAGAAAACAAACAAATAATGTTGTAGCTGTGTTCTGTGCTCACCTCCGCTGACGCGGAGGAGAGCACAGATTTAGGCAGGGGAAGGGACTCGAGGGTGTGGCTCAAGTGACGCATCCGTGTTAAAATTGCCTACATCCTGGAGTTCCCTCCCTTGTCCAATTAGGAAGCACATAAGGCGCGGATCTATAATCGAAACGAAGAGATAAGACTGCATTTACATTCACTGTATGTAGCTACTCGCCACGCCGCCCCGCCGCACCATGCTGTGGTGACCCTCCCCCCCGGACCCTATTTGCGCCTGTCTTTGTATTACTGGATGATCTCCAGCATGCTGTTGGTCCGACTGATCTCTACAACATGCGATGCTTTCTTTCTCTCAGACCAGGTTTGTTTCAGCTGCCTCCTATGTATGAAAGGAACCACGTTGACTATATGGACGACACCAACAGGTGGTGATTTAGGATGGTCACCCCGACTGCTAATTGTTTTCATCCATGTATTTTCCTAATTAAGAGCCCTACTTCGAGATGTAATGTCAGCTGAAAATAGCACTGCTACTACCTCAACATCAACAGATCCGGTCGATGTGAAAATTGCGGATCTAGAGGAGTCCACGAGAAGAGTGGGTGGGTAGATCTGTTCTATTATCACACGATCTTTCGCTGTATCATCCCGTCCAATAGCTTCTTCAAGGTTTACTTGCACGGAAGATAGGGATGATGCCGCAGTGGACAAAAAACGGAGACCGAATGCTGTGCACACTGTTGGAAATCTGCGATGTACGCCTAGCGGCTTCGTTCTAGCATGATTGTTATCATCAACACCTCATTTCGTTGAATTCGTAGTAATCCTATACTGTTCACTTACACTTACAGAATCACGTTATTGGCACATTGTCGCCTGATGAATGGTACCGTAGAAGTCTGATAGGAAAGCGAAAAGCGTTCAATAGGGAAGGTCCGTTATGGAAGGTACTATGTCGCATCGTATATCTTCACAATTGGAGGCTAACCTGTTCTTGAAGGTCACCGTTGGAGCCGTGAACGACAATGCTGACAGATATTCTGAGGCGTATCGAAGGCAGTTCGTTCGAGCCAATGTTCCCGTTAAAAAACACTTGGGTTCATTTTTGGTGAGCATTCATAACACTTTCTTGTTTTTCTTTTTCCTTCCCAATGCACTTATTAACTCTTGCCTCGAGGACTGAAGTGTTTTGTGAAAGCATTCATTCGTTTGCGTATGCTTGTCTACTCGCGAAATATCGGTGGTAAAGTAAAGGAACTCCAAAGGATATGCTAGTTGGATCAAAACCTTGTTGATAAAAAGTAGCGGGATGTCGTCAGACGTCACGGTAAACGAATTCGGGCAAGCAGCAAGCAACTTTATGGTATCCTCTTTACAGAACCATGCCCCAGTATCTCCAAGAGCTAAACTAGGTATTTTGGACCTAACCTTGGGCATGGATCTGATCATTCTGTGGAATCTAAAGGTGTTATTTGAAGCCGCAATATTGCGCTCAACATATTCATAGTACTTGGACAATTTTTTATTCAAAAGGCTATTGTACTTATTGAATTCCTCGGTCTCTTTGCCATCCCGTTAGGGTGTAGCTTCCCACGTTTTGTCCTCTTTCAGAAGCATTCTTTGTAAGTGATTCGGAAGCTTTGTGGGGCGAACCACTACCTTAACCACAGATACGTGTGCTTCTATGACGTGGTGTAAAATGGCAATGAACAACATCTACAGATTTAAGGGAGCTGAACGAACCGAGCCAGTTTATAGAATCCAAATATGCTCATATAACTAAGTCGTCTGCCGTAGTAAAATCCATCCTCGTAGTAATATTAGGGGGTACTTTATGTAAGTTGAGCCGAAACTCCACCCTAGCGTGATCTGTGTTACCTATCGGGCTTCCGACAACAATATTTCTTACAAGATTAGGGGCGTTGCAAAAGGCTAGATCCAGAAAGGACTTTTGCCTGCTTGGCTTAAGAACCAATTCATGAAGTTCGTGAGCTGCTAAGTATTCATCGAACTCCTTAGAAAGCGCAGACCGAGCTGTATTTACTGAAGGTGCTTTGAGGACGATTGGTTTTATGCTGTCCGTTGTTCGAGCTCATGAAAGAGGGGACATTTCCATTCGCGGCGTTGGGTTCATATAGCGGTGCTTAAAGATTAGGTGCTACACACAAAGATCACAAGGTAAGAGGCGTGGGCGCGTGCTGGACAGCACACGTTTCTTCGCACTTTATCGATCCGTCGTAAACGAACGTGTGGAGATGAACGAGGATGAACTAGACCAATTGAAACGCCTTTAATGTTGGTTGGTGTTCGCACATATCACTAGGATGAGATGTGTATATTACCAGAGCGGGAGCATAAAGGAATCGGTCGACCGGAAACGTTATTCGGGCAAAGACACATCTATGGTTCCCTTACGTAGACTTTAATTCTGTTGTAATAAGCTGTCATAACAATGTTTTGTTGCGATGAAAACTTCTAGCACCAGGCAGGACTCGTACCCGCACCTCCCTCTAACCGGGCGGGAATGCGCCATTACACCACTGGCACCGTTTGATCGAGCGCAACATCCACACCTCGTGGGACCGATCAGCACTCACCCGTATATCGGGATGAGCCGGCCGCTGATATCAGCATGGAACCAGTTAAGCTGATGGTCTCGATAGAAACGGCGCCGGTGGTGGTCGCCGGCGGTTCGATCAAACGGCGTCGGTGGTGTAATGGCGTAGAGCATTCCCGCCCGGTTAGAGGGAGGTGCGGGTTCGAGTCCCGCCTATCGCTAGAAGTTTTGATCGCAACAAAACATCGTTATGACAGCTTACAACCTTGATACCAGTCACTTGAGAATTAAGGAAACTGATTTGAATCTGTTGTAATATCTGTTTGCCTTTAAAACCATCAGTGCCTAATCGGTCACCAAACGTCTGGTTGGGGTTTCGCCCCAAATCACGATTCTTCTTCTCTTCCCTAGGACTTTTACCTTTATTATAGCTGGCTCAAAATGTAATAATATAGAATACGATAATAGTATATGGTAAAATTGTAATAGATAATAGTAGGATATGATAATAATTGGATAGTAGGATATGATAAAAATTGGATAATAGGGTAATGTATCATATGATAAAATAATAATAGATAATAGGATATGGTCTTCAAAACGGTTGGGGGCAACAGACAGACGTGCACGCGGGCACTTTCCTCGCTTGTTATGTATGATAGTGCGGTTCCCCACTCATCCGAAAAATGGATAGAGTTAATCGATTTTGGTCGGCCTATCGATGCTATTATAGTTACTGTCCGGTAGGAAAAACATTCGACTGATTCCTGTAGTAGTATCCTCCCCCATTCGACATATGTATTATACATACACACCTACGCGTTCCCGCTTATTATATAGGATAGTGGATGACGACTGTAGCACGTCTTCCGAATCCGAGCGCTCGCTGCACGACGATTATGGAACAGCTTCTGAATGAGGGCACTGGGTGCACGATCTCCTTCCATTGCCCTTTTCTGTGTGCCGAAAATACAAAGATCAGTTGCCAGTTCCGGCAGTAACGCACACGATTATGCTTAAAGGCAATCGACTGGTATTCGCCGCAGTATAGCACGCCGTAGTATCCCTTGCTGTCTCCCTCCCCCCCCCCTCTGTGTGACTGACATCGTGACACGCGGATTAACTGAATTATATGTGGTTGGAATGGCTAAGATGCGGACAGAATGCGACATCCGTGTTGTGGTCGCAGCCTACCACTTCTCCGATTCAAATGCCTCGAATAATTGTAATAAGTGATGTCGTTTTTTCGACGTTGACGAGTTCTAAATAAAACTTCAACCAGCAATGCAAATATGTCTTGGCGACTCATTAGGAGACAGCCACTGCTTTTTGCGCTTTGGATTATCATACAAAACTATTTTTCGTCTGTGAGTGCCATGCGAGTCGTTGATCGTTTGGCTCGATTCTCGACGGACAGATTGAGTGGTCTCCGAACACCTGTTCGGTCTGCATAGCTTGCCAATCTGGCGTAGATGGAAATAGATGGTCAATTTAGGTTGATTGAGAGTATCCGAAGTTCCTTCACTGTTTGACAAGGGTTTGTCTCCGTGTCTTTTCATAGCATCTCGTCGTCAGATGGAACTGTCTTCCTGATCGAGAGGAGTCAGAGAGATCAAAGTTACCGGATCCGAACTTGGAAAACCATCTTTGGCATTTGCGAACGTCCAGTGCACCTGGATATACATCGCATATATTTTTGGTAGCGACTATTGCGTTACTACCTTTGCGAAACTCGAAAAGCATGCAAAGTCGGTATACATCTCTTAGATTGGGTTGGTCATTTCACCTGAACTGGCAAACAAAAGATCCTATAAATAGTTTTTTTTTTTCGAAAAAACCAAGTCTCTTTTACCTTAGAATAACTTGGGCACACTTTCGAGATACACAAATTAATCGACAATTAATAAGCACATATAGTACTGCCAAAAAACAACATTATTTATGATATGTGCTAATAAGTTGGACTGGGCTTTTCAAACTATGAAAGCATGTCGTTAACTTTATTATCGTCATTTAGTCTTCCATGCAAGCTCGCCGTATTTCAGGTATCGGAGGAGGCGGTTCCTACAATAGGCACAAAACTAGATGTTCGTCACTTCTGCGTGGGCCAGTTCGTCACTGCAACTGGAAAGTCAATTGACTGGGGCTTTCAAGGCGGAATGCATCGATGGGGAATGCGAGGACAGCCTACTCGAAAGTTTGTGATCTCTCCAATTGGTTAGGTGGTTTGGTTCAGCTTCTCAAGTAATTCTATGTTTAGCACCACAAAATCACATCGCCGTATCGGCTCAGTTGGATCTGTCGGCGATGCTCGTATTTGGCCTGGAAAGCGCATGCCAGGCCATATGGGGTACGAGTGGGTAACACTTAGTGGGCTCGAGGTTGGTGGTTGTCCCTTCTTGTCGTATATCTTCTAGTTGCGCTTTCTTTCCTCAGGTTGTGAGAATGAATACAGAAAAACAAGTTATATATGTGAAAGGCAACGTCCCTGGTGATATCGAGAGTGTTCTACTGTTAAAGGATTGTCTACAGCCAGAGAAGAGACTAAAGGTGCGTACTTTGTTTAAAACATACTTTGCAGTGTTCACATATGTGCAAGTAAACTCAGAGCGATTCGCGTTTTCTTTTTTGCAGAGTGGCCCAATTCCTACATGGACGCCATCATTAGATAGAATTGAACAAGTCTCGGAAGAAGAAAGCGAAGCTACTCAATCAAATGAAATCCTCTCTCCTAAATTATTCAGGTTGTTTTATTCTAAAGTGTATGTCCATGTCTCACTACTGATTTAATCATTGCAGCTTTTCATCACCATCTATTATCTTCTCGGACGAGGACGCGAAAAAATCTGTCGGAAGAGATAAGACTAAGGCAAAAATCGCAAAAGTTAAGAAATAGCCCACTATGTCATTATGAAGAGCAGAGGCCTTTAAATGTACAGGAATGTCGTGATACAAGATTTGTTGTTAAGTGTTGTTGTTATGTTAATAAATTAATGAAAGCATTTTGTCATTTCGTTATTGTAGGTTGGTTAGATCAACCAGTTATACCGAATTTTGTTTATTTTGTATCATTTCATCTTCCACTCTGTTGGCATTTTTATGTGTTACGTTTTGTATAGGAACTCGGGAATGATTGAGAAGAACACGATCACTGGAGCTGTTGACAATCGCGAGGGCTCCCCTTCGAGATCTCATCGTAAAGCTCCTGCAGGTATTTTCCTGATTGTAACCATTGCTTTTCCAGTAGGCAGATACGAGTTTTGCTGTTTGGCAGAGGGTTTGTAAAAATGTCAACTCAGAGAGTGAACGAGTTACGTCTCGTTATGGTCTACGAAAGCCTTGCGGGGTTAATTTGCTTAGCACACTCATTGTTTGCATTGTTGCTGTTTACACAACAGTTGTTCAGCTAGTAAGAGGATGAATGAAGGGTGATCGCAGTCTCAGACGATATACATTGCTCGGCCACTACGACTCTTGTTTTCAGTGCTAGCCACACGTCTTCCTCATCATATTCTTTCGCAAATATTTCAATACCTGAGTTTGTCTGACCTTCGCAATTGTACGTTTGTTTGCCGCCACTGGTTCAACGTGCTGAACTTTGAGGTGAGCTGCCCCCATCACTTGTTTCCTATAACCATAATGTATTGCATTTTTGAAACGAGTCTGCAGCCTCTCCCTTGTGGTAAGGCCAAAACGTTAAGACTGCCAATTTAGGACAGTTTGGTGTGGCGGTCCCTAGCACAAAGCAAAATATCGGAGTCGGCCTTGGCGGATCCTTACCTGCTCAGTGAACTGACTTCTTATAAGAAGAAACTGCGAGCTTTTTACTTCGCCTGGAATCCAAATGACGCTTCTAAGTGAGTATGTCGTTGAAATTTTCAATTTCATCTTTACAGGGTGGTCCACATGAAGTGTTACGGGCTACAAAAAGTTCCTTTTCGGAAATTTCTCGCTTTTTTGTGCTCTGCTGTGGTGTTATTTGTTTTATACATATCTTTTAGTCCACATATGTTCAGTCTTGTTCACCGTTTCTAGGTAAACATGGTTTCGTTTGAGAATCGTTCAGCAGTAGTCGCTGTGTTTAAGCGCGGGTCGTCCGTTTCCACCATTTCAAAGATGCTCAAGTATCGGATGCAAGTCATCAAAAGCTTCGAAAAGACCTGGAAGGACCGAAAATCGTCCGAGAGGAAGACCATGACGAACTGCAAGAACTTTATCTTTATCTTTATCTAAAGGCATCCACTCATGGGTGGACGCAAAATAAAATAACAACTCTAACACTAGCACTAGTAGTAAACGAACAAAAAAAAAACCAAAGAAGGAGAGGAAGAAAACGAAACAAAACAACGAGCACGACGAGCAATGAAAGGGGGACAAGGGGAAGCACGATAAAAGAATTTTAAAGAACAATAATCAAAAGCCACAGAAATCAGGCCAGCAAACTATGAGCAACGTTGGACGAGAAGAAGGCAGTTGAAATCGAGAAAAAATGAGTCTTACCGAGGTATAACCAGTTTCTTAAGGAGATTTTTAAAAGTGCTGAGTTTGAGCCCTAGACAACCTTGTGCGATTAAGGAGTTGAAGGCTGAAACCACTCTTACTGAGAAGAATTTTGACCTGACATTCGTACGAGAAGCCCGTGTTGCGAGTTTGCGCGCGCCTCCTCTAGTTCTGGACTGACCCAAGGTGAAGAACATCTTTGAAGAAACTGATGTGATCCCGTGAAGGATTTTGAAAGCTAGTAGGAGGTCGTACTTATCACGTCTGCTTTTCAGGCTGGGCAAGTCCAGCCGTTGACGCCTCTCCACCCCATTGGGGATGTCACTATAAGGCAGGCCGCTACAGCGAAGAACTAGTTTTCTAGTAAAATTGTTTTGGACATTTTCTAATCGTGCAATGTCCTTTTTAAGGAAAGGATTGAATACAGCGGTGCCATTTTCTACTACAGGACGGACATATGTTTTGTACGCTTTGACGAGCACCTGAGGGTCTTTAGTCCTAAGAGCTTTGAATAAATTGTAGATGCGAGCGTGGGCCTTGGTAGCTATGGAAGTGCAGTGATTCGAGAAACTGAGTTTGTCATTGATAATGAAACCCAGGTCCCGGATTTCGTTGACCTGATTAAGGACCTCGCCATTAATCATGTACTTAGAGTCCGTTTGACCAGAGCCCAACGATAGAACCGCAGTTTTTTGTACAGCTAGAGGAAGGCCATGAGCGCGCGACCACGTCACCACGCCATCAATAGCGGATTGCAAGACCTCCTTATCGAGAACGGAGTTAACCACCCTGTATATTTTCAGATCGTCGGCATACATGATACAGGAGACGGAGGGAGGAACTGAAGCGGGGAGGTCAGAAGTGAATACAGAAAAAAGGACGGGGGAGAGAACACTGCCCTGAGGGACGCCACAAGGGACATCATAGACTGTTGATGTATCTTTGCCTATACGTACCTGAAAAGTACGATCTGTAAGGAAATCCTGAATCCATTGAACAAATCGGGGGTGGATCCCGACAGAGATGAGCTTGCGTATGAGTAGGTCGTGGGGGACCTTGTCGAATGCTTTGGCGAAGTCAAAGTAAATGACATGAACCTGTTGTCTGAGGTCTAAGGCAAAGGTCCAATCGTTGACGGAAGAAAGAAGGGCAGTTTCAGTAGATTTGCCATGGCTAAAACCGTGCTGACAATGAGGAACGATGTGGTTATCATCCAAGTATTGAAGTAACTGCTTCTTGAGAATTTTTTCAAAGATCCTGGCGAAAATGGAAGTAATACTGATTGGTCGAAAGTTTTGAGGCAGATTAAAGGGAGGTTTCTTAGGGACAGGAACAATAAAAGAGTGCTTCCACCGCTTGGGAACTTCACCCCTACAGTAAGAGAGGTTAAACAGGAACTCCAAGGGATAGGCGATTTGGAAAAGAACCCTTTTAAGGAAGAATAAGGGGATCATGTCTGGAGTTTCAGTAAACGAATTGGGGCAAGCGGAAAGCAATTTGATGATATCCTCTTTGTAGAACCAAGCTCCGTTAGACATAGTTGATTGAGCAGGACCGATAGAGCACTCAGACATGTCCTGAGGACTGTGGTCGAAGTTTTTACTAAATTCATGGGCGAGTGCTTCAGCTTTATCAATATCCGTGTGCGCGAACGTATGATCTCCAACAACTAGGCTAGGTATTTTAGGCCTTGCTTTTAACCGAGATCTAATCAACCTATGGAATTTGGAGATGGAATTAGAAGCTAAAGTCTTACGTTCAACGTATTCAAAGTATTTGGCCAGCTTCTTATTGACAAGGTTGTTGAACCTGTGAAAATCAGTGGTAGTAGTATCCCCCTGTTGGAGAGTAGCCAGCCACAATCTGTCTCGCCTTAATAGCATTTTTTGCAAGTATCCTAGCAGTTTGGAGGGACGCACATCAACATTAACGACAGGTACGTACATTTCAATAGCGTGATGTAAAATGGCAATGAACATTTCATACATATCATCAACGGATTTAAGGGGGGTGAATGACCCAAGCCAATCGATGGAATCCAGATACTCTCGTATAACATGGTAGTCCGCTGAGGGAAAGTCTTTCCTGGTAACAAGCTTGGGACGTGATTTAAATAAGTTAAGTTGAAACACCACCCTGGCATGGTCAGAGTTACCTAAAGGGCTACCAACTACCAAATTCCTGACCAAGTTGGGAGCGTTGCAAAACAATAGGTCGAGGAACGATTTTTGCTGAGTAGGTTTAGAAACCAATTGGAGCAGACCGTGAGCTTCTAAGAAGCTAACAAAGTCTTTGGAGACCGATGTGAGAGCTGAGGGGGAATGGATATCCCTCCAGTCGATGTCACTGAGGTTGAAGTCCCCCAGGACAATGACAGGAGCGTCGCACGTGCAATGGTCACTTATAGCCTTTAAAAGTCGGTGTGATGAGATCAGGGGACAGCTAGGAGTACGATAAACCAGGATGAACCTGGTTGTTCTGAGGCCGAGGAAAACATCCATAACAAGAATCTCGTAAGAATCCGGTACGGATTCCTCGAAGATTGAGGTGGCATTGATGTAATTCCTGTAAAGCATTAGAACACCACCACCCTTTTTACAAGACCTGTCACGTCTCAGTCCAGAGTAGAGTGGGCCGGCGTGACCAATTATGGCTGAAAGTTCGATTGAGCTACGCAACCAGGTTTCTGTCAAGAATACCAGGTCAAAGTTTTCTAGAGCAAGGGTGCAAGCAAGTGCATCAGCATTTTTGACTAAGGACCGAACATTAAGGAGAAGACAGTTGATGATGGGAAAACGGGTGGAAAGGTCCGAAACTGGTAAACCCGAGTAAGACTCACCGAAGTTTTGAGGGGAGCTTGAGATGAACGTGAGATTTGCTGGAACAAAGTTTTCATTGCATTGCGATGTAATCAAATGACCAAAACATGAGGAGAATTCAAACTCTGGGCAATTACAACCATGAACACGAATCCGCAGAGGGCCTAGACGTTTCCCTGCGGTTGAGACAAAGAGACGGAGGCATTGGTAGACGAAGCACCGAGGTTGGAGGTAGTGACCGCATCAGAAGTTGGGGAGGGATGCGACACCGAAGCTTGAACAACATGGACATTGCTATTGGCATTGAGACTGAGATTGGGGGCAGTATCATTGCTTGGATGCAACGCTTGCTTTTTAGCAAGACGCTCCCCACGTCTGCGCTCCCTTTCTTCTTTCGTAAGGGAGGGGCGTAAGTAGACTCCCTTATGAAAGAAGGAGCGCAGCCGTGGAGCGCGTCTAACAGCTACCTCCTGGAATTTGGAGGAAGGCAAAAGGACCTTGATGAGGCGAGATCGATTACTATCAGGGCGACCCATTCTATAAACAGAGCACGGAATACATTCGATATTAAGAAAATCCAAGACGGAATGGACCAGCTTTGCATCATGAGAAGCTCTTTCGATAGATGACGAGGCAGAGGATTCAGGAATACCAGACAATACAATGGAGCGCCTCCTTTCGAATTCATTTTCAAACATAAGGGAAGGGACAATAGATTGGGAGGCAGGCTGAGTGGGAGATTGAGAGAGGGAATGAAGAGCCGAGCTTGGAGGAGGAGGAGCAGTGGCTTGCAACAAAAGCTGGCGTAAATGGGCATTCTCTGCTCTCAGACTGGAGTTCTCCTCGACAATCTTTGAGCATAAATCTTTCAGGGACTTAAGTTGATCCCTGGTGTCGATGAGGGAGTCAAGGATGAGCTTTACATAAGGAGGGAAATCACTGGTGGGGCAATCGATGAACAAGTTAGCGAGCACTTGATCCCTGTCAGGTATCCCAGGATCGAACAACATCGGCCTTTTGTGCTTCTTCGTCGGTGGAGCGGATGACGAACGCGGAGTCTCCATAGACGATGCCCACAGATGAGATTCCGAGGCTGACTGAAGACTGGACGAAGATGGGCGACGAGTGATATGAGATTAAACCTTGATGTCGGCAAATCGCGATGCAATGAAGAGCAAAAAAACGAGGCGAAGAGTATGACCTTTGCTGGTGGCGTTAAAAGATGAATGCGATCCACGCCACACTGGATCTCGTGTAGGAGCCGGTAGCACCCCTGGTCCGAGGCGAGAATGGTCGAGGCAGTCCGAGAAGCGGGTCGTGGAACAACGAGGCGTCGTAGAGTACAGAATAGTCGATGCGGGCTCAGCTAGGAGAGGTAGAAGTACAGTAAGTCGATTCAAGTGAGCTGAGTCGAGCTGGTCGGCGTGCCGTCTAGAACTTTCGGCGGCCGGTCGAGGCGGGAAGTGGACACGCAGCCGCACGCAGGGGGCGCTGGCACGCCAATGAACTGACTTCATTCGCGAAACTGACCGAAACTGAAACTGAACTGACTTCTTATAAGAAGAAACTGCGAGCTTTCTACTTCGCCTGGAATCCAAATGACGCTTCTAAGTGAGTATGTCGTTGAAATTTTCAATTTCATCTTTACAGGGTGGTCCACATGAAGTGTTACGGGCTACAAAAAGTTCCTTTTCGGAAATTTCTCGCTTTTTTGTGCTCTGCTGTGGTGTTATTTGTTTTATACATATCTTTTAGTCCACATATGTTCAGTCTTGTTCACCGTTTCTAGGTAAACATGGTTTCGTTTGAGAATCGTTCAGCAGTAGTCGCTGTGTTTAAGCGCGGGTCGTCCGTTTCCACCATTTCAAAGATGCTCAAGTATCGGATGCAAGTCATCAAAAGCTTCGAAAAGACCTGGAAGGACCGAAAATCGTCCGAGAGGAAGACCATGACGAACTGCAAGAACTTCTGCCCTTCGAAAGGCCATCAAAGACAAACTTCACCGAAATCCTGCAAGAAGCATCAAGAAACTAGCTAAGGAGCACAACGTAAGTCGTTCAACTATACAACGACTGATCAGGGATGATCTGGGATTGTATCGCTACAAATTCGCTAAAGGACAGCACCTCACGGACGAACTGAAGGCCTCAAGATTAGAGAAATGCAGAAAGATGAAGAGCCTTACGCGCGGTGACAAGCTCGACCGGATTTTCTTCACAGACGAAATGATATTTACCGTCGAACCATTCCAAAATGCGCAGAATCAGCGATGACTGCTGCCAAAAGGATTCCAAGAGCCGTCAACGTCGAAGAGTTCATTTTCCATAATCCTTGATGATACGGGCTTGAATATCGGGCCAGGGCAAGACCAAGTTTGTTTTTATTCAAAAAGAAGTTGAGATCAATGCCGAAATCTACCAGCAGCAAATCATAGAAGACGTGGTGATATCTTGGGCACAAGAAAGGCGGTAAAGACATCAACTGGACTTCCAGCAAGATTGGGCACCACCCACGGTGCCAAGGAGACTCTGGAAAAGGTGTGAGACCAATCTTCCGGATTTGTGGACGAAGGATGTTTGTCCTTCAAACTCGCCCGATCCCAAGCCTATGGATTTCGCCATCTGGTCAATCCTAGAGCAAAAAGCCTGCACTTTCAGACACAGCTCACTGGATTCGCTTAATAGAGCTCTGGAGAAGGCATTTGACGAAATTTCACCATAAATGATCGCGCGCATCTTCAGGAATTTTCGAAAGAGATTGGATGCTTGCACTGAAAACAAAGGAGCTCATTTTGAGTGTAATGCATAACATAGAAACCTAGAATTAATATAGCGTAGAATTTTTTTATCTTTCGAATGATTGTACAATTTTCTTATTTGTTTTGGTTTGTGCGAAGTTGTATATAGTTTTCTGCGTAACACTTCATGTGGACCACCCTGTATATAATGATGTCTGCAGTGGACCAACTGTTGCAGTTTATAATATGCCTGTTCATTCTTAGGCGAATTGTCAAATCAAAACCTTCTGTTTAGATTTGTTAATGCTCTCCTGGATGTAAATAGAAACGAGCTCTTCACTTTTCCTTCTTCGACTGGATTACTAGAGGGCACAATCTTATATTTTAATCGTAAAAACCACATCTCAAAAAAGTCCATCGTTAAAACCTAGAATGAACTTCCTGCATCAGTTCTCGTTTCTCCGACAGAAACATCTAGTTACAAGTTGGAAAACCTTAAACAGAAAGTTCATTTGTGAAGTTAACTACGAATTGGTCTAAAAAGAGTACACGACATTTAGTTTGAGCAGATAATAGCTTTTCAGTGAATGAGTTGCTAAATGGCGTTGAGAAACACACTTTCCACTTTATGAAAACCATGGAAAAAGTCACCCTTACTATTCTTCAAGAAGCCAACGTTTCCTTTAATCCTTTGTGCCAAATTGCTTTTTGAATCCATTAAATACTTGATGTTCCATTTTTAAGACAGTATTTCTATGCAGTGAAACCCCGTGTCTTATGTTTTTTTTTTTGCTGGAAAAGGAAGAAAGAAATAGATCTAGAAAATTGATCCAGGAACAACTACGTACGAGCGAATGGTTTTACGGTTCATCGTCAGCCTGTCGCTCAAAGTACTGATGGTGTTAGAGGAAAAGTACGTGCTCACTGGTAGTATAACATTTAGCACAAATGCCAATTTCTTAAACCAATGCTTTTCAGATAGGTGTTTCTCAAGGGGTTCATGCGTTCGACATTACATGGGAAGGACCTCTAGGAACGGTAGCCGTTGTTGGAGTCGCTACAAGGTGTGTATTTTTGCCGAATCACTTGGCGTTGCTAAAAACCTCGAGCGCTCTTTTACAGGCATGCTGCTCTTCATTGTCCCGGATATTTACCACTTCTCGGAAGTGACGATCAAAGTTGGGGATGGAATTTGGTCGACAACACCTTAATGCACAACGGAGAGCAGTTGGGAGTTTATCCGCGAGCTAACAATCCACCAAAATATCAGGTACGGCGTTTTATCAATGTTCAATTGATTTCCTTCCATAGAAGGAGGGGCCAGAAATTTAAGGCCACTGTTCTTAATCTCCACGCAAAAATGTCTTCAAATACCCATTCTCTAGGTAGCGGGAGTAGATGGCATTATTTTGCTGCATGAATGAACCATGTGCTATTTAATATCGGCAGTCCAATAGATCAACAGCCATTCAGTCGCCTTTTAAGTGCGGCGCTGACTCCGCTCCAAATTTGCAAAAGTTTTACGTTCGGAAAGCTATCTCCCATGTCGTGTAAGGTTTCCCGTCCAGTGAAACGGTTTCTTTACCTGCTGGCTTGCCATCTGCAAGGAAAATCCTATCTTACCCTAATATCCTATTGCTATATTCCAGGCCACTTTTTTGCTGTAATAGAGGTAAGAAGGCCTAAAGAATTAAATAAGGACCGTTTCAACCAAGATGTATTGTCGGCGTTTGGAGGCGAAGCCCTCAACCAGTTATTTGGCGCCCGATACGTCACTGAATCTCTCGCTAGTGTATAAAGTCGATGCCTAGTCACATCATCATAGACAATTTGTGCCATTGTGAGTCACATATTGGAAAGAGCCTACACATATCCAACCTTTAATTTGCAGGACAGCTTTAGTATTTCATTGAAACCTTAGAGAACTGAATTCTTTTAACGAACAGGACCAAATCGCTGTATATAATTGCCTTCACATTTCCCACACCTAGGCTAATTTTTATTATGAGCAACATTACTTATCAACGTCTAGTTTTATTTTGTGAATAAATGCGGTAATGAAATGGTGAGAACGGTAAAGAGCCGTAGATCTTAGAAAGTGTTTTATGTAGTTTTTTTTTGCTTGTAATTCACTGAAATTGTCTAACTTAGGTTGGTGAGAGAGTTCGTCTCGTATTGGACTGCGATCGTCATATAGTCTACTTCGAGCGTGCAGGATCTGAGTTCCTTGGTCTTGCTTTCATGGACTTGCCCCCTGTCAAGCTTTTCCCTGCAATCTGTGCAGTGTACGGAAATACCGAGGTTTCCATGGTGTACTTAGGCCCTCCGATAGCTGGCTAATGCTCAAATTGCTCTTGTCTCTCACCCGCTCTTATTTCGAGAAATCCTTACCAATGACATTGTTTTCAAATCTCATACGCCTTTCTAAAAGTTCATGTGCTGCAAGTCTATTTATTCATTTTTCCTTTGCCGCTTGATGTGCGCTGAATAGAAATTTGAGGATTCCTAGATGTCGATATCAAGTACGTTGTTGCGTGTTTTTCGTCTAACCTCATTTCAACACAGTTCATATATCGATTGATCACAGTTGCATTCCTCCTTGTTCATTCCGACATATATAGGTGTTTTATGTCCATTATTTGCGTTCAATACGACTAGCTTCACTTCTAGTCTATTTCGATTATCGTACTGTAACGCTTATGGATTCGTTGATCTTGCGAGATTGGCATCTGCTTTATTCGGATTACTGGTGTTATGCTTCAGGCTTCTCATTTTTTGTGCAGTGGTTCTAGTCCTGTGTTGTCATATTTATTCCTTACAAAAATATACATTGAGGGTCACTTTGATTATCTTGCCTTCGTGTCAGTGTTTCATATTTATGAAGAAAATTGATCATGTTTGTGGATTTACGGTCGTTGATAGTGTTTCTATGCATTGGGTATCTTGTGCTTTGATGGAGATATGATTTTGCTTTCAAACTTTGTTTGAAGGAGTGCAGACATGTATGAAGACGACGATGATGACATGCCCTTCGGAGCTGAGGGGGGTGACCAGGAGGCGGAGGAAGAGGATAATGAGGAGATTTCAAGTGAGCAGTGGCAGGTATGTTCCATGGTATACCTGTGCGAAAAGGCGAACAAGAGCAGTTTTTGGTACACTTAGGATTCTCCCATAAGCACTTTGTAATGCAGCAGGGCATGTTTCGTCAGCATGTCATAGAGAACTTCTGCGCAAGATAGGGCGTCCTTGAGAAGTTCGTCCTGAGGAATAGCTTTTGTGCCTTACGGAATAGCATTGTAAACAGTAGGGTGTAACCACACCAAGCCCACTGGGCGTATAAAATCATCCTTTATCCACATGATCGTGTTTTAGGAAGCGTGCTGGGTTGTCATTAGTGCCTACTTCGATGAGAAGGGTCTTGTACGTCAGCAGCTCGACTCGTTCGACGAGTTCATTCAAATGAACGTGCAGCGGATCGTCGAAGACTCTCCTCCTGTGGAGCTCCAGGCTGAAGTGCAGCACTTTTCCGGTAGTTTATTGTTATGCTTTCTGTGTCGGTTAGTGTGAGGTGATGTCGGTAAGAACTATTATGTTAAGGAGACATTGAAAATCCAACGAAGTTTTCGCTGAAATTCGATCAGATTTATTTGTCAAAGCCTACTCACTGGGAGAAGGACGGTGCCCCAACACCAATGATGCCCAACGAGGTATGTCTGTGTTTTTGATCGTGTTTGCCGAGAGAGGCAAATCGCCGATCCATCTCGATGCCTACTTCGTATTTGGCATGTGGAGGATAGAACCTCGTCGTTCGTTTTTGTTTGACTGGTATCGTGTTTCCACGTCTTCTTCGCTCAAGAAAGGAAGACGGGAACGATACGAATTCCTTTTTGTCGTGTGCGTTACTTTTCTGTTGGATCTAACATGTATTTGCCGGACTTCACCCCTCTGGCATTAATACCGTCTGCAGTATTTGTATGAATAAATTCTTGTCAGTAACTCTGGGTTCTTTCCTACTTGTTCATAGCGTGGCAGCCATATTGAGTGTGTAAAAGTGGGGCGGTAATATTTTCATCTGTTTGCAGTTGAATCATACACTTTAACACTAAATAAAATTCAATGGTACGATTTTGCCAGGCTCGCTTACGGAATCTCACATATTCTTCTCCACTGTACGTCGATATCACCAAACAAATTCAAAGAGATGACGACGTGACGGAGCGGAAATACGAGAAGGTTTTCGTTGGAAAAATCCCAATCATGTTGCGGTACGCTGCATTTTTCCGCCATTACGCCCGTGTACGCATGTGTTCGGCATTCGAGCCGCATAACTTTAGGTCAAGTTACTGCATGCTGTCCAACATGTCAGACAGAGATTTGACTGAACTGAACGAGTGTCCTCTTGACCCTGGAGGCTACTTCGTCATCAATGGTTCCGAGAAGGTAGTGTCATCGTTCATTGATGATGTGTCTGCGATCTCTGGGATGCTTTTCTCTATAATTCTCTTAGGTGTAGAAGTGAAATATTGATGTTTTTGTAGAGCGTTTTGTTAATGGTTCACGCGGGGCTGTGTTGTTGTTGACATCTTGTGCAAGGAGAAATACCTCCAGATATGCATACTCTTGCAGTCATGAAGTTTAACTGTGGAAAATTCCGAAGCCAGTTGTATCTTGATAACACGAGGACAAGAGTATGGGATTTCTGACGTAGATGTTAGCTGAGGCTTGTCCTCCCTTAAAGTAATCAACTCTATTTTGCGGCTTTTATTTTCACTTATCTATTAGGTTGTAACGAATTAAATGGCAAAAATGGCTCGCGCCATTTTTGGCGCATCTTTACGCGTTGATCAAGAACAAACCGTAGCGTGTGGCATATCATTTAAAAGCGCAAACTTTGCTCTACCGGTGAGTACCAAATTTTCTATGTAAAAATGGGAAAACTTTAGAGTTTTATTGACTTTTGCAGATGGAAAAAGGGTAATCCGAGGCATTTACTTGTATGAATTCAAGCTGGGCACTACAGCTAAGGAGGCAGACGAGAAGATCAACGCCGCATTCGGTCAAGGATGTTCCACAATTCGGAGGCGTATCGTTGGTACCAGAAGTTCTTGGAAGAACAGAGCTTGGAAGAACATGAAGATCGTGGGAGGCATAGTGATGTTGATGAGGACAAGCTGAGAGATGTGGTAGAGGAGGATCCACATAAAGGTACCAGGGAGATAGCGAAGGTTCTTGGCGTCAGTCACAACACAGCTGCCCGGCATCTGAAGGAAATTGGAAAGACCAAAAAGCTGGAAAGATGGGTGCCTCACGAGCTGTCTGAGGAGCAAAGAAACCGACGATATGAGATCTCGTCCGCACTGCTTCTACGGAACGAAACGGACCCATTCCTTGATCGCATCGTAACCTGCGACGAGAAATGGATAATGTACGACAACAGGCGACGATCGGCACAGTGGGTGGACAGCAATGAGAACCCCAAGGTTTTTGCGAAGCCGGAATTGCACCGAAAGAAAGTAATGGTGACAGTATGGTGGTGTTCGCTGGGAATTATTCACCACAGCTTCCTCCCTCCCGGTGAATCCATCACGGCAGAGAAGTACTGCATTGAAATTGAAGAAATGATGAAAAAGTTGAAGGATATCCGGTCGGCCTTGGTAAACCGAAGGCGAGTTCTCCTTCTGCACGACAATGCTCGCCTCCATGTAGCACGAATGACGTTGCAGAAATTGAATGAGCTGAGCATTGAAACTCTACCACATCCTCCGTTTTCTCCCGGCCTCTCCCCAACAGACTACCATTTCTTCAAGCATCTTGGCGACTTCTTGGTAGGGAAAATATTCAAATACCAACAGGATGCCGAAAGTGCCTTCGAAGATTTCGTCAATTCCAGAACTTCTGATTTTTATGCTACTGGGATAGAAAAGCTTGTGTCACGTTGGCAAAGATGTGTAGAATCAGATGGTTTTTATTTCGATTAATAAACTTGCCTACAAGCAGAGATATTAACTGTTTAAATTTACAGTGGTTCAGTGCCATTTATTTCGTTACAACCTAATATTTATTTAACTTGTACTTAGAGGTGCGATACGTCGGCATTCAAGCACCGAAAGCAACATCGCTTAGTTATTGGCAAAATGATTGACGATATGATTGAGAATCTGGTTGTTTAGGTGCTGATTGCTCAGGAGAAGATGGCTACGAACACTGTTTACGTGTTTTCGATGAAGGATGGAAAGTATGCATTCAAGACGGAATGTCGATCATGTCTCGAGAATTCCAGGTCAGAGGGCATACGGTGTTCATTCATTGCAGTACATTTCTATGAGGTATTTAAAAATCACACTCTCGTTAAAGTCGCCCAACGTCTACCATGTGGGTGAACATGATGGCACGTAGTGGAGGTGGTGCCAAAAAGACTGCTATGGGCCAACGTATCATCGCTATTCTGCCTTACATCAAGCAGGTGTGCTGACAGCCGTTTAATCGCTCCATCTTCTGCATGGCAGTTTTTCACACCTTGTAGGAGATTCCTGTGATGATTGTGTTCCGCGCTCTCGGATTTGTCTCGGACCGCGACATTCTCGAGCACATCATCTATGACTTTGAGGATCCCGAAATGATGGAAATGGTGAAACCTTCATTAGATGAGGCATTCGTTATCCAGGTTTGCAATTCTTCGCTTGTTCTAGTTTTGCTCACGTCCTTTATCCTTCATCCTGACGAAGCTTTAATGTAGTTCCTGATTCCTTCGATTTATTCGTCCTCGAGTATAATTTAAAGCCGATGAAACCGTTCTGCTGAGAATGCCAAGAATCGAAAGGGCTCGTTATAGGACGGAATGAATCACTTAACGTTCGATTAGATTTTCGTAGAGAGAATGGCAGTTGTGAACCCCGTGCTTGTGATTCTGATACTTTGTTGTTTTTCAGCGCTTTTCTCCTCAGTCATCCCCATTTAGGAGCAAAATGTAGCTCTAAACTTTATTGGAGCTCGTGGAGCGAAGCCAGGAGTGACAAAGGAGCAGCGTATCAAGTATGCCAAGGAAATTCTGCAGAAGGAATTGCTGCCTCACGTTGGAGTATCAGATTTCTGCGAAACGAAGAAAGCTGTCAGTGGTTTAAATCGTTCGATACCTTCTTTTTCGAAGTTAGCCACACTCCTGGTTCAGTACTTTATTGGGTACATGGTGCATCGACTTTTGCTGGCTGCGCTGGGTCGTCGAGAACTGGACGACCGAGATCACATTGGGAACAAGCGGCTCGACCTCGCCGGTCCGCTTTTAGCATTCCTGTTCCGAGCGCTGTTTAGGAATCTGCTGAAGGAGGTATACCATCAATCGCCGCTCACTACTATAAAGTGTAGTGTTCACTGCACCTCGTGTTTTTAGATGAGGCTGACTGCGCAGAAGTACATAAACAAGAACGGAGACTTTTCTCTGGACGTATGTGTGAAGACTTCCACTATCACCAGAGGTCTGGCTTATTCCCTCGCTACCGGCAACTGGGGAGACCAGAAAAAAGCACATCAGTCACGAGCCGGTGTATCACAGGTGCTTTGCTTTTGTGTGCGATTCATTTATGTAAACATACTTCCAGGTTTTTAAAGCAAACTATGTTTAGGTATTGAATCGACTTACTTACACCGCCACTCTTTCCCATCTTCGTAGAGCCAACTCACCCATCGGAAGAGAAGGAAAGCTCGCAAAGCCCCGACAGCTGCACAACACTCAATGGGGAATGGTATGGATTGCTTAAGTCGAAGGGCGTTGAGAGAATTCTGGATGAATTTGTCTTAAGGTATGTCCTGCAGAGACTCCTGAGGGTCAGGCTGTAGGCTTGGTGAAGAATCTTGCGCTGATGGCATACATCTCCGTCGGTTCCTTACCGGAACCTATTTTGGAGTTCCTTGAGGAGTGGTCCATGGAGAATCTCGAAGGTAACTGCAGCTTCAAGGTGCTGACTTGCTTCACATAATGTGATGAGTGGGCAGGGTTATGTAAAGCTGTGTGGAACTAATTCGAGCTGTTGCGCTGCCTTTAATGTCAATGTTCCCTACTTTTTCTTTTAAAAAGCCGCTATAATTTGTGACAGATTGTCAGCATAGTTTCTATGATAGTGTAGCGTGGACGTAAGGCAGGGACTGCACTTAACTCTCATGACTCTTTACAGAAAAGAAAAGCTCTGCAGTACTTTTGTTTAAGAAGTAGCTCCGTCGTCGATTGCCGATGCGACGAAGATCTTCGTCAATGGAGCGTGGGTAGGAATTCATCGCGATCCCGAACATCTCATGACCACTTTGAAGAAGCTCCGCAGACAAATGGACATTATCGTGTCGGAGGTAGGTTCTCGACGGGTATCCGTCGGCGCGTTTCCTTCATTCGAATACCTCTTTAGGTATCGATGGTCCGCGACATAAGGGACAGGGAAATTCGGATATACACCGATGCGGGACGTGTGTGTCGCCCGCTGCTTATTGTTGAAAAACAGAAGCTGGCCTTGAAAAAGCGCCACATCGACAAACTCAAGGTAGAGTTCTTTTTTCATCTCAATTCTTCACCTCCCAGACCGCCAATGAATCAGTATGCGGATCGCTTTAGGAGCGCGAATCTGGCAGCAATTACAGCTGGTCGGATTTGGTAGGAGGTGGAGTCGTTGAGCTGATCGACGCAATGGAGGAGGGTTAGTGACCACGCACGAGCAACATACTGACCGATGAAGGGATGAGATGATGACCGAAATTGTTTGCTCAGAGACCGTGATGCTTGCCATGATGCCAGAAGATCTGAAGGCTGGAGGCTACTGTGACACCTACACTCACTGTGAGATCCATCCTGCGATGATTCTGGGCGTTTGTGCCTCCATCATTCCGTTCCCTGACCACAATCAAAGTCCGAGAAACACGTACCAGGTGAGTTAACCGGTCTTCCCTGGCAGCTTTCTAGACTATCTCTACCTTGAGCTCCATAATCGTCTAAACCTGAGTTACCACCTAACTACAAGACATTATACTGTACTGCGCTGTGCCTCTGAAAAGGTAGCCTAGCCATAGGCCGGGGTTCTGCTGGCGCCCATTTTTCATGAGCGATCGTTAGTGTTCCTTGTGCAGCAACACCATGCGCGACTATATCAGCGGAGTTCAATTTCAGAGTGCTATGGGTAAGCAAGCTATGGGTGTGTACACTACAAACTTCCACGTTCGCATGGACACACTCGCCCACGTGCTATACTACCCACAAAAACCCTTGGTAACGACGAGATCTATGGAATATCTCAGGTATGTAGTTTTTGTTGCGACGCTCGTGCTATGGATGGTGCGTTGTTGCAGATTCAATGAGCTTCCTGCGGGTATCAACGCCATTGTTGCCATTCTATCCTACTCCGGGTACAACCAAGAAGACTCGGTCATCATGAATCAATCGGCCATAGACAGAGGGCTATTTAGATCGGTTAGCGTTTGTGGCACTTTATGAACGACTTTCGGTACAACCCTCCGTTAGCTCTGCTCAATAGAAGAGCCGCCCTATTTGATTGCAGGTTTTTTACCGTTCCTACAGAGACCAGGAAGCGAACCTCGATGGAGCCAACGAGGAGCTAATTGAGAAGCCAACCCGTGACAAGTGTTCGGGAATGCGTCACTCATTGTACGATAAAGTAAGTGCGCAGATTTCATTTGCTCTTCTCCCAGTACTTCGCTGATCTCAGCTTGATGACGACGGCATTATTTCGCCTGGTATGCGTGTCTCTGGAGATGACGTCATCATAGGAAAGACCGTTGCTCTTCCTGAAGTGGTGCGTACCATTTAAGTTGTTATTGGCGGAGCTGTCGAATCTCGTCGTTCTACCGTAACGATTAGCTTTCAGGACGATGACTTAGATGCGAGCAGCAAAAAGTACACAAAACGAGATGCCTCCACGTTCCTTCGCAGTTCCGAAACGGGTATTATAGACCAGGTACGAAGTCGCTTTCGTTGCACAAGGCAGGGCTCTATCGTTTCTGAAGATGACGCTTGACAGGTCATGGTCTCTCTTAACACCGACGGAAACAAGTTCGTGAAGATTCGAGTGCGATCGGTGAGAACTCCTCAGATCGGAGACAAATTCGCTTCCAGGCATGGACAGAAGGGTACCATGGGTATCATGTATAGGCAGGTACGAGTTTCCAAGCCATTTGAAATTCTTCATCTTTGACACCCATTCATTGCCTTATAGGGCGGGCGTAAACTTCAGGTTTATTCTTGTTCTCAGCCTGATAGGTGCCCTCTCAAACTTCCTCACTTTATCAGAAATACTGTCGACAAATTTGTCATGGACTTTCAATTAACTTAAAAAAATTAAGATTGAGATTTAAAAATTAAGTTTATTACGAAAATTGTCTTCTTCTAGCGTTCCGGACATCCTGACTGCTGATCTCTCGATCAAGTGTTGTTGTATACAAAAAGCAGAAAAATATATCTGATGTATACATGCAGAACGAACGAGGGAAGGACTTTTAAATGAAAAAGTCTCTGTAGCTGTCGAACTTTAGGAAGACATGCCATTCACTTGTGAAGGACTGACACCAGATATCATCATTAATCCGCACGCTGTGCCGTCTCGAATGACAATTGGTCACTTGATCGAGTGCTTGCAAGGAAAGGTGAGTCTCCATCGTACGGTGCCGTTCCATTCCCTGCTAAGAGTACTTCTGTAGTTCTTCTTCACGTAAGTTTGCTTTCCAGCTTTCTGCTAACAAAGGTGAAATCGGAGACGCGACTCCTTTCAACGACACTGTCAACGTACAGAAGATCAGCAACCTACTACAGGAATACGGGTACCATTTGAGAGGAAATGAGGTTATGTACAACGGGCACACGGGCACAAAGCTCACCACTCAGGTCGGCTTATTGCTTCATTTGCGGTTTCGATGTTGCCACCTGCTCCTTCCTCGAGTTCTTGTTAGTGTTGTTCCGCACTTCCAGATATTCTTTGGGCCGACTTACTATCAGCGCCTGAAGCACATGGTCGACGACAAGATTCACTCTCGCGCAAGAGGCCCAATTCAGATGATGAACAGGCAACCCATGGAGGGCAGAGCGAGGTTGGACGTTTTCCTTCTAGAACATTTCCGGCAGCGCGTCGCAGCGACAGCTGATGCGGTGGTAGTGAAATGTAAGAAGGTGGTTAAAGTTATTGAATCCGTTTGTGGGGCGCGCATTGTGCTCACGCATTGTGCTTCTAGAGGAGAAATGCAATATGAAGTGTGTATTTAGCCTAAACAACGACTTACGCCGGGCGGCCTGACCAAATCAGCGTTTTGTCCTTCCACGGCATGTCTGCTATCAACTCATTCACACAGATAACAAATACAAGTACTTCTTGGATGGCCATGATTTTTCCCCTTGCATAGGAACCTGCGTAAGAGTGAACTAAGTTTTTATTCGTTTTCAGATTCATTCGTGCATCTGTAGATGTGCCGCATAAATTCCCAAATGTCTTGATGAAGCTGCATACAGTAGTATTACCGCTTGTCCACTTATGGCAGTAATTGCATGTCGCGGTGCTCTTGTGAGTCACCGTGAAATTTTTGGTCGTGTATCATTAAACTAAGCCTTTCCAAATGATTTTCTCTTGTTGTCATTCTGTCAGCTCTTAATTGGTATTGCTTTTGGGAGGAACATGGTCCAACTTCGCTTGCGCTGGCATATCTTAAAGAAAGAGGTATAGAAAGAATGTAGGAACGAAGGTGGGGAACAGGCCCAAGTACTTTATATATGATTGCAACAAGGTGCCAATCCAAGGAACCTGTCTCTTTGGAGATGGAAAAATTAGCTGAACACGATTTCTTCCTTAGTCGTCCACATTCATTAGCTGTTTTGTTTCCGTTCGAATTAAAGCATTCTCCTCTTAGAATTCAACCTTATGATCCAGATCAATCTTTCTTCTAAAGGAGAGCATAGATTAATTAGGAATTATTGGGCTGTCCTGAATGTTCTCAGCGTTTTGTGCTACTATTTTTCATTCATCTATTATTAAGTAAAAATTCAACTTGCATTGCGCATTAATGGTACTTTCAGAATTTTCGCTCTATCCGACTAAATTATGCTTCAACATTGTTTTACATCACTATTCTTGAAAGGCTTATTGAACTATGTAGAAGGAGCAATTCCGAACGATATTTTATTTTGGCTTCAAATTCGGACAATCCGCAGCAGCTCGACGAATCAATCAAGTGTGGGGGCCTAATAGTGTTGGAGAAAGCGCCGTGCGCCAGTGGTTCAGCAAATTTCAGACCGGAGATTTCAGCTTCGAAGATGACCCCCATAGCGGTCGAACTAGAACAATCCTGGACGACGAGTTGAAGGAATTGGTGGTAGCTGAACCCTCCCAAACAGGTCGCGGGATCGCGGAAGAGCTAGACGTCAGTAAAGATGCTGTAGCGGATGCTTTAAAACGCGTTGGGAAGGTGAAAAAGCTCGAAAAGTGGGTGCCCCACGAGTTGAATGAGCGGCAAAAATTGTCACGTTTCGAGATTTGTTCTTCCCGACTTTTACTCAACAAAACTGATCCGTTTTTGGATCGAATTATCACTTGAGATGAAAAGTGGATTCTGTATGATAACGTTCCTGAAGTGGCTGGACGACGACGAACCCCTGGCATTTTCCAAAGGCGAACCTCCACCAAGAAAAGGTCACTGTGTGGTGGTCGGCGGCTGGTGTGGTCTATTACAACCTTTTGGCACCAGGCCAAACGATCACAGCAGAGTCATAGTGTAAGAAAATCGGCGAAATGCACCGAAAATTGCGACAACTTCAGCCAGCATTGGTCAACAGAAGAGGCCCGATTCTTTTGCACGACAACGCCCGCCCATACGTTTCACAGATCATATTCGAAAATTGAACGAATTAAGAGTTGAACCGCCATATTCTCCAGACCTCTCACCAATCGACTACCACCTCTTCAAACACTTTCAGAACTTTCTCGCAGGTAAAACCAAACACTTTCAGAACTTTCTCGCAGGTAAAACCTTCACCAATCAAGACCAAGCTAAAACATCTTTCGCGGTTTTTATCGAACCAGCCTTCGTCGCCGGCTTCGCCGGCGCCGTACGCTGGACGTGCGGGCCACGCCAGGCTTGCCGGCTTCGCCGGCTTTGGGTATGGCGGGCCACGCTGGGAACGTAGCCCAAACCTACCTGGGGATGCTTCCTCAGCCAGCATCCGTCGCCGGCTTCACCGGCGCCGTACGCTGGACGTGCAGGCCACGCCAGGCTTGCCGGCTTCGGGTGTGGCGGGCCACGCTGGGAACGTAGCCCAAACCTAGCTGGGGATGCTTCCTCAGCCAGCGTCCGTCGCCGGCTTCGCCGTCTGCAGTTCATGTGTCGTCGGTAGTAAACACCCGCTGTCGCGGCGGGCTTTGAACAGCGCGGTGGGCTTCGTAATGATGATAATGATAATGATAAAGATGATAATGATGACTCCGTAAACACCTTAGATGCGACGAACTGATCAACATCTTCCGTCAACAGCTAATGTGTCGCCAGCAGGCCTCACCCGCTGTCGCCGCGGGCTTCGGACAGCGCGGTGGGCTTCAGAATGATAGTAGTGATAATGATAATGATAATTATGATGACTCCGCGTACACAGTAGATGCTATGAGCCGATCAACATCTCCCGTCAACACCTTGTGTCGTCAGCAGGGCAGACCCGCTGTCGCCGCGGGCCTCGGACAGCGCGGCGAAGCTTCAGACATGACTCATACTCATGCCTCTCCCGATTATATATAGTAAAGATTTCCACCGCCTAATTTTCTCGCTGATGGAATATGTCGACTGGTAGCCCGTTGGCAAAAGTGTGCTGATTCGGAAGGTGCTTATCTCGACTAAATCCGATAAGATTTGTGGAAGTTATGGTAGTTCAAAGTGAAGCATTCAAAGCGCTGAGAACTCTCCGGACAACTCAATAAAATCCTTGCCCTTATTTGCGATTTTCTAGGGATTCCCAGTGGTGCGTGTTCAGTAATTAGGTTTGCGATATGTGAGAGGCCACTCAAAAGCTGCAAGGCATTGAGTACGTTGCGTAACAAACAGTACTATATATTTTCAACCAGCTTTACAAAAATCTGCCCTTGCTGTGCAATGCTGAGCGTAGTACTGAAATACATACAAACTCCTTAAAATTTTGTGCGGCACCAATTCCGCCAATCGTCCGCATTTGCCATGTCCCTAGTGAACTATCCGAAAGTGCAGGTCTGAACCACCGGCCGCAACTCTGCTCACTCTTGTACTCGAATCGAGATAGCTCCATTTCGTTGCTTCTGATTGTGGGGGGCAGGCGATTCTGCCCATATGCGTCGCACCGGTGGTTCAGACCAACATCTTAGGTAGGTTCACCGGTTACAATTCGGAATCAAAGACGCTTGGTGCTGCAACTGCAAAGCGGAGCGTATACTACGGGAATTGTATGGGATATCCTAGGGCGCGTAATAGCACGGTGGTAGGAGGCACCGGCAGTCAAGCGCTCCCCGAATCGGGGTCCTTGGTTCGGGTTCCGCCTGGAGTTTCCGTCTTTTGTCCGCACGGTCGGTGAATTGGTAATTGGTTTATCTGGGAAGGATAGAACAGTGACTTGTCCATTGGCTGAGCATCGCAAGTCATTGTATAGGTCAGATAGGCATTCAAATCATCCACGATGTCCGCGGAAGTAAGACGCGTGGCATGCTCCACGAGGGATTTGAAGAACGCCGACCTTCACCCTTTGTTCTTATCTCTGTGACAGTAGCAAGCAGCGTTTGTGCGCCGCCCCTGCCAAACCGCTTCTGGTCTGATTACGTGGTGGTTGTCCTGCTTACATTTCTCATCAGACATTCGCTGAAATTCAATGAAACTGATGTGCAGGGATGGAGGCCTGCGGTTCGGAGAGATGGAGCGCGACTGTCAGATCTCGCATGGAGCTGCGCAGTTCCTCCGCGAGCGCCTGTTCGAAGTGTCGGATCCCTACCACGTGTACATGTGCAACAACTGCGGACTCATCGTCGTCGCCAACCTGCGGACAAACAGCTTTGAGTGCAAGGTGACCCCTTTGTCTTTAGCCTCTTTCCGTCCCTTCCTCCCCAGCTATTAGCGTGCGTGCTTCAGGCGTGCCGCAACAAGACGCAGGTGTCGGCCGTCCGCATCCCCTATGCGTGCAAGCTGCTGTTCCAGGAGCTGATGTCGATGTCGATCGCCCCGAGGCTCATGGTCGATGCCTAATTCGTGTGGCTCTGTTTCTATACCTGTGTACAGCTCTTTCGTTCAAAATGTCTCGCATCTCAAAGTGCTAAGAGGGTCGATCTTGAGAACTTTGTTGATTTTGTTCTTACACTTCATTGAGGGCTTATGATGTTTATTGGCTTTTTGTTAACAACTCATGTCCATAATTATGTATAAACAGAATATGAACGATAAATTAACGAATGTGATTGTATCACAGAGCTCAAAGGCTGGCGCGTCCGGTCGGTGGTTGACGTGTCGCTTCTTCCTCCATTACAGGGAGAATACTACCGCTCGTTGCTGCGCTGAGTAGCACTGTCTGTCCTCGTCGTCGAGCGCAGCTCGGAGCTGCTCAGCTTCTCCGTGACGCCGTCCTCCATCTCCAGCCCACCGCTCTTCGACTCTGTTCGTGTCGTGCGGCTTGCGTGTCGATAGAGGACGTAATGCTGGACGATGAAGAGAATGTCGAAGAGTATGGAGATGAGGCCGAGGCCGAACTTTACTGGGTTGCCGAAGAACGCCGACCAGTCGGACACGTTCCAGCACTGCAAGCACATCTGCAGGATGTCGAGACAGCCGCCGGTGAAGTCGAGCAGCACGTTGCCGATTGACCAGCCGCTGGTGCTCTTCCTTCGGAAGTTCAGTACAGCCTGGAATGGCAACACTTTGCTAGAACAGTGCCGATTGAGAGCAAATACCGATATGGCGACTGCGTAAGGGCAGAAATGCGATTTTGCTGCTCAAAAGGGCTCTGTTTTTGTGCTGCTGATCGTGCATAAAGTGTAAGAAAGAAGTGGCTGAAGTGAGGCAAAAAGATCTGAGCGCCTCAGTGAGCGGTTACTTCGTCTCGAACGGCAGGGGAAGGCGTTCATTGTCAGAGCGAGTAGTCAGAGGCCGCAGAAGGTCAACTCGACCTGTGTGAGATTATACCTGTGATCCTGAATGATCTCTTACAAGGGAAGGGTCTGAAGCGTATGTCTGAATGGGGGGAGCGAGTCATATAGGGAGAATCCTCACCCCTCAGTTAGTATGAAAATGTGTTTATTTTTTGCCAAGTCGTTAAACCGAAGAAGTAGGGGGTCCTTGAAGTCACAGTGGAATACGGCGCATCACGAGTTTGGGGGTCTTGTACGCCCGCGATGCCTCCGCCGGGAAGCGGCTCGGAGTGCAGTGGAAGTGGGGGGGCCCTTCATGCGAGGGAGGTCGGGGTTTGGCTCTTGTGCGCTGTTGCATTTTTGCATTTCGACTGACTGGTTGAGATTTGGGAGATTCTGACGTCTATACCATTTTCAGACGTTTTCAGCGCATTTTCCAGCTGTACGCTGTAGAGAGTACCTCTCTTGCGACTTGTTTATTACTGACCGGTTTTCTAGCCACAAGACAATGAGAAAGCGATTCAATATGATGATGTATAAACGCTCAACACCTTCGAAGTCCTTGAGTATGATGGCCATCCGTTCGGCCAGCTTGATTTCTTCCCTCGAAGATTCCTTGTCTAGAGGTAGGCCACACTTCAGCGTGAGCAGGTGGATCACCACTCGAGCATCGGCTGACATTGTTGGTGTTGGGTTCTAGAAAACCTTCAGCAGACCTCTGATTTCCAGTTAACAGGCAAAGATGAAGGAAAGAGTGTATCGATGCCGTTTAGCTTAATTTGCGGGATCCATAGACCGCGTTTCTCACTTGAACCACCTCCGACGTTGCATCCTGGTCTCTTTTGAAAATCCGAGCAGGATGGCTTTTCTCGAGGTGATTGGTCCATGTATGGAAACAGACTGTGAGGATGCCTTAATATGGTACTTTGCACGTATTGTGCCTTGTACCTGTGCATCAATGATGTTGAACATTTCTACATCATCATGTTGAATACCACAGCATTCAGCTCTAAAATTAGGCATAAAAATGTCTGAAAATGGTATAGACGTCAGAATCCCCAAATCTCAACCAGTCAGTTGAAATGCAAGAACGCAGCAGCGCACAAACACCCGACTTCCTCGCATGAACCAACCCCACTTCCACTGTCGAGTCCCTTGCCGGCCGACTCATCGCGGGCGTACAAGACCCCCAAACTCGTTATGCGACGCATTCCACTGTGACTTCAAGGACCCCCTAGTCTTAGGGTTTAACGACTTTTCAAAAATTAAACACGTTTTTATACTAATTGAGTGGTGAAGCTTCTCCCTATATGACTCGCTCTCCCCGTTCAGGTATACGCTTCCGACCCTTCCCTTGTTAGCACGCCGTTATGTTGTGGAATTTTGAAGCCGCTTGTCCTCCACATTTCAGCTGGTGCCACCCGGCTCACCAGCAGAGCGTACAGAGCGACACTGTGAGGCAAACAGTTAAGCCTCCTGCAGCTCCAGTGAATGCCGACTACAGCAACTTCTCGGCAAATGACCTCATTAAATGCATCCTGGGGCGCAATAATGACCCTGCGATCGCCGATATGTTGAACGCATTGGCCGAGAAAATTCCCTTGGGATTACAATTTCTGATTACATTGAAACAGAAAAGCGTTCCCGTAGTATCGTGATCACAAGGTTGAAGGAGGCGGCCGCAGACTGCTCACCGTCCTGCCGTCAGAAAGATTTCGAAGAAAAAGTAATGAATATTTTAGATGTGCTTTAGGTGGACTGCAGACCAGTGGAGTTGTACAGGATGGGCAAGCCGAGTCAAGATCATCCACGCTTGGTAAATGTGATGCTTCCCTCGTCTTTCCACTGGAGAACGGCGCTAGCTAATGCACGCTTCCTTCGCAGTGCTGGCTTTACGGACGTCTTCGCTCGTAGGATCATGACTGCGGAGGAAAGAACGAAGGAATCTAAGTTGAGAAAGCTAGCTAGGGAAAGAAACAGGGGCAAGGAAGTAAGGGAATGGGTGATATGCCGTGGCGAGCTCAGGTGCCTTCTGAAATCTCCGCTGGACTTTCGGGAAACGCGTGAGTGGTAGTCCTCCATCGCTCTCTTGCTACCTGTTCAACGCTAGGAGCCTTTTTAACAAGCTGCACCACCTTCAGCACTTCATCGGTCTTACTTAGATCTAACCAGATTCTCCTGATGTCGCGTCATATCGACGTGGCCATTTTCGATATCCACCGACACCATGGTCAGTCGATATGGAGGAGGGTCGTTGAGCGGTCGGTGGTGGATCGCGGCTCTTCCACCGCCGCCACAGGAGAGCACTGGGAGACGGGAGCAGTTCCTGCACGAGCACCTTGGACGCACTACACCCTGGAGTCCATCGGAGAAACCCATCTCCGATGTCCCCCTCAGCGACGAAAGCATTCTTGACACGAGCCGCCTGGATGGCCCACACCCCGGAGTCCCTTCCCTAGCCGAGTTGTGCGCTCGAAGAGCGCACAACCCATCTCCGATGTCCCCCTCAGCGACGAAAGCAGTCTCGGCACGGATTGATGTGGAAGTTTGCGTGGTACTCCAGCAGGAGCTGGCATATTGCCAGCGGAGCAAGTGGTTAGTTCTAATGGCTATCCACTTCATCTGTATCACGAAACCTGATATAATTTTCATTACTGAAACTTGGCTGAACCCGAAAGTTCTATATTCGGAAGTTTTAATTGGCTGCCCCCATGAGATATATGGAGCTGATCGAAGGGCAGCTAGGGGAGGTGTGTGTTGCATCGTTAAGAGTTGTCTCCTTGCGCATACCCTGAAGCACAATTTTTCTGTGAATGCTGATGTCCTGCTTATGGATGTGTTCTCGACAAATATCTCTTCTCATTTTAGGTTTGTTGTCGTTTACCGTCCACCAAAATCCCTTAATTCCGACTGCGAAAACATCGCCACGTTACTTACTACCCTTGCAGCTGCTAGAAGGGACACAATGGTAATAGGGGACTTTAATCTGCATGTTAACTGGAGCGACTGCGCTTCATTACGCGCCAGTTCCTCAAACATTCTAAAGTTCTTCGATGATGCTGGGTTTACTCAACTGGTCAACATTCCGACGTTTTCCATTCACATTCTGGACCTTGTTTTTACAACGTCACGTATGGTACTACCACACTTCCTCCTCTAGCTACCTTGGATCACAAGGTGTTGCACTTTTTCATAAGTTTCTGGTACAACTCTGAAAACAATTTAGTTGCACGGCCTGACTTTTCGCGTGTAGATTATTGTTCGTTAAATGAATGTCTACTTAAAGTAGACTGGCTAGCAGTCTTTGATGGTTATTCGTCTACATCTGGGTTATACCAACGGTTCTGCAGAGTTATCTATCAAAACTTGTCTCTCTTTGTCCAGTTGAAGGTTAAGAAACCATACCATTTCAAGTATCCTCTGAAAAAAATTGCTCGCCCAGAAAAAGAGACTGTTTTGTACGTTGCCAAATCCTCTGTATCACCTGTATCACCTGTCGTCCCGTTGATCATCGACTTGCTCGAGCGGGCGCCAGCAGCGTCTCCATTCGTCCCTGTCGCGTGCCAGAGTGCTCCAATGGATCCTCCTCGCTTGAGGGACACGAAGTGCGTCATATCGGTCAGGGCTTTCACGAAGAAGTCCGACCAACGCGTTGATGGGCGCCCCGGTGTTCTCTTGACATCCCGCGGAATCCAGTCGGTAACGGCTCTCGTCCAGCGGGTGTCTGCGAAGCGCATTACGTGGCCGGCCCACCTAATTTTCGACAACTTGGCCCACGCGACAGCGTCTCTGATCTTCGAACGTCGGCGAAGCTCGGAACTCCTCTTCTCTTCGTCTCACACTCACTTGCGTGAGTCGTGTCACTCCGAGCATCGTCCTCTCGATTCCACGCTGCTCGACGCTGATCCCGTGTTCATCCTGCTTTCGTACAGCCCAGGTCTCGGAGGCGTATATTAGGGCAGGAAGAACAGTGGAGTCAAATAGGTGGGCACGGAGTCGGGCCTTCTTCGTCTTCTTCGCAACTTCTTCGACGCTCTTGAAAGCTCCCCAAGCCGCTTGTTTCCTCCTGCTCAGCTCCGGTGCTAGGTCGTTGGCCATATTGACTTCGCGATCCAGATACATGTAGCTGGAGCATTCGGAGATGTTCGTTCCGTTGAGCGAGAATGGGGCATCAGAAACTTGTCCGTTCCTCATGAACATCGTCTTCGTAAGATTCAGCTGCAGTCCAACATTCCCACATACACGATCGAAGTCGGCCAGCATTCGCTCCGCCTGGCTTATGCTCGGTATTATGAGCACGATGTCGTCAGCGAAGCGAAGATGATTTAGTTGCCGGTCGTCGACCTTCACTCCCATGTCTTCCCATTCTAGTTCGCGCATGACGTTTTCGAGGATGGCGCTGAAGAGCTTCGGGATATGGTATCTCCTTGCCGAACCTCTCTCCTTACGTAGATGACGACGTCGTTGTAGAATGATGAAGTCCTGATCGTGAATCCACTGTACAACTCTCGAAGTACTCTAATTTACTGAGTCGAAACGCCTGAGTGAGCAGGGCGTCAATGACCTCTTCAGTTTCGACGGAGTCGAATGCCTTCTTCAGGTCGATGAACGTAAGGCACAGCGGCAGCTTATACTCTCGCGACACTTCGATTAGCTTCGTAATGGTGTGTATATGGTCGATCGTGCTGAATAATCTCCGAAATCCTGCTTGTTCGCATGGCTGTCCTTCGTCCATCGTTCTGCTGATCCTATTTAGGATGACTCGAGTGAACAGCTTGTAGACTACGGACAGCAGGCAGGTCGGGCGATAGTTGCCAATGTCGTGCACGTCTCCCTTCTTGTACAGCAAGACGGTCTTGCTGGTCTTCCACTGAGATGGAACCACTCCGACAGGTATCGTGTGAAGAGCCGCGCCAGGGTGTTGATGAGCTCTGGCGGGAGGTTATTCAGGTGTTCGGGTCTGATCCTCTGTACGACCTCAGATATAATAAAGTTTGCTCAGATATTGATTGGCCTTTAAAAAAGTATTTGACTAATCGAGAACGCCGTTATGCGGTACAGTCTTCAATGAGAAAGCGGCATATCTACATTCGAGGAAAGCTGGTTTCCGCCTACCAGTTTTGCTTTATAAGGATGGCTACAAGTGCTTGAGCGAAATTAGTAGGGCCGCAGCGCTAGGTAATTTTTTTGCATATGTGTTTTCAAAAGAGGAGTCATGCTCACCAAATGTTACTCTACCACCCCTTCTAGACATCGAATAAGCAATATTTATTTCCACCCTGCAGAGGTTGAAATGATTTTGAAGCACTTAAACCCATCAATCACTGAACCTTATGACGGTATTCCCTCAGTTGTTTACAAAAAGTGCTCTGCCTCCTTATGCAAGCCCCTTGCTCATATTTTCAACGTCTCCTTAATGTTGTGTGAAGTACCCGAAATATGGAAGAATTCAATAGTTACCGCAATTCCTAAAATATCTGGCGCTTCGTTTGTAACTGATAACCGCCCAATAAGCTTGACGCCCCGCCTATAAAGGTTATGAAAAAATTCATCTGTGGGAACTCCTATCATTCATCAACAGGCTTCGCCTTGTTCCACCTGAACAGCATGGCTTTTTGTATGGCCTTTCCGCCACCACAAATTTTGTCGATAGCCTGTATGATTGGAGCTTAACGCAGAACCAACGAATTTCTATTGATACAAAGGCGTTTGACAGGTGGCGATGTCCGTTCCTCCTCGTGGTGCCACTGGAAACTGCTCGCTTTGTGAGCTAAAATAAGCACGGACACTCGAATGCAGGCGACAGGCCCTTGTGACGGGCCGGCCTACGAAGACCCATGTCACATCACATGGTTCATGACATTGCAAGTTATTCGAGATTGTGCTACGGCGTCCACGTGAGCCGACGCGCACTCGCAGAGCCCAGCGAGTGTGAAATGCGACGGTCCCCGATGCGAGGACGGCATCGGGGCAACTGAGCTAGTCCGAAAGACCTGTAACGTAAGCAGGACCCGCGTAGCAACGCTGAATGTGGTACGTTGACGGGCCGCTCGTGTGACATGGTTGAAGCACTGGAGCGTAGAAGAGTTGATTTCTGTGAGGTGCAGGCGACGGATGGTCCTGCAGCAAGTCGAGGGACATAGGACGTGGCTTCAAGGCCGTTCTATGTGAAAGTCCCAGGATCACCAGTGGTGTCGGTGTAATCGTCCCCGAACGATTTCGTGACTCGATTGTAAGCGTCGAACGCTATGGCGATCGGTTGATGAAGATCGTTGTCGCCGCTAAGGAGCGACTCTATCACTTCTTCTCTGCGTATGCTCCGCAGACCGGCTGCTCAGAGCAAGCCAAGTATGAGTTTTGGAACCAGCTAAACGAAAAGACAGCAGAGGTACCGTCGAAAGATGTCATCATAGTCGCTGGTGACCATAATGGGCACGTAGGTGCTACGAAGGACGGGTACAGCTGTCATGGTGGTTTTTGATACGGGTCACGTAACGCCGATGGTGAGCGTATTCTTGAGTATGCGGAATAGCATAATCTCACCATTGTGAACACCGTCTTCCGAAGGCGCGACTCCCACCTCATCTCATACTATAGTGGGGCACCAAAACACAGATAGACTTTATCCTTGTGAAAGATCGCGACCGAGGTCTTGTCGCAGATGCGAAGATCGGCCGTATGAGACGATTACCCCCACAGAATCGACCGCTGATCTGCACCCTAAAGATGGCCCTCCAAGGCAGAAGCAGATCGAGCGATGCGGTGCACCAAGAATAAAGTGGTGGCGATTGAGAGAGAAGGAAGCAGCTGTGATTTCTCGCGTGCGGTTACCGACGGTCACAAATGTCCACGAAACTTGGAAGATGGCGACCGACGCGATACGCCAAGCTGCACAGTTGGCATTACGAAGCCTGGGCGACGAAAGGTCGACAAGCAGGCATGGTTGTGGACAAACGACGTGCAGGCAAAGGTTTGAGAGAAGAAGTCGCTCTATCATGTGTTTCTCGGCGATAAGACCGCCGATAACTGGCAGAAGTACCAAGAAGTGAAGAAAGCTGCAAAGAAGGCCGTGGTTGTTGCAAAAGCCACTCATTATGGAGATCTCAACGTGAAGCTCGAGTCACGCGATGGTGAGCGGTATCTGTACCGGCTTGCTAAGAACCGCCATCGGCAGACCGAGGACATTGAAGAATTTTTCGGCATCTATGATGAGAACGGCCATCTCCTTACGGACCGCAAGAAAGCATTGGAGCGATGGCGCGATTACTTCGAGGAAATCTCTATAATAGAATTTCCTCACCCGGCCATCCCTTTTGTGGGTTCTGTTCACGGTCCCGTTCACAAGATCACCATGGAGGAAACCGAAGCGGCTCTGAAGAAGATGAAGCCATGCAAGGCGACAGGACCGGATGATCTGGCAGCGGATGTTTGGAAGTCGAAGCTCTGGTATCCTGCTGAGTGGTTGACCTTTCTTAAACCAGGTAGTAAAGGAGAAGAAAGTACCGGAGTGTTTGCACCACAGTACGACGATTCCGATTTGGAAGAAGAAGGGCAGTCCTGCAGACTGCTCCAATTACCGTCCGATTCGCTTACTTTCGCACAGCATGAAGATCTTTGAGCGAATTGTCGACGGACGAATTCGTGACATCGTCCAGCTTTCCAGCAATCAGTGCGGCTTCGTAGCTGGCTGTGGCACCATTGATGCCATACACGCCGCCCGCCTCCTGTTAGAGAAGCACCGCGAGAAACAGAAGCCCGTGCATATCGCCTTCCTCGACTTGGAGAAGGCCTTTGACCGCGCACAGCGTGAAGTGATATGGTACGCCTTGCGACATCGTGGAGTTCCCGAAGAGCTCATAGAGTGGGTGCGAATTCTCTATTCTTGTCCAAAGTGTCGAGTTCAAGCTGAAGCTGGAACCTCGATGGAGTTTCCCATCTCTGTCGGGGTACATCAGGGTTCTGCGCTTTCTCCACTCCTCTTTGTTGTCGTCATGGATGCCATCACACAAAATCTCCAGAAGCCCGTTCCTTGGATGTTGCTTTATGCTGATGACGTAATGCTCGCTGGCGAAGATAAAGATGAATCTCAGCTCCTCCCATCTATGGATGGAGGATAGAGAGCCATGCCGGTTAATTGCGCTAACCGTGAGCTGCGTGTTTTATTCTACGCTTGTCCTAGCGCCCAGTTATGCTTACGTTTAACGATACTTCTGGAGACGATTCGCCAGACAGTTCTGCTCCTACTTGCCTTACTCAGTCTATCAATCGGAGTCAGTCAAAAAGAGGGAGGATGACGGCAAGAAAAGGAGACCGTCCACGCTCTCAATGCCCTATCGGAGGTAGGGAACAGCATGGTGATCTGTTTCCTTCAGCCGTCGCTCGCCAATCGACTTTTGCAGTTGGAGTAGACCATACGAAGCTAGGCGCCCCTTCGATTACGAAAAAGGGGATTTGCCCACATTCCGAGTATCGAGAGAGATTCGCTATTCCTATAAAGAGATCCAGAATAGACGCAAATCATCGTGTAACCTATGCGGGAGACAGGACCACTGGGTCAAAGATTGCCCACAGAATCAATAGTGAGTTTTCAGCTGGTTCTATCCATGATTTTCCTCAGGTTGGCTCTCGAGCCGTCTGTATTGGTCTCGACCACACTATTGCATGAGTACTCTTTACCCTTTTAATTGGTTCCTTCTAACCAGAGGTTCCTGGTAAGACGAAGAATGCCAGGAATGAAATGTCTGCTCTCGAGCATATAGACTTTGTTAACAATAAAATTGCAGAACTTCTAAACACGGGAGCTGGTGTTGGATCTTTTACATCTGAATCAGTTTGTCGAAACTCCGAAATTCAAACGGGACAATTTGAATAACATTATGCATGCTTTTCCCGAAGGGGGTTTCCTGGAAACTTTGGACCTCAAGTCAGGTTATCGTCATGTGCGCATTGCAGAGCATCCTACCATTATCTTGGCTTCCAATGGGATAACGTTTATTACCAGTTCATGTTCCTACCATTCGTACTTTCTTCTGCTCCATATATCTTCACCAAACTTCATCGTTGTTTCGTAAATGCGTGGAGAGCCCATGTACTAGGAGTAGCTATCTATATCGATGACGGAACAATATTCGATATATATCACAGGAAAGGTGTTCTAGATCGGTCACCATTATCAAGAACGACCTCGAACAAGCAGGCTGGCACTTCGCAGATGAAAATGCAGTTGGTCTCCATCCCAGCAGTGCTGCTGGTTAGGATTCATCGTCATTTGTCAGCAATTACTATTTCTGTCTCGGCGGATAGAGTAAAAAGAGCTCGCGTCAGATTAGACAAAATCTCTCCGTCTTTCAAACCGTCGTTACATGAGAGATTACTTATGGTCAGGAACTATTTCGTTGCTGCATATTGTGCTGAACTCGATCGACAAGAGAAATACGAGAGCAGTAACAAGACAAGTGGCGAGACACAACGACAAGAGTTGCCATTATCACGATCATGGCTCAAGACAAGTGAAGAGCAACGTGAGTTACAATACTGGACGAAAAGGCTGGGAGATATGATTCAACTTAGCCTAATACCAGTACAACCACTTAGAAACTTTAGCCAGGTTATCGACGTAGACGCCTCACAACATTTCGTGGGGACGATTTTGAAGAATTACCAAGGCGACATCCTCTCGCTAACGTTCAAAGAACTTCCAAGACACGTACAGGCGGATTCTAGCACCGCTAGAGAGATCCTTGCAATGTGATTCGCGTTAGATTCATATAAGTTCCTGTTATCAGAAGACGTTCCAATCAATACGGATAGTCAAGCAGCAGTCACAATTTGCAGCAAAGGCAGCCTATTTTTTCATTTGCACCAAATGGCGGAGAAGATCTGGGCATTAGAAAATAGTCACATGGTTTCGCTGTCAGAAAGGTGGATTCCTAGAGAAGCAAATAAAGAGGCAGATATAGCTAGTCGCCTAGTGGACTCTGATGATTGGAGGATATCCGACAATATATACGATGCTGTCGTAAGCAGATGGGGAGCTCCCCATATTGATATGTTTGCAAATGACCGAAACGCTCGATGCAGCGTTTTCTTTTCTAGATATCAATGTTCAGGCACATCAGGAGTCGATGCATGCTCCCAGCACGAACCCTGGACAAGTCGACCTCTATGGTTAGTGCCACCAATCAATTTAATTACAAAGACACTCAAGTGGGCTCGCTTTCATCAATCATTTGGAATTCTTGGATGTCCATTACGGGAGCAATTTTATCCCATTGTTAAACCAACGAGTGTAAACTGGGCAGGTCTCATATTGGATGGAGTATCATTTCCAACGGACACCAAAATGTTCAAAAATCTTTCAGTGGCGGGTGTCTTCGGATCAGAATTTTCAAGACCGGATTTCGCGCTTTTCCTCATCGACTTCAGACCTGGTTCGGAGATAAGGAAACCACTTAGGTTCTAGTCCCCCGGCTATTGATGTGACAATAGTACAAAATAGATTTTATACCAGACACCTCGGTGTGATATCGACCACACTGAGATGTCGCAACAGCGTGATCGCCGGTCATACACGGGTACAGTATACTTATGCTTTGGCAAAAATTACGAATGTTCGAATGGTTTCGAATACCGAAAAATTTCGAGCATTCGAAATCGAATATATTCGAAAAACGTGGTTTTTCTAAATACTCGAATTCGAATACATTCGAAAAACGCGATTTTTTGAACATTCGAATGTAAAAGTGAGGTGGAGAACTTACACATAGTGGAATCAAAGGGCACATGGAAGGATCTAATTCCGTTGTTTACTGAAATACGAATTCTTTCCAAAGGAGTACCTGTGAGTTGTAAAGTGCTACTCATGAGGAACGAACGAAAGGTTTACAAGACATCTGAAGGGAAAGCAATCTGCTTGTGCCACTACAAGCCTCTGGGTCACTTCAAAATGGTCATTTTTGGAATTGGTGGGTGACTGAATGTTAAAAACTTTCAGGGAACAAGCTTTCACCTAATGGCAGCTAATGAGGTCCGACGACGAAGTATTATCTGTAAATCTGTAGCAAATCTGGCCTGCTCATCTAAAAAACGTGAAATATTACACTGCCAATTTTGCGACCACAAAGTGTATTGCAGGTAGCTAGGAATAGACCAGCCGTAGGGCGGTCTCACCTCTTTCTCCAAGTAAGTGGTAGAAACAGATATTTCTTATTTGCGAAGGACTTGCGAATGTAACTATTCTCCATCCAACATGTTGATAATTGATAAAACGGTAAACTTAACAAAAATCGATTGATAAATAACAGCCATTCGATCTACACCGCCTCCCTTTTGTGAAGTCTGCCATACAGCCGACATATACACGCGACTCCCACTCCCAGTGGCCAACTCAGAGCAAAAATCGATAAAATTGATCGATAACAGATGGTCGAATATACAAGTCTATGTCCTTTGTCACTATAAAAGAAGAAAGAAAACAATAACTTTGGCACTAAGGACTGGTGCACACTGCACACCTACAAGGTATCTTAAAAGGAGTAAGTTAGATCGGCCAGACCCCGGAGTTCCGTCACATGCCTAGGTCTATGCTCACAGAAACTGTTTTATGTGAGTGTTCCATGAGCATGATCAATCTTGCAGCGGGCACCAGCCCGCTAAGTACCATAAGGCCTTTCATTACCATGTGGCATGGACAAAAATGTGCCTTTATTATAGTTCCACGTGTGCATGGAAGCACATCAGGAGATGCAGGCTGTTGCGTGCATCCCAAACAAACGCTGTTGGTTTGGGTCCCGTTCAGGCCAAGCAAGCCTTGCGGGGTCAGTGAACTGCTACCAGATTTTCTTTTGAAGGATAAATCAGTGGCCCGTTCATCGACTGGCCAGCGCAAGTCATTGTTTAGACCAAAGACGCATTCAAATTACCTCCACGACATCCTAGACGTAGAATGCGTGCCGAATCTCACAAACAACTGACCGACGAAGAAGTTTACCTTATATTAGGTTGTCCGGAAAGTTTTCAGCGCTTTGTGTTACTTCTTTTCATTTGCCTATTATTGAGTAGAAATTCAACTTGCGTTACGCATTGCTGTCTGCAAGGAATCTTTTGCTCTATCTGACTAAGTAATTCATGTTTCAACGTTGTTTTATATCTCTGTTCTTGAAGCTTATTGAAGTATGTCGAAGAAGCAATTCCGAACGGTGTTGTATTCCAACTTGAAATAAGGACAACCCGCAGTCGATAAAGCTAGACAAGCCAATCAAGTGTGGGGGCCTAATGGTGTTGGAGGAAGCACCGTGCGCTAGCTATTCAGTAAATTTCGGACCGGAGATCTCAGCCTCAAAGGTGTCCCCCGTAGCGGTCGACCTAGGGTAATCCTGGACGACGCGATGAAGGAATTGGTGGGAACTGAACCATCCCAAACAGTTCGCGAGATCGCGGAAGAGCTAGACGTCAGTAAAACTCCTGTTGCCAATGCTTTGAAACGCCTTGGAAAGGAGAAAAAGCTCGAAAAGTGAAAAATTGTGACGTTTCGAGAATTGTTCTTCTCTACTTTTACGCAACAAAGTTGACCCATTTTTGGATCGAATCATCACTTGCAATGAAAAATGGTTTCGGACAGTGGTTGGACGCCGACGAAACCCCCTTGGCATTTTCCAAGGACAAACATCACCAAAAAAGGTAACGACCAGCGTGTGGTGGTCGGCGGCTTGTGTCATCCATTACAACTTTCTTGGCACCAGGCCAAACGACTACAGTAGAGTCATAGTGTAAGAAAATCGGCGAAATGCACCGAAAATTGCGTCAACTTCAACTAGCATTGGTCAACAGAAGAGGCCCGATTCTTTTGCACGATAACGCCCGCCTACACGTTTCACAAATGGCTAATCGAAAATTGAAGGAATTAAGGGTTGAAGTTCTGCCTCACTCGCCATATTCTCCATACCTCTCACCAACCGAGTAACACCTCAGACACTTTCAGAACTTTCCCGCTGTTAAAACCTTCACCTATCAGGACTAGGCTAAAACAGCTTTCGTGGATTTTGTCGAATCTTGACAAACAAATTTTTTCGCTGATGGAATAAGTCGACAGGTTGCCCATGGCAAAGGAGTGCTGATTCGAAACGTGCTTATTTCGACTAAATCCGATAAGATTTGAGAAAGTTATGGTAGTTCAAAGTGAAGCACTCAAAACGCTGAGAACTTACCGTACAACCTAATAATATAGGTCCTAACTGCAGCGTGAAGGACAAGTAGCGCCCGTTTGAAACACCGTTAGAATCATAATTTCCAAGTTTTTTTGCAGTTAGAAATTCCTGCTCTTCCTCGGCCGCTTTGCACAGGCGCAGTAATGACCAGAATCGATGAGGCGTAACAAATATTTGATTCACAGAAAGACCCTTTTTGGAGATCCAAATTACCCGAAAAACCTAACAAGCCTTTTCAGAATGCGCCGTTACACAAATTCTCTTTGGGTATTCGAATGACACTTTTCGAATAATCGAATAATTTTTGTTTCCTGGAAAATTTCGAATATTCCATCGGTTTCGAATACCGAAAATTTTCGAGCATTCAAAACCGAATATACTTGAAAAGCGTGGTTTTTCTGAATATTCGAATTCGAATACATTCGAAAAACGCATTTTTTAAACATTCGAGTTCGAATACATTCGAAAAAGCGCGATTTTTCGAATATTCGAATTCGAATATTCAAATTTGAATGAAAATCGTTCGAATACCTATTCGAATAGGTCATTCGAGCGTAAGTATAGGTACACTAACTCGTGCCACTCTAGGCTATTTCGCAAGAGTGCGACCTCGTCGCTCTCACCTCCTCCCATCCATGGATGGAGGATGGAGGTTACTTGCGCTAACCGTGAGCGGTACGCCCACCCACCCACCCACCCACCCAGGGTGGAAACTCGGGAAAGACAAAGTAATAATCATGTTTTCAGCAGAAATGTTTGAAGAAGCCGCCAATCTCGGACTGAAAGCCGAACACATGGGGCTAAATAGCATCACGCGGGCTATTATCGATGCGGTTAACTGTGACAGAGCACCAGCAACGATCAAGTCGTATACAACGGAAATGAAGTTTAACATATGGAGGAATGGTCAGTATATGCGTACTATTCCACTTCCTCAAGCTCGGAATCTATATCTCGCTAAACTTTCCGCAGACGGTAGGCAGAAATTAATGCCGACCGTCGTAGCCGCACTGAATTACTTCTATGGGATTCTGCAAGGAGCGCTTAAAGAACTTCAATCCTCCCTACTAGAAACGGGGAGACGAGCCCGCCTTCCTAATATGACGAAGTCCAAAATCAAGCCCTGCGAAATGAACAGGCTCGGGCTTTTGAGGATCGGGAACTGCGATTTCAAAATATTGCAGGCAGCAGCACTAGCGCTTATCCAATTTAAAGCGTTGTTAAGAATAAGCGAGGCTGCCAACCTACTTAAGACCGACGTCATCCAGATCGACAGCAACACCTGCAACCTAACCGTAAGACGATATAAAAGAGATCAGCACGCTAAGGGAGCTATAGAAGCATTCTGCTTTGATACATTGGAGCAACAGCTATGGACTAAATACCTAGATGCCATAAATACCAATAGTTTTCTATTCCAGTCTAACAAGGGAGGTCAATGAACTTACCGTGGCAATTTTAAAAGTGACCTATATAGGGTTGTAGTGCGTTGTCTGAGAAGCACCGCAGTGGTTTCCAAATTTCCTGCGGACATCTGGGTAGGTCAACAATTGCAAAAAACCATTTCACTTCAATACGGGCCGATAAAGCAGAACTGACGCCTGGAACTGCCATGCTGTGGTTAGAATCTAACCTGCAAAAGGTTTGGGGCTGGAACAATAGCGCAATTACAGCGATTTCACAATTTGCTTGCTAGCCATACAGTGACCGAAATAGAACATTGAGGTGCGCCGCTCACCACCAACGGCGCAGCGACCGGATGGCCGAGTGGCTGTGAGGGGCGGGCTTGTGGGAAAAGCGCCGGGGGTTCGAATCCGGAGGTGCTGCTCCTGAATTGCTGGTCTTGCTCCCTCAGTTTTTGTCGATATAAAGTGTATCTTAACCGCAGTAGTGTACCATATTGACATTACAACTTTATTTTAACCTCGATATAAACACAAAAATAAACACCCAAAGCAACAGCGTTCATAATACCTAATTCGATTGGGCATTGAGGAGGAGCAGGGGACTTTTCTTTGCCTACAAAATAGATAACTTCAGAACTCCAAAGATCGAGGAAAAAATATTATTTTTTATTTATTATTTACATTCTTATTTTAATTAATTAATTAACTATATTTATGTTTGATTTTTTTCAACCCCTCTTCGACTTTTGGAGAGAAAGTATAACAGTACCAATCTTTCTTCTCCATCCTCAACCAACCATATTGCTAGTGATTTCACATCCGTCACATACAGTAACCTCCTCACTACTACAGGAAGGCGTAATACTACCCACATCATCGTCATCGTCCGGCGACCAGTCTACATCCTGCGCTTCGCTCAAGTTAAGCTAACATCACGAATGAGAGAACAGGCGACTTTTCTTTGCAGTTCTTCGGTAGCATTGAAGGGCCTGTCCCAACTAGAAAATAGATAATATTCTTTATCTTGACCGTCTTCGTTAGGCATTGACAGTGGGTCTGTTAGCACTACTGCATGACTCCAAAAGTGGAAGAGAGATTGAAAAAATGGATAAAAAAGATTTATCTCTATTTTTCATTATTTATTTATTTATTTATTATTTATTTATTTAATTATTTATTTATTATGTATTAATTACGTATTATTGATTTTTATTTATATTTATATTTTCAATTAATTAGTTGATGTATATATTATTTATGTTCGATCGATTGTGATCGTCCTTCGACACACTATACGACACCCCCCCCCGAATTGATATCAATTGTATAATTCAATGTTTTCTCCGCGCCGAGATATTGGTTGTCTTGCTAACTGCCTTCCTCCCGACTACTCTGCCCCTATTCGTAGGAAGATCGCCGTAACAGATGCCTTTCGGGGCATAATTCAAAATCAAAATGCTATGTATGGGGATACTGATTGTGCTGATGAGGAGGAAACAGTCCGGGTACTTTTTTTTTTGTTTGATGTTTATTCCATTGACGTTCTCTCGTTCGTGATGTTAGCTTAACTTGAACGAAGCGCAGGATGTAGACTGGTCGCTGGACGATGACGATGACGTGGGTGATGTTACGTTTCCCTGTGAGGAGAATGCTGTATGTGACGGATGTGAAATCACTAGCAATATCGTTGGTTGAGGATGAAGAAGACAGATTGGTACTGTTATACTTTTTCTCCAAAAGTCGAAGAGGGGTCGAAAAAATCAAACATAAATATAGTTAATTAATTAATTAAAATAAGAATATAAGTAATAAATAATAATAAATGAAAAAATAATATTTT
>OX377203.1:53257057-53329650 GCA_947396885.1 Heligmosomoides polygyrus polygyrus | reverse complement strand
ACCCAACGCAGCAATGGCGGAGTAGGCGCAGGGCGTAACCCAATGCGTCTCGTCGCGAGGAAGAACGCGACAAGGTACCGTTCTGTGTGCCCTTCATTTCAGACGAGCTGAGCAGAGAAATTCGAAAGTGTGTGCGTGCAGCTGATCTTCAAGATATGGTGAGGATCATTGATGTTCCTCCCGCTAACTTGAAGGTGCAGCTGGTTCGGAACCGTGCCTACGACAGAACATGTTCCACTCCGTCCTGTGTTGTGTGCGCAAATGGGAAGGAGGGGGATTGCATGACCTCTGGAGTTGTCTACAATATGTCATGCAACGAGTGTGGTGAGGACTACATAGGGGAAACGGGCAGACCCCTATGTATCAGGGTTAAGGAGCATTTGGACGGCCTTAGAAAAGGCAATGTCCGAACTCCTTGGGGGAGCACAGGGTCCGATGTCATGCGGGCGCGATGCTGCAGGTGTCTGTGTCGATTTTAGCTCAAGAAAGTGATATATCGGCGCGCAAGACCCTCGAGGCGCTGTGGATCACGGCTAGGAATCCCCAGGTCAACCGGAAGGAGGAGTGTCTGGCGGTAACCCAAGAACTGGCACCCTTCGTCGAGCTCTGCGGGTTCTGATCTATCCGGTCTGACCCCCAGGGTATTTAAGTCGGGTTGTCCGCGGGGTTGACCCATTCACCCACGTTCTAGTCCAGCTTAGGGTGACTGGTGGTGGTCCGTCTCGGCATCCACCGATAAGGTCAGTCGTTCCTTGATAACTGTCATGTTGCATCTTGTCGCTATCTCTCCTCAGATTAGTACTCTGTAGGATGAAATGGTGTTTGGGAGGACAGTTTCATAAGTGCTTTTCGACTTTTTCAGGCTCTGACGAAGGCGAGGTCGCCGAAACGTAAGCCGAGTCGAATAAATGTGATAACAACTTTGGCTACCAGCTCAATAAGACAACATCGATTGATGATACGTCGATGGCGTATGCTCTCAAGCCATAGATGGTGCTCAATTACACTTACCGTTCATTGGTTTTGGAAAACAATGGCTCAGTATTGAAGTCTCATGGTCGTTCAAAAAAAAAGTGCTGTCTTGAAGCTTGCCGAAAGGGCTCCGGGTTTTGAAGCTGCTATCTTTAATTGGAGATGCGCAGGTAGTATGAGAGGAAACGTTCGTCAAGATGTATAGATTGTGCACCAGCGTGATTCTACGAAAGCTCAACTCTCATGCTTACTATACCTGTGGGATGTACTTCAGTAATGTGACGGCCATTTTGATGTAGGACAAGCTGGTGACGATTGCAGCATGTTGAGATAGCCGAAGAAGGTTACGGCTCCAGCACCTACACCTGCCAGGATCATGAAGGCCGAGATTGCATAGCAGGTGTTCGAGACCCGTTGGCTGCCACGCTGAAACACGCGCTCTTCCTCGGACTCATCGTCAGGTCTGCGGAGCGAAGAAGACGGTGCTCACATAGTATATGAGACACTGAAGGACCGTCAGTAAGCAGGCGAACAGGGCATGCACGGCGAAGAAGACGTCGTTGAGGAGCACCGGAATCGGGCTGTGCGGGTGCGCCACTTCGTATTCCTTCTGAAATGGATACGTTGTTTGAGTTGTCTGTCATTCAAAAGAAGAGGTTAGGGTCTTTTACGGATCAACTGAACTAACGCAACTGTTCGAAGAGCCAGGAAAACGCAGTGCTATGGCAGGGTGGAGTGCGCACACAATCAACATGATGTGCCGCTCACATACACTGGTGCATTTGTGCGCTTCACAAATCTACACCCACTTAGACTTATTCGCAAAATTGAAGGAAGCCAAGTACTCGGTTAGGAAGAACATGACATTGCCAACGGCACACGTTGAGTACATTTATGGCAAAACCAAAATGTGTCAAGTAACGTGCCTATTAGACTTTGACATCCCAGCTTTTTTGCAGCGAGATGATGATGGTGGCGTGAAAGTACGCGCTCTGACTACCGCAAAGCAAAACAGCGATTGATGAAATTTCAAAGCACGCCATGCAGCTCCTAAATACTGCAAGAGAAACTAAGCCGGAAAAAGCTGGAATGTACCGAATCTGATACAATTCAAGACACCGTCCGCACATGCATTACAGATTACGATGAGCAATATTATCCCACCATATTATTTATAAGGGCCCACCCCTGGTTGAATAGGAGCGTTCAGGTTCTGTAGTTTTTCAGGCTGCGTTTCTGCTCCTTTTACACATATTTGCTCACCACTTCTTCCTAAAGCAATATTGTTTCCACGTTTTCCTAGCTTCATAGAGCAGGATCTTACAAGGCAGATGAATGGAGGCACATTTGATGACGGAGGATTTTCATGGCTGATCTGCAGGCATGAAGTTCGCCAGACTCATTTTATTGTTCGAATCGTTGTTTTCCCGGAATGTGAATTTTGAAATGTTTAGAAAATCGTATAGGATGGGATTACTGTGCGCAGCTAATGATTGTGTGCCGTCCCCTTCCCAGAAGATGTCTTTTGGTTAGGCACGCTGTTACCCTGACCTCTCTAGAATAGCTCAGCTATGAGAATTGTTTCATCAAAGGAAGCAGTGGCTGGTTAGCCAGCTCCTACGACGCGCTCCAGCTACGCTAAGACAAATTTCCTTCACACTGTCTTCTGTTCACAGCTGAGTCGCTCCCCACCCGCGTTCTTGTAGAACTGTCCTTGTAGTTTCTGAAAAGCTGCACCATGTATAGTACTACAATACCGCTCGCGCCGCACGGTCAAAAGTGGGCGAAAAAACGCAAAAATAGCGTCGCAAATCGTCGCATGCTCATAACTCCTTCAGTTTTAGATTTTTCGAAAAACGGTTGGCACCATTCGATTCGTCTCTTTGAGGTCGACGCAAACGCGTATACAACTTTACCAGAACTCCGATATTTTCGCCGTGGGTGGTCCAAAATTGACTGGAGCGGGCTTTTGCGATTAGAGCAGCTTATTTCCCCGAGCATGCGTGCTTTCGGAGTATCTCAAGCATGGCGTACGTTGCCAGTGCTCTGTCATGCCAGGAATGCTCCGAGAGTGTGCCGTGCACAATGCATACAGAATCGAACCTTTCAATCGAGGGGGGGGGACAGCTTGTAGACTGAACATTTGGGGAGTTTTATCAGAAATTTTCTCCCGTCCTACTCAGGAGTTGCTCTAAGGCTGTCCAGCGAGCCTTTGGAGTGCGCCGTGAACAATGCATACAGAATCGAACCTTTCAATCGAGTAGACTGAGCGTTTGGGAAGTTTTATCAGAAATTTTCTCCCGCCCTACTCAGGAGTTGCTCTAAGGCTGTCCAGCGAGCCTTTGGAGTGCGCCGTGAACAATGCATACAGAATCGAACCTTTCAGTCGAGGGGGGCGACCGCTGGCAAATTGCACGCACGGGCGTGTTCGGAGCGCAATAGCTCTGTCAAGTTGAACCCTTTCAGGTTGCAGCTTGTAGGTTTCGCAGGCAGTAGAGCGGTCTGTTAGTACGCCAATGCACAGCGGTTAAGCTTAGGAGAGGGCAATGTTATAGGGGTGCGAAAATGCAGGTGAGGCTTATGTGAAGCATTTTTTCCGATTTCCGTGGACCACTGCGAGACGACGCGGCGAGCTAACGGCCTTAACATACGCACGTGAACAGAGCGCTTAAGGTAATTTACGATGATATTCTCACAGCTCCTCATCTTCCTAACTGCCTTAGCCTCGGGTGGCGTTTTAGAGCGGCGAAAGCTAGCAGTTAGAGTTTCTTGCGCTCCTACTCGCCCAGATTTGAGTCTTCGACACTCGGAATGGCACCGTTCCATTCAGCATGAAAAGCACTATCGAACGGCATCAATTTCGACCGATTTTGGAATCATCAATTTTTTGACTGTTTAGCATCGAGGACCAGGCTGCGGCGGAGGGACGATGACGTCATCGAAAAATCGATATCTTCGAGTTGCGCCATGCTCGATATCATTCGATAGAGCTTTTCATGATGAATTGAATCTTGTCATTTATAGTGGGAAAAACTGCAACCTGGGCGAGAAATAGCGCGGAGAGCGTCTGCCGTTGTTGCGCTAAAATTGCACGCGCAGGCGTGTTCGGAGCACAATAACTCTGTCGAGTTCGAATCGTTTCAGCTCGCTGCTGCTTGATATACTCCGAAAGCACGCATGCTCTGGGAAATAAGCTGTTCTAATCGCAAAAGCCCGCTCCAGTCAATTTTGGACCACCCACGGCGAAAATATCGGAGTTCCGGTAAAGTTGTATACGTGTTTGTGTAGAACTCAAAGAGACGAATCGAATGGTGCCAACCTTTTCCCGAAAAATCTAAAACTGAAGGAGTTATGAGCATGCGACGCTTTGCGACGCTACATATTTTTGCGTTTTTTCGCCCACTTTTGACCGTGCGACGCGAGCGGTATTGTAGGCTACGCATTGAATTTGTTCCATGTCGCGGCTGCGCTGACATGAATATGATCGGCAAACTAATAACGTTCTTCAATCGTCGCTCACGATCAGGTCCACTGAACCAATGGTCACTTTGCAGAAGGCTCGGGGCTGCTCTACACACCACCACAATACTGAGTGTTCAACGAGCTTCCCTCAAAATTTCATCCTCTTCGGAGTGAGAGCGCAGCCACGCAGACCAGGGAAAAAGTAGGTCGTTTCAAATGAAACCTCACCACTCTTTAGTGTGTGGAGCTGGAGCAATGGGGATTGTACGGAGCGCAGTGCCAAACATGTACTGAACAATAGTTGTTGGGAGGTTGGAGATCAATACAAATCCCTTTTAACAAGGCCACTATATTTTCTTTCCTTATTTGTGAGCGGTCCTATGTGTTGACGTCACGCCGAATGCGAGAGGGAATTTTAGAGCGTGTTTCTGTGTGCCACACAGCTCAACAGTCCAGTAGCGGCATTGAACCCTCAACGTTCTTTGGGCTGTACAGTATACATTGTTGGGTCTGTCCAATACGAATCATCCAAAAATCCGAGTGCGCGAGATTAGCGTCATCCGCATGATTCAATTATCCGAAGATTTTCGATCGGATCCTACGTATGTATACTGCGCAGTGCTGTCGCTATTCCATGCTTTTCGGTACCTCCATTGTCCTCAGTGAGCTGGAGAATGTCTAGAAGCGCCTCTCGCAGCTTACCTAGTAGTGAGCGGGTAAGCGCCTCTCGCAGCTTACCCACTCACTACTAGCCCTTGGGTTTGGGACCTTATTTCAAGATTCCGTCCCGTGAGTTAAATCCAGACACTTCCACTCAAACACCTGATGGTAGTTGTGGCTTTCACTGCTTTCTCTAATGGTGCGATACATTAAGCGGCGTTGACTATGAAATTTGAGTACCCAAGCAGTGAGACCTCGGTGGTTGAAGCGAAAGCATCGATTTACTAATTCACTGATAGGATACATAGTATGCCTTCCAGACATAGCCGGTTGGCGTATACCGTAGCTCCTAAATGAGGCCTAATCGTTGCGGATTCAAGAAGTTCATCGACAGAAATAGTTGTCATTGAAGAAGAAAACTACGTGTAGCATTAAAAAGCGTATTATATTTAACCAGACGTTCAGCGGCCTAGCGGCCACCAAACGTCTGGTTGGGGCTTTGTCCCCAAACCCGAGAAGAGAGCACCCCCGACAGTGATCTTTTCTTCACTAGGCCTTGTTATGTTCGTTACAGAAAAAATCTGATTTTAGTATATAAAATAGTATAGCGGGATAGGATGGGGCAGAATCTTCAAAACTGCTTCTCTGGGGCCTATCCACTATCTGTCGGACGTACGGGGTTCATTCTACGAAGTACACGTTCTTCATTACGTGGCGAGAAACAGATTGTGAGAGTCTCAATCCGAAGTGCTTAATCTGCGGAAACATAAATGAAACCAATCGGTATTGGTAGACCATTTGATACCGTTAACTGCCCAACGGCAACAATATTCCTCCGATTCCTTTAGTCATATTCCCTACCCCACCCCCACCACGCCAGTACCCCTTACCTTTGTGCCGGAAAGAAATAAAAAAGTAAAAAAGGCGTAGTGAGAGTCGACTACGCGCACACAGAGACATCTTGTCTGAACCCGGACGCCTGTTACTTGACGTCGATGGAAGGATTGACGGACGAAGGACAGACACATTTTTCGCACACACAGACACACACACACACACACACGTCGCATGATTCGCCTCTTCGAGATCTACACAAACACAAACAGCCAGAACACCGCGTTTTCGCAGTGGCTGGTCAAAAATGACTGGAGCAGACTTTTTGCGATTGGAGAAGCTTGTATTCCATGACCTGCATGTTCTCGGAGTATCCCAAGCATGGCGTGAAGTGTTCTGCCATGCAGAAATCCTCTGAAAGTGCCCCGTGCACAATGTATATAAGACCGAACCTATAAATCGAGGGCGGCGCGACAGCTTGTGGAGTGAGCGTTTGAGTAGTTTTACACCAGCAGCCCTGCTCAGGAATTGCTGTACTCTGTCCCGGCAAAGCTTTGGAGTGCGCTGTGCACAACGTTTATAGGATCGTACCTATCAATCGACTGGGCGCGACAGCTCACAAGTTGCACCGCGGGCGTATTCTGAGCGCAACAACGCGTCAAGTTTGAATCTTTCTAGCTGCCGCTCGTTAATTTTGTAGGCACTAAAAAGGTAAAGAAGCGAACACAGCAACGTAGCTTATGATTGGGCAAAGTTATAGCGGTGAGAAAATGCAGGTGAACCTTGTGTGACACGATTTTTTCTGATTTCAGTCGACAACTGAGCTAGCAAATCAGTTAAGGTGCTTTACGATGACGTGCTCGCAACTACCCAGGTGCCTAACCTGCCTTAGTCCCAGCAGCCATTTAAGAGCTGCAGACGCAGCGGTGAAGTTTCTTCCGCCCTTACTCGCCCAATTTGAGTTTTTGACACTTGCAATAACAGTCCACAGTCCGAGTCTGCCCAGACGATGACGTCATCAAAAATTGATTTAAAAATTTTCTTTTTCGAAATTGACCAAATGTCCTTGTCCAAACTTCGTCCAAAATCATCTAGAGGGTTATTTGGTGTGCTGATTAAGAATCCGACGTCCGTTTTTGAAAAACTCACCGACTTTGGTAGGATTTGAATTTTCTCCTGAATAACTGTGGGTGGTCCGGTCAGGAATGCCGATTTTGCTCAAAATTCGTCTAAGGGCAGGGGTTATTCAGGGTGCCGAATAGGATACCGAAGTCGATTTGGCCGATTATGGCAGGAGACCACCCATGCGGATAACTGGGGATAAGAAGTGATCCTAACCCTTCCAACCTCAAATGCCTGTAACATGTCAAAATTGGTGAAACCTTCAAAAACGGAGGTCGGATTCGTAATCGGCGCTCCAAATAACCCTCCTGATGATTTTGTACCAGAAAATTTCGCCAAATTCGAAAACATCGATTTTCGATGACGTGGTCGTCCGGGCAGACTCGGCGAAGCGCCCTCGTCCTCGATGGGAAATTTTCAAAAAATCGATTTTCCCGAGATTGGCCGAGATTGATACCGCTCGACAGAGCCTTCGAGCTGAAGCTAAAGGAGTCATTGTGAGTGTCAAAAACTAAAATGTGGGCGAGTAAGGGCGGAAGAAACTTCACCGCTGCCCTCCGCATCTCTAAAATGGCAGCTGGGACTAAGGCAGGTTAGGCATCTGGGGAGTTGCGAGCACGTCGTCGTAAAGTGTTCTCAGTTTCGTGCTGGCCCAAACATTTGCATGCCTTTCCTTGCCTTCCCGCAGTAGTCGACTGAAGCCGGAAAAACTCGTATCACACAAGGCTAAACTGCATATTCGCGCCGCTTTAGCTTTGTTCAGTCATCAGCTGTGTTTCAGCGCACTTCTTAAACTTTTTACTGCTTACAAAATCTACAATTGCAGCCGGAAATATTCAAACTTGACAGAGTTCTTGCGCTCAGAACATGCCCGCGGTGCAATTTGTGAGCTGTCAAGCCCAGTCGATTGATAGGTTCGATACTACATACGTTGTGCACAGCGCACTCCAAAGTCTTGCCGGGACAGAGTACATCAATTCCTGAATAGGGCGGCTGAGAATTTTTCATAAAGCTCCCTAAATGCTCACTCTAAAAGCTGTCCCCCCCCCTCGACTGATAGGTTTGATCCTATCTGCATTGTGCACGGCGGACTCTCAGAGGTTTCCTGGAATGATAGAACACTTTACGCCATGTTTGAGATACTCCGAGAACATGGCTGCGAGCAACGATACTCACTCGCAGCCATGCGAGCGGTCGCGGTGCGGCGTTGTAGGCAGGGTCATCTCTAGCCACGGCAGGTGCGCGTAGGAGTTGTCCGATGCGCTCAGCTAGCTACAGCGCAAAGCCGCGTCCCAACTTGTCGTATGAAGCGTTTCGGCTCATTTTCCCAGAGAAGGAAAGCTGTGGAATTCGTTGCAATCGTGAAACGGCTACAACGTCTTCTACATTTCATCCTACACAATGAAGAAATAGGAGTGATCAAGACTGGTGTGAGGCCTAAACTATGTCAAATGGGTGAGGGAGAGACAACTGGTGAAGTCATTTGTGGGTTAAAAATAAGCATGTTCAAAAGATGGTTTCAACTTATTGAATAGTAGTGAAAATCCTATTATATAAAGAAAAGGTGTTCCAAGAGCCAGATGCTTACAGTGTTTCGGCCGCAGATAGTTGAACAATCCCAGATATGGTTTCCTTGGATTCCACCACATTGTCTGCCTATATTGGAGATATATTAGAGTATTCCGATATTTATAATCGTAGTCAGGCCACTTGACCATCAGGTGTCGTTAAAGATACATTTTTTAAGATACATTTTGTTGGGCTGCGAGAGCTGATTTCGTGCACTCTAGATCTTTGAATTTAGATCTTAAAACCTATTGAGGAGAAAATGGAGTGGCAGTCATGAACATGAATTCACAGAAAGCTTGGAACCCTCACAAAAAGGCCATCAGATCCAATATGTATAGCTTTGCTAATCTTTTATGTATTCGGCCTCTAAATTCACAATATACGCTGATCGCGTAGCCATTGTAGAAAACGCTTGAAACACAATAGACCTATAATTGAACAACTTCCCATTTTTAACATGAATCTCCCATCCTAAAAACAAGGGCTTGTTCTTAAAGTGTATCCTAAGGATTATCAATAACTCTCACTCAGCTGTTATTTTTGGATACGCCTCGTCATTCAGCTTCACCAGTTCCCTACTCTACTTCTTCTCCACTCACCAGTGCATCCGCACTCTTTCACGCTCCAGCCCGCTCAGCGTCGGCGCGGTCGCGTAAAACTCGTCTTTTCAGCAAGCTAAGCAGCGAGGACTCCGCCCGAGACGAGCACGCGCACGCGACCGCACGCACCATTTTGAGTATCGCTGCCGCCCCCCCCCCCCCCCGAGAACATGCAAGTCCTGGAATATAAGCTTCTCCAATCGCAAGTCTGCTTCAGTGATCTTTGGCCACCCACTGCGAAAACGCGGTGATCTGGCAAAGCTATACACATTTTCGTGTAGATCTCGAAGAGACGAATCGAACGGTACCAAATGTTTCTCAAACCACCAAATTAGAGGAGTTGTGAGCACGCAACGGTTTTCGACGGCTTGTGACCAAACCAACTCGTCCGCGACCGCCCTTCGCAGTGGAGCGCAAGTTTTCAATTTCGGACACTTTCATGGCTCCATATGAGGTATGTATAGCACACGATAGAGCTCGAGCTTCTGAGCTCAAATGTGCCCTTGGTTTTTCAAATGGAAGACTTTTAGGCGAGTTTCATCAAAAAGACGCAAAATCCGCAAAATCGCGCCTATTCAAAAGCTGCGTCCGGTACTGTATATAGTTGGATATCTAGCAATGATAGTGGCTTAACCCTTATTTTGTGTTAATGCAGGAAGGAGGCATAAAAGAGTGTAAATTCCAAAACCCGGAGCTGTGTCAAGTTGGCCGCGGTTGTCGATTCGATTCTAGGTCTATCATAAGTGAAGCTAATATGGAACAGGTTTTCATCCATGCGAAAGGGTTCAGTTTCCCTACGAAGGGTGATAAACGTCCAAAGTTCGGATAGAAGAGCTGTATGCATTGGTGATTCTTGCGAGTGCAGTCACTGGGTAAATCCCTCGAAATGCTTTCACCTTTGCAAATGCCTGCCAGAGCCACTAACCCTGCATTACAACCGCTTTTGAGTGACAGTCTTCACCAAAGGATGGAGTGAGCATGGATTTCAAAAATGAAAATGCGCAACAGGGTTTAGATTGAGTGTTGCAGACACGAAACGTACCTGCACGCTGCTGTCGAAGAACACGAAGAGGTTGTAGACCGAATAGGCAGCGAATCCGATGATGTTGAGAAGCAAAAAGTCAAAGTTGAGGCCAACAACGCTGCAATTCACTCTTTGCATGTGACGTTCTGTTCGCATGGCTCGGGGAAGCTGACCGCGGACCTTTTTCTCTGGTAATTCAGGTAGATCTGTGGGTAGAATGAGATACTCCAGGCCGTGAAGTACGACCATCCTACTATCATCACTAGAGATGCGATCAGCCGTGACCTCAGCACCGTCACCTTCAGGTAGAAGTCACCCTGTCTGGAAAGCTGCACGCTATCTGTACGAAAACGCCGAACCCACAGAGGCGACTCACACAGCTCTGCAGTCATCCTCGCTCGACGATGTGCAGTTGCTTGGTTGAAGTAGCAACTCGTTCGTTTCGCGAGTGCCCTTGAGATGCAGGACCCCCTTCCCTGACATCATGTCAAGCTTGAGGGGGCGAAGAACAGCGACAAACTCCTGTGGTTCGAAGTGCATCTCAACGTCGCTGTTGATGGACACCCTGAAGAGGACGCCAAGGAGTGATCGTGTGGAATGTTTAGAGTGCACTCCTGTTACTCAGCTGCTGCTCTTGCTACGGCGAACACTGCGTGAAGATTCGTTCTGTGCTGTCCTCTCGTACACGACTAGTATTCTTCATCAATAGTAACTATGTATTTACAGCAGCAGCAACCGCAAGCGAACGAGCAGCTTCTGCGTGGGCTGGGCCAAAAATATTGGCCTACCACGGTATAAAATGCGCTTCTCGCAGCGGTCAAGTTTGCAATTTAATAGCACGGTAGATTCCTGAATAAAAGATGTCTCTCCACATTCTGTTTGAAAGCTTGGACAATCCTTTGCACCACTGCTCCGGAAACTATGCTCGATACTGCCGTATTGTTTAGACTATGTTGGGCATGGCGAAGAGTCGAATCCGCGTTTTTAATTAAGAAGGGACAAAAACCGACCTGCAGTATCAGGACACTTGGCGACGAGACAGCTACGGAACGTCTAGCGTGACGTTCAGTTGGTGTGCTCTGGTTGGTGGTAGCTTGGGCAGTGAAACTTCTGCTGGTCCCTCTCTCTTTTCGCTGCGGTCAAAACCTTTGGAGTGGCAGCGTGACCCAGTCAGCCGGGCGTCTTGTAAGATTGGGCTTCATACTCTCTGCTATAGAATTGTTTTGTTCAGAGAAAACTTTACAGGGCCGCTATCCAACACTCTTCCTCACCATCTTCTTCATAGAAGCGTAATAGAAGAGGCGATTTCGTATCGATATTGAAAGTTGGAAGATGCTACGTAGTTGGCGCAAGTGGTGGCTTTTCGGGGCCGTGACACCATTCCTTAGTTTCCCTTCGTGAGAGCTACTGCCAGTAAATTGCCTAAATCTGCTTTCCGTGAACGAAACATAAGCTCCCCCTTCAAGGCTACTGTGACAAAGCCTTTTTCACCTAAATTGCTACCGTCTTTCGACCCTTGTCTTTTCATGAGGGGTTGTAAGTTCTGTCACTCCCGGTCGAAAATCGATCACTACCCTGTACGCCCATTCTTGGCATTCTGTCTGATAGGTTCGGATCTTAGCCGAGTACTCCATTGCTATACGGTGTTGTGGAAGCTTCGGGAAATAAAACTACAAGCGCCTGGATGTGGAGATGCCATTGAAGCTATGTATCACCTGCGCCAACCTTGTCTCCAACTCTGTGCGAGAACTGAATTTGTGTAGCGAGATATGCTACCGCAAGCAAGGCTGAGGCCGCTCACTTCTAGTGGGCATTGAAAGAACTGCTTTGAATCGGAACGAAACGAGACGGCCGTCAACTCACTTCGAGATGAGGGTGAAGTTATCCGTTCGACCAACAATGACGGTTACGTGGTGCGGGAAGACACTGCTCTGCTGCGACGAGTTGATGTGGATGAGCATCATGAGAACGAGTACATGAAACCTGTGCACCTCCATCCTAAAACAGACTGTCACTGTATCCAGGTGCACACCACTACTTGAAGCGGCCCGTTCAAATGTACAACGAAAGAGGATCTGAAACTGATTGGCGGCTTCATTGAACAAAACTCAGAACCTCATGTTGGGAGCAACTAAGCCAATATAGGACTTCAAGCGCAATGAAGTTCATTAAGGCTTTCGTATTGAAATACTACCCCTGCTAATTACTTTTGGAGTAATGGCAAGGCTGTCAGATCGTTATAATGTTGCGTTTGAGTTTCAGAATAAGAAGAAGGTCAGATAGAGCAAACGCGCTTTAACCAGCACTGCCAACTTTCACAGTCTTGTGAAAGTAGGCGGAGGTGCAGAAGTACCGGAAGTACGGGATGCTATGTACAATGATTCATCGGAGAGTTCTCCTTACTTTCGTTTCGAGGCATTCAAAAGATTCCAAACATTTTCTTCGTACACACAGTGATGTCTGCTCCAGAACCATTGAGGCGTTATGCGTCGTCGCGGCAGGAATCCTGAGAGCAGGTCGAGTCCTATCTTGGGAGAAGAGCTAACTGTCCCATAAAATGCCAAACGTCAGGGTCGTCTGAAGAGAGCTGTCGAAACCGCAGTACTCGCTATGTGGTTTGCTTTCCTGAGACTTCTATAACCTTAACGTATTTTCGTAGTTATGATCCCATTACCAGATCGTACAGCACAACCAACCCCACCGCTCAGCGCAAGCATTCTGTACAAGCCGCTCAGCGCTGTCACTTGGTGCTTGGTGTACACTGCCCTCATGACCACCATGCTGCTTAATTTCGCTTCCTTTCTGGAGCCATACACGACGGCCCTCCAGTTCCCAAGTGTTTGGCATCTTCTGCGATTATGTTGTCACACTGCAAGCAGACAAGCATACCGATGGCCCTCGGCTTTGCTAGCGGCAACTACGCTACGTATGCCATATATCCCGTCAAATTCGACTCTATTCTAAACGAGCCTTGCACCTCTAAAATCAAACTGAACATCTTCCAAATCAAAATGGGCTCCTTTTACATTACACTAGAGACCCCAAAATGGTTAGAATAATTTTTTGTTGAAGGAGGATTTAGTATTACTATCTTTGAACTTTTAATCCACCTGCCCAGTAAGTGAACTTCTTCTTCTTCAGCGTTTGTCCTGCTTCATGACGGGGTCCGCTTTCTTGGTGCCATGTCGCCATCTTTCCCGATCCCGTGCTAGATCAGGGTGGAAACCTGCTACTTTCAAGTCCTTGTGTAACGCATCAGCCCAGCGCTGCTTGAGGCCTATCTTACACGCTGTCTTCGTTTCCACGCAGAACGTGGCCGTACCATCGCAGACATGCTTCGCTCATCTTGTCAGCTATCGGCGTGACACCGAACTTCTGCCGAATAGCTCCGTTTCGGATGCGGTCGAGACGCGTGACTCCACCCATCCAGCGCAGAATCTTCGTTTCCATTACGCCGAGGCGAGTTTCGGTTTCCTTTGTCGCAAGCCAGCACTCGGCACCGTACATCGCTACCGGCCGGACGACGGTTCTATAGATCTTCGACTTTAACCGCTCTGGCATCTTCTTGTCGCAGGGTACTCCAGTCAACGAGTACCACTTAGACCGAACTGCATTCAAGCGCGAGTTCACTTCAACCATCAGACTGCCATCAGACGCTATTGCTGGTTTCCATTTAAACTCCGAAGTGCGTGCAAGCTCAGTGCCATTAATTTTAATGGAGCCAGACGCGTTTACGTGAGTCGTTACATACTCGGTCTTCTTGACGTTCAGCCTGAGCACGAACATCTCTAAGCGGTTGCACCAAGTTTGCACCTGCCGCTCTAGTTGACCTTTACCTTTACAGGCGAGCATTACGTCATCTGCATATAGCAAAGTCTAAGGAACGGGCTTCTGAAGATCTCGTGTGATGGCATCCATTATGACGACAAAGAGGAGTGGGGAAAGCGCAGAACCCTGGTGTACCCCGACAGAGATGGGAAACTTCATGGAGGTTCCTGCTACAGCTTGCAGACGACTCTTTGGACAAGAGTATAGCATTCGCACCCACTCTACAACTTCTTCGGGAACAGCGTGCTGTCGTAGGGCGTACCATATAACCTCACGCTGTAAGTTATCGAAGGCCTTCTCCAAGTCGAGAAAAGCAAGAGGCACCGGCCTCTGATTCTCGCGATGCTTCTCCACCAGGAGGCGGGCGGCATGAATGGCATCGATAGTGCCACAATCAGCCACGAAGCCGCACTGATTGTTGGAAAGCTGGATGATTCCACGTATTCGTCTATCAAGGATTCGCTCGAAGATCTTAATGCTGTGCGAAAGCGTGCGGGAAAGAAGGTCAGCCCTGCAGACTGCTCAAATTACCGTCCGATTCGCTTGCTGGCCATTCCCGGTCTCATCTTCCTCAGAGCCGCGTCGGTTTCCGCCACGGTGATCATGAGGACGGAACAGTGGATAGGAGCCATAGATCTGAGGGCCGAATGAGGGAACTCTTCAGTCGAAATGCTCTCAAAGTAAGCGCACCATCGCTTCCAGGCCTTTTTGCGATCTGCCAGAAGATGACCGTTCTCATCATTGATGCTAAAGAACTTATGGTGGCGATGGCGGTTTTTCACAAGTCGGTACAAATACCGGTCACCATCGCGCGACTCGAGCTTTTCGTAAACAACATTATAATGAGTGGCTTTGAAACGGCCACAGCCTCCTTGGCAGCTTTTTTCTCCTCGTGGTACTTCTGCCAGTTATCGGCTGCCTTGCCGCTGAGAAACATATGATATGGCGTTTTCTTCTCTCGAACCTTTCTTTCGCATCGTCCGTCCACAACCATGCCTGCTTTTCAACCTTTCGTCGTTCAGGCTTCGTAATGCCAAGTTCTTGCCTCGCATCTTGAAGTATCGTAGCCGGTAGCCCTTCTCCAAGTTTCGTCGACAGTTGTGACTGTCGGTGAACTAACTGTACGCGAGAAATCACAGCTGCTTCCTTCTCTTTTATTTGCCATCACTTGATTCTTGCTGCACCGCAATGCTCAACCTGCTTCTGCCTTGGTGGCGCGATCTTTAAAGTGCAGATCAGAGGACGCTGCTGTGGGGCGACTGTTTCATACGGCACGATTTTCGTGTCCGGGACGAGACTTCGGTCGCGATCTTTCACAAGGACGAAGTCTATCTGCTTCTTGGTGTTCCCACTATAGAACGAGATGAGGTGAGAGTCGCGTTTACGAAACATTGCTATGGTGAGGTTATGCAAATCCGCATACTCAAGGATACGCTCACCATCTATCTGCGTTACTCGACCCGTAACCGAATCCACCATGAGAGCTGTACCCGTCTTTCGCAGCGCCTACGTGCCCAACCAACGACAATGACGCGTCTCTCGACGGTACCTCTTCTGTCTACTCGTCAAGCAGGCTCCAAAACTCATCCTGGGCTTGATCTGAACAGCCAGTCTGCGGAGCATACGCAGAGAAGAAGTGGAAGAGTCGTTCCTTAGCGACGACAACGATCTTCATCAATCGACCGTCAAAGCGCTCGACGCTTACAATCGAGTCTCGGAAACGCTCGGAGACAATTATACCAACACCGCTGGTGGTCCTGGGACTTCCACACAGAACGGCCTTAAAGCCAGGTCCTATGTCCCTTGACTTGCTGCAGGACCACCTCGTCTCCTGTACCGCACAGAAATCAACTCTTCTTCGCTCCAGTGCGAGCGGCCAACTCGCACGAGCGGCCCGTCAACGTACCCGCATTCAGCGTTGCAACGCGGGTCCTGCTTACGTTACGGGACTTTCAGACTAGCTCAGTGGCCCCCCAATGCCGTCCTCGCATTAGGGACCCTCGCATACCCCGCGGACGCCGTAGCACAATCTCGACAAATATTTAGACATACACTCATACGATGTGACATTGGGTTTTTCATAGACCGGCCTGTCACTAGGGTCTGTCGCCTGCACTCGAATGACCATGTTTGGCTCAGTTCGCAGAACGAGCAGTTTCCAGTGGGACTGCGTGGAGGAACAGACATCGCCACCAGTAAGTGAACGCAGTGAAACTTTATGCAACTCTTGCTTTTTGGGGAAAAACAAATGGTGAGGAGCTTGTTTTAAAAAGCAGGAAGGCGACTATTTATTAGTGCTGAATGAAGAGGCTGTGCCATGCTCTCGTCCAAGGCGTTGCGATTTTTACCAAACTAATCGAAATTTCTGTTTGCGTTGTTTCACACCCGTAAAACACAAACAGTTATAAAGAGCACATATCCTTACTTTGGAGCTTCATGTAAGCAGCACTTACATACCTTCCCAATTAAACAAAAATCGCAGCGAGCTAATCGAGTGCATGGCGCAATCTTCTCTTAATATGCATAACGATTCTTGCCTTGTTGCGCTTTAAAATTTTTTTTAATCTATTATTTCTTTCTCAAAAAATAACAGTTTTATATAATTATTAGACTCTTTCGGGGAGCTGAACAAAAAAAATCCAATACAAAACCACGTTTTATTCCCGATGAACCTTGTTATCTTCGCCACTGCTTTCGGCATTTTCTGCTTTTCTAAATGGGCACACTTACTTTTTTCTCGGCGATGCTACGGCGCTGTCACAGTCTCCAGAGCCTTTAGGCGTGAGCAGCTGGAGTTCGCCGTAACCATCGCTGGAAGTAAGGCTGAGCCTGGATATAGGGACCAGAGTGCTGCCAGAAGGGCCGCAGGTTGTAGGAGATCCCTAATAGACTTGGGCATGCGAGAAGATAGCGGAACAGAGCCACATTACTAAGGCAGGTTACCGAGGAATAGAAATGCAGTGAAATGCACAGATTGGCCTTCGGCCAGACCATGGATGGCGGTGAAGGAGCTGACGATGCCGGGCGCCAGCTCTCGGTTGTTCCCTGGCACATAAATGGGAAGTGACGTGAGCATGAATCAACTACTGCATCATCCACATGCTACCAGCCTTCCTATTCCACTGGACGCCATTCCGTGAAAACATTGGAACTGATAGTGTGAGCAAAAAATTGTGCGCACATCAATGGAAATATATCTCAACAATACATACAGTAATCGTCCAACCACAGGAAGTGTCTGAACGTCATCACAGCAGGAGAAGAGAGAAGTGCCTTGAGCTGGAAAATACTCAGGCTGGTGCAGAGCCCAAAACATGACGCGTAAGAGAATTCAGGTGCACAACTGCGCAGTCGAGGAGAACTCCAGCCACATCCAAATCGCGAATAATGAAGTGGGATCGGGGACGAAACACGGGTTAGAGGGGGTCGGGGATGACTTCTGCGGCGCCATCGGAAGTTGCTCTAGAAGCCTCTGGACTGGAGTGCGCTCAGCGCAGTGACCATGAAGTGGGCGACGGTGGAAAAATACGGGCCGTCCCTGCGGGGCTCGAATTTGTCGCGAAAACGTGTTGAAATGCGTTGATGCCGTACGTTCGTAAGACACTTTATGGGCTCTCGCCCTGAAGTACGCGGCCGAATCGTGGAAGGAGGGCGTGTTGCTCAGTCGGCAGGGGGGCTCAACTCGCATTCACTTCGGTTTCTCTCATCTCAGATGGACCGTGCAGAAGCTGCTGGGACACTGCGTCGCACTGGCTTCGAAATGACTTCCCTAACGAGCGCTCCCCTACGTTGCACAACAGCGCAGTGGCCGTCTTCGCCTCATTGCGCTCGCTCTTCGGCCAGTTCTCAGCGCTCGGTAGCCTTGCTAAACCGACTCAATCCTTGGGCCGGATTCATCAACGACTTTCGTAACTTTAACGGACAATTGTAGGCAAAAGCTCAGACAACGCGGCTTATCGAACGCTTTGGTGAGCGATAAGTCGCGTTGTCTGAGCTTTTCGCTTACAATTCTCCATTAAAGTTGCGTAAGTCGTTGAGGAATCCGGCTCCAGGAGTGCTGCCTAGTGCTATGCTTCGATCTTCGCTTTGCTCTTCGTGTAAAGCCGCAAAGTGGTCGAACAACAAACCCACAGGGTAGATAGGTCAGTGCGGATGCTAGAGGGGAGAAGTGGTCTCCTTCTTAGTCTCGAAGGATAAAGGTTGCATCCATAATGCGGGATACGCCACGTATTCTGCTTCTGCGGGATGTCGCAGAGGAAACTTGAGTTGGTCGATAAAATGACTTGCGGTGGTCAGACGATGGGTAAGTCAGGGTTCCACCAGACAAGTCTGGTGCACTGCTCAGGAGACTGCGGAGTGGAGTGTAGCAGAACTACCCTAGAGGGCTGAAAGGCTTGGTCGAGTTGGGGCATTTGACAGCGGGCGGCTCCTCCGCCCCTGGTCGTGGATATCCTTTACAAACAACCTAGGATGCCATGTCGCCCTTTCACAGCGGTAAGATAGCGCCCGAATGGTAAACTCCAGGAAGAAAAAGCACGAGAAGTCACCGTCACGAGGATGGCCCCTGCAAAAAAGGAATTCGCCATGGCTTACCGCCTCAGCAATCGCGGCGCCGAGTTGGTGCTGACGTTGTGAAAGTTCGCGGGAGCAAACTTGGCAGTGTGCCTATTAGGTTTTCATACGATCCGACGATCCCCCGCATTACCGAACGGCTCTTGTGAGAACTCGTTGCAGTGGTTCCCCAAGAATCCCGATCCATATGGTCACCTTCAGGTTAACATCCATAGTCTCCCTCCCTTTCGATGAAGTGGGCATGTGTACCGAAGCACCCACTAACTGCTAAAATTCGCGCCTTCAAACTTTATGGGCTGCAACTTCTGTGCCTAAGTCGGACAGAGGTATCGGCACCTGGTCAAGTGCATAGTGTACATCCTGACCGTTCAGGGCTACCACGCAGTTAAACGAATGCGACTTCGCTAAGAAAACGCCGACGAGTCATCTCCAGGAGCCATCTACTCTCTAAAGCAGGCAGCCGTCACATTAACCATCTACGTGAAACTCAACACTTCAAACCGAAGGTGTCACTTTTCCAATCAAGCAAAACACCTTCCAAACCACGACGGTCGTCTCTGAAGCTAAAGAAGACGCGTGAAGGGTTGTATGTTTTCTCGCACGGGTATGACCCACACAATGTCCGTGTTGAGATGCGTCTGACCCAGTGCCCCTCACAATAAGCCACGGAGACCCCGCCTTACGCCAAAAGTGAGTTTGACTTCATACAAGTATTTGTTAGTCGCCCGCAATATTCATGAAATAGTTGATATTCTTTTCGGATCTGTTTTAGTGGTAGGGGCGTCTTCACAAATCCCAGAACAGATCCAGGTGCAAGTCCAGAAAGGACCATTCCCTTTAAGTGGCAGTTTTGACCCGCCCAAAACAGGCTTAGATTTCGCGTAGCAGTTATATGTAATGGTGCGAACTTAGAGTAGTTATTTCAGCTTTTCCAATAAATCGTTCAGATTTTGCGGAGGAAAATCAGGCGCCCCCTCTCGTTCTAAACTTGTATCGATCCTTAGGCGGCGAATTTGATGCGCCGCTGCGCGATTACAGTTAGAAAGGGTGAGCGTCGACGACGCGCAGCCACCAGCTTCTTCCCCCTGTGGTCCGTGCGCCATGACGGATGACGGAGGAGACGGTCCATGAGTCAGTGGAGAGCCAAAACAGAAAGGATTCGTCTGGCTAAACAGCGGATTGCATCTGGTAAATGTTAGTGGTGGGAATCTTGTGGGGAGCGACGAATCCTCTCTTTAGGCTGGAGTCGATGTCATCTGCTCAACATACGGCTGAAACTGGTGAGTCAACTGGCCGAACGCCGAATTTGACACGCCGCTGCGCGATTGCTGTAGACGGCTGGGCACGCTCGGCATCGGTTTTTGCGTGTCCAAAACGCTTCACGAAAGCTTCACGGAATGACCGAGTTCATTCCGTGAAGCTGCTTAAGCCAGCGTTGAGCGTTGTCGGTCTGACGCCGGGCGCCAAATGTGAAGCGAGGTGCGCCGTAAGCGCGCCGCCAGCCCTGACGCAGAGACACGCACTCTGCGTCTCTCCCTACCTGTCATCATTGGAGCCGCGTCAACGATGCAGAGTGTGCCCAGCCCTTTATTGTTAGCTCTACTGGGGCCGGATTCATCAACGACTATCCCGTGGATATAGGGGGTAGAGATACCCACGATGGGGCCTGCGTCTCTGACTCTTAACTTATATCTGACTCTTATCTCTACCCACTATACCCGCCTACCCACGGGTTTAGTTGTTGATGAATCCGGTTCCAGATCCCTGTTTCTTGGCCACTCTCCGAGTTCCCCTCCAGGTCCCCTTACTGCCCTTCCTTTTACTCTTACTCTTACTAGTTAGTGGACCTCTTTACTGGCCCCCCTTATAAATAACCCCAACTGGTTCCCTTATTGCTTTCCACGTTCCTCCTTCCAGAGGCCGGATTCGTCAACGACTTCTTCTTCTTCTTCTTCTTCTTCTTCTTCTTCTTCTTCTTCTTCTTCTTCTTCTTCTTCTTCCTCAGCGTTTGTCCCGCTTAGTTGCGGGGTCCGCTTTCCTGGAATGTTGGCGCCATTTCTCCCGATCAAATGCCTGATCAGGGTGCAACCCAGCCATCTTCAAGTCCTGATGCAGCGTATCAAGCCACCGCTGTTTTGGTCGCCCTCGTGGCCGCCTACCGGGCACATCAAGGTTAAGACCAGTCTTTCGGACAGTGTCACCTTTTGCGCGAAGGACGTGGCCGTACCATCGCAGACGAGCTTCGCGCATCTTCTCAAATATCGGGGTGACACCGAACCTCTGCCGTATGGAGTCGCTGCGTACTCGATCCAAACGCGTAACTCCGGCCGTCCTCCGCAGCATCTTCGTTTCCATTACGCTGAGGCGCCTTTCAATTTCTTTGGTAACGGGCCAGCACTCAGCTCCGTAAATAGCTAAAGGCCGGATGACTGCTCTGTAGATCTTCACTTGAGGCGCTCTGGTATCTTCTTGTCGCAGAGCACTCCCGTCAGAGAGCGCTATTTGGACCACGCTGCACTCACGCGTGAGTTGGCTTCAACGAGTAAACCGCCATCGGACGCGATTGCTGATCCCAAGTACTTGAATACCAAAGTACGTGGCAGCTCAGTGCAGCGGAGCTTAATGGAGCTTAATGGAGCTGGACTCGTCTTCATCAGTCGTCATATACTCGGTCTTCTTGACATTCAGTTTGAGTCCAAATCTCTCCAAGCGATCGCACCAAGCTTGTACCTGCCGCTGGAGTTCAATCTTGTCTTCGCTAGTAAGCATTACATCATCAGCATAAAGCAACGTCCAAGGGACTGGCTGCTGAAGATCACGCGATATGGCATCCATAACGACGACGAAGAGTAGTGGGGAGAGCGCAGACCCTTGATGTACTCCGATAGAGATGGGAAACTCCATCGACGTGCCTGCTGCAGCTTGCACTCGACTCTTTGGACAAGAGTACAGTATTCGTACCCACTCTATGAGCTCTTCGGGGACTCCATGTTTCCGTAAGGCATACCATATCACTTCACGCGGAACGCGATCAAAGGCCTTCTCCAAATCCAGGAAGGCAAGATGCACCGGCTTCTGTTTCTGGCGGTGTTTTTCTATCAGAAGGCGAACGGCGTGTATGGCATCGACTGTGCCACAACCAGCTACGAAGCCGCACTGGTTGGTAGAGAGCTGGACGGTATCACGAATGCGCCCGTCGACAATCCGCTCGAAGATCTTCATGCTATGCGAAAGCAATCGGATTGGACGGTAGTTTGTGCAGTCTGCTGGACTGCCCTTCTTTTTCCAAATCGGAATCGTCGTGCTTCTCTGCCAGATATCGGGCACTTTCTTCTCCGCAATAACCTGGTTGAAGAACGTCGCCAGCCACTTCGTTGGGTACCAGGATTTCGACTTCCATAAGTCGGCCGCCAAATCATCGGGGCCCGTTGCCTTGCCCGGCTTCATCTTCTTCAAAGCCGCTTCTACCTCCTCTACGGTGATTTTCTGAACGGGACCGTATACAGGAGGAGAAGGTGGAATGCTTGGATGAGCAAACTCTACTGTCGAGACTTCCTCGAAGTAGGTGCGCCATCGGTTCAAAACCATCTTGCGGTCCATGAGTAGATGACCGTTCTCATCGTTGATGCCAAAGAACTTCTCAACATCCTCAGTCTGGCGATGGCGTACCTTCGCGAGTCGATAAAGAAATCGCTCGCCATCGCGCGACTCAAGCTTCCCGTTGACGTCATCGTAATGAGTGGCTCTTGCAACGGCTACCGCCTTCTTAGCGGCTTTCTTGGCTTCCTGATACAGACGCCATTTATCGGCTGTCTTATCGCCGAGGAATGCGTGGTACAATCTCTTCTTCTCTCGGACTTTTTCCTTAACTTCGTTAGTCCACAGCCATGTCTGCTTATCGACCTTACGCCGTCCCGGTTTCGTACTGCCGAGTTCGGAACGCGCAGCATTGAGAATCGCGTCGGTTGCAATTTGCCATGTCTCGTCGACGGTCGTGACCGTCGGCAACCGAATGCGCGAAGTAACAGCTGCTTCATTCTCTTTCAGTCGCCACCACTTAATTCTTGACGGACCGCTCCGTTCGACCTGCTTAAACATCGGTGGTGTGATCCTCATAGTGCAGATCAGTGGGCGGTGTTGTGTGGCGACCGTTTCATACGGCACGACCTTCGCGTCCGTGACAAGCCCTTGGTCACGATTTCGCACAAGGACAAAGTCGATCTGCGTTTTAGAATTCCCGCTGTAGAATGAGATAAGGTGGGATTCACGTTTTCGGAATCTGGTGTTCACGATGGTGAGGTCGTGCGACTCCGAGTACTTGAGGATACGCTCACCATCGGCGTTACGTGAACCAAAACCGAAACCACCACGACAGCTGTACCCGTGTTTCGCAGCGACAACGTGCCCGTTAAGGTCACCTGCGACAATGATTACGTCTTGTGACGGCACTTCTGCTGTCTTCTCATCCAGCAGGCTCCAAAATTCATCCTTGGCTCGCTCAGAGCACCCAGTCTATGGAGCATATGCAGAGAAAAGATGATACCGCCGCCGTTCTGCAGCGATTACGACCTTCATCAAGCGGTCATTGAAACGTTCCACGCTTGCAACCGCGTCTCGGAACCGTTCTGAGACGATTATGCCAACACCGCTGGTGGTCCTGGGACTGCCACACAGAACGGCTTTGTAGCCTCGGCCTATGTCTCTTGACTTGCTACAGGACCACCTCGTCTCCTGCACCGCACACAAGTCAATCTTCCTTCGCTCCAGTGCCTCTGCCAACTCAAAGGAGCGGCCCGACAACGTACCCACATTCAGCGTTGCCACGCGGGTCTTGCTTACGTTGCGGGACTTTTGGACTAGCTCAGTTTCCCCCCAATGCCGTCCTCGCATCAGGGACCCTCGCATACTTTTCACACTCGCCGGGTTTTGCGAGTGCGCTTCGGCTCCCGCGGACGCCGTAGCATTATCTCGACAAATATTCAGCACCATCAACCATATGATGTGACATGGGCTGTTCGTAGGCCGGCCTCTCACTAGGGCCTGTCGCCTGCCTTCGAGTGTCCGTGTTCAGCTCGGCTCGCAAAAGCGAACAGTTTCCAGTGGCACCACATGGAGGAACGGACATCGCCACCGGATTCATCAACGACTTACAGCAATTTATCAGAGAAAATGACAGACGAATGCCTAACAGCGCGGCTTATCAAGCGATATGGTGAGCGACAAGCCGCATTATCTGATCGTGAGTTCTCCGCTGTGAATTCTAGTCCCAAGTTATGTAAGTCGTTGATGAATCCGACCCCAGGCCAACCCGAGCTCCCTCTTACTGGCCTTCCCCCTTCTCGCACTTCCTCTGCTGCAGTAGCACCCCATATTGAATGGTAAGTTTGGTCGCTCGGGATCGGTGCGGCGTATCCCGCGCAGGTCGCTCAAACGTCTAGGCGCAAAGCGGCTGGGGGAGGGGGGGGGTCACCCGGTATAAAGCGATTATCCGCTTTTGTAAGAAGGCACATGAATGTCGAGTTACATCAGAAGTGGCCTAGCTCAGTTCACCACTGTGGTAGAACATACCAGTGCTGTGTGAAATTTTTGATACAAGTGCTCCGACACGCCTAACGGTGTGTCTCGCACTTGCGCGCTTCGCGCGACTTTGCAGCATCACTAACCTGTGGAAAGTAGTTTTTGTAAAACATGAAATTCACTAACATTTAGGACCGTACTTTATCGGCATCAAGCCGGCCAGTAACGTCATTGGTTTGTGCTGCGCGGTACTTCTGTTCCTCAGGTTGCTCCTCCACAACCATTCTCATGCTCAACAGCTAGCGTTTCCAGATATCGTTGACATGTTTTCCGAAGCCAGTTCCCCCTCACTTGCTTCCTCTTAGTGGATCTAATTGCAGGTCCGTCTTACTGGTCCTCCCTCCCCTCTTAGTCCCCCACCTTCCTGGTCCCAACTCCTGTCCCACTTCCTTGTTTCCACTATTGACCCCGCCCCGCCCCCCCCCCCTTACTGGTCTCTTCTTGCTGGTTTCCCCGTCCTGGCCCCTCCTTCAGTTGTTCCTTTCCTTCCTGCTCGCTCTCCTGATCCACCCTAGAGGGGCCCCTTACTTCCCTTCTCCACCACCCCCTTAGTGCTCCTCTCATGCTCACCGCAGACGTCAGTGACACGTGTTCGGAATCAGGACGCTCAGAAACGCGCGCAGTTCGCGCGCAGATCCAGATGCTCAGAAGATCCGTCTTCCGAATCCAGAAGCTCAGAAGCGCGCGCAGTCGCCACTGTATCGAGCATGAAGAGGCTATGCATATGGCAAAGGTCCCTTTTTTCAGGTAGATCCCCCCTCAGGACCCTCCCTACTACTCTACCCCAATTAAGTAGCCCTCCCACGCTCACGACACACGACGGCGAGCGAACGACCATTGCGCGAGATGGGTGTCACGTCTTCTAAGTCCGGTCTCTCTTACTGGTGATAAATCCCCTTGCTGATCCTCCTTACTGCCCCCCCCCTCCTATTGTTAACTCACTACTGGTCCCTCCTCATTGCTTTAACCCTTCTTGGTGCCACCTCCTGTCCTGGTTCATCGTTCTCCCTATCGACCCCACCCCCTTCCCTCCCGATGCCTCCTCCAGGTCGCTCCTCTTCATCGCTGTCCGTTCTACACCCTCAAAGTTCCCCTTCTACTCTTACCCTTTAGTGGTCTTCTCATTCTAATGGTACGAAGTCGGCGGCACGGCTTTTGAATCTGGACGCTCAAAAACGCGCATAGGTACTGTTGTGTTAAGCAGTAAAAGACTACGCTTCCCCTTCTGCAGCAACATCCCACGTTCAATTGTAGCAAAATTTGCCCCCGCTGTAGATGATGGGGCCTATTTCATTCAGGCTAGATCACTCTCCCCGCTGTGGATGATGCGGCGTATCTCACTTAAGTTAGGTCACTCGACGAAGAAACCCTTTCATATATAGGTGGTGATTGTGCAACACGGAACGTCGTATAGGGCGGCCTCACAAGGTGACCCCCTACAAGCCGCTTTGTGGCCGTCATTGACTGCTAACCCAATTATGTAGTGGTAGAGAAAATAGACTGATTTGCTATCAGAGCCAGATTTACCAACAGTCAATCCCGCAGATATGGGCTAAATCCGTTTGGACACCAACTTCCAAACTGGAGACTTTTCTGGCGTGTTGGATCGACTTTCAACACGCGTTTTTACGCGCAAACCCCACCACGTCACGTCGTCCACACGTCTTGTAGACGGCGGCTAGCTGCAAAACTAGCGGTCGTGACCTGCTTAGATGTGGACTTCACGATGTTGGCTGAGCTCGAATCTCTACCAGAAGGAACGGGGAAGGGGCAGAATCCCCCAATGCGGGGCATGCCGCGAAAAAGCACTCTTGAGCTGGATAATACTGAAGCAGTCCTAGTGTAGAGGGGCATTCAGTTTTCTCCTCATGTAGGTGGACATAAGTCAACCTACAAGCTCCGCCGGTGCAACGTTGTGTTTTGAAAATTCTTGTCAGGAAGCCGGAAACCGTGGATGTGCTACATCCCATTTTCTACCCGTGTCAACCCCTCCATCTTCTGGGCTACATACTTGATATTCTTAATGTCTTCTTCACCGTGGTGTTAGGCAAGAAGCTCGTTAGAATGGAAGCGCTTTCGATAGATTGTAATACAGTACGTTCGACGTCGGATACAATAGCTATCGCAACCAGGCGACTCTCTTCAAGTTTTTTCCGATCCACTCACTCAGCAGTGCGTTTGTGCACTGTTTTGTGATGACTTTGCAGACCTTCGATCGCAGTCCCGTCTTACAGTTCTGTCAGCTCCGACTTCCAGGCATTGTCACAAAACTGTCTGTTAAAAACGCCTCATACTTCTTATCTGCGAGAGCACTCATGTGAAAAGATTTTTTAAAGTGAACGAAATCTCCAGCGTGTATGATTAAGGTTCCAAAGGTGGGAGCAAGTCTATAGCTGCGGGTTCACCATCATGCTTCTTCACAACACCCAGGGGCCAGATTCATCAACGACTACGACTTTAGATTGCTGTAAGTCGCTGACGAATCTGACCCCAGTTTGCCTAAGAAACTGTAGAACGAAACGCTATACACGTTTATCTAATCAGCATAGACCTAGAAGGATATCTAACTTTGCTTGCTTGGAGTAAAGCTGTCAGAAATAGAGAGGCACAGGTTGGACCCCCCTCTCTAGGTTTGCAACCGAAAATGAAAGTGCACCATCTATCGGACCTGTAAGAGCCTGTTGAGGACATGGGTTTCACTAGTGCAGCGTCAGTGACATAATGGACCTTGCGCTTGAGAACGTGTCTTGGACGTGGATCCAACACGCCAAATAAGTCTCCAGTTTGGAAGGTGGTGTCCAAACGGATTAAGCCGCAAGTATGCAGGGTGGAGATATGAATGCTTCCTCGTGGGTAGCTCTTATACCCCCCCCCCTCGGGTTTAATGGTGATGAATCCGACCTCAGATCTACCACGGCTCATGTTGCACCAAGCAGGTTGTTCAACCTTCGCTAGTAAGCACTGTGTATGTAAATTACAAGAGAGGATGCCGATAAAGTTCCAGGAAACTTGTGATGACCAAGATGACGACAGTGTTGGCGGTGATGCTCTTCTACTCACTCTTCGACCATCCTTGGTAGCAAAGCAGCCGGTTGAAAAGCACCAGTCACATTGAGGGTTTGGCGTAAATTAAAAGCGACTGCCTAGGGTAAAAAATAACTGCTATCACTATCAAATGGCCGAAGGCTGGGAAATTGGGGCTGGGTCTAGAGCCGCCCTTCCCACCGACCTCGTCTCTTAAGGCCTATGTCATACCATCGCTCACCCCGAGCGAAGCCTAATGATAGCTCCCATATCGTATGGGATTAGGCAAATGGGATATATGGGATCATATGGGATATGGGAGCCTATCATTAGGCTTCGCTCGGGGTGAGCGATGGTATGACATAGGCCTAACGCATTTAGCTACTCCCGAGGGGTTCGTCACAACCATTCGTGCCCTTCAGAAACTACGGGAATGCGGCGCCTAGGCGAGCGTACATCTTCTGGCCGCATATTGCGTGGAGCGGCTCGGATTTCGCAGTTCGAAGCAAGCGAGCAGGAGACGGGCATGCGGAGCCGCTCAAGGTTGAATCGCTTTTTGATTTTTCAGTCACCGCCGTTTACAAGCGCATGAATCCTTAAGTTCTGCAGATTAACAAGCGTGGCCGTAGCTTGAAAGCCCTATCTGTTAGCCCTAGTTTACACTTGTGCCGCCACGTGGCGCGGCATCGTGATTGCCATAGATATCGATTTATCGCTCCGCGCGGTCGATATCTATCCCGACCATGGTGCTGCGGTGCCACGCCGCGCAGCGTCGCTATTATAAGCTGGGGCTTAGGGATACATAGGATTCAAAACATAAAACGAAAAAACAGTCCAAAACTTTAGTCCAGAACTGGTCAAGTGCATCGTGAACTTAGTGCAGTTGGCAAGTACCAATGAAGAATGCTAAAATTCTCGTTTCGAGGGTGGTTAACATATTTTTATCAGCAATTATAATATTTTATATATATGAGGAGGGCGCGTGTAGCGCAGTCGGAGGAGGCGCGACTGTCGCGTGCACCCGATACCAGGTTTCTGGTTCGGATTTCCCGCCCAGGCCAACCAAGTCTTCCATCCCTCCGGGGTCGGTGAATTGGTACCAGACTTGTCTGGGAAGGATAGAGCGCTGACTTGTTTATCGGCTGGCCACCCCAAGTCATTGTATGGCCAAATACGCATTCATGTCGCCTCCACGACATCCCGTAGAAGTAGAATGCGCTGGCGCATCCCAGAAGGGATTGAGTAACGCCGTCCTTTATGTCGCGCTATGAGTGTCTGGATTAAGAAGACGTGTAACCGATGTCACACAAAGGACGTCCGACTTGTGAAGAAATGTCACCGACGTCGTTCATCAGGTGCCGGGTTGAGAAGAGGTGTTACCGATGTTGCGAAAGGCCTGTCCGGATTCAGATCACGTGTTACCAGTGAAGGTGTGACCAGTAATGGGGAGCAGTGAAGGGTGGTGGTCCAGTAAGGAGGAAGCGGTAAAGGGTTGACCAATAAAGGGGGACCAGTGAAGAGGGGGACGAGTAAATCGAGATCCAGTAAAGGTGAGAGCAGTAGTAGGGGCCGACGAAGAGGGGGTGGGGACCAGTGAAGGGTGAACTGGAAAAGGGTTGACACTGAAGAGGGACCAGTAAAGGGGGACCAGTGAGGGTGGGACCGATGAAAGAGGGGGGGGGGTCCAGTGAAGGTGGGAGGGACCAGTAAAGGGTTGACCAATGAAGGGGAACCAGTTAAGGTGGGAACCAGTATTGGAGAGCGATGAAGGGTGGGGGTCCAGTGAAGGGAGACCAATAAAGGGGGTACCAGTGAAGGACCAGTCAAGAGGAGCCAGTAGGGGAGCCAATGAAGGGAACACTAGTTAATGGGGTTCAGTAAAGGGTCCAGTAACAGAACCATTAAAGGGGCACCAGTAAAGGAGACTAATGAAGGGGATCAGTGAAAGGAACCAATGAAGGTACCAATATGTTTTCTCAATGTTGTCCAATGTGGCGTCAGAAGACTTGCTACAGACGTCGTGCCAATGTCGGGGTGCAAAAGACGTGTCGTAGACGTCGTTACAGTGAGACAAGGATGTGTACTCTCCCCTCTTCTGTTCAATGTTGCTCTGGATTTCATTATGAGGAAATCCATGAAAGGTGATGAAACGGGTATCAAATGGAGCAGGTCGCACCGTTTAACAGACCTCGATTTCGCAGACGATGTAGCCATTATAGCCGAGAACAACGGTTTATTGTAGCAGGCGACCACAAACCTCGCGAACGAAGCCAAGAAAATTGGACTACGATTAAACCCAGACAAATCGAAAGTGATGAGCATAGGGAGAACAGATATGAACCTAGATATGCACGGTGAGACATCACAGCTTGAAACTGTCCAGAAGTTCACATATCTTGGAAGTACCGTGTCACGCGACGGGAATGTGGAATCAGAAATACTAACGGGGATTGTGAAGGCTTCATCTGTGTTTCGGAAGCTCGGTCCAATCTGGAGCTTACCGTCAATCGCGTCGAAGATAAAGCTGCGGCTTTACCACTCAATTGTAGTCTCGATTGTTGCCTACGCGAGTGAAACATGGGCCATGTCTATGAAGTGTGCCAAAAAGCTAAACGCCTTCCACCAGAGTTGTCTTCGACGGATATTGAGAGTGCGATATACAGACCCTTTGACTAACTGTGAAGTCCTAAACCGGAGCGGTTCAAGTAGTCTTTCTGCATTAATCGCACAAAGACGTCTACGCTTCGCAGGACACGTAATGCGAATACCTGAGTGCTGATTTCTTCGAGTAGCCATGTGTTGGATTCCTGAAGGTGGTAGCAGAGCGCGCGATCATCCGAGAAACACATGGAGGCGAACATTCGAAAAGGACCTTTAACTACTAAATATTTCCAGAGACGAAAATGAAGAGTTGGCACAAGACAGGTATCAATGGAGAAGTCTCGTCGCCCGATATGGGAGGAACAAAGTCTAAGTAAGTAAGACGTCGTTACACATGCGACGGCACTGAGCAAATGTGTCACAGACGTTATCCAATGTGCATCCAGATCCAGGAGACGTGCCACAGATAAGACTTTGCACGCATCCGTGAGATTTTCAGATGTCTTTATAAAGGGTTCGTGGAACAACGAGTGTGCGATTTTCTTGATTCTCACTTCCGTTTTCACGTGGGTAAGGGGGTATTGGTGGAGTGAGTGGGGGGGGGGGGTAGGGAGAATGAGTAAAGGAATCGGAGTGATGTTATTCCCGTCGAACTGTGAACAGTATCGAGCGGTGTACCAATGGCAATTAATTTCATTTGTGTTTCCGCAGATTAAGCACTTCGGATTAAGACTCTCTCTCTATCTGTTCCTCGCCATGTGTAGAACGAGTACTTCAGAGAGTGAATCGCATACGTGCCATAGAGGGTGAGGCCCCATAGGAGCAGTATTGAAGATTTTTCCCTACCGTATTCCGATATATCATTCTATATAGCAAAACCAGTTTTTCTACTGTAATGAGTGAGAGAAGCTCTAATGAGGACAATGAGACGGTCGGGGTGTCCTATTCTCCGGGTTTGAAGCGAAGCCCCCAACCAGACGTCTGGTGGCCGGCAGGGCTTGAACGTCTGGTAATATTTATATGAGAGGTTTATAAAAATAAACCAGTCGTTCGCCGGCCTAGCGGCCGCCTACGACTGGTTGGGGGCTTCGTCCCCAAACCCCGAGAATAGGAAATCATGGCCGCTACGGGTTTCCTATTCTTCCCTAGGCTTTCTGACCTTTATGTTAATCGAGATGAATCGATTGATCCGACTTCAGATTCGTGTTCAGCGACGTCGATTACCCTCAGGGCTGAAGTTTCGTGCCGCTTGAACGACATCCTCAAAAAATTGATAATATCGATCGATATCGATTGGTCGACTTCAGATTCGTGTTCAGCGACCTCGATTACCCCCAGGGCCGAAGTTTCGCGCCACTTGAGCGCCATCCTCAAAAAATCGATAATATCGATCGATATCGATTGCTCGACTTCAGTTTCATGTTCAGCGACGTCGATTACCCTCAGGGCTGAAGTTTCGTGCCGCTTGAACGACATCCTCAAAAAATTGATAATATCGATAGATATCGATTGGTCGACTTCAGATTCGTGTTCGGCGACCTCGATTACCCCCAGGGCCGAAGTTTCGCGCCACTTGAGCGCCATCCTCAAAAAATCGATAATATCGATCGATATCGATTGCTCGACTTCAGATTCGTGTTCAGCGACCTCGATTACCCTCAGGGCTGAAGTTTCGTGCCGCTTGAATGACATCCTCAAAAAATTGATAATATCGATCGATATCGATTGGTCGACTTCAGATTCGTGTTCGGCGACCTCGATTACCCCCAGGGCCGAAGTTTCGCGCCACTTGAACGACATCCTCAAAAAATTGATAATATCGATCGATATCGATTGCTCGACTTCAGATTCGTGTTCAGCGACTTCGATTACCTCCAGGGCTGAAGTTTCGTGCCGCTTGAACGACATCCTCAAAAAATCGATAATATCGATCGATATCGATTGGTCGACTTCAGATTCGTGTTCGGCGACCTCGATTACCCCCAGGGCCGAAGTTTCGCGCCACTTGAGCGCCATCCTCAAAAAATCGATAATATCGATCGATATCGATTGGTCGACTTCAGATTCGTGTTCGGCGACCTCGATTACCCCCAGGGCCGAAGTTTCGCGCCACTTGAGCGCCATCCTCAAAAAATCGATAATATCGATCGATATCGATTGCTCGACTTCAGATTCGTGTTCAGCGACTTCGATTACCTCCAGGGCTGAAGTTTCGTGCCGCCGACGTGTTCGGCACGTCTGCGGCTCGCCATGCAAGGTTGCCGACGTGTTCGGCACGTCTACGGCATCGCCAGGCACGTCGATGTTCAACAATCGCTTCCACCACGCGGTGCCCCCATTCCAGTTGTGACGGACGGAAACACGCACACACACACACTGCTCCTTTATATATAGAATGGGATTTTACATTTGTAAACTGTGATGCTGGTGATATCGAATTTTCGTAAGCAGGCGTTTTTCGTAGAACGAGTACGAATGCTTCCCAGCAACCCACTCTGATGATGGTCTTATCTGGACTTCCGGGAAGACAGGGGGCCCAAAAGTCGTGCCTTCAAGGAGGTCGCTACAGCTGCTTTATGAGGAGCTGCCACACGAACAGAACAATTACTCCTTTTTGGCATTGCGGGACAGCCGGCGTGCGACAGAGCTCAAGAGCGCGAGCACCACTCGCTGGCGGTGAGCGAACTTCACGCTCCACACCTCTGGCGATCAAGGCAATCCTTGTCGCCAACCAGCTCTCTAAATCGATGCAGTTTTTGCACTGTGCTGCTCTTTGCTCGGTTTTGGAAATGGCCGTATTTATGTTTGTTTATTGCATGCACCCAAACAGTACATGTGACAATGGAACAAAAACATCACACAAAACATCGCAGGAACAGGACAACACGGACGATGGCTAGAAGCAAAAAGTAAAGAATGAAGTGGGTTGGCTGGACTCACAGAGTACACTGTGATGTGATGGAAAGATTTGGCCGTTTTGTTCAACCTTTGGTATTGAGAACATGCCTATATTTGAGAACTACTGGAGTTTGTGACGTATTCGGTCCATTTCAAATTTTAGAGAAGAGATGTTGCATCCGCTTCACGTGCCACCTCATCGCCGTGAAGGGGTGAACATCACTTTGTGATGGCTAACGGCACAAACGGTCACGCAGTACGCGACGCTTTGTCGTGTATGGGCGGCTCTCCTGTATCCCTGGCCAGGAACATCTGAGTAACAAGACCACCGCTACGGCTCAAACAACTAAACTCATGCCCCAGTCCTCCGCGCGCCGGAGGTGGACTTCTACGACGTCGGTTGCATCCACCTCCGACGAGGGGCCATCTAATCTCGGAGTTAAACTATCAGGACGTCATTGGAATCGGACTACCGGAAACTCCCTCCCACCACGACAGGGAACTGCTATTCGTCTGCACTTATAACTGTCGTTCGATCACATCTGAGCAGGATCTTCGGACACTGCTTTACAGAAGCCGCAACATCAAATACGACGTTATCGTCCTGCAGGAAACGAAAGGCAGAACGGAAACCATAAGAAGAACCGACCACAACGAGCTTCTCATTATCGGAGCAAAGGTGGACAGAAAGAATATTGGCGGAGTTGGATTTCTCGTCAATTCGACAGTGCGCCACCTAGTAGACTCTTACAAGATCATCAGTCCGCGAGTAGCTGTTCTTCGTCTGGAAACCAAAGATCAAGGAACCATCTCCATCATAAACGGATATGCTCCAACATCTGCGGCCACAGATGAAGAAAAGGAGGAATTCTACAAGCTGTTCGAAAGGACTGTCAACGACGAGAAGAGCTACTACAAAGTTGTTGTTGGTGACTTTAACGCTATCGTCGGTACGAATGATCACGACGAATGGAGGCTAGGACCACATGGAACTTCCTCAAGGAACAAAAACGGAGAGCGCCTGATAGACTTCCTATCCGCGCGCCGTCTCTACCATGGAAATTCTATGTTTAATAAGCCTTCAAACCGACGATAGACCTGGGAAAGCCCAAATGGAGAAACACGTTTGGAGATCGACCATGTTCTTACAAACAGACGCTGGAGTCTGTTCGACGTCTCCGTGCTGCCTTCATTTGACACCGGCTCGGATCACCGTCTTGTCCGTGCGAAGCTGACTCTCAAAAAGAGGATGTTCAAGCGTGACCCTCATAAACCGGCACCGGTGAGGATCCCCACATTCAAGTCTGAGGAGTTGGAATATGCAATAAAGTCGTACGATTGGAATCTTCTTGAAGATCCATCGGAAGACTACGACCTTCTCTCCAAAGGACTGTTGAAATGTGCTAGCAGCTCTTGCGAAGTCACATCACCGTCTGCCTCAAGACTCAACGCACATGCGATTAAACTCTTGGAGCAAAGAAGAACTGTCAAACTGGATCCTAATGCTTCCCATCTGGAAAAAGTTACCATCTCGAAGGCCCGTCGAATTGCAGTGAAGGAGTCCATTCAAGCCTACAGAAGATTGAAGCTGTTAGAAGCCACTGGGAAAGGTTCAAGCATAAAGCGCTGCAAAAGAGATCTCTGCGACCAGAGGGCAATAAGGGCAGCCCTTGTGGATAAGGATGGAACAACGCAAACGTCTCGAAGAGCGATGGAGACCATCGTTCAAGAATTCTACACAAATCTGTTTCGTTCTTCCAGCGCTGTCCCGAAATGCTTGATGCCACCAGCTGAGGAAGTACCTCCCATTCTGGTATCAGAAGTTGCTCATGCCATCAGAAGGATGAAGCCAGGCACTGCTCCCGGACCGGACGGCATTTCTTCTGACCTCCTTCGTGCGGGCGGCAGTGCCCCCTGCTCACTTCTTGCCAAGCACTTCAACCACTACCTCCGACTTGGTAGGATTCCGGACTCATGGAAGGAGTCGAAAACAGTTCTAATCTTCAAAAAAGGTCAGCAGGAGGATATCAATAACTATCGACCTATCAGTCTTCTCTCGGTTGTGTACAAGATCTTCACCAAGATACTGCTCAATCGTATGGAGCGTTGCTTGGATGAGTATCAGCCTGTGGAGCAAGCAGGGTTTCTTTTCGGATTTCTCCTGCATGGACCATATTCAGGCTGTCTCACAGCTCATCGAGAGGAGCCGCGAATACCACCTCCCACTTTTCCTTGTCTTCGTGGATTATCGGAAAGCGTTCGACTCTGTGGAAATCAACGCCATTCTAAACGCGCTTGTGCATGCTGGTATACCATCGCCCTACATCCGACTTCTCGACGAATGGTTCTCGAACACATCGACCACCATCCAGCTATTCGATCGAAAGCTTAAAATTCCTATCGGGAAAAGAGTACGGCAGGGAGACACGACTTCTCCCAAGCTATTCACCAGCGGCACTCCAGCATGCCATGAAAGACTTGAACTGGGACGATAAAGGCTACCTTGTCAACGGTAAGGCCTATGTCATACCTTCTCTCACCCCGAGCGAAGGCGACGAACAGAGCGATGAGCGAAGTCTCTTCGCTAGCGTGAAGCTAGCGAATAGGCGCGCAGTTAATAGCGTTGTGTGCAGCTGCGTCGTAGCATCGCTACCGATGCTGCCCGACGCTCTGCTCAGCTCAGCGACGCGGTCGCATCGGTAGCGATGCCGTATCGCTCGAAAGTATGACACCCCGGTAGCGAGGCTTCGCTAGCGGTGGATCGGACAACTGCTACAGGCGTCTGCCCCTCCACAACGTCTGATACCGTCCCTTCCCCAATTATGTTAGTTGTCCATCGCCTTCGCTAGCGAAGAGCGATGGTATGACATAGGCCTAAACGGATCAGCAACCTTCGCTTCTCCGACGATATTGTTCTCATCTCTACCAGCACGGCAGAAGTCGAGGAAATGCTGAACGAGCTCAATGTGGCAGGTATGAAGATTGGATTGGACATGAATATGTCCAAAACGCAATTTATGGTCAACCAGTGGTATGAAACGGGACTCGTAAGCTTAAATGGAGTCGCTCTACAACAGGTGGACTCCTACGTCTATCTCGGAAGAGAGCTGAACATGAATAACGACCTCGCTCCTGAAATCGTTCGCAGCACGCGCAGCATGGGCAGCCTTCAGTTCGATTCGCGAAGTCACCGATCAGGTCAAGGATCCCGGCCTCAGGGCCTCGATATTCAACGCCTCTGTACTGTCTGCGATGTGTTACGCGACGAAAACTTGGCCCGACAACAAGACAATCGCCAGAGCGATGCAAACTACGCATCGTGCACTGGAGAGATTTCTTCTAAGGACAAGCCTTCGTTAGCAATGGCAAGAAGGCCTACGAAGCTCAGAGCTACGGGAGAAGTCGCAATTAGCAGACCCGCTGCAGTACATGAAGAAGTCCAAATATCGCTGGGCCGGACACCTGCTTCGACGAAAGGACGATAGATGGAGTCTCCGTGTCACAGAATGGCTCACGAGAGGCCATAAGAGACCACTGGCACGACCGCCAACGCGATCGGCAGACTCATTCTCAAGATCTTTCAGAGAGCGGAGTCTGCCTCACTGGATGCAAGCAGCCAGAGTTCGAGCGGTCTGGAAGAGTTGTGGTCCCCGCTGAGAAGACCTCCAGCCGACAAAAGGACCATCAAAGTATTAAAGTAAGTAAGATGTTGCACCCCATTCAGCCCTAACCATAGGTTTCATACGATTACGGTTACCTGAATAAGTTTTAAAAATTCACGGAGTTTATAGAGTTGGAAAAGCAGAAGCTGAATTCTTTTTCCACCGGTGCGATATGCCATATTTGATTCATATGATTTCACGGGCACGTGTAGCGCAGTCGGAGGAGGTGCCAGCTGTCGCGTCCACCTGATTACAGGCTATTGGTTCGAATTTTCCGTCCAGGCCAATCAAGCCTTCCCTCCCTCCGGGTTCAGTGAATTAGGACCAGACTTGTCTAGGAAGGATGAACCGCGAGCTTGTACGTCGGCTGTCCGCCGCAAGTCATTCTATGAGCCAAATACGCATCCAATTCGCCTCCACAACATCCTGTTAAAAAACGCTTGCCATATCCCAAAATGAGTTGATTCTCACAGTCCCTTATTCCAGACTCGGTATCACATCTAACCGCCTTTAGAAAGCACCGATTTTCGAACTTAGGTTGGGTGATGCGGAATGAATCCGCCGTAGTCAAAACGGTGACAGTTACATGTTGGCAATGGAGGCGCTGCTAGCGCGCGCCCACCCCTCGACGATCAGTGGGACACAGGTGACAGGTGAGACTACCATTGCCTTTATGATGCCATTTAGCCCTAATGGGTAGGGGGCATTTATAAGTCTGATCGAAAACTGTTCCTTACTAAACGATTAGTTATTATCCGAGTTTTGTTCCAGTGCGTCTAAAACTGTAAATTTCGGAATTGACCTACATTTGTGACACTGCTCATGGAGCGGTGTGAATTCCTTTTTGTTTTTAACGTAATACATGTGCTATGTGATTCTTTCTTTCAAGGATCTAATAGTTGTTCCAACATATTAAATGTTACTACTAGATACAACTACTAGCTGACAAGAGTAGCGGTCTATAAAGTAAGTCACTGATTCAGTTTTGAATATTGTATCTTTTTTCTATTATTTATAATTATTCTATTACTTGTTTCTATTATTTTTTATTACATTTCTATTTATTGTAACTTTAGCAACATAAGAATTATGTGATGATCAAAACTCATTTATTTCCAGTACCTACAATTAAACATACATAATAACCCTTGCTAGTTTTTAAAGTCTTTAATAATGTTCTGTTTGCAGCAGTCTTTTTATTCTAAAAATTTGTTTAGGTAATGACAGCCTGTGATATTCAATCTCGAGACCTTATATCAAAGTATATTGGAGAATAAATCCAAATATGTACAGTGAGCGGTTTCCCAAAAATGGGCTTCCAGAGGGCTGGCGACTCGTTTTGCCCTACTGACGATGAGTCCTACCAGCAACACAGAAGACCCTTCTTTTCGACGTGAGAACAGCTAGTACTAGGGGCTTCAAAACGAGCTGCTCACGACTATTTTGGCTTTTATAAAACCCACCGGTACTAATGTCTATTCTAGTAGGTTGAATGCGGGATTCCAATGTTCCCTTTAAAAGCAACTACAGAAACAAAGCAAAAAAACGCAGCAAAAACGTGTGAATACTATTCATAAGCATGGGAATAGTAGGCATTAAATGTGGAGCAAATCAATAGCAATTCATAGGGTCTGATCTGGTAAACCGCAAATTTTTAGGTACATCATGAATACTCTCAGTTGCTTTTTAGTTTTAATTGATGGAATACAGAGACAAAATAGGAAGCAGGTGATAACATCTTCCTAGCTAAATATGTCATTGTTTAGGCGATCAATTTAATAACAAAGTGAATTGAAGAGTATGAAATCAGAAAGTTTTGATTTCTCTAAAAGCTTTGCCACCTATCCTCAGACGGACCTTTTTGGTTATAACACGCCGAAACGAACGAACACGGTTCGGTTAGTTTCTCTTTTGTTATTGAAATAAAAGCGCCGACACGACGAAAAGACCAAGTGATCCATATTTCATCAATGGGCTGAGGCCTTGTACTCTCATTCGTTTCCGTCGTGTGGTGCAACGACGTCTCACCACTGGTAACTGAGCAGATAACTTCAGCTTGGTGTGTTAAGTAAAGAAACGAAAACTGGTGACTGGGGGAGGTTTGCTCTGCAATTCGTGTGTTAATAAGAGAATTTAAAAAACCCCGAAAAACGAAGCTGAATAATATGTGTCTTGAGGCTTCGAATTACTACATACTGTTCAGTGCAAAATACACCTGAATAATAGAAAGAAGAAAAGATAAACTTTCACGGTTCGTTTGGCCACTTTCCTTTAGACGAACCTCATTTATTGTAACATTCCTCATTTATTGGAATGTTTGCTCTGCAATTCGTGTGTTAATAAGAGATCTCCCCGGTGGCTCAAGGTGGCTCAACAGTGAAGTAAGGGGATTAACAAATCAGTGTTATATGTTATATTTAATGCTGTAATTTTAACACTGTTTCTTTATTTATTATGCACTTAATAAGGGTTTCAGATAATAGATTAGCAAAGATTTTCTAAATTTAAATGATCTTAAATCACGAATTTGACTTTGAAAAATACTCAAAATCAAAACAATTTTATGCTATTAAATTTTATTAAAAATAGCTAACTTACAAACCAGTTGTCTGTAACAGCCAATGCCTTCCCGAATTAGGAAAAACTTAAACAATGGCGAAATATTGAACGCATGAAAACGGCAGGATCTTTCGATCCGACCGAATATTTCTATTGACCCCCTTACATCAAGCAGCTGAGACGCCTTTGTAATCCCGCGTCGAAGTTGCGCAAGTTGCCTGTCATTGAACTGTTTTTGATGAATTTCTAATGCTGTTTAGTGCTCTGATAAGCATGGAGACGAGCATGCCTTAATGTTGTGCAACATCTAGACAAGACTCATGACTTTATGGCCACTACTGGCAGACGGCGACAACCTGCGATCTGTCATAGGATTTCGGAATGGATATATACCATCACTATGGTCTTCAGTTTATTCCTCAAATAATTGGTATTGCCAGAAGCACTTGTTTAACATATAAAATCTATGCTAAAACGTAGTAGTGCACATGTAAATAGATGTGTGCATTACTATTATACATTTCAGCATAGATCTTATAAACATGGTACACAAATATAAAATGTATTTGTGTATGATAGAAATAAATCAAAATAAAATAACTGTAATGTAAAATGTAGGGGTGTTGCTGAAGAGTAACTGCTTAGGGTAGTGCCACCATACCAAGTATGTGAACACTAAAACGAATACCGTAATGAATAATGACAGAATACGATTCGAGGTGCAGCGTTTTTCTAAACGAGAAGAAGATTTGAGTCCTGAAAGTGAAGTGATTGGCAGGATATCCTCGCTGTCTTCGGTGCGGGGAAAGCGGGAGTGAATTCTAAAGGGCGTGTAAAAATGGGGGAAGCACCTGAATGTGGATTAGATAGCGACGAGAAAGGAGAGGGCCAACAAACTTGACCATTGTGGGGCAGCTGTGGAGGAATTGGAAGTGGATGCGCTCGTGCTCGAGCACGCTGGAGCCTCACAATTTGACCAGGGCCTGACGACGTATTGAGCCCAATGCGAGCTGCTGTTCAACGATTACCCACCCAGTTGATGCGAAGAATCGGACCGAGGGAATGGAAAGTCCAGCGAGCTGCACCAAACAAGACTGGATGGAACAAGTACAAGACGACTTCAGTAAACGAGGCTTGTGTTTGGAGCGCGGGAGTGAAATTGCTCTGGATCATCTGGCTTGGCAGAACTTTGCCCGTGACTCCCCCCACTCCATGGCACCCACAGCGACGTTGTTGGCTGCGAGGACGCCCTCAAACCGGACGCGCGCTAATGGGGAGTAAGTAAGCTGCTGTACGACAGACCAGCTTAAGATGGTCGAGCAGCAAGTAAGTGGGAAGCTGAAGCTGCATCCAGACTCGGAGACCCTCCAAGGCGGTTGGGATATTTTTGTCCACGAAAAAATCAGTCGAACTTTCTTCGAACGCTTTTGGTTCACGTGTCCGAATATGTGAACACACCTTTTGAAATTTTTGATTTTTTTTGTTATTTTGTGGAAAACGTAATGCATCTGAATCTGTTCCTAGATGCCGAATGAACCGCGTTTGTAATGTAGATGATCGTCGCTTGTTTCTATAAAACAAGTGAATCACTACACGTTGTCCCGATTGAATAGCACCATTTTATCAAGGTCACAAAACTCTTACCCTTCCAGCACAAGTGCATATGTTTTGGAGAGTAGGGGGCCGAAAATTTCGCAGTAAATTGTCGTTAGCTCCGCCATTCACCCGCCCTCAATGTCGCGGTGTTCATTTGACTGGTAGATTGACTTTCGTGTCCTAGGATAAATTGCAAGACCTTGAGTTAGAACGGCGGTATTGTGATGAATCCATAAATTAGGTAGCCAAACCCCAAAAATATAAGTTGATGTAGTAGAGGGTTGTTAGCTACCCCGCGACCGATCCTTGCAGCAGTCATGCCTTGGAATCAAGGATTTCATCTTTAGTACCGGAGCATCTCACCCTGAACACAACAATTTTTTTCCACAACGCAAGGCCCTCAACTGTGGAAAAATTTCGAAAAAAGGACGTCCCGAACAGGACTTTTTCTTGGTCGAGGAAAAACATGGCGATCCAACTTCTAAGTGCACCTCAAATCATTAGGGATAGCCCAAACTTTTTATGTGTGAAAGTCAAGGTCTAGGGAATTAAAACTATTAATTGAAGGCGAGATTTACCAAAGACGAGAGCAGAAAGTAGTACATTTGCAACTGCGAGACTTCTCCGGAATGGCGTCCACTCAAATGGCACTACCATTGGTGTAAGAAAACACCGTGACAATTTGGACAAGTGCATGGTACAATGTCAGCACTTGACAGCTCCGGTTCTTTTTCGCCGCTTTTAGAACCTTCAAAATGGCTCGCATCCTACTACCCGGTTCCTCCACCATGTCGCTTTCGGACGACTTGAATGCTCGGTGAATGAAGTGAACAGCCATGCCAGCAGACCAGAAGTGCTGTCGGGAGGATCAGCGTTCAACGAAATGCCTGCTTGTGCATGAATAGCTGGCGTGACTAGGACCTTCTTGAAAACCCTCTGGATTCACCACAAATCATTAGTGCTGGCTCACACTTTTTGTGTGAAAGTCAGACGTGCTGCTTGAAGAACCTACAGAGCAAATTTTGGGAAAGACCACTGACTGCACCATGGGTATGATGGAGGCACCACAGGCGATGGAGGGGTGGGAAAGCTTCGGAAGTGGACCGACCGGAGAGCATTAAAGAATCAGCTGGCTCATCAAGGAGAGAGAAGGCGTTTTGATATTGAACGGTCACACACCAAAAAGACTGGTTAGGCAATGCGCTGTGCTAGAAGGAGTAGAGCTTGGTAGGTTCAGACGACCCCCCGAAACTGTTTCCCTGTTGCTCTGCACAGCAAAATCAGTGTGGAACATTTCTGCACTACAAAAACTCTGCTAGCACCCAAGGTCCCAGAGATCACTGTCGTGAGTCAGCCTGAAATCTTCAAGCTATGCGAGGGCCACGTTGAGAGGTGCTTTCGAAGAACACGAAAGCTTAAACTAGGTGGGTCAGCTAACTCAACCGTGGTGCACCTGGTTACCACAATTCCGTCCACCGCTGCACATAGGGCATCATTCGAAAGTGTCCCTCGAACTCTCAAGCGAACGGCGCTAGAGATGCAAACAAGGATGAAGGAGCCCTCCTCTGTTCTATCGCCTTTAAGGCCTCTTATGGACCATTCGGGCTCTCTTGTTAAGAGGGATCTTTGTCCGTCTTGCTGTACAAGAAGGGAGACGTGCACGACATTGGCAACTATCGCCCGATTTGCCTGCTGTCCGTAGTCTACAAGCTGTTCACTCGAGTCATCCTGAATAGGATCAGCAGAACGCTGGACGAAGGACAGCCACGCCAACAAGCAGGATTTCGGAGAGGATTCAGCACGATCGACCATATACACACCATTACGAAGCTCATCGAAGTGTCGCGAGAGTATAAGCTGCCGCTGAGCCTTACGTTCATCGACCTGAAGAAGGCATTCGACTCCGTCGAAACGCGGTCATCGACGCCCTGCTCACTCAGGGCGTTTCGACTCAGTACACTAGAGTACTTCGAGAGTTGTACAGTGGATTCACGATCACGACTTCATCACTCTACAACGACGTCATCATCAACGTAAGGAGAGGGGTTCGGCAAGGAGATACCATATCCCCGAAGCTCTTCAGCGCCACCCTCGAAAACGTCATGCGCGAGCTAGAATGGGAAGACATGGGAGTGAAGGTCGACGGCCAGCAGCCGCACCATCTTCGTTTCGCTGACGACATCGTGCTCATAACACCGAGCATCAGCCAAGCGGAGCAAGTGCTGGCCGACTTCGATCGTGTATGTGGGAATGTTGGACTGCAGCTGAATCTTACGAAGACGATGTTCATGAGGAACGGACAAGTTTCTGATGCCCCATTCTCGCTCAACGGAACGAACATCTCCGAATGCTCCAGCTATGTGTATCTGGGTCGCGAAGTCAATATGGCCAACGACCTAGCGCCGGAGCTGAGCAGGAGGAAACGAGCGGCTTGGGGAGCTTTCAAGAGCGTCGAAGAAGTCGCGATGAAGACGAAGAACGTCCGACTCCGTGCCCACCTATTCGTCTTTACTGTTCTTCCTGCCCTAACATACGCCTCAGAGACCTGGCCTATACGAAAGCAGGATGAACACGCGATCAGCGTCGCGCAGCGTGGAATCGAGAGGTCGATGATCGGAGTGACACGACTCACGCAAGTGAGAGAAGGCCTCCGGAGTTCCGAGCTTCGCCGACGTTCGAAGATCAGAGACGTGGTCGCGTGGGCCAAGTTGTCGGAAATTAGGTGGGCTGGCCAGGTAATGCGCTTCGCAGACACCCGCTGGACGAGAGCCGTTACCGACTGGATTCCGCGGGATGTCAAGAGAACACCGGGACGCCCATCAACGCGTTCGTCGGATTTCTTCGTGAAAGCCCTGAACGACTGATATGACGCTCTTCGTGTCCCTCGAGCGAGGAGGATCCATTGGAGCACTCTGGCACGCGACAGGGACGAATAGAGACGCTGCTGGCGCCCGCTCGAGTAAGTCGATGATCAACGGGACGACAGGTGATACAGGTGATGGACCATTATCTAGTGAACGATCTCATTTGGAATTGTGTTTAGAATTTGAGCGTCCATAACGCTATTTAAGCTCACACGTTTTCATCTTAATGCGATTCTTTGAGCCCTCTATAGTTTATAATCACATGTAGCCTCTTCCTATTTCGCTCCAAATTTTGAAAGAACAGCTTCACAGCGGGCTCCTGGTCTTCTCATTCTCGAGTTAACCAAGCCAACGTGCGTAGAGAATCAGAAGACGTGCCGAGGACATCGCTCAACGTGAGTAAGAATTCCAAGTAAGAGGGACCACTAGAAGGGGGTCCAGTGAAGAGGGGATCAACAAGGGCGACTGCTATGGGGGGAACCATCCGCTGATTTTACAGCGGGCTTCTAGTCTTCTCATTTTCGAGTTAACCAAGCCAACGAGCGTAGAGACTTTGAAGACGTGCCGAGGACATCGCTCAACGTGGGTAAGAATTCCAAGTAAGAGGGGCCACTAGAAGGGAGTCCAGTGAAGAGGGAATCAACAAGGGCGACTGCTGTGGGGGGGTGGGGGAACAAGGGGGACCAGTGTTTTCCCTCAATATAGCTCAATGTGCGTCCGATTTCTGATGATGTCGTGGCACGCGTGTCGGGGTGCAGGACTGTCGTCACGTCGTGGCAACGTGGTGACATGTGAGCCGGGACTCAGTGCCACATGTGCGTGGTGCGGGTTTTAGGGTAATGAAGTATAAACGCGGGGGGGGGAAGAGGTGGGGAGAGTGACTATGGGATTCGGAGGAGCATTATTGCCGCCTTACAGTAAACGTGTCGACCTGTCGTCCAATATCGATTAATTTTAATCATGTTTCTGCAGCTGAAACGCTTCGGATCGGGACTCTCATGATCTGTACGTCGCCACGTAGAGAACGGGTACTTCGAAGATTAAATCGCGTACATGCGAAAGCGTGGGTGGGCTTAATAGAAGCAGTGAAGATTCTGCCCTACCATATCCCGCAGCACTAATCTATATAGTAAGGCCAGTTTTTCACTTGATAAAAGTAAGAAGGCGTAAAGAAGAAAGGAAGAAGATTGGGGTTGTTTTGTTCACGGGATTTGGGAGTGAAGCCCCAATCTGGTATGTAATAATGGCTCTAGGAGCTAGCCAGTAATGTTTTGGTCCTTAAGAACTCAAGCTTACCTAGGCTAAGTCAGGATTGACAATTTAATAACTTCTCTCAATTGAAGAGCATGATGTGAAGGATATGGTGAAGGATAAAAGATGCCGTTAAACAATCCCTTTAGGATGCCCCACGCATTCTACTTTTACCTGATGTCGTAGAGGCACTTTGAATGCGTATTTGGCTTACACGATGAGTTGCGGTGACCAATATATGAACAAGTTAGTGTTTTGTGCTTCCCACCCGGATCTGGCACTACTTCACCGACGCCGGAGGAATGGAAGGCTGGCTGTGTGGGAAATCCGAAGCAAGAACCTGGAATCGGAGCGTAGAGAAGCATGATGTACGTAGTAAAAATTCACATGAACATATGAGAAACAGTGAAGCACTCTGTCTAAGAACACGTCTCCAGCTATTCAAATGTGTTTATCAGTGGAAGAAAGGCCTCTTTGGGCACAATATAAATACAACCCAAATGATAATTTCAAAATTCTGTGTTTTTGTTTTCTGTTTTCTGGCGCGCTTGGCTTTTATATTTTCTGATTTCTGTTTCCTGTCAAACTCGATTTCCTGATTTCCTGTTTCTGAAAAATTTTCCAAAAATTCCGTCCATTCCTGACCGAAGGCAGTATGAGGACCTTCACGCTAACATATGGATCATCTCACATCTTAAGCGATAAAACGAGGAAGAGAGCCATAGCAGAGAATCGCGTCTTCGGTTGAGGAAAGAACGGCGCCAATAATCTCAACTTTAGATAGGGAAACCGGAGGTCAAGTTTCTTGAGATTATTTTTTCCTCAATGTCGTAGAAGGTAGCGCTGTGGTTAGCGGTCGTGTAGCTCGATGTGGTTGTTGAAAAAGACCGGAAAGGGAACGGAAAAACTCGGTTTTTAGAACGTTGGCTGAGGGAGGTCTATGGAAATCCTTCACGGCTCATTGAGATGCGAAGGAAGGGGAGCAGACCAATTCGCATCGATCTCACCCTCAAGCAATCGAAAGCACACAGTGTAACAGGGATCGCACATCAGCAAAGCACAGGAAGACGGAGTCCAGCACGCCTGAGGAGTCGGAGCGCAAAATTCTGGTGGCCATTCTGTTGCAGTTGTCGCCCACCTAGGATATGATAGTAAGTAGCTGAGACCTAGCCACGCAGTTCTCCATCCACGAGAACGCGTCAGCCGTTGAGGTTTCAGGAGCCGGAGGCTGCTCTGCCAGGGTTGAACTACGAAGCACTGGAGAAGACACGGCTATTCCTAGCGACATGATCCGTTCACTTCGGACAGATTGCCGATAAGCAGTAGGTTGCGTCTACGGCCAGAATCGTTCAGAAGGTTGATCACCCCCAAGTGATTAGGTCATTCATGGTGATCGTTATGTCCGAGCAAGACCCGCCGACGATACGGAAAAATGCCTTCTGAGCCGACACTCAGTTCTCGTGAAGGCCCTTATATATATTTATTACATGAGAACTCATGTAACAACAATACAACCTTGGAAAGGAAATTTTGGAGTCCAATAAAGAGAGTGGAACTTATTAAAAGCAACGAACAGTGAACAACATAAAAGAAGAACTGGGTAAAAGGCTCAGACAGAGCAAAAGAATAACAATCTAACAAAATGGATCCAGGTACTTGTTGACCATGTTTTTGAACGAAAGCACTGAGCATGGAGGAGTGCGATTTTTAATAAATTTCATATAGCTGGAAGTAGCCCTGTTGATGAAAAAATTTAATCTAAGCTTCAACCTAGCCTTAGGGGCAATTGGTTTCAGCCGACCACCCCTTGTGATGGACGGTCTTGCAGTGAGAAACCTATCCGCCGCAATCACGCAGGAACCGGAGAGGATCTTGAACATCAATATAAGGTCAAATTTCTTCCGTCGGTCGGAAAGGGTAGCCAGATTAAGGTTGGCATTCCTCACTGTAGAAGAAGGGATACCGTCATAAATGAAGCCGATTCGCCTCAAAAACAACTTTCTTGTGAACCCATTCTGAACACTTTCCAGTAATTTAATTGTTTTACTTTTATAGGGGTTAAAGACAACAGTTCCGTATTCCAACAAAGGCCGAATGTAGGTCTTATAAGCTCGAAGCAGGATTTTAGGCTCATCAGTAGTCAAGCATCGAAAAAGCTGATGAACTAGAGCAGTGGCTTTGCTAGAAATCTGTTTACAATGAGCGTCGAAATCAAGATCACGGGTTATAAGAAAACCTAAGTCCCTAATTTCATCAACCTTATGTAAAGCTACACGATGTACTAGGTTGTAAGGAATATTCTTGTTTATTTATTGTAATTCTTATATAATAATAATAATAATAAGTAAATAAATTTACTAAACAAATAATAAAATATTATATTTATTATTCTTTCAGTTTTCGAGGCTTATATTTCACGTCAAATTGGACGGTTTTCAAATGAAATTGGACACTCTTCTAAGCAAGCCGAAGACTCTTGAAATCAAAGCGAACGGTTCCATATCGAAACGACCTTTAGGCAGATTAAATTAAAGACTCACTGAGATAGTTAGAAAATTTTATGTTCAAGAAAAATTTGGCAAAACTTTCTTTGAAATTTTTCAGTTCACCTGCCCAAGATGTGTAATAAATTTATAAAAATTTTATTTTTTGAGATAAATGATAAATTAATTTTGCTTCAAAGCGCAGCAAGGTAGTAATCATAGTGAGTGGCAATGCTTATTTGATTGACAGTGTAAGTACTCTTAAATATGGTGTCTTACATGCAGCAAGAAAGTTAAGACTTGTGTGCTTCTAAAACTGTTCATGTTCCACCTTTTGCTGGTGTGAAACTGCATGCAAACAGAAATTTTGCTAGCAATCGAATAAAATCGCGAAGTTTCGGACAGGGGCATGACTCGATCTCTGTTCTGGAAATATAGAATGGCCACCTTCCTGCTTTTTAAAACAAGCCTCAAATCATTGTTTTTCGCGAATACTAAAATATTTATAAAATTTCAAAATGTGTGTTCTTTTATTGGAAAGCAGGGATGTGCGTAAATGAAATTCGAAGTTTCATAAATCGTAAATCGTTAACCGTAAATAGTAAAAGCTTGTTAAAGTAGTATAGTACAACCGAATTTTTGCAGGTTTTTCTGCTAATGTTGGTACAAAATAATGCAATATTTGCTTATTTCTCATGTTATTTTCAGCCCAAGCTGGGCAGTTTTTTTGCCAACCTTTTTTTCCGTCTTTGTTCTTACTTTTACTTCTGGTCAGACGAGGCATCTCAAATCAAACTTGACAAGTTTGAAGAATTTCGAAAAAGTTGATGATTCCAAAACGTTACCTTAACCTGGTGTGGAATAGCTTTCATGATTTGAAGGAAAATTGAATTTTCAACCACTAAGCTGTTCCCCAGATTCGTATAGATATATGATTTAGCAGAATCAATAGTAAAGAATATATATCAGACCAGAAAAATTAAAAAATCACTTCACCGATCATTCATCGGAGAAACCACTGACTGCGCATGCAGTCAACAGACACGTACTGAGCGAATGCATGGCGCAAATCTGCTATGGTGCACCAATAGCTCTTGATTTTTCTGCAAAGCTGTCGGTAAAGTCCTGCAACAAAATTTTCGATATTTTTTCGAGATCTACCGAAACCTGTTATGGCTTAGTCCCGCAAGCTTATTGCCCAAACATACTGAAACATAACATAATATACTGCATGCCATGCATTCTAGAATATTCTAGAGTATGACAAAGGTGGTCTCGACTTGAGTGGCCTACGATCTCCGTGACTCGGACCGATCGTCGCAACAGAGCATCGCTCAGTCTCGCACTCTCGGCTTTCTCTTAAGAACGTTCTGGGGGAACGTATCTACGGGAGATGAGTCGGGGTCTTCTACAACCATGCCGGTAGTCCCAGTGACTTCCTCAACGACAACCACCTCCGAAGCAGTCAAAGTCCGACCTCCATCAGAAGAAGGTAACGCTACACTATTGGTGGGGCACCCAAGGAATGCTCTACCACGAGCCTCTTGGAACCAGCACCATAGTGACTGCGAACATCTACGCTGTCCAACTGCAAAAGTTGAGTGAGGTCAGGCAGTGGAAACGACGATGACGAAAGAATTTCAACTTTCTTCACGACAATGCTCGGCCACATGTTGCAGAAATGTCTCGACAATTTTTTTAGTAAAGTTAGGTCGAACTCGAAAGGAGTGCGAATGACACGTTCTGCGGCTAACCAACGCCCAAGACGTGATGCAGTCCGGGTTAGAAGGTTATCATGCATCAATAAATAAATAAATATATCATGGTGCCACATTATAACATTGAAAACTACTAAAATAAAGCGAAAGTGAGGTACTAGAGGAAGCAGAGTTGGCACTCTTCCTAACCAGGGCTGCATCACATCGTTTGGACGTCGGTTTAAAGTAGATTGATAGCATTTACGAAAATTTACGATTTACGACCCAAAATGTCGTAAATCGTAAATCGTAAAAATTGCCAAAAATTGCCGTAAATCGTAAAATCGTAAATCGGAATTACGCACATTCACTTTGGAAAGTAAATTAAAACTCCAAAGAAAGTCATACTAAAATATTCCTCGAACAAAAAATTATTCTAATATTTTTGGAGAGTTTTTAGTTTAATGTAGATGAAGCTTACTTTGATTTGGAAGAGTTCGCTTTCATTTCAAAAGTCTTAGACTAGCTTAAAAAAGTGTTCAATTTGACGTGAAAGGTGTCCAGTTTGATTTGAAAAGTGTCCAATTCCACGGACGTGAAAGCGGGAAAAGCAAGGAAGTACCTTTTCACTCAAATTAGAAACAATTATATAATCTGTCGGCGTATCAGATTTTAAGACATCGCATTTTCTTTCCAAAAAAGTTGATGAATTGCTTCGGTTCAAATCACCGAAGGCGAACCTGCCATCATGTTCCTTCACCCGACGTAAAAAGTATTGAATCGTGCCAATCAGAGGCTGCCAGCTTAGCATGCATTTTCTTTGCACGCCCTAGTGGATTGTTGTTTGAGTGGATTTAAAAACGTGACATTCGGGGCCGTATGCTCGTGTTCCCCCGTTGGGGGAAATCCAATCAACATCAACATATCTTATCACGCCGCAATCCCCCATCGGGGGAGACTCGGGGTAGACAAGCGTGCAACCCAGATCAGACCGGCTGTGAGTCTGCTAGTACGGCCGGTGCAATTACAGTTCTCGAAGAGAATCGCGAAAAAAGCGGATTCTCTGCTGACAAGGAATGACTCCCAACTCAAGGTGAGCTTTTGCGATGTATATGCGATTTGATAGGATGTAGGGCCTTGTGAGCCAAGTCCAGAATTACAGTCAGTTTTTGCCGAACGTTTTTTTAAAGATCTGAGAAAGAGGTGTGAAAACGAGTGCACAACAGATAGCAACCCCTATGACTCCCCACGAGATGTGCCTCGGTGGCGCAGTCGATAGGAGTGCTGCCGCATAGGAGCACACCGGCGGGATCTTGAGTCGTGTACTGGCAATATTTTTGCACATATTGGTTTGTTGTTATTACGCTTTCCCATGATCACAGGAGTCAATTTTAGACCATCAATGCTTAAAACGAACCAAGGCTGTCTATTTGCGCCTTCATGTGTGCTAGTTTTTCAACGATGCGTGTCTGCACCATATCATTTCTCTGGAAATAAAAAGTCGTGTCCTGCTCACGGGGTTCTACATCTTGTCAAAATAGCATCGCAAAAGCTCACTTTGAGTAGGAACCTTTCGTTGTAAGCTCCGCCGCAAGGCGACTCTCGCACTAGTAGTCGAGCTGCTTCCTTGTGGTCTTTCACCAGCTTAGCTGGTCGTGACGTCACTAGGAGTAGTAACCGCCCTACGAAAGCAGCCCACAGCGCCTCCAAGTAGCGTGTCTCCTAGTTGCAGCCGTGCTCTGAAGGTGTCTCGGGTGACCAGAAAGGAAGCTCGTCGTCAGTGGAAGAGGCAAAGTCACCGTCACCGGCTCAGGTGCTAGTGTTGCACAGAAGACGGAGGACGAGAAGCAGAAGTGCGGATGCGAAGAGATTTCTGCGCTCGGCAGGACGGCACGCATTGGCGAGGCCGATGTTCAGCCGTCGGTCACCCAATGCAATCCGGACAGACGGCGTTATCTCCGAACAGCTCCCACAGTCGCATCGCCGTCACGAAACCCTTGTGTAGGGGAGTTAGGTCGCCGGGGAACAGCGCAACGGCCAGAAACAGCAGCTCTGATAGGAATCGGCGGTGATAAGCATTACAGCTGCTGTTGACAAACACGTGTCTCTCATGTGTCTCTGAACTAAAAACGGGCACTGCTGGTCTTCCTCGAGCACCAATCCCTTCCCTACCAAGCAACTGACATTCCCGTCGCTCTCGTTTTCTGCACTCGCTTGTACAGAATGAGCTCGCGCTTCTGCAGAGAGAGAACGATTCAGTACGAGCTGTGGCGCGTCCTCATAGTGCTCTTTCTCCTCCAGTTAAACAAGGAAAGTCCATGAGAAAGAAGATCTGTGATGAGCAATTGAATTTTAAGGCACCTACTATGATGTCAATGCACGGCAGGATTGAGAAGTTCCCAGAGTCAGATGAAAAAGAGAGCGTCAGTGGACCTCTTGAAACAAGACTAGCGGTGCGGTTTATCAGCTTGCAGGTAGTTTCCCTGGGGACCCGTAACGCGAGGGAAAAAATTCTATGAAGTGAGAGTAGAAGAGCTTATCCTACAAAAAATGTACGTGTAAAATCTCGAACGGATCGCACCACATCAACGTGCGCCGCTCCCTTATAGCCCAGCCCAGTTCCAGAATGTGATTTGTCGAGGGTAGCTGGTGATAACGCAACGGGAGGGGCCTAAAGGCTCCCACAGAGTTCTGCGGCAACGCCGCTCGCCGCATTGGTTAAGGATAGGGCAGGGACGCCGCCGATGGCGAGCTCTGCGTCTCTGCCCTATGGTTAAGCATAGGGCCACGGCGCTGCCGCAGAAGTCTGTGGGGGCCTTAACTGAGAACAGAGGAGCTATGTATCTTCGCGAGAGCTTCTGACAGCTTCGGAGGTGGACGGGCATCGCACTCCATCATATCGTTCGCTTTGCCCTCTGTGTGAAGCTCGAGCTGAGCTACTGGCATGAGTTTGTACTCGAAGCTGTTCTTCTAAAAGTTGATAGAGTAACAAGGAGAGGAGTGCTGCGCCGTCATTCGCTAGACGACGAAAATGCAGGTTCTAAGCGACATCCCTTTTGGAGGTGCCACTGGCATTCCGCCAACACACACACGGACAGGAAAGCAAAGGCAACACATGAGGCCAAAAAGCACAGACGTATCTCGAGCAGTAAGAATGCCGAATCAAGGCATCCTCACTGGGTTCGTCCGCGAAACGACGGCTACAGGGCGAAAGATGAAAAGCGAGCAGAGCTGTGCCGCATCCCGAGGCGCCATCAACTCGCTCCCGATCTCGAGACGCCGCTGGATGGCTGGAATAACGGCGACGCAGTGGCGTGTGGGAGTGGAATGCAGGGGAACGCGTGCCGTCGGGGAAGAGAAGCCGCTCGGCCGCCGGTAGGCCGGATGGGACGGAGCCAGGAAGCCGTGGGGAAGGCGCCTCTTGCCTTATCTTCAGCTGGCGGCAGCGAACCGCGGACGAGGCAAAAACGCGCGAGCAAACAGAATCGGAGTGGCGCCGTGAAGCGGCACGGGCCTATCGCCAACTGTCAATACTGATTAAACGTCGATAATCCCCACCGCAGTTCGAGCCACACACGGCTTCTCCGTGCGGCCAGATCCGAGCCATTGTCATCATTTTCGGAGCAGGCTGAAGAGCCCGACCCCCTCCCGCTCCGCCTGGTGAGTTTTCTGGGGAACCGCAAATCGCCCTCTTCATTTCCGTGAGCGCTTCAAAGGTTGGATGGCACGCTACAGCACAACACAGGACAGAAGGTGAAGCAGCGATTCAGGGAGCAATGAAGGTGATTAAGCTTCTCAGGTGCATTTTTTGATTGAAACTGAAAATGGAAGAAAATGAATGCAATCTACATCCAGGCACACGACTGAAGATTCTTCGCCTTATTACTGCCAATTCCTAATAAGCAGCCGCTCGTCACAGGGCGAAGTGGCGTATGCGGTGGCTTGCGTAGCATGTAGAGGGTATGTTCGTCTCTGCACAAATGGCATCCGCACTTCGGTCAGTTCGGCCAACGAGCGAGGCCGACATGGCAGGAAGGCGCCTGCGTTCGTTCGGGATAGCCGAACCGGTCACTAGAGTTCGTTGCCCCCCGTGAAGCAACCGGCAAACTCCCCCTTCTAAGGTGGAAGCGGCAGGAATGATGGAACGAAGAAAGTCCTCTCCAGTTTCTGCAAGACAAGGACGAGCTGTAGGTGCAGAGAAATCAGTGCAATATCAGGGCCTAGTGGAGCTAGAAAACTGAATAGGGGCTGCACCGTTTTCTGTTGCATGGGCTGCACAGTGTGTTTTCAAAGGAAGAATCCGTCGAGGGCATTGCTAACGCATGCAACCATGATTATACACGATGGTTGTCGACTGACAAGGGAGCTGTCTGAACGGTACGCCGGAACGGCAAGAACGAGTACTATAGGGAGAATCCCCGTTCCAAATAGTAACAGAAGATGATTTGTTTTTGTCGAATCCTTGAGGCAAACGAGTATGAGGGTGTAATGGTTAAGGGTACGGTGAGCGAGTTTACCACGGCAGGCGTCGTGGGCTGGTTACGCAGTGGTAGAAGGGTTGCCTCATGTTCGGGATGTCGAGGGTTCGGCCCCTGCACCTTAATCGTAGTATCGGATTTTCATAGATTTCCATATCTGAACTTGTTTTTGGCTTCACAGTTCCTGCCCACAGTTCTGCTGCAGCCCAAGCCTGGAATCGCGATCCAATCCACTTTCCCCAGTTCTCAACCTTGTATAGTATAACAATTCTAGTATAGCCAAACCTTTTCCTCCGAAACGATCTGTCCTCCCGAAAACGTGATAGTACCTTCACTGGTTAGTGGCGTCGCGAACTGGCACAATCCTCTTCTGGTTGAAGCTCTTGGTCCTCTTCTTCCACTACCTCCAACTTCTCCAATTCGGCAATTTCCAGCTGTCGCAGTTCGAAATCCTGTAGGATACTTGCTTTCCTTTCCGCCAGCTTTATCGCGTCTCTCGAAGGCACAGCATCCAGTGGAGATCCGCACTTCAGTGTCAGTAGGTGAATGACCACTCGAGGGTCAGCAGATATGTATTGTGGAGTCAGTGTTGGCGGCAGCAACTTGTTATGACCGCGCGACTTTGTCAGCATAACAAAGTGGACAATATTGATCGAGGTGGTAGATCATGTTGAAGATCATGTGGTCCCTTCCTACCCTGTGAGTACACTGGTGGCACTCACCTCACCGACACTAATAAATTGCGTTTGAAGCATTCTCCTAGTTTCTGCCACTGTTTCGTGTTGTCCCTGCTTCAAAATTTCTTACATTGACAATGAGAACAACTACTGGAGTAAAAGTTTTGTACAAAATCGCATTTGACATATTTCGGACATTGCGTGTGAATTACGAGATGTCGACAAATGATAAATAGTAAAAACATCTTACCGCAGCAAACTCCAAAGACAAGTTCAGATATGGAAATCTCTATCGAAATCCGATACTATGAAAAGTGCAAAAACCGGACGTATCATGTGAACCGAACCCTCGACCTCACGATCAGGCCCTATTCCACTGCGCCTTCCAATTCATGCCACCAGCATCTTGCGCTGCCGTGGTAAGCTCGCTCTGCGGACCCATAACCATTACACCTTCGTACTCGTTTGCCTCAAGGATTCGGCAAAAACAAAACATGTTCTGTTACTATTTGGAGGACGGAGATTCTCCCTATTCTATTCGCTCTTCCCGTTCCGGCGGTCAGGCAGTTCCCAAAACAAGAAGACACCGACCCTGCGCGCCACCTATAACCATGGAAGGGAAGTGTTCTTCGGGTAACGCGCGTGTGTTGTGGCGAAGAGGTACCTTTGTGTAAGAGGAACTGTAAGTTTTACACGAACGACGGCAGCACTTTCCGCACGGTCACCAGAGCCAAGATATATGGGGCTATAAGTCATGTGAAGCCTGCAATGGGAGCAGGGCGAAGGCAGGGTGTTTGAACAACATCGGCTCGTCTTGCACACTCGTGGTTTCCGAATGTTCGCGTTTGACGCTGGACTTTTCTGGAGCGCACTTCCACGTCAGAATAGGACACATCTTTCCAGTCGCTGGTAGCTCCATACCGATGTCGCTGTCGCTCGTTGCAAAAATTTGCATTGCATTGCATTGCAAGCAAGCAATGCAATGCAAGCATTGCATGTCTTTCTTCGTTAAAGGATTCAAGCTGCTGCTGGTTTTCTTCAGCAAGAGGACTAGGCGTCGACGCTGGTAGGGAGACGAGGTGAATGCTGGCGTGGTTAATCGAGTAAGAGAACATCAGCGATCAGCAGGAAAGCGATTGAGACAAGATTTATCCGTTTGCTTGCCTTGCGATGTCCTGAGCTATCGGCTTCTGTTTTGCAAAGTCTTTTTGGACAGTCAGCTCCCTTGTTCGGAGCTTAGCTTTAGGTCCGCGGTTGAAGCTTTGAGGAGACAGATGTAGACTTTCCGCACATCTTTATACGTTCCAGCCGAAAAGAAAAACATGAAACGGCGACAGGGCAGTTCTCAGCTTTACAAATCCACTGCAAACTGCCGAAAGAAAACTACAGACAATCAAAGAGTAGGCCGCTGCAGGGAATGTGTAAAACTCAGCCGCCATACCAACTCCAAATCACTATTACACAATGTCAAGTAAGAAAGGGTGGCGAGAACTCAGTCCGAGCAAGATGTATGTACATGGAACACATACAAACACAAACATTCATCAGATCTTGTACAGCAAGGTGAAATTGGGGCCATTCGTCCTCATTTCCTAACGATCCTTCGGCATCTGAACGTGCAGACTAACTATACGACTAGCACAGTACCTTCATGAGTTCACGTCAAAGCCGTTGGTCTTCATCAGTTTATAGTTCGAATGCGAGTTACATCGTCTCTCAGAAGGTGCTTTCCGAAGGATACACGCGCTGGCAACCAGTCAAGCTCGTCTCATGACAAGGGCAATGGTGTGGTGCAGGTAACGCTCCCGGCGACGCTACTAGATTGTTGGGGAACGCTGAACGGTGCACTTCTGACCACGCGTAGGCCTGGATCTGTTCCCTCCCACGGTCCCGCTCAGGCCAGATCATCGGTATCGGTAGACTAGCTTACAGACTTGAATCACAAACATTTGGTGGAGGCGAAACGATGCTATTTGCATGGGTGAGCATGCGTCTACCCCGATAATTCACAGAACCGCTCTCGAAGCAGCCGTTCATAGGAGCACGGCGCAGAGCGGCTCGGAAGCGGCTCACCTGATAAGGCAGGCCACACGATGTTCTGTGTTGCACGAAATTGAAAAATTTTCACAGCACCGGTTCTCTCTACCAGGGTGGTGGACTGAGCTAGGCCACTTCTGAGGTAATTTTGCGTTCATGTGCCTTCATACCAAGGCGGATAGCCATTTGATTAATTTCCCCTGCAGACTTGCCCAATGGACGAGCAAAGCGCCCCAACATCCCCGATGGTGGCGGGCAGCCTTCGACTCTTGATCGACGGCTGGACGATTTTCGGAGAGGTTCAAAATTGATGCACCGCTCTGCGGCGACAGTATAAAAATCCCAAAGACGTTAGAGCATGCTCATCTTCGCGACGGGAGCGACAGGGCAAAACATACGTATCGATTACTGCCGAGCTATCGCCTGGGAAAAATCAAAACGTACGTTTGGCCCTGTCGCTCCTGTCGTGTGCACAGGACTAGGCATGGAGCGAAAGACCGATGCCATCTGAAGTTCAGCTGGCGAACTCTACACCAAGCTCGACTTCGCAGCTTTGATGTGAGGCGACTTTTCTTCGTAACCCATCGGATCCTGCTGACCGGCGGGAACGCTATACGCCATTACATCACCTGCACTGTAGGTGGTGCGGGTTCGAGCCCCACTCAGCACTTGTTTTGTTCTCGAAAAAAACATCGCTATAGCAAATTTCTACGTTTGAAAATTGCCATGATTTCTGTCTAGAAGTCGGAGGCCGCAAATCAGTGTGATTGTTGGCTGCGAAAGAGATCGGGAAAAATACTTTTCTGCTTTTCACATCAGACGAAAAAAGCGCACAGATTCTCATGTGCTTTCGTGGGCCGAGTCTCTCTGAGTGTGCTCGAAGTGCCCCCCCCCCCCCTCCCCTCACACACACACACAAACTTGAAGTGCTTGTAACGGAAACCAGGATGGGTTGCGTTCAACACCATCCTGTGCAGTTCGGCCCAAAAGAAAGGAGGAGATCGCATCACATCTGGTGCGGTTTATCACATTTCGTGCAATAATCGTGGGCAGGAGTACATGTGGGAAACAAGCAGACCCCTTTGTGCCAGGCCGAAGCAGTATTCGGATCGGCGGTAGAACACGTGCCGTGCTTGACAGGAATTCACGGAGGTCGCCCGCAAGAAACACTTCATTGGAATAACTCAAGAACTATGCAGCATCCTTTGTCAACTGGGTTCTAATCATACTATTCTCACCCCTTCAGGAAGGTGGTATTCGAGACTAATCTCGCTCATCTGCAGTCACCTAGAACTACAGGTGACTGACTGGTAACCACTCGAATGCTTAGTCGGTACGTTATACGGAGGGCATCTCTTCCTCACACTATTTCCCTCCTGAGCACTATGTATTCTGTAGGATAATGACGTTTGGGTGATGAGCTTGAATGTCTTTGTCTTTTCCGAGCTCCGAAGAAGCCGAACACCCCAGTGCGAAGTCAAATAAAGTGTGTTCTGGCGTTCTTGGCAAGCAGCTCAAAGAAGCAGCACGCTAGAACAGTTTACATCATGCCGCTTCTCCGACATGATGCGACGATAGCACTGATCCCCGTTTCTAGTGAAGTAGCCAAGTTACTACTGAACTGAGCAGGGTAGTGAAACCTTTGTATCCGTTCGTTTTCACCACAACATTTTCCAATGTTTTATGCCGTCAGCGTGAGCGCAGCAGCAGTGGGATGGCCATAGGCCTAAGGCACTGGGGAAAGAGTTTGAGGACGTGGATCCGATGCCCAGGAAGCTCTAGAATTTGTGGATGAGAGCGCCGAGCTGCGGGAAAGGTGGTCTGGGACGAGGGCGACGCTAGCGCAACGCAGCCAGCAAGACCTACTGCTCAAGACCCGCCCCCGCGCTCACCTGCTCCATACGATTGAATTTGGGACCACTGCTTACGTCGGATGCTCCTTGCAGATTTCCGCTGGTGAGGTTGCCGCCGCCAAGCAGCGACCACCAGCTCCCTCCCGCTTGCTGCGGTGGCGCAGGTCCCTGCTGGGACTTGCCGCTCGGAGGTGGCTTCGTGCTGGACTGCTGCGTCTGCTCTTTCTGCTCCTGCTGTTTCTCCTCCTTCTGGTCCTTCTGCTGCTTCTTCTCCGGTTGCTTGCCCTCAACCGCTTGAGCTGGCTTGGATGTCTCAGTGGTCGCCTTGCGCCTAACTCCATCGATCATCACATGACGCTGGAAGAATTTCGTACTGCACGCGAGGTAGTAGGTGCTTTCCTGGGCTGCTTACCACGGTTTTTATCTCCCGCTTGGCGGCCTCCTTATTTGGAGCTTGCACCAGGACCTGCAAGTGCAAGTATTTGGACGAAATTCAGTGATTTGATTGGTCGCTGTAACAGATCGTAATCAACGAAGTGGTTCGTGGTTGTAGCCAGAAGGCAATGCAGGCTCTTTACCAGCAACTAGGTTTGATCCAGAGAACGATTGAATTAATACCTCAGCCTCTGTGAAGCTTCCAGATCTTTACTGAGCACTCATAAATAACAATTACACATTCTAGCAATATTACACGTTTTCATTTTGTTGTCCGAGTATCAATTTAGCCAATCCCCTACGCACGTGAAAATGTTTTCAAATCACCCTTCGGGAAGCTCTATCGCTTTGAATTTGGCTAAATGGGAGAACCTGGTTCCTTACAGGATCGCTAGCGTCGTGCACACCAGAGAAAGCTGGGCGTTGAAGTGTGAGCTGCCAACGAAACGGAGCCCTTGCTCACTTGACTGGATGGAGTTTTCTCGGCTTCAGGAGACCTGAACGGAAAGTTGCCCACTTGCCGGGCATTGCACTGCCAGCAAGTGTAAGAAGAGCTGGATGGAACTGATGGGATACTCAGCAACTGGGCAGCCCAAATCCGCAGACGTCATCGTGAGATTGGGTTTCCTGCTCCAAATGGAATAAGATATGTCAAGCGCAGGTGAGGATTGACTTGCCTGCCACAGCGTTTTGCCGTACACCTCACGAGGGCTTCGAAAAGGAAAGAAGAGCGGCACAGCCCTATGTCAGTGTGTCACCGAGAAGTCCTCGGAGTACTGACATTCCAGAGGATCCGCTAGAGACGGGTTCGAATATGGTAGCAACACAGACGAATACTGTCGAAGTTTTTTTTTTAAACACCGACCGAGGCACATTCACTCCCATGAGGTTCGCCTGCGAAGCGGGACAAGGGTGATACAGGTCGTTAACCGCTTGAGAGCCCGGGTAGCTTACCGAGTCAACGACCGTTTCCTGTCCGGAACCGACCACTATTCCCCGCTTCTGGACGTTGCCTTTGAACTTATACGTACTACTCCTTTCCTGAAATTCGTCGAATAGTTTTTTCCTCAGAAAGGAACGTTAGGCTAGTTAAGTTCCATCACTTGAAATTTCTTACCGTTTGAATAACTGTACCAACAGGAAGCTTAGACGTATCCTGGAATTTGTAGGCTTTACTTCTTTGCTAATGGATTAACAAAATCATAATCTCAGCCAATCAACCAGTTGAGGTGCGTAGGCATCGGTGATTTTACGCTCCTTCTCCCTGCGCCTTCTCCTGAAACTGACGTCGCGAGTGCGAAGTATACATATACTCGAAATGGGCTTCCAGCAGTGCTTTCCATAATCGCCCTAATGTTCAAAAACGTCTACACTAGTACCCAGTTTCATGAGTCCACCAGCAAGCCACCCTGGAGGCAACTCATCATTCACTGAAGGGAGTGGCAGCGTACCTGCGGCGTCTCTTCCTTTTCTCGTGTTCTTCCAGGAATGTCAAACACTAAACAAAGACCATCAGCGCTGGCCCCGTATGAAATGCCCACAGCGTTTTCGCTCCATAGACTCACTGCAGTGAAACCAACAGCTCTGGCGAGCTCCATGAGGTGTTCTATTGTTCCCGCATAGAAGCTGTTCAGCATCTGGAACACGTCTTGAGTTGGGTAGCCGTTGGCAGAGGTAGCACACCAGGGGCCGGATTCATGAACGATTTACCGGCGGGTAAGTGCAAAATTTACCCCCACCCCCACTTACGCGCGCTTCATGAACGCGCGGCGGGGAAAATCGGGGGTAAGTGTCGAGGTAAATGCTACCCCGTCGGCGCGTCGGGGAACATTTACCTTCAAGGCGAGGGTTTTGCTCCGCGGCCAATTTCTGACCCAGTGCAACCCTCCGCTGGCCCGTTGCCCGTGTCGGTGGCAGCGACTTCCCAGCAGCATATGTGACTGCTTGATTTCGCTGCTAGCTGATGAAATTGGCTGCGGAGCAAAACCCTCGCCTTGGCCTTCATGAATCAGAAAGGAGAGGTAAGTTCAGGGAAAGTCGCGGGTAAATGGCCATCGAGGTAAGTGGGGGTAGAATTTACCTCCGGCCGCGTTCATGAATCCGGGCCCAGGTCGAGCTGGGGTGCAATACAGGTACATGGCTCGATTGTGAACGCAACCAGCAGATCTTGGCGGGAAGTGCTAAGAACGCTACACCACATTCTCCGACCCTGGCCTAAAACCTCTCCGCAGATAACTATTGCCAGCGAGCACAGGAAACTAGTGGATAGAGCAAGGAGAGCGGTGAGGAAGTGGACGCGCGGCTTAGTCTGACGGAATGTGAAAATCTAAAGGAGATCGAATGGCGACAACGGAAGCTCTCCAGATGAAGAGAAAACGAAAAACACGCGAAGAAATGATCTTGATTTTCGATTCAAGCTCAGTTATGAAAGAATGGAAATTTACCTTAAGAGCGGACTTCTTTTATGAGCTCTACACTGATTGTTCTGCAGGATAACGCTTCCACATCACCGTCGCCTTCTTCAAAGTCTTACCTATCCTAGGTGCCTTCTTTAAAAGTGAAAGTACTCAAGTAAGGCAAGAGTGCCAACATCCGTGAAAATCCATCACGCAATGGTCGAAAGGGAAGACACTTCGCACAGCAAAGAAAAACACATTGGTGCCACAAAATATAATATTAGGTCGTCGCATATGAAATGGCCGATTTTGACTGAAAACTCTGACGGATTATAACTTTGCCTGAATGCAATCTCATAACCGAAATAATCACCATTACAATTTGTACGCTCTTCGCAACGCGATAATAGCCTAGATATTCCACCCTTTCGAAAATCAGAACCACGAGAATTAAAAAAAAAAACATAAAAATTCATTTTCGACATCAACTTGGTTGCTGAATTTTTTATCCTCCACGCCCTACTATATATTATCGGCTAATGTCAAGTGGGCGCGTGTAGCGCACTCGGAGGAGGCGCGACTGTCGCGTGCACCCGATACCAGGTTCCTGGTTCGGATTTCCCGCCCAGGTCAACCAAGCCTTCCATCCCTCCGAGGTCGGTGAATTGGTACCAGACGTGTCTGGGAAGGATAAAGCGCTGACTTGTTCATCGGCTGGCCACCGAAGTCATTGTATGGCCAAATACGCATTCATGTCGCCTCCACGACACCCCGTAGAAGTGAATGCGCTGGCGCATCCCAGAAGGGATTGAGTAACGCCGTCCTTTATCCTTATCCTTAATGCCACGTGTCCGTCACGACGAGGGGGACTGAAGCCAATAGATGTCTACTTCAAAGCGGTGTATGCCGGCCGAGCTTTCTTTGAGCTTAACCATGGGCGATTGCTGGCGAACTGATAACCTTGGCGGCTGATCGTCGAAGTTTACGAGATATGCAAGGGGCAACGCGTCAGGGTATGAATGGGAATCGATTGCAGAGCGTAGGGATTCAGGATGCGTGCCCTAGACGTCGTTCAGGTGTGTCTGGATTTAGAAGACGTGCTGAAGACGTCGTTCAACGTACGTAGGGATTCTGAAGACGTGGTCTAACTTGAGTAGAGATCCCGAGTAAGGGCGACCAATAGGAGAGGACCAACAAAGGAGGACCATTAGAGGGGGGAGCGTGAATAAGGGGGGGGGGGCAGCATTTTCCCTCAACATCATTCTGTGTGTGGCGGATCTCTGAAGACGGCATACAGAAGTCGTGGCACGTGTGTCAGAGTGTAGAAGGAGTGTCATAGACGTCGTGGCAACGTAGTGACACGTGAATCGGTACTCACTGTCACATGTGCGTGTTTGACTCTCACTCCGTTTCTTTGCCAGCACATAGGAAAGGACGTATTTGGGGAGGGGGGAGGGGTAGAGAGGGTGACCACGGGATTCGGAGGAGCATTTTTGCCGTCGGACAGTAAGCGGTGTCGACCAATACCGATTAATTTTAATTATAATTTTGCTGACTAAGCACCGGAATGGGATTCTCATCACCTGTTTCTCGACACGTAGAGAAGAGCGCTTCTGAGAATAAGTCGCGTGCATGTGATGTAGGGTGGATGGGCGTCATATGCGCAGCGAAAATTCTGCCCTACCATATCCCACTGCACTAATCTATATAGTAAAACCAGTTTTTTACTGTATGAAGGCCTAAGAAGAAAGAAGGAAGATTGGGGTTGTTGTATTCTCGGGGTTTGGTGGCGAAGCCCACAACCAGGATGGGATGGGGTTGTTCTATTCTCGGAGTTTGGGGACGAAACCCCCAACCAGACGTTTGGCGGCCGCTAGGCCGCTGAGCGTCTGGTCACGCTATAAATGCTTGAAAAAAGATAATCAATTGGGGACAGATCCTGAGAACATGCTGGATGGGCAGAGTTTCGCAAGCCAATTCATCCAGTTTCTGGACAACAATTTTTGAAACGTACGTACGTTGTCATCATGCAGTAGAATTGGGCCTTTTCGATTGACCAAAGCCGGCTGTTTTCAAACATCTTCTGGTGCATCACTTCAATTTCGGTACAGTACCCTCCGCTGTGATAGCCTTTCCAGTCCTCAAGAACTGGTAATGGATTATACCAGCCATTGTCCACCATACACAGATTACCATGGTATTCTTTAGATGAAGACTTGGCTTCGACATCTCCTTGGGACTCTCATTCTTGTCCAGCTATTGTGTAGAGCGACAACGACTGTCATAAAGGATCCATTTCTTCTTGCAAGGCACGATCCTGTCCAAAGAGCCTTCCTTAGATTGCGCAGCCTTAACGAAACACAGGCGCTGTGGCGCTTCGGCATGTGCCCGGCGGTCAGTTCGTGCGGGAAACATTTATCCAATTTCTACACTTTTCCAATCGCATTTAAGTGGCGACTGATAGTGCTGCCGTCAACGCCAAAATTCTGTGCTGGCTCTGTCACGTTCGACGCCTCTACCATGGCTTTGAGTTGGCCGCCGTTAAGGAGTGATGGCGGCCTACCTCGGTCTTCACCTTCGAGACTTTCAACTCCAGATCGAAGCCTTTCGACCCAGTGGCGAACTGTGCGTTCCTTAGCGAAATCCGCCCCAAATCCAAAGTTGATGTTACGAGCTGCGGCCGCAGCGTTGTGTCCACTTTCCCACTCATATAAGTATTGCACCCGAATATCACGCTGATTCACACTCTAAGAACGACGTCAAAATTCGGAAAGAGGCAGTTATGTCACAAAAGCCATAGACATTCGGAAAAATTCGGAAAGATGCAATTATGTCACAAAGGCCAAGGTAAGAAAGCGGGGACTTTCGCTTTCGGAGACTATATGCAGTGCCTGAAACGGGAACATTCGTAGCCACGAAAAATCGACCAAAAAGTGAGGCAGCAAAATCGGACATTTCATATGCAAGGACCTAATACATAGGAAGCCATGCCATAGCGGACCACAGTGGGGAATATGCTGGAGTGTAGTTTCAAGACTGCCAGTGTGATTATGCAGATACTTGCATCAAGCCATGCAAAGCATCTCTTAGCCTCATTTCTGGTGAATTCTTTGCCCGTCACAGGCAACACTCGTCGGGTCCCATCTGTGTTCTCGTCGCCTAGCCAAAAGTGCAGTTTTCAGAACAGTTGGCAGTTTCGATCTGCTTTCCTCTCTCGGCGTCCGCTGATGCAACTTCCACTCCTCGTCTCGACTTCAGGCACCTACTCCGATCACGAGCTCATTTCGTAGCAAACCTACCAGCGCTGCAATGAAGCCGATCAGGTGAAGGAGAGCAAGGAAGAGCGAAGTGTAGGTGCTCATGTGATTGACCGGCATGTGCCTCAACACGCAGCCGAGAGCCCTGAAAGCCGCTTCTTCGCGAACGAAGGAGTGCTCCGCACACAAGAATTACCCGAAGAATGCGCTCCTCCTCTCGCACTGAAGAGCTACCGAGTCGTACAGCAAGTAGTAGGATAACTGGACAACATTGGTGAAGAATGCCGCCAGGTATATCAGCGTCATGATGTAGCGAAGCCCTAAAGAGCATGCGTGATTGGGGAAGTCCGCCGGGCGAAGAGCGAGGGTCACCCACCTGCGTTCTCGAAAAGCACCATGAACAGAAGAGCGATGAGGAGGATAAGCTGAAAGAAGCGTCCACGTTTACTGTGAGTCCAGACCAAGACTCCACCGAGAGTTCGATACCTCTATGAAGAGCTGTGTTGCGAAGTACGCTGACTCGGCCTCTTGCTCGTTGATGTGGTAGAACACGATCACTGCCATAAACGTAACCAGCAGCACACAGATAACCTGCAGGACTCCAGCCTGCTGTGAACCATCTTGCGGTGGAGCAAAAGCGGTGCCTCACCTGGATGTACAGTAGGAAGGCCTTGATTGACAGGTAAAAGTCTGTGCGCTTCTTTGCTCGGCGTATTCCATTTCTGAAGACTGGCATGCCTTACTCGATAAGCACACCTTGGTTGAGTCTTCTCTTGAGGTTCGGGCGAACCGAAACTAGAGAGTAAGGCTAATGAAGTGAGCGAGGGTTCGCTCGAAGTGACCTACTGAGGGCTGCGAGGCATTGTCTGGGATACCCCAGTGTGGTTTCCAAGTTTCTGCAGACCTTTGGATAGGTCATAGATGGCTATTAGGATAGATCTAGGACATTCAATAAGACCGGTACAGTGTCATGAGTGGCGAAGTCTCTGGCGTCTTACGCGTCAGCTGGTTTCGAGATTTTGCTCAAACTTCGATTCGTTACACCAGTGATGTTTAAAAATTCATCTTAGCAATGATACGAATACAAGGATTTTTTATTGTTATATGCTGCCGGAAAAGAGTTGCATGCTGCCTTGCCCCCTTCCTAAATTCGTTAACGGCAACTCAGTTATTTACCACCATTATGGATATGTATTTATTTATGAAAAATTAGACGAAGTAATGAGTTTTGAGTCATTTCCGTTTCCGTGTTTCGTATTCCGGTTTCCGCCCATGTTTGAGCAATTCCGTTTCGTATTCCGTCTTCCGCTTTTCTCGAAAAAAGTTCCGCACATCCCTGCTTATTTGGTGTCCAAATTAATTATTTTGGGTGCTGATCCCTCGTCTGACTCCGTTTTTGACTCCTTTCACAAGAAAAAGTTTATCTACAGCAACTTTTCGTTGACAAACACAAAGCATCTTAAGCAATATTATACATATTCAGTACGATGTTTTTGCTGAAATGATTGCTGTAGATTTGAATAAAAGTTCCAATCGAAGATAGACCATACCTTGCAAAAAAGGCACCATTGGGAAGCGAGCCCACGACCTATCCCCATGGGGCGAGAACTTTGCTGTTGCACCAAGACTCCGAAAAACTGCGATGTAGTCATAAACCGCAGACCAACAAGCAACTTTAAACATCACTAACCCGTTCAAGAGATGCATTTTGCAGTCTTTACCCGGACAATTTAAAATCAGGATTCCAGGTACCGTCCATCTACCCGAAGGTCTATGAGGGATTGAAACCCTTCCCTGGTAAGATGCTAGTGGCAGCAGTTGCGTAGACCTCCCACTAGCTCTAGGCTTTCGTTTCCGAGCCTTCTCTGCCCTTCATCTACTTTCTGAGGAAATAGTTGTTTTTTTACCGTAATTCTCTGCAGAAATTTGCAGCCCTCTCTTTATAATAACAGGAATAGCGATGATTAGTTTAGAGCTCCATTTGAACGACCCACACTGATAGTCCGTGACAAAACACCATGGCCATGAACTCGCGAAGAGCCAGCCGATCTCGTGACTTCTGCGCTAGTTCGTGGAGTTCCTCATCGGTGAAGTCTTTCTGAACGTTGTGCTAGTTTTCCAGTGTGAATGACTCAGCTGTCATATAGGACAATGCATGGGCGACTACAGAATCTTCCGCCCGAGCACCTGCAACGGCGAGGCTTACACTGCACCTCACCTTTCTACGGTGGCGTCTCCTTGGCGACCCACTCCTTGAATGTCTTGATCTACTGAAAGAAGGCATTTCATAAAACACAGTGCGGATACTGAAACGATATTAATTCGGGGCACCCAGCGTAGTTGGGACACTGTTTTCCTTCCTTATGCTTCAGCTCAGCCCTCGAGCGGGAGGGCACCTTTAGAACACTGATATTATCACTAGCAGAGTGGACACCGGAGATTATAAAATACTATCCAGCACAGGATATTTCGCTGTCTTCTTTGCACAATAAGATTAGCTTCAAGTAGGTGCGACATGAGGTGCCGGAACTGTGCGAATGAGACGAAGGTTTCAACCAAATGTACCTTCGTGCTAGAACTTATGTTTGTGTTAGCTTACGCTAACAAGGGGAGGGTTCCAGGTAGCAGTGGTACTTTGGCATAAGATGCACATAGTGGAATGCAGATTAGAACGCTGACTCTGAATATGTACTCCACATCTTCAGCGAACATCGGGGAGCCAAGTAACGGACCATTTCACTTTGCGTTGACCTCGGTTGCACTCTGCTAAAGTTGGGCGCAAACACCGCTGTCCGGCGGGAATGGAGGAGCAGCGGATGAGGAGCCGGTGTACTGAAAGGCAGAGGCTGAGGATTGCATGCCATAGCAAGGTTTCAGGCTTCTGCACTTCGCCGAAAAGAACCAACATGATCAATCGAAACTCTGTATGTTAGATCGCAAAGGAAAGCCTGCATCTGTGGAGAAGCGAAACTAAGACAAACAAGATGGCTCTTCATTACCAAGAATTTCCAAATAAAAGTTCTCTCGTAGGCTACAAAACCGGCCTTAACTTTTGGTCTTTCGAACTTTCGGTCTTTGGATAGGGAGCCGGTCTTGGATAGGGAGCCGGAAAGCGAAACAACGCCTTTTCCGCCGCTTTTCTGTAGCGCTCTTCAAATTGAGTGCTTTGAAAAATGAAACGGGTATTCGTGATCAGCATCGGGTCATCCTCCTGATCAAGCAGAAAGCACCCAGCGAATATGAAAAAGTTGAGTTCGGTGATCTACATTCTACTCGACGCGCAGGCTCTTGTGTGATAATTGTGTGTGATAATTAAAAAGGTTTGCTGCCGCTAGTGCAGTTACCAGCTATGGATTAGATACGGGGTGAAACCCAGGCAAGATTTGCACCAAGCTCTACTTCAACTGCAGCTACGCACTTAGTTGCTTGCTTCACCTCCCGCATTTCGCCCGATAGATAGGAGTGCATGAGCTCGAAACCTATGTGGAATCCATCCCAGTCGGGAGGTGGCAATCATGCACTGTCAGTTTCGAACGTCATCCCGTGCTCGCGTTCACATCCCCTGAACTCAAAGGAAAGCCGATGATTATTATGGGTCATCTGCTGAAGCTGTTGTCCAAAGTCAAGGTGGGGGAGGGGGAGGAGGGAGCGAAGACGCGAATTGCTATATATCCCTCTCCGACTACGAAAGATCCCCAGTATGACGTCTCTGAGCAGCTACGTCAGGCTACATACTCTCATTGAAGCTGTTCGCTGTCCTTATTCCGTCAGCGAAGTTCAGGCTGTTGAATGTGTACACTTTATGAGCAGCGCATCCCACAGTCACAATACACACCGTTGCACTGTTGCATCGTTGCCTTCTCAGAAAGGAAGGATCCCAAGTCGCGGTAGCACTCTGAGGTGATGCCTGCACCATGGGATGCAGCCTGAAACGCTGATTCTCGCTGCCTGTTGTGGATTAGAGGTCGTCCAAAATTTTCGCCCAAATTTCGCAAAGGGCGATTGAGGTGTTGACCACAAACACGACAATCGTTTTTCTGATCTCGGCCGATTGCGATAGATTATGATAGGTGTCGGTAGTAGGAGAGGTTAGGTCAGGACCGAAAAGTTCACCAAATTCACACAGGGAATTATTTTGTGTACCGTTCAAAACACATATAATATCCGTTTTCAAAATCTCGTCAGAATGCGATGCATCGCGGTAGGCATGGAGGAGGGCGGCGGGGTAAGGATTACCGATTTCACGCAGTATCCACCACAGTAGGTTATTTAGGGCGTTGATGCAGATACATACAGATACAGATACAGAAGATTCAAACCTGTGCGGTCAACGTGCCCAGGCTTCCTGAAAACCGGGAATGCTCATTATTCCCCATAGCTGTCGTACTTCTCCACAATGCCAAATGTGGATATCACATTCGTGATCAGCGCCCTAAATAACCGCTAGGTAGGGGTTGATGCAGCCTGCGGAGGGGGGGGGGGTCGTCCCTCCTAGGCTTGGAAATTTTCGATAACAGTCTACAGCTACGCTAGGATAGAAAATTTCAGTTTTCTAGCGGTGGCCCGACCCCTAGGATTCTGCTAGAATAGTGAACTCGCGTAAGAGAAAAGGCAAAACTCTTTTAAGAGGGACCCGGGACCTATCCTAATCGGACGGATCACCGTTAGAAAAACGAAACAAACCCAGAGAGTGTGGCCCCTCTTGGAGAAGGAACCATCATTTTCATTATCGACTGTCCCGCCTGATGGCGAGGTTCGCCTCTCTGGGGCCGGGTTCATGACAAATCCGGAAGTGTAAGGGGTAGAGATACCCATGATGAAGCTCTCATCTCCATCCCGTATACTCCGTATACCGCGGGTTTAATTGTTGGTGAATCCGGCCCCTAGTGCGGGGACGCCAGTTCTCCCCATCAAATACTTGATCGGGACGCACGTAACCTATCTTTCAGTTCAAGTGCAACGTATCTAGCCAACGTTGCTGCAGACGTTCCTTGGGCCGCCTTCTAGGGACATCGAGATTCAGACCAATTTTACCGGCGGCGTCGTCGTTAGCAGGAAGAACGTAGCCGTAGCATCGAAGACGAGCTTTGCACGACTTGTCGGCTATTGCGGCGACACCTCTGTCGTATGTTATCGTTGCGAACGTGGCACGACAGAGGTGCGGTACACTGTTGTGATGACGACTCTTCCTCCTTTTTTCTTACTATAGCTTCGCGCTCAACGGAATACTAGAGCTGGTGTGGACCATGCCAAGAGTGGCTCGTATTCTTTCGACTACGCTCCAAACATACATAGTCAAGCACAGTCCAGGGAATTCAAATCCAGGCTATTCGAGGGCCAGAACTCCTTGGACCAAAACACGCCAAATTTATCGGACAGCCAGTTTTGGACTGAATGGCTCGTGTGAGCGGGTGCGCCGTCCTGACATCACCCTCACAGAATCACCACACACGTACCCCGAATGAGTTTTCCTCGCCAGGTTTGCGGAACCTTCCTCAGCCTCCTCAGAAGCACCTGGCCACCACATCTAAGGACCTGCTCATACTTCGCGACAAGAGCGAAAGAGCAACAAAAGCGACAAGAGCGTCTGGAGCGTCTGGGGCGACGGATGTAGTGTGGTGTATGTAAATAATTACGCATTTCACACTACATTCGTCGCGGACGGAGTGTGGAGTACGCAATTATTTACGTGCACCACACTATGTCCGTCGCCCCAGTCGCTCTTGTCGCGAAGTATGAACAGAACCTAAGCGGTTGATCTCGAGTATCCTTCGGAATCGCATTATTTCAGCTGGCGCACGCCCAGCGTGAGTACCTTCGATAATCGCGGGTCTTCGGTTGTACGCTGCACTTGTATGCAATGTCGAGGCCATTGTCAGGACTGCTTGCTAGAAGCTTCTGGCTTTCAAGGACGCAAATCGCGGCCTCTCACGGAATTACGGTACCGTGGGAAATCTGAATCCAAATTTCACCGAATTCAAGCGCCGCACCCTACATTGAAGGAATCCACGGTCGCGACTCTTCTTCCTCCGCGGCGCGTGCGGTCGCGTCACGTCATAGAAATGAGCTGTAGTCTTTTGCTGTCTGCGCCCTCCTGGCTTAGCGATCGCGCGTCGGCGTTCACGTTGACATTCGATCGATCCCTTACCATCACTCCGCCGCGATGGCTCTCCCGGCAAGCGGATCGTGATGCAGTGGATAGAGGAACGCTTCAAGCGAGTTCGGTTGTCGTGGTTCGGTTCTCCTAAGTTATGGCATACTTGCATTTCAGCGGCCTGCTTGGAATTTGAGTGACTTCGAAGTGCACGCGATTTTGAGTCCTTTTTTCGCGCATTTTTCCAGCCGTATGCGTTTCGCCGCTCCAAGAGCGCAGAACCCAGCCGCGGACTCCCAGTGGGCAACGAAAGCACTTTCCACGCGTGCGGCTTTGATGGCACACACCCTGAGCCCCTTCTCTAACCTTGCTGCGCACTCCCCCTGAACGCGCAGGGCAAGATTTCACGGGCGCAAAGCGGGTCGGAAGGGGTCACCTTGTATTAAGTGGTTATACGCTTTGGTAAGAAGGCAAATGAATGTCCAATTTCGTCAGAAGTAGCCTAGGCCAGTTCACCACTACGTAGAACGCACCAGTGCTGTATGAATCTTTTGATATCGTGCTGCACAGTACGTTGTACAGGTCTGCTTTACAGCGTGACCCCCTCCGAGCCGCTTTGCACCGACTTCGTGCTCTGTCGCAAAGATGCGTGAGAACGATTGCGCGGATGCCAATTCGTTTGCCTAAATATTAAATATTAAATACGCAGGTGCGCGCGTGCGGTGGGCGCTCGCGGCTTGGCGGAGGAAGGATAATCGCGATCGGGGGCCGGATTCATCAACAATTAAACCCGTGGGTATGCGGTATAAGGGGTAGAGATTAGATAAGACTCAGAGAGAGATAAGGTAAGAGTCAGAGACGCAGACCTCATCGTGGGTATCTCTACCCCCTATACCCGCGGGTTAGTCGACGAATCCGGCCCCGGAATCCATGGGGGGGGGGGGGGGGGCGGCAGCGATACTCAAACTGACGCGTGCGGTCGCGCGCGCGTGCTGGCCTCGGCGGAGTCCTCGTTGCTTGATGCCTGATGGAGAGGACGAGTTTTGCGCGACACTGACGAGGGTGGGCGCGAGAGTGCGGACGCCCTGTTGGACTCTACGTCCAAGGGGTTGAGAAGGAAACTGGTGAAGCCAAATAATGAGTAAGATCCAAAAACGACTGAGTATAATGCTACTGATGAGGTCTTTACGGTATGGTTAGAGGAGCAAATCCTTGAGAGAAATGATCTCGCCATACGGCCACAATTTCTACACCGTAATCTCTTGCTGTCTGCGCCTCCTCGCTTAGGAATCGCGCGTCGGCGTCGGCGTTGGAATTCGATCGATGTCTTGTGTGCACGCGATGGCTCCCTGCATGCAAGCGGGTCGTGGTGGAGTGGGTAAGGCGGTCGCTTCACGCAGGGAGGTCGGGGGTTCGGTTTTCCTGTGTTATGGCGTACTTGCATTCCAGGTGACTACACAAGGCTTACGGTTCTTGACGAGCACGTGATCTTGGTGCGTTTTTTGCAGATTTTCCAGCCGTATGCGCACCACCGCACGAAAAGTGCAGAACCCAGCCACGGACTCCCCCTGAGCGACGAAAGCAGTCTCCACACCGGCAGCTTGGATGGCACCCAACCTGGAGTCCCTTCTCTAGCTTGGTTCTGCGCCCGAAGAGCGCAGAATCCATCCGCCGTCCCCCCTGAGCGACAAAAGCAGTCCCAACACCGGCAGATTGGATTGCACACGCCCTGGAGTCCCTTCCCTGGCCTCGTTCTGCGATTGCACAAAGCACACCTCACCCGTCGCCTAAAGTTACGGTGTAGATTTTGTGGCCGTATGGCGGAACCTTGTTCTTAGGTTCAAATATTCGTATTAAAAGTAGGAAGTGTTCCATTATTGATGTATTGTGTTTCCGTTGCTTACAACGATTGCACGTCCAGCGAAGTGTGTTCGTGTTCAGAGGCAGAATTCATGATTATCTTTTATCTTCCACCCCTCTTTTCTTCTCAATAGGTTCGAAGACCTAAAGTGCATAAAATATCCACCCATCGCTACTAATTAGCGCTTGGAGCCCAGCAAAATGTCTTACGATTTAGCGACACCTAATAGTCAACTGGCCTGTTTACGAGTATAAATATAGGAATAGCCTCTATTATAGGTAGACAATGTGGTGGAGAAAAAACAAACAAAAACTATATACACGGATGCTTGACCATCTGTGGGCGAAACGCTGTGAGCGTCACGTGCTTTCTTGGAAATCCTATTTTCTCTATAATTGGATTTTCGGCACTATTTAATAAGTTTGGATCATCTGTTGGCCATGTTTGGTTTAAACCCGTAAGGGAACTTCACCAGTTCTCTCTCCTTCACCCATTTGGCGCAGTCTAGGTCTCACACCAGTTCTGATCACTCATTTATAAAATTTCCCTAATTCTTCACTGTGAAGGGTGAGCGGTAGAAGCCGTCTCAATATTGCGTCCAATTCCACAGCTTTCCTTCTCTTACGCAAGCCGAAACGGCTCATACAACAG